>JANHMN010000013.1:35005274-35032635 GCA_030674055.1 Rhabdomys pumilio | reverse complement strand
TCTCTCTCTCTCTCTCTCTCTCTCTCTCTCTCTCTCTCTCTCTCTCTCTTTTCCTCTCCTCTCCTCTCCTCTCCTCTCCTCTCCTCTCCTCTCCTCTCCTCTCCTCTCCTCTCCTCTCCTCTCTCCTCTCTTCCATACATTTGTGTGCTCTATCTCTATACCTAGCAGATTGGAACACAGACAAGAGTGTATGACCAGATACCAGATACAGATACACATTTCTCATTTCTGCATGGTGGATATTCTCATTATTGCTGGTTTTCAGGCATAGGTTATTTAATGAGTAGTTCACAGAATTTTGTTAGCATCAGTTTTTGCACATTAGCCTATGTCTATATCTGTATCACTGACTCCCCTTGTGGAGCTGACACTGTAGCAAAAACAGTTTAATATTCAGAACTCAATCAGCATGTTAACTTAGAAGAGAAAAAACAATAGACTAAAGGAAAACAATATAACTATATTAATATATGTAGTGATGCACTAGATTTGACAAAACTCAGTAAGAGTGGAGTGGACGTCCCTAAAATGCACAACTGAAAGTTTGTTCAAAAGTAAAGGTCAGCGTTCTATCACTTCAAGATCAATCAGGATCCACAAATACAAAGATGTTCATATTATCAGCCACCAGTCATTATGTAGGTTAGAGGAAGAAACAAAAGACACACATTTAGATAAAGAAAAAAGTTTATGCTTTCTCACATAGTCAACATGGTTATTTATGAGAAAATCTCAATCTATTAAATATTTTCTTGTGTTAATTCCTTCTTTCTTTTTCCATTATTACATAGTAACCATACAAAATAGTCAGTTTCATTATATGATAATTTCATAGATGCACAACAAACTTTAATCATCTGCATTGCCCCATTACTTTTTCTTGTTCCATCTCCCACTCCTTCTAGTCCATTCATTCCTTTCAGATTCTTAGAGTAGTTCTGGAGCTCAGAGTCTTTGCAGGACACAAAACCCATATAAAAAATCCAATGGTGAATCTACAATTTAGAAATTAGTAATTAGAAACTGACATTCAGGTGTTCCAAAAACATTCTTCATTTATAAATGTAACAAAGTGCAAGGTACACACAATAAAAACTTTGAGTCACTATGAAAATGTTTTAAAGAGCTACAGAAATGATGTTTAAGGGTTTATGTTCATTGACTGAAAGAGTTAATATTGTTTAAGTAATAATTCCCTTGAAACACTTCCATGGACCTGATAATTCTAATAAAAATGTCAGCAGAATTTATCTATAAATTATTAAGTTTAAACAGTATACAGATCTCTCTTCTATCTTTATCCCTGCACTTCTTATACATAGGACAAATTTTAGGTTGAAGGTTCTGTGAGTGAGTCAGTGTCTCCCTCACTCCACTGGAAGTCCTGACTGGCAATGTGGGTGACCATTTCAGGCTTTGTATCTCCAGCTGCTAAAAGTCTCAGCTAGAATCACTCCCTTAGATTCCTGGGAGCCTGCATCTTCCCAAAGATATCAATCACCAATCTCCATTCTTTCCCCCAGCCCTGTTCCTACCACAACTCTCCCCACACCTGATTCCCACCCCTTTTTCATGCCTTTCTCCATTTCTCACTCCTCTCTCCATTTACTTCCTATGTCTGTTTCATTTTCCCCTCTGAGTGAGATTCAATCATCCTCTCTAGAACCCTTTTTATTACTTAACTTCTTTGGGTCTGTAAATTGTAGCACAGTCATACTGTATTTTATGGTTAATCTCCACTTATGAGTATATACCATGTGCAAGTATCTATCTGGGTTACCCCACTCAGGATGATATTTTCTAGTACAGATTTTATAGTTTAGATTTTTAGTACAGACTGAGGAAATGTCTAACCATAAACTGGCCCATTTTGAAATCAGCACCATGGGAGAGAGCCAACCCCTGACATTATTAATGATATTCTGCTATGCTTACAGACAGGAGCCTAGCAAAACTGTCTTCTGAGAGCCTTCATCCAGAATCTGATGAGAACAGATGCAGAGACTCACAGCCAAACAATAGGCAGAACTCGGAGAGTCTTGTAGAAGAGTTGAGGGACAATCCTTGGTGAAGAATTGAGGAAAACTGAGGGTTCAAAGATATCACAAGAAGACCTACAGAGTCAACTAACATGGGCTCTTGGGGACTTAGAGAGACCAAACTTTGAACCAAAGAGTATGCCTGGGTTGGACCTAACCCCGTATACATATGTAACAGATGTACAATTTGTTCTTCATGTGTATCTTCTTACAATTGGATCAGGGCTGTCTCTCACTCTATCACTGCGCCTTGGATCGCATTTTCATAGCTGAGCTGCCTTGTCTGGCCTCAATTAGGAGAGGACATGTTAAGTCCTGCTGGAACCTGATGTGCTGTGGGGGGTAAAAGGGGGTAATTGATGCTCATAGGGGCCTCCTCTTCTTCTCAGAGAAGGGTAGGGAAGAATGGGGGAGGGCTGAGAGGGGAGGGGAGCTGTTATCAGATGATAAAGTGAATAAATAATTAATAAAAAGAAAATTGTAAGGAGAGACAAAATAAAAAGAGAGAAAATTCAGAAAAGAGGTAGCTTGACCTCAAATGATTCCAAGACTTATTAGAAAGCCACAGAAGCCAGCAATCTGTGGTATATGGGGAAAATGAATAAAACTATGGGTATGAGATGAATGCAAGCTACAGAAACAGACACCTTTACACATTGACAACTGATTTTTGATAAATGTGCAGTTCAAGAAATAATAGGTGTCTCAATAAGCGACATGACACCTTTGGACATTTACAAAGCAACAATACGAAGCTGGTGTGTTGCTCAGCTGCATAGTGCTTTCCTAGCAAGGACAAAGAAAACAACAGTAAGTGAAAAATAGGGAGACCAAACTGAAGAAAGGAGGGAAGGAAGGGAAAAAAGAACAGGAGAGAAAGTGAGAAGGTAAGAAGTAAGAGAGGGAGAGAGAAAATGAGAGAGCAGGGAGGAAGGGAAAAGAAGAGGCAGGAGAGTAAAAGAAAGAAGTTAGGAGGGAGAAAAGAAAGGTACATGATCTTTACCATGTACCATTTTCAAAAATAAGCTCAAAATTGACTTGAGCCATAGAGTTAAATATAAAACCTAGAATTATGTAAAAATGCTTCCTAGAATTGATAGCTAGATGAAATATTAGGAGAAAATATGTGATGCTTTGGGTTAAGCAAACTGCTTTGAAACAACACACCAAAAACAAAGCCAAAAATTTAGAAAGACTAAAGCTGCTCTGGTGGCTGCTATACATGTTCATTTTTTAAATGGTAAATAACATTTTTTTAGTCTCTATCTGAATTCCTCTGTCAAGATGATTATTTTTAGCACACTCACACACACACACACACACACACAATAAGTCAACACACTCACCTCATACTAACACACTAACATACACACTTTCACACATGCAATTAAAATAATAAGAATAAACCTTTTAAAATTGCATATAAATATATCATAGATGTCCTGCTACTATTTATATGCTATTAGTACTTAATTATCCCCAGAACATCCTCAGAATAAAATCTCAACACATTCAAATCCACCATTCAAGAATCTTTTTTATTCTTCTGCTTCATATTAACTAATTTGGAGTCCTGGTCTCTGCATATTGATACATACCTGATGTTTCTGGAAAAATATCACCCGAAATGGCATTGACCATATCATCTGTATGGAATACTAGGATCCAACGATAGTGCTTTGTCTCAAGTATGGCTAGACTACCATGGAATATAAAATTCTCCCTGACAAGAGTTCACAGATTACTTAATGAGAGTGTTATTTCCTTCCATAATACGGAAATAGTTCCAATCAATACTATGAGCATAACCCAGACACACACTTTAGGTGTGCAAGAAGCAACATAGATGTCAACAATTTTCTTAAAAAGTAAATGGACTATAATGTGAAGAAGAAAACAGGGATTTGATAAGTCCTCAAACTGGTAAAGAAAATGAATGGTATATTTATTGAACAAATTTGGGAGTCTGATAACCTTGCCAAACATGTCTAGAGAAAATTATATTATTATTACTACTAGGAATTGTAATGCTAACAGTGGTATTACTAACTTGAAGAGAAGTAATACTCTTAGCCTCATATTAGCTACATGCAGAAACAAGTGAAAAGGGAGGAAAGAAAAAAGGAAGGGAGGGAGGAAGGGGAAAAGAGAAGTATATATTGGCATTCTTTCTCTACACAGAGAGAAAATACTAAACAAGACACATTTAGCAATGTGTGAGAAACACAGAACATTTTGTTTTTGAGTATACATTCCAAGATTGAACATATAATGGCTAAAATGGAAATATTATGTAAATTGAGTGAATTATCACTCACATAGATGCATAAAACATTGACAAAATTCAATACCTTTTCATAAAAAAAAAAAAAAAGCTCTTGTAAACTAGAAACAGAAGATACTTTCCTGTCCTGACTTAAAAGGGGGGTGGGTATGTTAACATCATACTTGATGATGAAGTACTGTACTATGTATTTATTCTTTGTATTGGTTTCTGTGTATGTTTTTGTATTAGCAGGTACTCATGTTGTGTATATATGTAAAAGCTAGAGCTGACCTTGGATATTACACCCCAGGAACATTGCTTTTTGAAATAGGGTCTCTCATTTCCCTAGGGCTCGCTGCTTTGGCTAGCCTGACTATCAATGAAACTCAAAAGTTTCCCTATCTCTGTCTCTATGTCAATGGGATTACAAGTGCTCCATGCCTGGATTTCTCATGTAGGATCTGTGACTTGAATTTAGGTCATCAGGATTCTGCAGAAATCACATCACTAACTGATTAAGTTCCTCAGCTTCCTATTCTATTACCACTATTTAAATTACCTCTATTTAAGTTGAAATCCTACTCACTAGATTAAAGTAAGAACATAAAAACAATGACAGAAAGAAAAAGTCAGGAAGAAAAGGAAGCCAACTCTGATTTGCAGAAGGCACGTCTGTGCAATAATCATAAAGAATTTATAAAATAATATTCAAAAGCATATTCAGGGGAGTTTCAGAAGCAAGTCGTTTCATTTATAAAACTCAGTTGGAGTGTCTCTAGTAGCACAGACAACTGAACAATAAACAAACAAAACTGCAGGCAAAGATAGCTCAGTGCTGAGGAGTTCACACTGCTCCTACAATGGATAGTTCTTCCAAGAATTCATATTGGATAGCTAACAACTGACTATAACTGAAGATTCAGGGACTGGATTCCCTCATCTGGCCTCTGAGGGTTCTGGCACTCAGGTATACATAATATACATGTACAAACACACACATTTGCACACACATACACACACTCACACACACACATTCACACAGTTACATACACTCACACACACAATAAAAAGTTTTTAAGTTGCATATAAATATATCATAGAGCATAAAATAAATAAAATAATATGGTTCAGAAATATAATGTTCTTCTGACAGGGGTGAAAGAACTTTGAAATGTACATAGTTGAAGAGACTGATATATTAGATACTCATTATTGCTACAATGTAAGTCTCCTACCTTTATCCAGGTATACAATGCAATGCTAATCACTATGTATAGAACTTTTCTGTACAGTTTCACCAGTTTATTTTAAAATTTATATAAAAATGAAAGAATATACATAGCCTTTAAAAGAAAGAAGTTTGAAACATAGTCAAAGCTTACAATAGACCAATATAATGTGGTATTTACATAAAGGTACAAACTTGGTAATGAACAGCATAGAGAACATAAAATACAAATTTTTAACTGATTTTTTCATAAAGTCAAGCTGATAATACAAAGAAGCAATTTTTAATTAAAAATACTGAAATAAGGAAGAATTCATATGGAAAAGATTAATCTTGAACTCTGTACCATTCCATATCCCTAAATTAATTAAAATAACGCTATAAATTTTAATGTAAAAGTTACAGCTATAAAGCTTTTAGAACACAATGTGAGAAAATATGCACACAAATTATAAATGGTGGTTAGAACTATTTCCTAATCATCGAAGCCTGTAATATGAAAGAAAAAAGTAGATTAAACTAATCTTTCCCAACAATGAAAGCCCCTGTTACTAAGTCAAAAGAGACCATTGAGAAACTAGGGGGCCAATCACAGGCTGAAAGATAATTGCCCAGAATACATCTATCAAAATCAAGCATCAAGATCAAATTATTTCTTCTACTCATTATTAAAAAGGATAAAGAAGTTGATAAATAAAAGGTAAAATATCTGAAGAGTTGGAAAGGTTCATAAGTAGCTAAAAAGCACATGAAGACTTGTTCAGCATTAGACTTCACTCTCTGTGGACCTAAGTGAAACACAGAAGTCCAACAACACTGAGTGCAGAGAACAAAGTTCAGAAATTGAAACTTCTCCACACCATTGATGGGCTGCACAGGGCAACACTGAGGAAATACATGATGTATTCCATAACTAAACACATGTCTGCCCTACATCATCTGTGTGAGTGTGGAACAGTGTGTTGGGACATTTCTACACTGGTGATGATGTCTTATCTTCACAGGGGTATGTGTTCTGTGAGTGTATGCTTTTGCTAGAGTTCAGCAAACACTAGACTTACATCTCACCTTTCACTGGGTGCGAGCTTCAGTAAAATCACTAAGAGCAAACTGACATCTAAATGGAGTTCTTGATCTGTATGACGGGATCTGACAAAGTCGAGCGCTTTGATGCTTGAAGTTTACATGAAAATGTGTATTAAGGGATAAATATTCAGCACAAACTCAGTGAACACATACAAAATCACCAGTGTCACCGTGGAGGGAAGTGAAAATTGAGACAACAGAGTTCCATATGAATGAAACAATAGAGTGAAAAGGCACGAGTTCAATCAAAGTTTGAAATGTCAAAGGAAAAGAAACAGCACCTACTTCAGTACCTTGAGGTGGTGAAACTGATGTGGGAAACAAGATCTAACCAATAAAAATATTTGCATGCCCATGCCTTTACATATGCCCTAGAGGAATTCTTGGCCTTGTTTGCAAGATGACAACTGTAGGAGTTATATTAAAACAACCACCAAATAGGACAATTGATAACATATACTATACAGCAGAGCAATTGAAAGAACTATCTGAGTCAAAATAAATAAGTTTTGAAAATCCAATATTGACACAACAAATTTGTAAAACAAAATATACTGTGTGTTCCCATTAGTGAAGAATTTCAAAATACTGACTACTATTTTATATATTTTACACATAGACTGATGTTTTATATGTATCACAGAAATAAGATGATCGACAGGGTCATGACCTAAGCCTCTTTAAATGGCTTTACTTCTTGAATTCACTTTTAGAAATACCAAATAAATAAATAAACAAACAAACAGGCATAACAAAACAGTAGGCTCTGGCAGTAAAAACATTTGAGTGCCCTTGCTTGGTCCTTTTGGCTGGGGCAGACACCTAACTGGTCTGCTCCTGTAAAGACATCATATCCTGAGACATCCTAGAGGAGCCACTGCACTCAGAGCAACAGGTAAGAACCCTCTCCCACTACCCTATGCCCCAGAGCTATAATTGGGAGCCTGGGGTGCTCAGGACCCATCAGTCACCCAAACCCTGCCTCCCCAGAATACCACTCTCCTTCGCCCTCTCATTTGGTCCTTTTGGCTGGGGAAGACACCTAGCTGGTCTGCTTCCATGAAGACACCATATCCTGAGATATCCTAGAGGAGTCACTGCACTGAGAGTAGTGGACACCTAGCTAGCCTGCTCCTGTAAAGACATCATATCCTGAGCCATTCTAGAGGAGCCACTACACTCAGAGTAGCAAAATTTCAGGATCCCAGAGGCTGCCTTAGTCCCAGGAGTTCTTCCACCCAGGAGCTCAGCATCACAGAGACATCTGAACTCTGAGGAGTTCTAACACAAGCAAGATAACTAAAAAGACAGGCTCCAGTCAGAGACAGTGAGTGCAGGTAGCCCTAGAGTTAACCAGAGGGCAAATGGCAAGCACAAGAACATAGGCAGCAGAATCCAAAGTTACTTGGGATCATCAGAACCCAGTTCTAACACCATAACAAGCCGTGGACATCCCATCACACCAGAAAAGCAGGATTCAGAATTAAAATCAATTCTAATGATATTGATAGAAAGACTTTTAAAAGGACAAAAAATAATTCCCTTAAAGAAGTACAGGAGAACACAAGTAAAGAGGTAGAGCAGCCCTTAAAAAGGAAACACAAAAATCTCTTAAAGAATTGAAAAAAAACACAACCAAACAGGTGAAGGAATTAAACAAAACCATCCAGGATCTAAAAATGGAAGTAGAAACAATAAAGAAATCTCAAAGAGACACTACCCTGGAGATAGAAAATCTAGGAAAGAGGTCAGGAGTCAAGCATCACCAACAGAATACAAGAAATAGAAGGAGAATCTCATGTGCAGAAGATACCAATGAAAACACTGACACAACTGTAAAAAAAATGCAAAGTGCAAAAAGCTCCTAACCCAAAACATCCAGGAAATACAGGACACAATGAGAAGACCAAACCTAAGGATAATAGGTATAGATGAGAGTAAAGATTCCCAACTTAAAGGACCAGTAAATATCTTCAACAAAATTATAGAGGAAAACTTCCTTAACCTAAAAAAGAGATATCCATGAACATACAAGAAGCCTACAGAACTCCAAATAAACTAGACCAGAAAAGAAATACCTCCTGTCACAAAATAATCAAAACATCAAATGCACAAAACAAAGAAAAAATACTAAAAGAAGTAAGAGAAAGAGGTAAAGTAACATATAAAGGCAGACCTATAAGAATTACACTAGACTTCTCACCAGATACTATAAAATCAGGAAGATCCTGGACTGATATCATACCCAAAGATCCTAATAGAACAAAAATGCCATCCCAGACTACTATACCCAGCAAAACTCTCAATCACAATAGATGGAGAAACCAAGATATTCCATTACAAAACCAAATTAACACACTATCTTCTCACAAATCCAGCACTTCAAAGGATAATTGATGGAAAACTCCAACACAAGGAGGGAAACTACAACCTAGAAAAAGTAATTTTCCATCAACCCAAAAAGAAGATAGCTATACAAACATAATTCACCTCTAATAACAAAAATAACATGAAGCAACAATAGTTTTAACTTAATATCTCTTAATATCAATGGACTCAATTCTCCAATAAAAAGACATAGACTATCAGACTGGATACATAAACAAGACCCAAAATTTTTCTGCATACAGGAAATGTACCTCAGTGACAAAGACAGATACTACCTCAGAGTAAAGGATGGAAAACAATTTTCCAAGCAAATGGTCCCAAGAAACAAGCTGGAGTTGCCATTCTAATATCAAATAAAATCGATTTTCAACCAAAAGTAATAAAAAGAGATAAGGAAGGACACTTCATACTCATCAAAGGAAAAATCTACCAAGATGAACTCTCAGTTCTATGCTCCAAATGCAAGGGCACTCATATACATAAAAGAAACTTTACTAAAGCCCAAAGTACACATTGCACCTCACACAATAATAGTGGGGGATTTCAATATCCCACTCTCAGCAATGAACAGATCATTAAAACAGAAACTAAACAGAGACACAATGAAATTAACAGAAGTTATGAACCAAATGGATTTAACAGATATCTATAGAACAGTTCATCCTAAAACAAAAGAATATACCTTTTTCTCAGCACCTCATGGTACCTTCTCCAAAATAGACAATATCATTGGTCACAGAACAGACCTCAACAGATAAAAAATGATTGAAATAATCCCTTGCATCCTATCAGATCACCACAGACTAAGGTTCGTCTTTAATAATGACAAAAACAATGGAAAGCCTACATATATGTGGAAACTGAACAACACTCTACTCAATGATGACTTGGTCAAGGAAAAAATAAAGAAAGAAAGTAAAGACTTTTTAGAATTTAATGAAAATGAGGGCACATCATGCCAAAACTTGTGGGACTCCATGAAAACCGTGCTAAGAGGAAAACTCATAGCTCTAAGTGCCTACAAAAAGAAACTAGAGAGAGCATGCACTAACAACTTGACAGCACACCTGAAAATTCTAGATCAAAAAGAAGCAAATACACCCAAGAGGAGTAGATGGCAGGTAATAATCAAACTCAGGGCTAAACATCAACCAAGTTGAAACAGAAACAACTATAAATATATCAACAAAACCAGGAGCTGGTTCTTTGAGAAAATAAACAAGATAGATAAACCCTTAGCCAAACTAACCAGAGGGCACAGAGACAGTATCCAAATTAATAAAATGAGAACTTAAAAGGGAGACATAACAACAGAAACTGAGGAAATTCAAAAAATCATCAGATCCTACTACAAAGGCCTATACTCAACAAAACTGGAAAATATGGATGAAATAGACAATTTTGTAAACAGATACTAGGTACCAAAATTAAATCAGGAGCAGATAAACCATCTAAACAGTCCCATAACCTCTAAAGAAATAGAAGCAGTCATTAAAAGTCTTCCCCCCCAAAAAAATAAATAAAATAAAAATAAAAAGCATAGGACCTGATGGCTTTAGTGCAGAATTCTATCAGACCTTATAGGAAGTCCTAATAACAATTCTCTTCAAACTATTCCACAAAATAGAAACAGAAGGAACCATACCCAATTTGTTCTATGAAGCTACTATCATGCTCATACCAAAACTTCACAAAGACCCAACAAAGAAAGAGAACTTCAGACCACTCTCCCTAATGAATATCGATACAAAAATACTCAATAAAATTCTCGCAAACCGAATCCAAGAACACATCAAAACAATCATCCATCATGATCAAGTAGGCTTTATCCCAGGAATGCAGGGATGGTTCAGTATTCAGAAATCTATCAATGAAATCCACTATACAGATAAACTCAAAGAAAACAACCACATGATCGTCTCACTAGATGCTGAGAAAGTATTTGACAAAATTCAACATCCCTTCATGTTAAAAGTCTTGGAAAGATCAGGAATTCAAAGTCCATACCTAAACATAGTAAAAGCAATATAGCAAGCCAGTAGCCAACATCAAACTAAATGGAGAGAAACTGGAAGCAATCCCACTAAGATCAGGGACTAGACAAGGCTGCCCACTCTCCCCCTACCTATTCAATATAGTACTGGAAGTACATTTACACAATGGAGTATTACTCAGCTATTAAAAACAATGAATTTGAGAAATTCTTAGGTAAATGGATGGAACTAGAAAATATCATCCTGAGTGAGGTAACCCAATCACAAAAGAACACACATGGTATTCACTCACTGATAAGTGGATATAAGCCCAGAAGCTTGCAGTACCCAAGATTTAACTCACAGACCACATGAAGCTCATAAAGAAGGAATACCAAGTGTGGGTGCTTTGGTCCTTCTTAGAAGGAGTAACAAAATATTCGAGGGAGCAAATATGGAGACAAATGTGGAATAGAAACTGAAGGAGGGACCATCTGGAGACCATTCCACCTGGGTATCCATCCCATGTGCAGTCACCAAAGGTAAACACTGATGTGGATGTCAGAAAGTGCATGCTGACAGGACCCTGATATAGCTGTCTCCTTAGAAGTCTAGAAGAGTCTGACATATTCAGAGGCAGATGCTCACAGCTGACCATTGAACTGATCAAGGGGTTCCCAATGGAGGAGTTAGAGAGAAGACTGAATGAGCCGAAAGAGTTTGCAGCCCCATGAGGAGAGCAGCAATACCAACCAACCAGAGCTCCCAGAGTCCAAACCACCAGTCTGGGAGCACATAGGGAGAGACTCATGGCTCCAGCTTTATATGTAGGGGAGGATTTCCTTGTCAGACATAGGTGGGAGAAGAGATCCTTGTTCTCATAAAGGCTGGATGCTGAATGTGGAGGAATTCGATGGTGGAAAGGTGGGAGTGTGTGTGGGGGGGTAGGTAGGGGCACATCCTCATAGAAGCAGGAGGAGGGGGAATGGGATGGGAGTTCCTGGGCAGGGGGAAATGGGGAAAGGGGATAACATCTGAAATATAAATAAAATATCCAATAAAAAAAGAAAAACAAAACCAAAAAACAAAAAACAAAAAACAAAAAAACAAAAAAAAAGCCAACAAAAACATCTGAGCTGCTTGAAGATGAGATTAAATACTTAATAAGTCTCATAATTATTCTTCATAATTTTATAATATCCAGTGAGGACTTTTAGCCTAATTTTCAAAAGGAAAGGAATAGCCCCATTTGATAGTGAAAGGTTACATTTTAAGTTATTGAAAAGCTAATTGCTAAGATATGTCACCATACTGACTTCAAAGCACAGGTTTCTGAAGTACATTTGTGTGCACACACACGTAGTGAGAGCAAGAGAATAACAGGCATAAAATTTATAAACATCAGCCTCTGGGTAGTAGTTGGTACAAGAAAGGGAATCTTGTGAGCTGTGGACATTTATTCCACATGGTGTCATTTAATTCTCTTTCTAAATGAGAGGAATATGAAGATGAGGCAAGGATGCTCCATCAGTCTCCAGATGCCCACACATGAACATTCAAAGTAACAAAACAGAAACATAAAAGTAACCAAAAGAGCATATATAATTAGACAGGAGACAAGTTAACCTCACACATCACTGTTACATTCAAGAGTGATCAGACAAATCACAGCATCCCTGGGTACCTTAGGATATAAGAAATGACAGAGAAAGAGACTATGAGGCTGTGAGATATCTGCCTCCTTTGGTTCACAGGTATTGGAGTGGAAGTGTTGTAGCCTTTGTGACTGTTGTACCCAAATGGTGAGCCATTTATCTACCCACTATTGGGCAATAATAAGTGACTTCAAAAATGAAAGGAGCTTCAGCCTTGTACACATGAGACACCTCGAAACTGACCAAAAGGGCTCATTTCAGAAAGGATGCACCATGAGCAGAGTCTAGAATAGAGGCCAACTATAGCCAGAGTGCCAGCAAGGTCCTCGTGCTATGGAAACTTGTGGTTGTGCTCCTGAACCTCCACAGACCTCAAAAAAATAAGTAAGCCAAGAGAATTTATAGATTTCAGTAACCTAAAAGGACTTCTTTGAAGCCATTAGAAGCAATTTTTATGTAATTTAAGTATTGGTTTCTTCAAAACATTCACCAATATTCATAGTCAGATATTGCTTAAAGAGATTTACTCGTTCATTGGTTGTCATCTCTCTTCTCTAAAAGGAAATTAATGTATAATAGTGTAAGCCACTTATCCGGTGTTAAAATTCTAAAAACTCCTCATCAATAGTTAGCACAAAGAATTTTTGATAGCATCGAAATCTCCTCTAAATGTCTATGCTTGTGCCCATAGACAAATTCTACTCTCAGCCTTCGATACCGAAGCTTGCCCTGACAATGATTAGCAGTGAACACATGGCTGCTCATGCTGCTGAAAATAAGTGACAGTTGAGTGCTCAGACTTATACTGAACAATTATACTGAATATGCTAGGGGCCAGAGAACATGAAGGACAAGGAGATGGAAAGAATGTAACAGCAGGAAGCTAAGGAGAAGGGCTATGAGGTTCTATCCTCAGGGTCTGGAACAACTACTGTAGCCATGATTTCACAGTGGCCACAGCTGCCAACATTGTGCTTGCATAAGTCTAGGCTTGTCGGAAATTGATTACCACTGGGGAAAGGGAGAACAGGGCTGTGTCCAACTAATAGAATGGAAGAGGAAAGGCTCGCATTGTCTTTATTTACACAGCAATTGCTAACCCTATGAACCTTCAAAGGATACCCCCAAATCCAAAGTCACACCAATGGTTCTGGTTAAACCCAGTGAGCCATTACATAAAACAGAAAGATACAAGTAGAAGACAGGCAGAAAGGGTATAAAGGGGGCTTGGGTGTTGAGAGTACAAGAATTCACTATATACATCACTGAAACTATCAAAGAACAGATATACTAAAAGGTTATTTCTCTCTCTCTCTTTTTTTTTTTTTTTCGAGACAGGGTTTCTCTGTTTAGCCCTGGCTGTCCTGGAACTCACTCGGTAGACCAGGCTGGACTCTAACTCAGAAATCTGCCTGCCTCTTCCTCCCAAGTGCTGGGATTAAAGGCATGCGCCACCACCGCCCGGATAAAAGGTTATTTCTCAATGAATTTCCACCATTAGTCTTTAAAACAATCTGAAGTAATAACAACAGTCTGAAATCCAGTTTCAGGAGATCTGATGACCTCCTCTAGCCAATATGGGCACTGCAGGCATATAGTGAACAGACATACATGCAGGTAAAACACTCTTGTACATGTGTTAAAAGAATTGGACCCACACACCTATTATCACTTGATCTTTGACAAAAGAGATAAGACCATTCAGTGGAAAAAAAGACAGAATTTTCAACAGATGGTGTCGTTTCAACTGGAGGTCAGCATAAAGAAGAATGCAAATTAAACCATTCTTATCACCTTGTACAAAGCTCAAGTCCTAGTGGATCAAGGACATACACACACACACACACACACACACACACACACACACACACACACAAATACAGTGACACTAGTAGAAGAGAAAGTGGGGAACAGCCTCAAACACATGGGCACAGGAGAGTTTCCTGAACAGACCAAGGACTTATGTTCTAAGATCAACAATAGACAAATGGGACTTCACAAAATTTCAAAGCTTCTGTAAGACAAAGGTCACTGTCAGTAGGACAAAACGGCAACCAACAGACTGGGAAAAGATCTTTACTAATCCTACATCCAATAGAAGGCTAATAACCAATATATACAAAGAACTCAAAAAGTTAGAATCCAAAGAATAAAATAACCCTATTAAAAATGGAGTACAAGAGCAAAACAAAGAATTTTCAATTGAGGAATATTGAATGGCCGAGAAGCACCTAACGAAATGTTCAACATCCTTAGTCATCAGAGAAATAAAAATCAAAACAGCCCTGAGATTTCACCTCACACTATAGCTAAGATAAAAATCTCAGGTGACAGCAGGTGCTGGCGAGGATGTAGAGAAAGGGGAATACTCTTCCATTTTTGGTGGGATTGAAAGCTGGTACAACCACTCTGGAAATCAGTCTGGCAGTTCCTCAGACAATTGGACATAGTGTTACCTGAGGACGAAGCTATCCTACTCCTGGGCATATACCCAGAAGATGCTCCAACATATAAGCAGGACACATGCTCCACTAAGTTCATAGCAACCTTATTTATAATAGCCAGAAGCTGGAAAGAACCCAGATATCATTCAACAGATGAATGGATACAGAAAATGTGGTACATTTACATAATGGAGTATTACACAGCTATTAAAAACAATGACTTCAAGAAATTCTTAGGGAAATGATGGAACTAGAAAATATCATCCTGAGTGAGGTAACCCTGTCACAAAAAAACACACATGGTATACACTCACTGATAAGTGGATACTAACCCAAAAGCTTGCAATACCCAAGATACAACTCACAGACCACATGAAGCTCAAGAAGAAGAAAGACCAAAATGTGGGTGATTTGTTCCTTTTTAGAAGAAGTAACAAAATACTCACTGGAGCAAATAAAGAGAGAAAGTGTGGAGCAGAGGTTGAAGAAAACGCCATCCAGAGACTGCCTCACCTGGGGATATATTCCACATACAGTCACCAAACCCAAAAACTGTTGTGGGTGCCAAGAAGTGCATGCTGACAGGTGCCTGACATAGCTGTCTCCTGAGAGGCTCTGCCAGAACCTGACAAATACAGAGACAAATGCTTGCAGCAAACCACTGGACTGAACATGGGACCCCCAATGGAAGATTTTAGAGAAAGAACTGAAGGAGCTGGAGGGGTTTATAACCCCATAGGAAGAACAACAATACCAACCAACCAGACCACCCAGAGCTCCCAGGACTAAATCACCAAACAAGGAGTACACATGGAGGGACCCATGGCTCCAGCCGCACATGTAGCCAAGGATGCCCTTGTCGGGAATTAAGGGGAGGAGAGGCCCTTGGTCCTCTGAAAGCTCGATACCCCAGTGTAGAAGAATGAGAGGGCCAGGGAGGTAGGAGTAGGTGGGTGGATGGGGGAACACCCTCATAGAAGCAGGTGTGGGAGAGATGGGATAAAAATTTTTCCAGGGGAGAAATGGGGAAAGGGGATAACATTTGAAATGTAAATAAAGAAAATATCCAATGGGGAAAAAATTGGACACATCTGGAATTCAAGACTCTTACCTAAACATAATAAAATCAGTAAACAGTAAACCAAAGGCCAAAATCAAATTAAATGAGAGATACTCGAAGCAATTCTACTAAAATAAGGGACAAGACAAGGTTGCCCACTCTCTCCATATTGATTCAATATAGTACTGGAAATTCTAGCTAGGGCAATAAGACAATTGAAGGAAGTCAGGGAGATACAAATTAGAAAAGAAGAAGACAAGACATCACTATTTGTGGATGATATGATAGTATACATAAGCGATCCCCAAAATTCTACCAGAGAAATCCTACAGTTGATAAACTTCAGCAAAGTGGCTGGATATAAAATTAACTCAAACAAATCAGTAGCCTTCCTTTATACAAATGATAAATGGACTGAGAAAGAACATAGGGAAACAACACCCTTCACAATAGTCACAAATAATGTAGACTATCTTGGTGTGACTCTAACCAAACAAGTAAAAGATCTATATGACAAAAACTTCAAGTCTCTGAAGAAACAAATCAAAGATTTCAGAAGATAGAAAGACCTCTCTTGCTCATGACTTGGTAGAATTAACATTGTGAAAATGACTATCTTTTTTTTTTTAACAGATCTTGCCTCGAGTTTATTTGTAAAAACAGCATAGGACACTGGTCATCTGCAAACAGTGTGTGGGTAGGTGTGTCACAGAGTCCATCTGTCTTCATGTTGGCAGAAGCCTTTTCTATAGGGCCTTCACAGGGGCCTGGGCACCTTTAGGATCCTGAGCTGGAGCTAAAGCCTGGGCCTTAGCTGGAGCTTTGGCCTCTGCCTTGGTTTGAACCTTGGGCTTTGGTTGGCAGAGCCTACGACCCTTGGCCATGTAGCTTCGAATCCGCTTCCCAAGCTTGGGGTGAACGATGAAAGCCAAGCGGCTGAGTTTGTGGCTGGGGCCCTTTGGCATCTTGGGCTTGGTGACCTGAGGCTTCACAAGGGCCTTGATGGCCTCTGTGTGTGAACTCACTGCCTTTGCATTGTTGGCCTTTATCTTCTTCAGGCCTTTCTTGTTGTCAAAGTGCATGTTCCTCAGGAACTTGGGGACAACCCCCTTAAGAGATTTGTAACTTTGTGACCGGGGTTTCCTGATGCCATTTCTGTGCCATTTGTGGGACTGGCTGTGTGTGGTGTGGTTCTTGGACTTGGCCATGTCTGCACGATAATCCGCAGCTTCTGCAGCACCTGGGACTGGAAGAGAAAAAGCGAAAATGACCATCTTACCAAAAGCAATATACAGATTCAACGCAATCCCAATCAATATTCCAACACGATTCTTCAGAAACGGATAGAGCAATCCTCAATTTTATAGGTAAAAACAAAAAAACTCAAGATAGCAACAACAATTCTCAACAATAAAAGAACTTCCGGAGGAATCACCATCTCTGACCTCAAGCTGTGCTACAACAATAGTGATAAAAATCACATGGTATTGGTATGGAGACAGACAGGTTGATCAATGGAATAGAATTAAAGACCCAGAAATAAAACCACACACTTATAGACACTTGATCTTTGATAAAGAAGACAAAAACATAAAATTGAAAAAAGAAAAGCATCTTCAATAAATGATGCTGGTCTAACTGGCAGTTGTATGTAGAAAAATGGAAATAGAGTCATGTTTATCACTTTGCACAAAGTTCAAGTCCAAGTGGATCAAGGACCTCAATATAAAACCAGATACACTGAATTTAATAGAAGAGAAAATGGGAATGAGCCTTGAACTTATTTGCACAGGGCAAAATTTCTACAACAGAACACCAGCGGCTCAGGCATTAAAATCAATAATTGATAAATGGGACCTCATGAAACTGAAAAGTTTCTGTAAGAAAAAAGACACCATCAATAGGACAAATTGGCAACCTATAGAATGGGAAAAAATATTCACTAACCCCCATAAAGGTCTAATAGCCAAAATATATAAAGAACACAAGAAGTTAACCTCCAGAAAACCAAATAACCCAATTAAAAAAAATGGGGTACAGAGCTAAACAGAGAATTCACAAGAGAAAAATCTAGAAAGGCCTGGAAGCACTTAAAGAAATGTTCAAAGTTTTTAGTCATCATGAAAATTCAAATCAAAATTACCCTGAGATTGTACCTTACACCAGTCAAAATAGCTAAGATCAAAAATTCAAGTGACAACATATGCAGCTTAGAATGTGGAGAAAGAAGCAGGATTGCAACCACTCTGGAAATCAATCTGGCAGTTCCTCAGAAAATTGGATACAGATCTACCTGAAGAGCCAGCTATACTACTCTTGGGCATATACTCAAAAGATGTCCAACAATACCACAAGAAAACATGCTCCACTATGTTCATAGCAGCCTTATTTGTAATCGCCAGAAGCTAGAAACAACCCACATGTCCCACAACAGAAAAATGGATACAGAAACTGGTTCATTTACACAAGGAAATACTATTCAGCTATTAAGAACAAGGACATCATGAATTTTCCAGACGGATGTATGGAACTAGACAGTATCATCCTGTAAAGTAACCTAGACTCAAAAGGATATGCATGATATGTATTCACTAATAAGTGAATACTAGCCAAAAAGTACAGAATACCTAGGATTCAACCCACAGACCATAGAACTTTAACAAGCAAAAAGGCTCAAATGAGAATGCTTTAATCCCACATAGAAGGGTGAAGAAAATAATTATAGGAGGCAGAGGGAGGAAGAGACTTAAGTAGGAAAAGGGAGGGGGGGAAAGGAGGAACACAATCAGGTATGGGTGGGGAACAGAAGAGAATCCCAGAGAATCAAAAGAATGAATGGAAATATGGAGCCTCGGGAGTTGGAGGGGGACCCTCTATTAGAGACCCAAGAGGTCAGAGACTCTCAGGATTCAATGGGGGTGACCTTAGCCAAAATGACCAACATTGGGGAGAGAGAACTCGATGAGTCCACCTCTGGTAGATAGACAGGGGGCCTCAAGTGAGGGACAGGATTACCGACTCACAGTCAAAATTTCTGATCCAGAATTGTTCCTGTCTAAAAGGAGAAGAGACTCAAGGAAAGGTAATCCAATGACTGGCCATTCTTGAGATCTAACACATGGTGGTTGTAGGAACCAGGCACCAAGGCCTTGACACTATTACTGATGCTATGATGTGCTTACACAGGGGAGCCTGGCACAGCTGTCCTCTGAGAGGCCCAAAAAGCACCTGACTGAAACAGATGCAGATACTTATATCCAACCATTGGACTGAAGTCAGGGACCACTATGGTTGAATTAGGAGAAGGATTAAAGAAGCTGAAAGGGAGGGTGACCTCATAGAAAGACCAGCAGTCTCACCTAACCTGGATCCCTGGAAGCTCCCAGATACTGAGCTACCAACCAAACAGCATATAGGAAGTGGTCCAAGCCCCCCTACCCCCCAACACACATATAGCAGAGGACTACCTGGTCTGGCCTCAGTGGGAGATGTGCCTAATCCTGGAGAGACTTGAGGCTCCAGATTGGAGGGAGGTCTGGTGGGAGAAACAACCCCTCAGAACCAAGGGGGAGGAGGAATGTGATGAGAAATTGTGGGAATGGCAACCTGGAGAGGAGCAACAGCTGGGTTGTGAATAAATAAAAGAATATTAAAATTGAAAGTAAAAAGGAAGAAGAAATAAGGTCCTGGATTTGGTCTCTAAAACAAGAAAAACTATTCACTAACAGGTATAGAGCAAGGAAAGAAGAGAAATAAAGAGAGAGAGGAGGAGGGATAGAGAGGGGAAGAGAGAACAAGAAAGACTCAAAAATGGAAATGGAAATAAATAAAAGAGAAAAATATCCTTATCCTTCAAAATACAAAAGAAAGAATGTGATGGTCAAGGGCTTCAAGCCACACCCAAAGTGAAAATCATCCACATATGGAAACATGTGCTAACCACAGACTGTTTTCTGGAATATGCAAGAATTCGGTTACACTGGCGAAAGCTTAAATTTCTGAGTGGAACCAACGTGGAGTTAATGTTGAGCACAATTTTTGTGTAACAGCAGGAACAGGCTAGAGGGTGCCCAGATAGCTAGTTAAAAAGTGTTAGCACCAAATCACTGAGAGCTTGAGTAAGATGAAGAGTCCAAGGAAGGGCAAATTCATTTACTCCCATCTCCCACATCCTCAGGCGAAGACATTCATCTTCTTTCCCGGAACTTTGAAGATCCTAAACCTTAGCTCAGACAGACAGAATCATCTCATCCCACTAGCTCCCGGTGGCTTTAATCACACGAACAACCCTCTTCATAAAACTCTCACACAGACATTATTTGTAGTATAGATTTAGGATGTACATAGCATATATTTAAGATATATATCCTAAAAGCCCTGTTTCATTGGAAAGTTCTCACTGATACATTCAAAAAAAAAAAAAGAAAGAAAGAAGACTTTTATTAATCTATAAATTTGGATTTCTCCATAAGCATTTTCCAGTTTCTTGCTTTTTAGTGCCCAAAGCGCATGCTTGTTCACAATGTTCACAATCATCCTCAACAGAAACTTCTCTTGTAAAATCTGTTTGATCCTATTAGTCATTAATAAAATCTTATATCTAGCCACAGTGCCATCGGTGTCAGTGAGAACCTGAATATCCAACACCAGACTGGTAGCTTCAGAAAGTGGAAATTATATAGGGAGCAGATCAAGTTTTGATAGAGTGAAATCCTGAGTGACAGTTTAAGTGGACATGGTCACATCAAGGATGGAAGAGCCTCAGACCCAGAGAGGCATGGCAAAGCCTTCCTTCTGGGTTAGGCTAAGAGGGAGATCCAGTACAAGTATAATAAGTGTATACAGAAAATGTCAATTGTAGCTTTCTCCCCCATGGATATGTATGGACTGAAGACCTCTCATCTAGAGAAAATATTATTACATAAAGTAACTAAATATGACCCCTTGATCTAGCTGTATACCATAATCCCTGCATCTGTGTTTATCTGTAAGTAATAACCCTGCCTCCTTCCTCAGGTGAATGCAATAACTCTGCCTCTCCATTCAACTGTATAAACACACTGAGCTTCTGGTTGCTGCTATTCTTACCAAGTGACCAGTTGACCCAGCTTCCACCGTGTGTGTGTGTGTGTGTGTGTGTGTGTGTGTGTGTGTGTGTGTTTTCTTCATTCTACAGCCATCCCAGTGAAGTACAAGTCACTGGATCCCTGCAAGGATGAAGCAGGAAGTATAAAGAAAAAGTACCTGATACTCAATTAGGAACACATCACTGCCAAAGTTCGAGAACAAATAGCTCCCCATTGGCCGCTGGTGGTGCACTCCTTTGAGGGAACAAGACTAGTGATTGATTTTTTTAAAACTAAAGTAAACATAACTTTCTTTTGGTTTCACTACTGTTTATGGTAGATAAGAAAGAAATACAATTTCAGAATAAAGTTATGTGTAATAATTTTTATGCTAGAAAAAGGTTTTAGTCATACTCGTTATACAGCATGTATTTGTAACAAAGAGCTTTTAGGTCACTCATTTTTATTAATTCCATAGCACATAAAACACAAAAATCAACATTCCATTGTGTCCCCCTCCCTTTGAGTTGTGTAAGAGTATTTTGTGTAAACTGAATTCCATATTTTACTTTAATACTAGGCATACTATGCAATAAAGAGAGCTTTAAAGATCCAGTTACACAGTCGAATGGTGAGTGCCTGCCTTGCATGCATGAGGCCTTCCCAGCACCACAAAAACAGATGGATATTGACTTCTAATACTTTTCTCTGTAAATATTTTATATAGTGATGTTCAATTTTCATTCATACTGTTTTGCTATATTTTCATTTAACTTTTTAACATTGCAATTTATTCACCTGAAAATTGTCATTTTGATGACTTAACATTCAATTAAGACAGTATAAAATGTAATTAATTATATTTCCTATTATTGCCCTTTGAAGGGAATCTGTGTTTATCTTCAGAATATAATTTCAGGTATTTAAAATGTATGTGCTTGTAATTTTTTTCTAGAGCAGAGTGTTCATCTTTGGCATCTACTGTAGAATACAAAGTGGCTAGAATTTAAGGCAAGTGGGCACTGGGTCAGGTTGTCCTGTGCTCACTCAGCAAGCCATGTTCATCTGTTTTATTTTAGAAAATCTATTTTTCAGATGGAAGCTCAGAAACATATCTCTCTGCCTTCTTCAAACTGATGATGGGAAATGGTAGATTATTCAGTTCAGTCTCTGGCTGATGGCTAACTTAAATACACACACAAACACACACACACACACACACACACACAAATCATCATCATCATCATCATCATCATAGGTTGGAATTTATTTTGATAAGAAACAGGTATAAACTCATTTGAACCTTTGATTTTATCAAATATGAAACTTTGGGGGTTTCTCAACTTATATTGCACTTCTTGAAACAATACTTCTAATGATGGTTTTGTTGTCAAGAAATCTTTCTAGTTTATTTTTAAGTGCAAGTTTTCTTATCTTTGTAATTCTCTACATGAGACTGAGTGCAGGTATATGGTCACCTTGGAGGGAAAGTAAAAGCTCTATTTGATAGTACAGATACATTGGCTTCGAAAATATTTACATGCTGACAAGAGAATAAAATTATTATAGTTAATACTTGCTGAAGTTTACCATACATTATTCATTGTGGAAGTGCATTATTTATATTTTAGGTTAATCACTACGTAATTTTTATGAACTATATGCTGTTGTTAATTTCACTGAAGGGAAGAGAAAATAGAGTTTTCAGGCTTATGAATAGCTGAAGTCATGTCTTGTGTAAAAGTTAGGGCTGAAAAAAGACTAGTGTTTAATTCCATTCAACTGAGGTATCAACAGTGGAAAGGCAAAAATTAAATACCAGCTTTGCT
Source organism: Rhabdomys pumilio (assembly GCA_030674055.1). Classification (NCBI taxonomy): domain Eukaryota; kingdom Metazoa; phylum Chordata; class Mammalia; order Rodentia; family Muridae; genus Rhabdomys; species Rhabdomys pumilio. The sequence goes on along the minus strand of JANHMN010000013.1, from coordinate 35,009,601 downwards.
CAAAGAAGATAAGGAAAAAAAAAAAGAGGTTCTCATCACATAAAAACAGACAAAGCAAGGTGTTTACCAAATGCATTTCTGTGAAGCACACACTGCTTTCTCAATCCCCACTCATCCAAGAGACAAAAGGCTAGCAAGACACAACATTCCTAAAAAAAGGCTTCAGGAACTCCCTTCCTGTGTTCAGAGCAACCACCACCTGGAACCAACTGAAGCAGGCTTGAGAGATGAATTCTATTGCCACACCACAATCCAGATCCAGGCCCACTAATTGGACACTTAACTTCAGAAGAAAAGTATCTGTAGTCAGTAACTTCATCATCAGTATAGTAAAACAAATAAACAAACTAAAAGATACCGTATCTTTTATGTCACAGAAATGTGACATAAAACATTAAGACAGAAATACAGGAGGCCAAAGAAATTTCCAAGTAAGACTCATGATTACATAGTCAGATGCTTTCCTAAAAACATGGCATTCTGAGCACTGAGCAGATCCCGGGAAGCAGCTCTGCACCCAATCTCACAGAACCCAGAGGAAGTGAGCCTCCCAGGAGCTCTAACCTGGGCAGTATCTTAGGTAAAAAGACAGCAACACCCATCCCAAACAGGGAGTAACTGGGACCCACTGGGACCCTGGAATTTACTCCTGGCCCAGAGCACTGGTTCCTCCTTCTGGTCTGCACCCCACCACTGAGCATATCTTAGGCCCGAGCTCTAACCCTAGTACTAACACCCACCCCACACAGTTCTGAAACAACCAAGATAATATGAAAGACAGGCTTCAGTCAGAGACAGGATAGGTAGCACTAAAGAGATTCAGATGGCAAAAGGCAAGCGCAAGAACATAAGCATCAGAAACCCAGGGTACTTGGCATCATTAGAACCTAGTTCTCCCACACTATAAACTCCTGAATTCCCCATATCACCAGGAAAACAAGATTCAGATTTAAAATCACTTCTAATGATGATGATAGAGGATTTTATGAAGAACATAAATAATACTCTCAAAGTTATTAAACAGAACACAGATAAATGGGTAGAAGCCGTTAAAAAGGAAACACAAAAATCCCTTAAAAAGTTACAAGAGAACATAACCAAACAGGGAAAGGAATTGAATAAAACCATCCAGGACATAAAAATGGAAGTAGAAACAATAAAGAAATCTCAAAGGAAGACTACCCTAGAAATATAAAACCTAGGAAAGAAATCAGGAGTCATAAACATTCTGTTGTATTCACCAACAGAATACAAGAGATAGAAGAGAGGATCTCAGGTGCAGAAGATATTATAGAAAATATTGACACAACTGTCAAAGAAAACTCAAAATGCAAAAAGTTTTTAACACAAAATATCCAGAAAATCCAGGACACAATGAGAAGACCAAACCTAAGGATAATAGGTATAGATGAGAGTGAAGATTCCCAACTTAAAGGGCAATAAATATTTTCAACTAAATTATAGAAGAATACTTCCCTAACCTAAAGAACAAGATGGCCATAAACATACAAGAAGCCTACAGAATGCCAAATCGACTAGACCAGAAAAGAAATACCTCCCATCACATATAATCAAAACACTAAATGCACAAAACAAAGAGAGAATATTAAATTCAGTAAATGAAAAAGTCCAAGTAACATATAAAGGCAGACCTATCGGAATTACACCAGACTTTTCACCAGATACTATAAAAGCAAGAAGATCCTGGACAGATGTCATACAGACCCTAAGAGAACACAAATGCCAGCCCAGTCTACTATGCCCAACAAAATTCTCAAAAAAAAAAAAAAAAAAAATTCTCCATCTCTACCATAGATGGAGAAACCAAGATATTCCATGACAAAATCAAATTTACATAATATCTTTCCACAAACCCAGCATTACAAAGGATAATAGCAGGAAAGCTCCAATACAAGGAGGGAAATTATACCCTAGAAAGAGCAAGAAAGTAATCCTCTTTCAACAAATTCAAAAGAAGATAGACACACAAAGATAATTCCACCTCTAATAACAAAAATAACAGGAAGCAACAATCACTGTTCCTTAATATCTGTTAACATCAATAGACTCAATTTCCCAATAAAAAGACATAGGCTAACGGACTGGATATGTAAACAGGACCCACCATTTTGCTGCATACAGAAAAGAAAAAAAAAAACCTCAGTGACAAAGACAGACGCTACCTTAGAGTAAAAGGCTGGAAAACAATTTTTCAAGCAAATGGTCCTATGAAATAAGCTGGAGTAGCCATCCTAAAACCTCCAGCCTGAGAACATAAAAGACTCATGGCTCTACCTGTATAGGTAGTTGAAAGTGGCCTTGTCAGGAATCAGTGGACATTGAATGCCTTGGTGCCTGAAAGTTTGGATTCCCTAGTGTTGGGGAATTCAAGAGCAGCAAGGTGGGAATAGGAGGTGTGTGGGAGCACACCCTCATAGAAACTCCCAGAATTATTTGGATTAGACATGACAGAGGCAGGCCTCCAGAAGACTAGATTCCAGAATTCAAACAAAAAAAATATCTTGATACTAAAATTTGTTTTGAAAATTGTATATTGCAGAGTACACAGCCTTGGTGTATCTACTCATCAAGCAAGCTGAGCAGACCTGCTCGAACCTCTGATGTCCTGGGATTTTAGCTAGATGCAATGAAGACACAGATGTCAGAGGCTTATCAATTACTCTTCCCCATACTCCTCTTCTAATATCTGGATGCCCGTTATCAGCTTGAAGAAGATAATAAAGAGCCGGTGACCCTATTCCCTGGGCTTGGGGACTGAGGTGGTTAATATTGAGCTGTCTTCCTAGGAAAAAGTAGTGGTCTTATTGGAACAGGAAGGAATAGCTAGGCTTTATTGCATAGCCATAACCTATTGGTAGAAATATATATGATTGTTATTAAGATGGAGTTATAATTTCTTAAATGATACAAAATTTACTTTGATTTCAAATTTAAGGTTTTCATTGGTACGAGCTTCTTATTGATATAAAAGTGAGATTAATATTTTTATTCTCATAGGCATTGTGCCCATATAACACATCTAGCAATTCAAGGCCTAGACCCAGTCTTTCTTTAACTTTTTTTTAACTGATTTGAGTTGATTAGCCTGTGAGTTAAGGGCCTATAGCAAATTCATGACTCTCAGTTTATTGTTAGGGTGTTTTCTATATTTTATTTATAAATAGCTGAGAGAAGTTAGCAGACAACAGTCCAGATTGCCTTACATGGATGGTTGGTTTTCAAAACATCAGAAGTTCACAGAATTGACATTACAAATGTTTCTGTATTAATGTTCATTTTGATTAGAGACCTGTCTGCTCCTGACAGCTTCATGTCTTGGATTCTAAGGATAAACTGAGCATCTTTGGAGTTACTCCAGTTGTGGTGAGACAGCCACCAGGCAAGAATTGCCTCTTTTCATCTACAGACAAATTACTGTCCAGAAGAGGACACACTTGCAGAATAGTCGACTGATTATATCTGCCTAGACAGAGTAATCAGCCCTTAATAATTCTGCATCACTAGGTCTGTTAGATGATCCTGAGCCAGAAGGCTGAAGATCGGATTCTCCAATGTTTTCTAGTATAGGGACTGTCCAGGTGTTCACCTGTCCCTATAAATTGGCTAAGTTTTAGAAGCTATGCTTTATGCTTCCCATAATTTCAGTTAATTCGGTCATTCTGGATTTCTGATGGGGTTGAAGACTTATAGTCTCATAACCAATCCTTAATATTTACTTTGAGAGAAAAGATTTGAGAGGATGGTTTTCAGCTGACATTCATTCTAAAGCCAAGAAAAAAGCCAGGTTCAGAACTAAGTCTTTTAGTTAGGAGAGATGACAGAGGTTCTGGTTAGTCAACAAAATAATGAACTGGGTATTAGGTCTATCTTGTACCTTACTGATACAAACTGATATAGTTATTCTCTAATTGTATTTTGATAGAAAAGTTTTATTTTAGCAGGAAGGGTGATATGTAAACGGAACTAATGTGGAAGGACTAAGAAGAGGAAGAGGTGGAGTAAGGAGAGAAGGAGAAGCTAGGAGAAGAGAGAGAGATAGGAAGAAGGGACATGTAGGCAGAAGTTCACATGTCTCTGCCAGTCAAAGATAGTTGGTATATCTAGGTTGGGTATTGGGTTACACTTCTGATTGCATGGGCATCTTGTTATTGAGCATTACAAAACTTATAAAGCCTTTGATTAACATTTTTTTAAAAGTTACTAATGAAGAAACTAAAGATGTATTTAAATTGAAAAGAAGAAGAAGAAGAAGAAGAAGAAGAAGAAGAAGAAGAAGAAGAAGAAGAAGAAGAAGAAGAAGAAGAAG
>JANHMN010000013.1:34930272-35005264 GCA_030674055.1 Rhabdomys pumilio | reverse complement strand
AGAAGAAGAAGAAGAAGAAGAAGAAGAAGAAGAAGAAGAAGAAGAAGGGCACAGATCCAAGGGTAAAACAAATGGAAGAATATGGGCCCAGAGAGAAAGGAATTGGTTCAATTTGGACAAGCAACTTACATGTGTTAATGTAAAAGTGGAAGTTTCTTCTGTGTATATGAAAAGCAAAACAAATAGAAACACAGGATACAAAAAAATACCTTGCAAGAAAGTTAGAGCAACGTTGCCTGGAGCTACAAACCTGCAATCCCAGCTACCTAAGACACAGACAACAGGATCTCAAATAAGGTCAGAACATGTTCTGTCCAATGTCACTGGCTTACTAATAAAGGATGACTTGTTTTCAATCATGCTACTAGATATTGTTAAAATAATAAAGTCACTATTTTTAGTATTTTGTTTTACTTTTAATTCACTGTAATCTTGTTCATATCAGTGTATTCTACCTCAATTCTATCAAACAAATCTATGTATGGCCTCACACTGTTCCATGTAACATCTCTGTCCCACATGTCTTCCCCATACATGAAACTATAGGTTTGGGGTTGTCAAGGTCTACCATGTGGGGTTCTGCATGTGCTGTGTTACTGGGCACAAACCAAATGCTCTCCAAATAACCCTTTATCTGGATGGAAACAGACAGAGCCATCAATACAGGTTAAGTAGTGGAACAAATTTTTTTTTATAAACATCAAATTATCATCCATCTGTAAATCTTATTGTATCAGACGTAACTAGAAAAAAAGTGGGCATCATGTGAAAAAAATCAAACATGGCATTCTTCAGTGAGGAAAATAGAAAAGTTCGTCCAACACCACCTTTGACAAGCCTTATGGTAAAGGAAGAATAGCCTCCTTCTTCATTCAGTAATTTGCCCATTCATTCACAGAAGAATCCATTTTAAATGACTTAATTGTCCACTGTACGCCTGGTACCACTGATATCTGTTTAAAGACTCTGACTAAGAATGCCTTCAAAAAATATGAATCCTTCTCAAGCTAGATAATAGAGCTAAACGGGCAAAACACTGGAGGAGAAACAACAGATACTCCAACCAACATGAACCTTGAATGAAAATATAAATAAGTGCTGTCTTAATTCTCTTTTAAAGTCTCGATGAATATGAGGACTCTTTTTAAAGAGCCAGTGTCACATCCTTTTATGATAATTTTAACTAATATCTGACTTAATCATATGCTTTCCTTTTTAAAGTGAAAGGAATCATCAAGTCCACACTGTGCAAAAATATATGCAAAATGCATACTAACTCTGAGTAGTAAGCGAATTGGTGTCATATGGCTGTCACTCGTCAATCTGCATTCTCTGAAGGAACAAGTAATTCAGAAGTGGTGCCATCAATGCCTCACAGGTTTAATTTAATTAGTACAGTTCTGACCTTTTATAGTATTAACATATAATCTCCTGTCCCTGCAGACTGACCTCCTCATTATGTTTTCTGCCTAAAGCCTAGAGCACATTGATTTCCAATTACAAGTTTATAAAACTGCCAAGTCATTCCTGTCAAATGAATGCTTTTACCCATGCGGCTTAAAATCATACAAGCCAAGTTTGTAAAAACTGAATAATTATTCTAAAACTTCAGATATGAAAAAGAACCCAGAGGACACAAAATCATTGTGACAAATTACAAAGTTTGGGGTAGGGTGCATAAGAATAAATATACTGGAGGGCCAAAACTCTTTCCACACCTGTCACTCACTGGCATATTCTGCTCAGGTTCTGTAGACAATTATGGCATTTTGAGTAAACTTATAATATGTACATAAGTTTATTCAATGAAGAATATTATTTTACTTAGTACATGAGGTATTATAGAAACTTTAAAGGCCAGATTTAAAGATCCAAATATTTATACATTAATAGGTATAATTGCCTAAAAGTAATAGAGATCTAAAATGACATTAGTTAAAACAAAGTGGAATTTTGTTTTTTAATAGTCCAGGGGTAGATAATAGCCCTATTCTGAATGTTAAGCAGCAAAAGCCCTTTTCAGTTTTCAGCTTCACTACTTTTAGCATCTAATTTCCCTCTTTATGGTTCAAATGAGTTATTGTTCCAGAAAACACATCTGTATTCCATATAGATGGGCAGAGATGTGGGGGAGATCTGAAAATGAAGCAAGAGTCAGTTGCTACAAATTGAGATTCCCAAACCAGGGGTTGTGGAATATGACTTATCTAGTAAAGATCTTGTTAAACAGTATAAATTTTGGAATCTCGTCCCAGCACCCATATAAAAAGATAGGGACCGTGGCAGCTCCTGTCTGTCTGTAATCTCCATGTGTAATGCCAGTGTGGGGGCGGACAAGTAGAGGATCGCTAAAGCAAGGTGTCTAGCTAGACTATTAGCCCAATCAATGAGCTCTGGGTTCAATTGAAGACTCCTTATTAAATATATAAAGCAGAAAATGGTCAAGGAAGAGATAGTGTCATTCTCTCACCTAAACACATATACAAATATGACCTCCTTTCATCCTATATGTGTAGCCCCACACAAATGCAAGCATGAATACACATGTAATGTGCATCACATATAACACAAACCACCCCCCAAAAGAAAAGAGAAAACTTCATCAAAGTTACCACATTAAATTTATTTGGTAAGATATGGTCATATGTATGGTCACTCCTGTCTTCAATCTGCTCTGTTACACCATGGGTGGGCAGAAAGGGGAACACAGACATCAAGAGTGATCCTATGAATCTCTGCCACAAAGTTTAATTAAACTAGGATATTAAAAGTGCTTAGTGATGTGAAAGCAAATAACAATGTATAAGTATCGGACAAACATCTGAGGCAATAGTGCGAAATGAGCAGACCAAGAAAGAGAAAAACAAGAAATTAGCATCAATATTTCTAATATTTGATAGGGGTTAAACAGCGATGACAGCTATGTAAGAATATAGGAAGCAGAAGGGAGGAATATGCTGTGATTTACCAACATGGTAAAGAGCAATTTAAACAGACAAGGAAACCAAAATTGGAAGCCTTACGCAGAAAAAGATAGAGGCAAAATTCCTGGTGTTGAAGCAAACATTTTAACAGACAACAAAGATATTATTTGATCCTTTAAGATCAATTTCATATCGTAAAATATTATTCTTTGGATCTATTAATGTTTAAATAAGAACAGTGCTAAGAATTTTTTTAATTCTATGAACTTATAATGTCCAACATACAACAAATTTATGCATAATTGCACGAAAATTATCTTCATATATAACTTTTCAACTTCATGTATAAGAAATATTTATCTTCATCAATGTTAATAATTCTATAGTGAATATGTAAAGAGTGGAGGACAGTGAGAAACTTAGAGCCTGATACACAAACCAGTACTGAACTTTGTAGAAAAATAGCATTATAGATAACATATTAATGAGATGGACAGTAAGAAGAAGAAATGTGGGCTGAGGCATTGTACAATATCTAATAGGTACTGGATATAAAAGATACATCTATGTAAGAAATATTAGGATGTATCATTCTACCTAGTTTTAAAAAATATTATTTGAAAATTTTACACATGAGTATAATGTTTTAATGCTCATTCTCTATTCCTTAGTTCAACTCTTCCCAAATTCAAACATTTCTCTAATTCTTTCCAATGCTGTATCTTTAAAATAAAAGGAAGGAAGGAAGGAAGGAAGGAAGGAAGGAAGGAAGGAAGGGAGGAAAGGAAAAAAGAAAGATGGAAGGAAGGATGGGATGGAGGAAAGAAGGAAACAAAGTCACTAAGTTCAGTTCCTGCTACCCTTATACTCCTGAGCTCATGAGTATGATTCATTCACTAGAGCATGGTCAACTGAAAATGCACCTTGCATTATAATAAAACTGACTATTCCCACCGTGAACCCAACACCTGTAAATATCTCCTCAGTTAGGGATGGAAACGGTGGGATCCCTTACTGGCACAATCTAGCATGTTGAGTGGATTAATGGTATACAGGCCTTCTACAGGCAACCACAACAGCTGTGAGTCCATGAGTGTAACAATGGACATGTCATGTACAGAAGATAAAGTTTTGCTCTCCCCCCAACTTCTGGATCTCAAATTTTTCCTACCCTCTCTGTTTCATGGTCCCTGAGCCATTGGGGAAAGGGGAATGAAACAGGTGACTCCTTTGTGGCTGAGCTCAAAAGCGACAGTTAACTCTCTGGACTGTGATCGATTGAAAGTTTCTGTGTTAACCAACATGCACAATCAATGAAATTTCTCTGATAAGACCCGAGAGCTTTATTAACCTATGGGTAAAGAGAAATGATTTTAGAGAGCAATTAATTACACATCCATGTACCAAAATAACAGTAGCGCCACCTCTGGCCATTAGGATCTCCACAATCATAGGTTCTAAGCCAGATTTGTCATCTCAGACATTTCTCTCAGCCTTCAAGGAATTCCTCCCTAATGCCATGTTAGTTTAAGAGCACTCACCTCACCTGAAGAGGGAGCAACTATTTGTAGGTAGCTGATGGCTGCCATGGAAGAATGTCTAATATGTACAAAAAGATTCGGAAAGTTAAAATTCATGTGAGCATGTCTTTAGCTTTATGACATTAGGAAAGAAAAACAATGAAACAAATCTTACTCAGGTGGTCATAGGAAAACTCGAGTTTGCTGATTTCCTCTAGGAGACTGACTTACTGAATACCCAGCTAACTGCTTGATTACAATCTGACAGACAGGCTCAGTCCCTAAGTGGATTCAATGGTTTTCCACATGGAAAAATGATAACAAAGTGAGCAATAGAGTTTATTCAGTTAGATGGAGAAGATTAAATAAGAAAGTCCATGCAAGGAGAATTAGCATTGGTGCCATGTTGTTAGTAAGTATCCAATAATCATGTTATGATAATAAGTGATTTTATTGTATGAATGTCCACTTTCTGACACCTGATTTAAATAATGCCTTTTACAGACTTCTAAGAAAAATGAAATTGTGTTACAGATGAGAAAGCTGAATTGCAGTGGAATTAAAATGTTCCCTAGATCCAGTGCTATTAGGAGGGGGAGTTGGTACCTTTCTATTTTCCCCAAGGCTGGAATTAAAAGCCCTCATGCCAAACTATTTCTCTCAGACACAGGTTTGTGTCTGCAGAATTGCATCTGCTATGCAGGAGAAACATTGACAAGTCTCAGGCTGTGCTTTCTCAATTCTATATAGAAAATAAAGTGAAGTGATGTATTTTTCTCTGATGGTTTATGGTCTAAAAACAGAATTAAACAGTAATCAAAGTCTTTCATATTTTCAAATTTTTCCATATTCTGCGGGGCCTGAAAACTTGATTAGCTCCTGGAGGAACACTGAAATAAGAACAAGGAACCCTCAAGAAAGTAGACATAATCACTTGACATAATTATCAGGACTACCAGATTGATTAGGGTCCTTTCTCTACTCTTCTACTACTAACATCTGAGATTTTATCAACGGATGCTATTATATTCCTTTTTAACCTTCATTTGAATAATTATATACATACATATATATAAAAACAAATTCACTTGTATAAGTAGCAGAGAAATGTTACAGAGAATCATGCAATAGACATAAACTTTAAAGTTATTCAAACAGTTTTTGTTGTTGTTACTGTTGTTGTTTATAATTTACCACCTCTTCTTTATGTTAGTAGAAAGTCTGGATTTTTGTTTTACACAAAGAAACAAAAATAAAGCAAGGTTTTTCCAAGCAGTGAAATATAACCCCCAAATTCCCAGCATTCAATTTTTATATTGTATATTCTAGGCCAAGAGTTGGCAGGTTTTGGCATAGTGGCCACTCTGATCTTCCATCTGCTTTGATAAATAAAATGGTCTTTGAACACTGTCCTAAATTTCAATTTATGTTGTCTCTGACTGCTTTTGCATTAAAATGGTAGGACTAAGTAGCCATTGAACTTATTTGTAAAGCCAAAATTATTTTGTGCCTGGTCCATTATTATATATGTGTTAATTTGGCAGGTGTGCTATTCAGATTCTGTTTGTTCCAAAGACAGTTCTGGCCTCTGACCCACTCCTAAGACCTACATCTAGTCCTTGCTGGTCAGAGAACATTTGTTCATTGGAACAATGAACCCTACCAGGTTTTTTTGCTAACAATGTGATTTACGGTCACGTCTTTGGACACAGAGTTTGTTTGATCTGTAGAGAACACAGAGCACAGACTGCAATAGCATCTCTGAAACACCAAGGCTCACTGGTTCTCAATTCATGTTGTCAAACACTGCTGCATGAGTCATGATCTGGGCACTGCAGCTCCTCTGGAAGAGGGCATCTAGGTTATGCTTGGTTTCTCCTGGATTGAACCATTGCTGATTTCAGTGTAAATTCATTTTCTGTATGTTTACTGTGGTGTGTGTGTGTGTGTGTGTGTGTGTGTGTGTGTGTGTGTGTGTAAATCTAAACATGAGAATTATAGATTTTTCTGGCCAGTCAAGTTAAATATATTCTTCCTGACCACTGATCTTACCATCCTCTTATGCAAAAGTTATAAACTCTGCCTTAACTGCTTTTTGAAATTGAAATCAGTAAAATGATCATAGTTAAGCTACTAAAATATATTTAAAGTGTATCAGTCAGTCAGTATTGATGGATTTTTTATTTATCAACATTTTTTAAAAATTTAGGAATTTCTAATATGTGAAAAATACCATTTTACTCCATCTGTAATTAACACCAAGACATCTTTAGAACTAACAGTAAAATAACTGTTATGAATATCTTTAGCATATAATATTTGTTTATAACAATCATGAACAATAGTTGTATATTTTCTAAATGCACATAGGTTCTCTTCAGTAGTAAGCAGTATCTCCCAAAATTTGGTTTTATCACAAATAGAATGAAGTGAACCTACACTTTGTGTAGCCTCTACTATATTTCTTGGCTCATACAAAAGTCAAAAAAAGACATAAGAAATTAGGGAACGTATCATAAGCAGGTTTTATATAATAAATTTTGTGTTTTGTTACCTAGTTCACATATTGGGTTTTCTTGTATTCAAGCAATATAAACATGAATTTTCTACTATAGACTTGTAAAAGAGGAAGAAAATTCAGAATTATTTAAGAAGAGAACTTCATCCAGAATGGTTGTTGAATGAAGAAGAAAGGAGAAGAAAATCTGACCTGTGTGATATGTGCACATCTCAAAGCCTCCCATCTACAGACACTGAACCCCTATACTATTATTGATGCCAAGAAGTGCTTGCTGACAGGAGCCTGACATGGCTGTTCCCTGAGAGGTTCTACCAGCACCTGATGAACACAGATGCAGATACTCACAGCCAACCATTGGTCTGAGCTCTGGGATGCCAGTGAAAGAGCTAGGGGAAGAAATGAAGGAAGTGAAGGGGACTGCAACTCCATACAAAGAACAATATCAACTAACTGCATCACCCAGAGCTCCCGGGACAAAACTTCCAACCAAAGAGTATACCTTAGTATTTTCTAAGGCACACAGAGAAGGTCATTCACTTCTAGGGAGCTATTTCCAAGAGAAGCAGGACTTCTTCCTTAGTCCAGCTGTATTTTAACTGAACCCCTATACTATTACTCTCATGAACATGAGAGTAATTATTACTCTCATGAACATGACTCTCAGATGAAATTCCATATTTCCAGAGTGTATAACTAACCATAAAGACATAAGTTGAGTAGTATGGGGGTGAACATATGCAGTGAATTCAGAGGGTGAATTTATTCATATGATATATAAGGTTATGTGTAACTTATTCACTTAGGGAAAGTCCACACATGTTAGAGTGTGGTTAATAATGCTATCACAGAAAGGAATATCTTCAAAGATATTTAACACTAATGAGAAGTGATATATGAAGAATGTATTTTTCAAATAAAGAAGAACCTTTATTTTACTGTAGCAAGAAAGATTGACCTAGTCTGGGGACCCAGACTAGGGTCAAACCATATTCGAAAGCCATTATGACACAAGAAAGGAAGTGCTATCCAAGCATCATCCTCTTGCCCTAGCTTAATGAGTTTAAGACAATATTTATTTTTTAATTTTTAGATCATTTTTTTGCTTTTCATGTTTTTAAAGCAAAGGAAGAGACAGAAATTATAGTAAAATCAGCATAAGAAATAGATTTTTAGAATCTATAAAAGATCATATGTTATATTTAATTGGACATTTTTTTAAAAAAGAAAAAGGATGCAAGACCTATGTTCTAACCAGGACACTAGGCTAGATGATGATCTGAGTATCTGTGAAGATAAAAATCTGGATATCACAGTGAGGAAAAGGGGCAAATCAATAGGTAATGATATCGTGATATTGCATCACTACAAAATTCATGTGCTGAAGCCTGACCCACAATGCTGCAAAATATAAATATTTTGAAATAGTCTTTTAGAGGAAACTAGATTAAAATTAAGTCCTTGTGGTAGGATTTCATCTAATATGACTAGGATCCCCATAATAAAAGGACAGTAGACAGAGAAATATAATATAAAAACCCAAGAAACTGTTCTTATCCATAGGGCCAGGAGCAACATCAGAGAAAATAAACCCTGCCAGCACCTTCACCTTTCACTCTCAGCACCCACAATTGTAAGAAAATAAATTTTTGTCATTTTTGCATCCAGGTGGTGGTACTTTATAGCAGCCCTAGAAGGTGAGACTGTGGATAAGAGCAACATGAATTATTTAAAAAGACAACAAGGATCAGTCTGGAGATATGATATTTCAATCTGAACAAATAATGTGAAAACCCAGGTAGCAGAAGGAACTGTGGTATGTTAAATCAGGGGAGCACACATGAGGCCACTGGGTCTCAGTGAAGCAACAGGAGAGAGGCCACTAGCACACAGTGAGGCAGTAGTGGCTGAGGGGAAAGGGAGTTAATTATCGAGGTCATATTAAATCTGAATCTTTGAGTTTGTAAAGCTAAAGGACATGAGAACAATATGCCTAGAGATTATGCTTCTACCTACTTCTTTGGAATCTACACAGACAAAAATGGGGTGCTGTCAAAGTCAGAAATGAAACAAAATTTAACTGAAAATTGAAGATCTACGCTTACTCTCAGAATGTGAGTATTAATAAAAACACATAGGGAATCTAACAGACTTTCTTGCGCTAATAGTGTGTCTATTGTCCATTGCAACTTGATTACCTTTCAAGGAAACAGAAAATAGAGTACCATATGGAAGAAGCTCAGAATAAAAATTGACTCAGGGAAATACAGAACAGTCATATAAACACTAAATTGGGTAATTCCTGCTGAAAGGCATGTATCCAATATTGTGTTTGTGATCTCAAATATAATAAAAAAAAAAAACTTAATGGTTAGAAAAGAGAAAGAAAAAGAAACACATGACATTAAAAAAAAAACAAACAAGGAGCAGCTTAGTGAGAATCTCTCAAGTTTTCGAAAAAGACTGGTATAGCTGAATGCTCGAGATGCACAAAGCCCCTGGGTATCTATACCCTGGGAGGGGGCAGGAGAAAAGAGGCTTCCCATCAGCTCCATCATAGGATTAGATTACTGTGCAAACCCAAATCAATGATGTGCCTATTTTCAGCTTTTAAAAAAATTTGAAACCCAATATAGCCAAGTCTTTAAGATTACCAGAAGAAATCAAATTTATGCTGAAAATATCAATACAGAATTAAAATAAAGGAAAGTATACAGTTTCTGAACCACCACTCCTAACCCTCTGGTAGCCTTGTCTTAGTAGGGGTGTCCTAGTCACTATAAGGAAGGCGGGGAAATTCAAATTATTTAAGTGTGTCTTTCTCTCTTATACCTATGTCCATGTGATATTCCTTCTAATCAGCCTAAGGTTGACTAAATTGTGTTAGGGAGGGGATTAGTAGTGTGTCATAGCAGAACATTGACATGAAATGAGAGATAATCTAATTCTGCAGTAGATCATTAGATTGAATGGGGAGCTTTGTGAAAAGAAAGCAATATATATTTTTAACTGCCATTTTGGAATCAGGAGGCCCTCTAAATGGAATTTTATTTTAGGGAGACACTAATCAAATAAGAAGCTGAAGATTTTAAGGTTTCAGTCCAGATAGACATAAATACTCAAACACATGACTTCATAATCTTTTCCCAAAGGAAAAATCCACCAAGAGGAAGTTTAACATCTATGCCACAAATGAAATGCAAGGGCAACAACATTCATAAAATGTTGTGAACCGCACTGCCCCACTCTTGGGAGCCACTATGTCGAGGTCCACACTGCTCAGCTTGGGGGCCCTGTGTCCCAGCCCAAGCTGATGCTCAGGTCTGTAGTCATGGATGCCGTGTGTGCCTTACAGGCATGGATACCACCTGCGCCTTGCAGTCATGAATACCTCATGCATCTTGCAGCTGGGGGCACTAAACAGCAAAACAAGACATGTGGGATAAACAAGATGTTTATCAGAGTGTGCTCAGCTGTTGTAGGCTAGTGAAAAACAAGTCTCTTGTCAGGGTATATGGCTCGAGATGGCTACAAAGATAATAGCTACTTTCTGCTAGGAGACGGCTCCCAACAATAAAAGAAACTTTACTGAAGCTTAAAACACACTTTGAACCTCCACAATAATAGTGCAAGACTTCAACACCCCACTCCCACCAATGAACAGATTATTGAAACAGAAAAACAGAGACACAGTGAAACTAACAGAAGTTATGAACCAACTGGATTTAACAGATATATACAGAACACTTCACCCCAAAACAGGAGAGTATATCTTCTACTCAGCACCTCAGGTACCTTCTTCAAAACTGACCACATAATTGGCCGTAAAACAAGCCTCAGCGGATAAAAGAAGATTGAAGTGATCCCATGCATTCTATGAGATCACCGCGTACTAAGTCTAAAATTCAATAACAACAAGCACAACAGAAAGCCCATGTACTCAAGGAAACAAAACAACTCTCCACTCAATGAAAATTTTGTCAAAAAAGGAATAAAAATAATGAAAAAAGTATTTATAGAATTAAATGAAAATAAAAACACAGCATATTCAAACTTATGGGACATAATGAAAGCAGTGTTAAGAAAACAATTCATAGCACTAAGTGCCTCCATAAGGAAATTGGAGAGATACCATACAAGCAGTTTGATAGTACACCTGAAAGCTCTTGAACAGAAAGAAGCAAACACACCCAAGAGGAGTAGAAGGCAGGAAATAATCAAACTCAGGGCTGAAATCAAGCAGGTAGAAGCAAAAAGAAGGATACAAAGAATCAACAAAACCAAAAGCTGGTTCTCACAAACCAAGACCAAGAACTCTTCAAAAGAATCATTCACCACAATCAAGTAGGCTTCATCCCAGGGATGCAGGGATGGTTCAATGTAGGGAAATCCATCAACACAATACACTATATAAACAAATTCAAGAAAAAATTCCACATAATCATTTCATTAGGTGTAACGCGCATGGTATCCCTGCCCGCAGGAACTCACATGAACACGTGAGGATTCTTTCGTGGTGTTTTATTCTTTCAACCTGAGTGGGGGAGACAGAGAGAGTAAGACAGAAGGGCAAAAGCAATCATAAAAGAGGGCGGTCGGACTTCTTGCTCCCGTTTATATAGCCCTTGGAGTGGACAATCATGATTGGCTGCTTGCTCAAGCTCCCAGGTTCCTCTGCGCTGTACATGCGCAGTTTAATGGTGGATGTGACGTCGGAAATTAGGCGTGCCCAAAAAACCCTGTGCATGCGCGGTTTGTTACCTTACGCACTCAGGAGTCAGCAAGGACCGCCTCCTACAATTAGGTGCTTAAAGAGCCTTCCACAAAATACAATACCCTTTCATAGTAGAAGTCTTAGAGAGATCAGGAATTCATGGCATATACCTAAACATAATAAAAGCAATATATAGTAAACCAACAGCCAACATTAAATTAAATGAAGAGAAACTAGAAAAAAATCCCACTAAAATTCAGGACAAGAAAAGGTTGCCCACTCTCTCACTACCTATTCAATATAGTATTCAGATCTCTAGGTGGAGCAATCAGACAACAACAAGAGATCAAGAGGATACAAATTGGAAAGAAAAAAGTCAAAATATCACTATTTGCAGATAATATGATACTATATATAAGCAACCCTCAAAATTCCACCAGAGAACTTGTACAGCTGAGACACAACTTCAGCAAAGTAACAAGATAAAAAATTAACTTAATTAATAAGTAGCCTTCCTTTATACAAATGATAAACAGGCTGAGAAATAAATTCAGAAAACAAACATCCTTCAAAATAGCCACAAATAGTATAAATTATCTTGGTGTAACTCTTACCAAGCAACTGAACAATCTGTATAACAAGAACCTCAAATCCCTGAGGAAAGAAATTGAAAAAGACCTCAGAATATCTCCCATGCTCATGGATTGATAGGATTTAACATCTTACCAAAAACAATCTGCAGATTCAATGCAAACACAATTCTTCACAGAGATGGAAAGAACAATTTGCAACTTCATATGGAAAACTTTGTGGGTTATTTATCCAGTCCCTCCACTTGAAGCCCTGTGTATCTACTGTAGGTGGACCCTTTGAGTTCTATCTCCCCAATGTTGAACATTTTGGCCAAGGTCACCTGCATTGTGGCCTGAGAGTCTCTCACCTCCCTAGGTCTCTGGTACTTTTAGAAGGTCCTCTATCCTCTCAGCCTGCCCCCCAGGGCTACATATTTCCATTCATTCTCTTGGCCCTCTGGGATTCTCTTTTGCCCCTCTCCCCCATACCTGAACCTGTTTTCACTTTCCCATCCACCTCTCTTCTCCCACCCAAATTTCTCCCTTAAGACTAATTCCTTTCCCCTTCTAAATGGGACTGAAGCATCCTCACTTGGGCTTTTCTGCTTGTTACACTTCTTATGATCTGTGGATTGTATCCTAGGTATTTTGTACTTTTTGGCTAATATCCAGTTATCACTGAGTACATACCACGCTTGTCCTTTTGAGTCTGAGTTATTTCACTCAGAATGATATTTTTGGTTCCATACCTTTGTCTGGAAAATTTATGCCATCCTTATTCTTAATAGTGGAATAGTATTCCACTACAGTAAATGAACCACATTTTCTGTATTCATTCTTCAGTGGAGGAATATCTGGGTTGTTTCCAGCTCTGGTTATTTATTACAAATAAGGTTGCTATGAACATGGTGGAGCACGTGTTTTTGTTGTGTGGTGGGGTATCTTTTGGGTATATGCCCAAGAGTAGTATAGCTGGGTCTTCAGGTAGAACTGCTTTCAATTTTCTGAGGAATTGCCAGACTGATTTCCAGAGTGGTTGTACCAGTTTGCAATCCCAACAGCAACAAAGGAGTGTTCTTCTTTCTTCACATCCTAGTCAGCATGTGCTGTCACTTGAGTCTTTGATCTTAGTCATTCTGATTGGTGTAAGGTAGAATCTCAGGGTCATTTTGATTTACATTTCTCTGATGACTAAGGACTTTGAACATTTCCTTAAGTGCTTCTAGGCCTTTCGAGATTCTTCTTTTGTGAAGGCAAAGGAGAGGAAGAATGGGATGAAGACCTGTGCTAGGGGTTCTGAAGGGGAGGCAATGACTGGAATGTTAAATACTTTTAAAATAAGATACTTTAAAAAAAAGATTTAATGTTGAGTGATTTCAGAGTTACATAAAAACAGTACTTTTATCCACTTTGGTGATTTCTTTACTATTTTCCAATTATTTGCAGAGAAGCATAAGGATAAAAATACAAACAAAGCTTTGTACAATCAGGAAAACAAGGAAGTATCCCTCAATTCTCTCAGAGAAAACTTTCAGAAAAAAAACAGTAATTTAATATTTTATATGTAACAATTCATCTTGAAAAATTAAATAGGCCTTCAGCTAACTTATCTGTTTATACCCATACCTTTTGTTATCTTTCAGTCTCCACCCTAGGTTTTTGACAGAACAACTCAAGTATTTATTTCTAAATAATAACAATAGGCATATTCACACAGATATGTTTACATAGATACATAAATAAATCGATCCCAACTGGGTCATGTCAATGAGTTAGTTCTTATACTTGTTTGAATGCTGATCACATTCTTAATGGGAATATAAATCACACCGATAACATACACAGAAATAGAAAGTAAGATTTTGCCACTGTTGAGGTTGCCAAGAAGGAGGCACATAAATTAATTTTAGGTAGAAACATGAACCCCTTGCCAAAGTGGAAAGAACCACACAAATGAGAGCATCCAAATAGTTAAGGACTCCAAAAGAGCTATTTCTGAGAAAGAGCTCAAAAATCCATTCTGATTTCTCACTTTCTAGAAACTATCAAATGCAAGATTTTCCCCTAATGAATCCAGCAATTCCTGTTTGGAGAGGTACACCTGCTTGTTCTGTCATGTACTGGTTTTTCAAAGTGCATCCAATGTCATATACATCTTAAACTCACTTTTTTCATAGAATAAAACAAGCCTTTGAAACACATCAAATATATTCTTCATTTAGTTTGTTTATGGTTGGTTTGGAGTGGGAAGAACAGAGCAATTTCCACCAATATAATCTCACTAATCTCCATGTTTTCTGTCTGAGAAAGAAACGAGACACAGCAGAGCCATTTATTTTCTTTTCAGTGGATCCTTGTGTCTGTCTCCTTGCAGTTTAATGAACAGTTTCTAGAAATCTTCAGAGAAGTTTAAGTGTTTCTTTCACCAACCACTATGTTTGCAGAAGAACACATCATTACAGTCTTACTGGGGAACTGTTCTTCTGATGCATCACCTCCTAATGCACTGCGCTAAGGGAGGTGACATTCATCCTTTGCCTCTTGCTGCAGTCCTATATTGATGAGAAAGTCCTGGAAACTGGTGATATATTTACACACTTTAGAGGTTTTATGAGGTTTCTTGATACAGAACCTCATACTTTGATGATATTGACTAGTCTTTATTGAAGTAAAATACATAGATCTGTGGATTTTCATATTTGCATATATATTTGATATTGACTAGTCTTTATTGAAGTAAAATACATAGATCTGTGGATTTTCATATTTGCATATGTTCAGCCTGCCAAAGTTCAAGAAGCAGATCATTGCCAATATGCCAGGTGACCTTGAGCCTTTCGCCTCCACCCTTTCTTTCTAAACACAATCTCTAAGCTTACCACAACTGCCCCATCTGCAGAGATTAATCCATTATATTTGGAGCTTATTGGAATAAAATAAAAAATGAATGCATTTTTCTGCCTGAATTTTTTCATTGGACATTATATTTATCAGATTTTCCATACTACTAGACATTACTCCCTCTCAACTGTACAATAGTGTACTACTTTGCAAGTACACATGGTTTATGTATTCATTATATCATTCACCACCTGGGTAGCTTCAGGCTATGAGGCATCAGGCTTTGACAAGCATTTCTGTATATCTCTCAATGAAAAACAGATATTACTTCTAAAGGACACTTACCCACAAGTAATATTCTGGATCATTGTGCATGTACATAGTTTTATACCATGAGTCTTACAGAGTAGTCCAACCAGTCATCACTCTTAAAAAGATTTGAATTGTTGCTATTTTATGTTTATCAGTGTTGAAACAATGTGTATGTACCTTTAATCATCATCAATAAAATTTTATCATTTCTCATGTGACCAAGTCCATCTTTACAATGCCTTAAAACATGTGCCTAGGTTATGGAGAGGAAACCTTGGGTGTTCCCTACTGGTTCATCCAACAATTACATCTTTGGGAAATTTCTCTGTATCTATAAAAATCTTCACTTTTTTTCTTGGTGAAGCATCCTTTTAACAGTGAGCTTCCAAAGCCTTTTCCTGCTCCCTGCCAGTATACACTAAGCTATCATTTGCTAGGTATTATATGTACACTGTAGGAATTCCCTTGCAAAGTAATGTTTCTAATATATACCTAAGCAGCTGTCAGAAGAAATTATTTTTTAGCTTTATATATTCAACATTATTAAGATATCAAAGAGGTCAGGAGAATTTTTGAGAATTTGATAAAAGTTTAGATTTTCTCTCCTTGAGGTGTATATGTATACAAAACCACAATTCTATAAGATAGTCTTTTATATATAATATTATACATTTTAGGACTTCCAAGGCTGCTAAAGACCATGGGTTTAGAATTTGAATACTAGGACCAATTGGAAAAAAAATATTTTCTACTCTGATAATAATTTTTAAGTGTCTTTGATAGTTAAGTATCCCAGTAGGTACAATGTGTTTCTGAACTGAGGGCTTTTTTTATGCTTAGTAAATTATAAATATATACTTAATTGACTATATTAGCCATACATTTTGATTTGTGGTTGTTTGTATGAGACATGGTCTATCTTGTAACACAAACTCTCTTTAAATTCACAGCTCTCTTCATTAGTCTGCTTGGTACCAGGATTCCAAGTATGAGCCACCAGATCTGGCTTGGCTACCTATTTCTAATGCTATGTGAATGTATTGTTCTTCCTTTTCACACTAACAAATATCAGTCTTTATAAAGAAAGGTTATTGAGAATCAACATTTCTTTCAACTATATGATGAATTCCTGAGCAGTTACTTTACTATCTATTTCTAAGCCATTTTCTAGAAAACTACAGACTGACCAAGTTGTTTAATGAATAAAAGAAGAACATGTAATGGTTTTGATAATTAATAAAAGAGCACAGTAGTTAGTCTTTTTCCTCAAAATGTCAAAAAGTTTTTAATCAGTTTGTGTTACAAAAATGCATCGATCTAACAGAAAATCCAACAGTTCTGTATGGAGAGCTTTATGGTACTGAACTGAGCACAAACACACACACACACACACACACAAACACACACACATGCACAGATGCATGCACACACGCACACATGCACACATGCACACACACGCACACACAGAGCCTTCACATCTGAATGCCAGAGTGAACATATAGCTTATGTGTGGTAATACAGATCCAGGTGTGTGTTTTACTGTCAGGCTTTCATCCTCAGATACCCTCTCATCCAAAACCCATTGTCTTTCTTTATATATATATATATATTCAGTGCTCCAATCCCTGAGCTTTACTGTAGCAAGATCAGCCATTGTTCATCCAAAGACAAAGCTTCAGGGATAACATAGTTAGAAGCGACTAACTTAGAACCTTTGAACCCACAGATCGAAATCTTTGAGCTGGAATTTCTTCCACATACTCAGTTTGCCTTCATGAATTGGAATGAAAAAAAATTAAATTTACTTT
The DNA here is from genome assembly GCA_030674055.1 of Rhabdomys pumilio. Classification (NCBI taxonomy): domain Eukaryota; kingdom Metazoa; phylum Chordata; class Mammalia; order Rodentia; family Muridae; genus Rhabdomys; species Rhabdomys pumilio. Next base: position 34,988,055 of record JANHMN010000013.1, on the reverse strand, counting down.
TCACTCTGAAAACTTTACATTTAGTTCCAAAAATAGTTTAGTCTCCAGAATCATCTGAGGTATTTGTGTACACTACTGTAAAGGGCAATCTGTGTGTTCCAAATCACATTGTCACTTGTCAAGTCTACTGAAAACATGTCATTGAACTTAACTTTTTGACACTGTGTCCTGCTAGTCAGACTAGAAATTACTCCTTTCAGAGGACCTAATACAGAAGGGATGCAGAAGTCATAAAGAGTGTAATGCACTAGAGAAATACAGATTGTACAGATACAAGATCTAAGAGTAGAAAAATAATTAAGAATCCACATACTCAAATAAAAGTATTGGTAAACCTTAATACAAATCCATTTCCTCTTACTCTGTGATCCCAGTTGCCACTATTTTACTGTATAGGTAGCTCCCACCACCACTTACACCTCAGAGTAGTTAAGTGACATATCTGATTTTTGTGCTCACTGTTAAACAATAACGAGATAATATTGCACTGGGAGGAACTGAGATCTCTTGCTTGGCAGGTCTACCCCACTGTCTATCAATCAGCACAAAGATAAAACAGTCCAGAAGGGTATTCAGAAAGATTAAGCCTAAAATAGAACATATGTAAAGAAACTACCAATTCTGTCAATTTTTCACTACATATTTCTACCAAGTGAGTTTCTACAATCTACCTTTCTTTTCCCTCCTTGTTCACTCTTAACTTCCCAACTTGAAATGTCAAACTCACCTGGAAACTTAAGTTTGACAAGATCGGTTTGTCTGAATGCTCTGTATTCCTGTAAAGACAAATATGGCCAGCACAAAAGCATCTGACTCAGGAATCACAAATCTGAAAGGAAGTCCTAATGCTGCCCTGCCATCAACCTGTACTTCCTCAGTCTCATAGACTCTCTAAAACGATAATCTGTTACCTTTTCGTATCTCTCAGAGTTACCAAATCTTTGTTCTCTAACCAAATGTCCTTGAATACTAGGTCAGTGGAAGAAAATTTGAGCATTTTGAAGTAAATTCATACATCCTTCCAGTTCAGCAATCTGCAGTCCACCAGAAACTATACCTAATGCTTGGCCCTCACTTTTACAGAGGCTGAGACAAAAGACCTCCACGTTAGCAAAGGTAACAACAGTCCTTATCTTCTTGGGCCCTTCAGCTTTGCATTGGCCTCACTTCTGAATATGTCATTCACACCATATGAAAGCTGGACTAGGTCATCAATTACATAAATACATTCTTGAATCTTCATTCTCTACCAACTCATTCATTTCCCCTCCTCCCCTGCAGTGTAATTATCCTAGGGACTAATAGTTTGTATTTTCTGCCTTTTTGTCCGAGGCAGATCTTCATCATCGCCGTTTCCCTAAAACCTGATTCTCATGTGAAAATGGTCATTTCATACCCGCCTTCATTTCCTCCCCCTCTAGCTATGATCGTCTTTTGCTGAGACAGTGTCTTCAAATGGCTTTAGACAGAACATTTGACTGATCCTCTTTCCTCGGGGTTCTTTATTCCTCTGTGGCAACCTTATTCTATCATGGATGTGTCTTCCAGCCTTCACTGTTCCTCTCTTCTCTTATACACGTTCATTCCCTTTCTGCCTCCATTTGTCTCTGTTGTTTAAAATCAATACCCTGGTAGTTTTGTGTTCTGTAAATCTCTATTACCAACTTCTTCGAGTGCTTTCTTTGTTCAAAACAGCAATTCTGTCTTCAGCCTTTAACGTCTCATGAGCATAGCAAGCTTAACACAGAAAATCGAAGTCTTGATTTACTTTCAAATCCTGTATAAATCACATTTTTTTCCATGTCAGACATGAACACTAATATTCATCCAGCTATTCAGGTCAAAGTCTGTGGATTTGTAATTGACTTCTCTCGTTCTTACCAACAATCTGATAATACACCTTGTCATCCTTCTCATCTGGGATTTAATAAAGTCACAACTTCACTACTTACATTATCCAACTCTGAGTCTCCGACAGTTGTTACATCTGCAGCAGATGCTGTCTTTCAACCTATATATCAGACAGAGTCAGAAGCATTTAAAACTTAAGATAGACCAGACCATTACTGTATTTAACATCTTTCAGCAGCTTCCTTTCACACTTAAAATCCACTCTTTGCTTTTGTTTTATACAATTCTAAGTCATTGGTTTTATTGTGACATTTTTACACATGCATCTGTTTTTACTTGCTCCTTTCTCTCGTAATTCTCCTCTGTGATCCCTGACCCTCTAGATTATTCTCCTTATCACCCTTTCTGTCTTTTTTATCATGTGTATCTCATGACCTACTCCTTTTTCCTTAAGATTACTTTCTCTAAGCCAGCAATCCTCTTTCTAATTTTATGACTCTCTCTCTCTCTCTCTCTCTCTCTCTCTCTCTCTCTATCTCTATCTCTCTCTCTCACACACACACACACACACACAAACACACACACACACACACACATACATTCTGTAGATTGAGTTATTGGTTTAATAATTATTTAATAATTATTTAATAATAATACATGGTTTATTATCAATAACTTCCCCCATAGAATTCTAATTACCAGATATATTGTCACTTATAGTGTGTGTAGCCTGTATGCTTGCTTCCATTGAGAAGTGAACAAGGACTGAGCAGATTCCACATGAACATGGGGATGGACAGATAAATAATTCATTGACAAGCTTTTAGATGAAGGAAATGCTGAACCAGCCCTCTGTGAATCCTTTGACTTACAGAATTTAGATCATCGCTGTTGGGTTTCACAAAAGGCTACTACTCCATGGCAAAGTAACTTAGAACATGTAGACTCTAAAATTTAACATTTATTTATGCATCTGAGTGTTAACAATGCAATTTTCTTCCTGGGGAATTGTGTCCAAGTGATAATTTTCAAGTCTACATAATTCTTGAAATATATATACTTCCAAATATTTTTCCAGAGGACACTATTATGCTGCCTGTAGTGAAGTCTCAGGAAAATTTCCACTCTCATGGCAATAACTTAATTCCAATCCAGAAGCCCCTGAAAATATAAACTTGTGTGTAATTCACTTCCGCACATTGATCTTCATTCCATCCTATTGGCAGGAGCAGAATCCTGGCAGGATGATTTTATAACTCAGCGGGGAATGTGTTCATAAGCTCAGAAACTGAAGATGATCCATTGCAGGCAAAAGAACCTAAAGTTAAGTGGAAAAATAATTTGCCACACCTTAAAAGATTTCGGGTGTTCTTCCAGATCACTTTTATTCACTTTAAGAAGCTATGCTAGTCAACTATTCACCTAAAGACAATATAATATGCACAGCGGTTTCATGTGTAAAAAAAGCTACATAAAGCCAGATGGACTTCTGTACAGAAGACCCATGAAAAACATAGCCCTGTCTCAGTTTCCACTTTCTGAAAATGACAGTCACCAGGCACAGGTGCAGCTACTGAGAGATCCACAGCAAAAGGACTGAGGGGAACTTAAAGGACTGAACTCTGTTTGGCTATCAGTAATAAGAATGATTGCCCTTTCCATATCACACAGAGAAAATTGCTTCCAGCAGCATTTGTTTAGGGAAAAGGTAGAGAAATGGAAAATAGTGGGAAATACAGCAGCAGCTGTTTATATGATCTATGCACCAGAGAGCTTAGAAATAATGAAACACAGAAAGCATAGAAGCCTGGTACAACATTAAATAGAAAGGTAAATTTTAATAGCATCATTATGTTAAATTTTTTTCTAGGTTAAATTGAAGTCTCTTGTTTAAAAAGACAAAAGACCTTTACTTCTTAGGTCTACCATTACCATTGTGTTTAAGTGTTTTATAACTCATAGTGATAGCTCTCTGCTCTTCGCTTTCATTTTTCACAAAGTTACTTCAATGACAAATGAAGAAATTCAAACCTTTCTATCAATAGAGATAACATTGGTTAGCAATTTAAAATGACACTTCTTTGCTTATAATACAAGAACTGTCATCTTTACCACAAGTAATCAATCTGCTTCCACATTTTGTACAGCAGAATACTTCAATTATATATGGGAAATTAATTAAAAGCAACTGTCATAGAAAGAGAATCCACAAATACCACTGGGCCAATGTGAACTTTCATAATAATAGAATTGTGCATAAACAAGAGTAAAGGAGACTGTTTAGTGTTTACCATGGGTTACGTTACATTCAAACCTTCTTCTCGCATGCTGAAAGCAATACTTATGCCAATAAATAAGTATAAAAATCTTTAAAAATCTTATAGCACTGTATCCCTAGGACTATTCTGTAAACTTTTTATGTAATATGTTAATAGGTATCCCAAGAAAATGTAAATGTTATCTAAAATAAGAGTAACAGGATTTTTAATTCAAATTTTTAAAAATAGGCTATGTACTCTAGTATTTAGTGAATTTATTAGAAATAGTGTATACAGAGTTTCCATTTTTTTATTTGACCAGGAAACGACTGTACTGAGAGTGCATCCTCTAAGATTGGTGTTGTATAGAACCTGCTTTGGCAAATGTTAGTGTAAGGATACACTAGGAAAATATACAGTAACGTTGTATGACTTTTCTTTGTAGGGTGTTGTGTGTTGAGAACCAGGAAACATGGTAGTGTCTGTATTCTTAAACATCACAGAAAATTCAGGGACCACTCTCGCAACTTGTGGGAATGCAATATGCTCTGCCAGCTGATGCAAACAGGTGGGAAATTGTTGTAGCTGAGACCTGTATTTTGTTCAGTTTTCTAAAACGTTTCTAAAGGACAATATGAAAAATACTCTTGAACCCATTAACCTACAGTGGGGGTTGAGAGAAACCGGGACTCGCAGAAAAGTATGTCAGGTCATGAGATTGTGTTTTGTTCAGCATTGCTTACAGTTTAGAAAAATATAAACCAATACAGCTTGCTGATTATTTTAAAATAAAAATTTACAAAATGAGACCCAGATATCAACTAAGTCAAGTGCCACATTTTGGTAAATAAAAACTGTCAACACTGAGTGGTTCCTCAAGGTTTTCTCCCTACATTGGAGTTTAAGGCCATGTAGTCTTACAAAAGCAGCCTATCATTCAGGAGAGCACAGTACACGTTTTATTGACCCTCTCCTGAAGTACTCAAAAAGGCAAAGTGCTAATCTTCTCACCATTTGAGTCTGCATTAAGTCAAACTGGAAAAACAATTCCAAATATTCACATTTATTGTGAGGATTAATTGCACAAAACATTTAATTCAATTCAGGACATGAAGTAGGCACTCTCTATACTTCAGGTGCACTGTTTATCTTTCATGTGCACTATGCACTGGTCTAGTTATTGGGGATTCACACACCAGTACACAAGATAGGCAAGTTCTCTGGCCTTAGGAAGCAGCTGTTAGGCTGAAAGAGACAAGACGAAATCTAAAAAGCATAAATGTTAGAGAGTGCTCTGTCATTGATAAAAACAGATCTTTTGCTGTGTTTAGAATGGTGGATAATGAAAGACATGGCAGAAGAAACAAATGGGGGCTAACCACAGGAAGAAAGTAGGAAAGCCCATTCAAGTTAAGGATCAGGGTGTTAAAGGGCCTTGAAACAGGGGAGAGTAGAGAAGGCAGTGATTTAAACAGAAGTAAGTGAATGGCCACATCAGGTCAATTTCCAGAGATTAATAAAGAACTCATTGCAAAATTCTGAACAGTGAACACTATATAGTCATAATGAAGTTACTTCCGCTTGTCAGTCAAAAGGATAACATTGGATAATGATTTTCAGAATTCAGTCTTCAAATGTTCTGCCTGAGGTCACCCTGAAAGGTTTCCGTCAAAAAGATGGGCAGAATAAGCCAGACATGACTCGATAGGAAGATTTCAGGGAGGAAAAAGCCTCTCTCTTAGGTCTCCTGCTAAGGCCCCCTGTCAGTCAACTCAAGTATCCACAAGAGAAGAAACCATATGTGGTTCACAAGAATCTCCTGGGGCACAAAGCAAGTTAGAGAAAGGAGAGATTTAAAAAAAAAAAAAAAAAGTGAACAGTATCAAGAACCAAGAATTAAAGTAACTGAAAAAAATTCAACATGACTGGAAAATGGTGACTGAAAAGAGCAGTGCTTTAAAAAACAACGGTAGTTAGGCACATCATGGTTACTCAGAAGCACAAAAGAACAAATTTTGCCACCAGTGGGGTGAAAATATTAGTACTGTGAGGGTTGAGTGGGTATACAATGTATGCAAGTGGACAAGGAAATGTTGACTGGGTGATGTAAGAACAGAAAAAGACCTTGGGAAGCTGTCCCAGCGATGTCTTGTTACCTATGTCCCAGAGAAATGATGTTTGGTGCATGAGATAAGATGTTGCTATGAGGACATATCTGACCTGTGAAACCTGCTTCATTTGAAGCAGCCTTCTGTGTTTCTTTTCTGGAAATGAAAAGGAAGGTTTGGGGTATAAAAATGATTGTGTTTGACACTCTCTCAGACAGTATTCTGAAAACAGGATTGGGGTTTGGAGCATCATTTGAATATGCTAATCTATCCACATTGAATGGACTTCCCCTAAGCCGTTCTATAGCTTGGCTGCTCGCTTATTTCAAACTCTGTTCAAATGTCCCATTTTTCAAAGAGCTGTTCCTTCCACACCCACAAAAGGGTACTTCTTCCCATCACTTTACACTTTTTATTTCTTAACATGTACCACTACCTGAAATTAAATTCTGAGGAAAGAATAACAGCCAGGCTCTACAATGAGGCAAATGACATAAGGACTATTACTCATTCACAGCTTTTTCCACAGCACCCAGAGGAGTGGCTATTACAGAGTAATTTGACTATCTTAAAGTGCAAGTGAATTAAGAATCTATTTTTACTTCCCCATGGTAACATGAATGCAATCCTATCTTACATTCCCGTGTTCCTTACTGTTGTCTTATGTACATGGCGCACATGTTCCTTGCCCTTGTTTATACCACACACAAAGTAGTAGTAATAATAATAATAATAATTCCTTGTATTCATTCCTCCTTCTGTAACTTCTTTTGAAGTTCCCTCCATCACCTACTGAAAGTGAACACTGTAGAGTAAAAAAACTCAAAACATTATCCAGCTTATCTTGAGTATGTATACATATGTGTGTATGTGTGTGTATATGTGTATATGACAAGCTATGTCTTAGTCACATGTCTATTATATATATATATGTACATTTATATTATATTATATTTATTATATTATATTATATTATTATATTATATTATATTATATTTATTATATTATTTTACTCTCCATTCACACAAGAGACATTGTATGTTGATGCTACTGATGATAGAGCTTTTCTCTACGGATACCAAGTCAAGGCCTCTCAATAACACTATATCATACCTTTTCTTTATATTGTCTTTCCCTGTAAACATCTGCTCTTTCCACTTCAGTGATAGCTCCTCTCACCAGGCTTTCTCACATGAATTCATCCTTTTTTCCCCCATTTTTGAATTTGACTCATAGGGAACAGACAAGAAAATGAAAATCTGCCACGGCCATGGCAGGTGGCATGAAGAGAATGAAATTTGGAAAGTATGTAGAATGCTAAATGTGAATAAGATTACCGTTGAACCATGTATAATTTGAGAGGTTCCTAAGAAAGAAAGCAGAGGAAGGAGAAAATGAGAGGAAAGGAGAAGGAAAATTATTTATGCTGGCTGAATAAATTAATGTTTGTGTGTTTCAAAAGCTAAGTGTCTCTGATGTAACTAAATAAAATGTTGAAAAAAATAGACTAGAATGTGAGTGAACATTAGAGTTTGGAAGGGGTCACTAGGACATAGGAGGGGCTACATTTAATCAGGGACATGGAGTTTGCTTCCAAACAAGATACTTGAATACAGACAGCAGGGGTTGAACTAAGGACCTTAAAACTACTAATATTTAGCAGATCTGTTATGGTATCTTTGCTTTTAAAATTCACTTTTGAATGATATATTACCAGTGATTTCTGGAGAAGAGAAAGACTAAACAAAGCTTGTTTGGGATGCTAACCATTGTTACACTTTGTCTTTTTGTGTATTTCTGTGTGACCATCAAAATATTAGAGGTGGGTAGTTCCCTTATTAAAAAAAAAAAGCCACCTCTGGAATAAATGACCCAAGACAAGCTCTACCTTGCCTATTATATTATAGTATGTCTCTCCTAGCTATCCATCTTGACTTTTTATGTACTCACTTTAGACAATCTCTAAATACAACAACCTCCACCCTGAATAAAGTATCTTTAAAATGCAGTTTTTAACTCTCGATTAAATCTTTTAAATTAGTAGAACACTATGATATTCTTTTGTACTTTCAAGGTTTGTGATTGCAAAATTATAGTATATTTTTAATCTTGAAGAAATTGAAGAGGTGAGTTCTTAAATAAATCAAAATTAAGATTAATTAGTAAAAGAACACCAAAACAATGGCATTTTTAAAAAAAATTACTGAAATGCTTTTAAATCATTGTTAGCTTATACTTATGGAATAAAGTTAATAAAAATAACATTTTACTAGTAATAGTGTGTGTGTGTGTGTGTGTGTGTGTGTGTGTGTGTGTGTGTGTGCATGTGTTATTTATAATAAAAATTTCTGAATGCTTCATGGGTGTTATGAGTTTTTTACTTATATTACTCTAGAAAAATGAATAAGCATGTAAATAAATTTATCTACTATTAAGTTGAATACATGAGATACCCATCCAAACATGCAATCACTTGCCTAGAGAAAAAAATAGTTTCTAAACTATAAGTATAGCCAAACTCTTCACTAAACTGCCTATAACTGGATAATCTATAATAGGGACACTTGGTATGGTTATAGGAAAGTTTCTATGATTTTTAACAGCTCACAGAAATCTTTTTGATAGAAATATATATGCATGTTTCTAATTATCATAAATTTGGCAGTTATATTCATGTAAATACATCTGACATTGTGCATGTGGAAAGTGTCCATGTACCAGTTTACACTGATAAAAGTTGTTCTTCCTGTTAATTAGTTAACTAATTTATTTTCATGACAATGCTTTGAGGATTTTCCTGAGATTTTTAGTTCCATAATCTTGGAGTTGTCTATTATTAATATATTCATAAGAAAACTGTGAAGTTGGAATCAGAAAGATAGAAATTCACAAATGATGGAGTAAGGATAACCTAATCTTGGGCAGAAGGAAGGCTTGTTAAAATTGCATTTCAGAGTATGCTTCTCAGAGAACACACCTGGGACAGTTCGTAGGGAAAAGGCTATCTGAAAAATGCCTAGTTCAATGTGAGAGATAGATGTCTAAGCATTCTACACTTATTCTCTGTCCTTTTATCAGTTGTGAGTTTCTGTGTTGTTCACCATCCACTGTACATAGAAACATTTTGAGGTGGTCTGCGAGCAACAGAAATCTATAAATATAAATTCAAATGTAAAGAGTAAGGTAATACTATGTCCATTTAACAAAATAATAGCAGTAAGCTCACCCATAGAGCTGATGAACTACCCAACCATGGGTTCTTGACCAGATTTTTAATATCAGACATTTATTTTATCCTGTGGAGTGGGCCTTAAAATCAACCAGAAAGTAGTTGGTTACCACCAAAATATTCATGCCACTATTCCACCCACCATCTCTTCATGACATGCTGCAGCTCACAGGTTCACAGCTGAGTAAGATTGATCATGACTTTTCTGCCACCAACATTGCTAGCACTTATTGGTACTGCGAGATATGCCCAGAATTGAAGAAACTTCCTCATCAATATCATCCTAATTTCTTCGTGACCTGTGACCAAAGTATGTGGTGTCTTTAGCAACAGAGTCTTACCATAACATCTTGGAGAGTTTGGATATCGGCAAAGAAAAGAGGAAATGATATTGTATAGGAATCACAAAAAAGAAATAATTTTTAACAAACATCTGCAGGAGCTACGACAACTCACCCAGCTGTACAGAGTTCTCACTAAAAAAAAAAAAAAAAAAATCAGAGAAACCACTACAAAAATGTATTTACATAAAAGACCTAATTTTTTTTAAAAAAATATCATTGATCCATTGACTAAGTAGAATACAATGTGAAAGTAAGTTTGAACCTAATACAAATTTAATATTGTATGCACTTTCATAAAAATGTTATATTAAAATAAAACTGGGATAAAGGCAATAAGGGCTATGTATTGCTGCTATCCAACACAGTACAACAATCCCCTAACTTAAGCAATAACACAAATGTAAACTCTCTCACCAGCAATAAACTGGAATCATGTGCAAATAACGAAAGTATATTGGTTGTATAGTGTGTCGAGCATCTGGAACATAAAGGAAACTAGAGCTGTAAGAACAATACAATTACCTTCTTGTTACCATGGAAAATAGATGCTAAGAAAACATCAAATGAAGGTGAGAGCCTTTGGTCACTAACTGATAGTTATGCCTAAGAGTCTGAGGGCAGCCTCGTAAAGTAGAAGACAACTCTCATCAGTCAAGATGGTTCAGAGAACAAAATCACTGGCTATGCAATACACATGGCCTGATTTCATGTCCTGAAAACCATGGTATGAGGAAAAACTAACTCGTGAAAAGTTTCCATCTGACTTTTCTTCATGCCATAGCATACCTATGCCTACACACACTCATGCATGTGAGGTACATATATAATAATAATAAATAAAATCAGAATGTTAAAAGGTGTTTTCAATCCATTACGTATGGAGAAAAAAGTCTAAGTCTTGACCTACTACAAAAATAAATTAAAAATAAATAAACAAACAAAGCTTCAAATAAGACATCGAATCAGGAGCACTTTTGGTGAAACAATAAATCTCAGAAATTTTGCAAAACTTAAGAACATGAAGGGTCCAGCTGAGTCTGTAAGCAGAAATTCATCTGCTTGGGCTAGAAAAATCATACAACTAAGAAACTGCTAAAGGTTTTGGATAAATGCTGTGGTATCTGTGTTTGAAAGACATGGTATAGAAATTGAGTGCAATGCACACTTCCAAAAATATATGAAGACAACTCTAATGAACCAGGACTGAGTAACATCCCAATTCAGTTGTTGGTCAAAGAAGTCTGATGGAAATACCCAAACAATCTAGGCTTTTGCCAAGAGAATCGGTTTCTTCCCACAAACTTACAGGAAAGTTCAATTGCTAAAGACTACATCATCACACATATATAGAACCATCTCTCTTATGTTCTAGTGTCTTTGAAGGTATTCTTCAGGCTACCAAAAGAGAAGCATAAACACCAAGCCAGCCACAAAACCTTTAATCTCCAATATGTTCTGCCTAAAAAATATGCATGCCATAGCAAGCTTGTGAAAGTAAGCAATCGATACCTGATTTGACTTCAAGCTCACTTCATGAGATGAAACCCATACATGACACTGTTTTGTCACAAACGTGACAAAGAACCAGAGACTAGCTGGTCCAGAGACCTACGGTAAAAGCAAATATTAATGGTCTAAAAAGATATGTTAACAATAAGAATAGTTCCTAATGATATTCTGGTATATTCATCATGGATCAGATCCTTATTTGGTCATCATCAGAGAACCTTCCTCCTACAACAGATGGGGAAAAAAATAAGAAGAGCCACAAACAGACACAGAGAGAGACCTCTGAACACACGGCTTTAAATGAGATGTCTATCAAATCCCATCCCTCAGAGCACAGAAACCCCCTCACTTGGAGGAGAAGGCAGAAAGAGTAAAAGAGCCAGATAAAATGGAGGACACCAAGTAAACAAGGCTCTCTAAGTCGACTAAGAAAAGTTCACATGAACTAACAGAGACTGAAGCAGAAATCACAGGGCAACTATAGATCTGCACCAGGTCCTCTCTGTTTACATTACGTTTTCACTTGAATACTTTTATGGGACTCCTGAATGTCTGAGTGACTTGGTCTCTCTCATAACACAGTCTAAGAATGAGTTGAGAATTATGAGTGGCCATGAGAGAGAAAACACCAAACAAAACAAAACAAAACATACAAGCTAATAAATATTCTTGGGGCCTCAGTTTCTTCAAACACAGAATTATTCTTGCAATGTGTTTTTACGCTCTTTTCAGACGTACCAGATAGAGAGATCACTTCAGCTGTTTGCTCATTTTCTTTTGTGGAAAAACATGGTTTTGACACAAGTGACTTCCTTGTGATTGTATACTTTACTTGGGTGGCACTTCGTAACTCTCAAAGCACAAATTGTCTGATGCTCTCTGAATAAACTTGGCTATTGTACGAGGCTTTTGCCTGTCTCAGTTTTAGGCTCCACTCTCCCAGGATGACACCAACATTTAGAGTAGTAAAACGGTCCTTAACTCTTGTGCTTTCTCTTGTCTGCCTTTTCCTTTTGTTGATTCGTCTTGTCCAACTTTGATGTGATATTTCTTGCTTTGGCTTATTATATTATATTTTGATTTGCTAGGCTTTGCGACTGCCCCTTAGAAGCCTGTTCTTTTCTACCGAGAGAGGAAAAGAAAATGGATGAAAATGGTAAAGGAAGTCAGAAGGAATGAATGGGGTAGAAGGAGGGAACACTTAAATCAGGATATTACATACGAGAAAAGAATCTACACTAAATAAAAGGCGAGAGTCTTTTAAAAAGAAGGAAAGCACTGTAAAAGTATATCTGACATGGTGCTAAGACAAAAATATTGTCCATGGGATGCAAAGTAGTCCTAAAGCCAAATGTGTCCATTATGCTTTGATTGCTTTCAAATCAGCAGTCAGCTATTGGCACATAGATGAACTAACGTGTTTCTACTGAGAGGGTAATGGCAAATCTAGGATCAAGCGCAAAGCAGTACACATTATAAACCAAATAAACACACAGCAGATATCTCCATGTCAACCAATTAATATGTCCAGATAACAATTTTCTTCTTTTATTTATTTATTATTTTACACTCCTGATTTTGGTCCCTCCCCAGTCCACCCTCCGACTGTTCCACATCCCATACCATCTCCCCACTGCCTCATCTCCAGAAGGATGTTCCCACAACCCACCCCTGATCCAACCAGACCTCTAAATTCCCTGGGGCCTCAAGAGTGAGGGTTAGATGCATCTTCTCTGACGAAACCCAGACCGGGAAGTACTCTGCTGTATATGTGTTGGCGACATCATAACAGCTGGTGAATGCTGCTTGGTTGGTGGTTCAGTGTTTGAGAGATCTCGGGGGTCCAGGTTAATTGAGACTGCTGGTCCTTCTACAGGGTAACCCTCCTCCTCCTCAGTTTCTTCCAACCTTTTCTTAATTTAACCACAGGGTTCAACAGCTTCTGTTCATTCATTGGGTGTAAATATCTGCATCTGACTCTTTCAGATGCTTGTTGGCCCTTCCAGAGTGTAGTCATAATAGGTCCCTTTTTGTGAGCACTCTATAGCCTCAGTAATAGTGTCAGGTCTTGGGGCCTCCCCTTGAGCTGGATCCCACTTTGGGCCTGTTGCTGGACCTTCTTTTTCTCAGACTCCTCTCCATTTTCATCCCTGCAGTTTTTTCAGACAGGAACAATTATGGGTCAGAGTTTTGACTTTTGGATGGCAACCCCCTCCCTCATTTGATCCTAGTCTGGCTGCTGGGGGTGGGCTCTGCAAATTCCCTATTGTCAGGCATTTCATCTACGGTCTCTCCTTTTGAGTCCTGAGAGTTTCTTAGCTCCCAGAACTTTGGTGCGTTCTGGAGGATTCCTCCAACCTTCTACCTCCCAAGGTTGTCCATTTCCATTCTTTCTGCTGGCCTTCAGGGCTTCAGTCCTTTTCCCTCACTCAATACCAGATCAGGTTCCCCTCTCTTCCTCCTCACCCCTTTCCCTCCCTAGTCCATCTCTCCCTCCCTACTTGTGATTGCTTTCTTCTCCCTCCCAAGTGACTGAGGTGACTGAGGTGTCCTCGCTTGGACCCTTCAGCTTGTTAACCTTTTTGAGTTCTGTAGTCTGTATCTTGAATATTCTGTAACTTTTTTGTGTTAATATCCACTTACTACTGAGTACAGAACATGCATGACCTTTTGATTCCGATGACAAGATAATCAAGAGGAAAGCACCTAAGCTTGGTTCACAAACAAGTTCTATTAGCATTTAGATGCAAATTCAAAACTGGGTAGAAGATGTTCTGATCCATGGGGTTGACTCCCAGCACGGGAGTGACTGAGAAATTCTCCATTGTGCATATATTGCAATGAATTTAGTCATCTTTGTGTGGAAACAAAAGCAGCCTGAGAAAACAGTTCTATCAGGCTTTGCTGCCCAGGAACAAGAAATTTATACTATGAGAACTCAATACTTTGGTTGTAACTGTTTGTTCCCATTTGGATTTTCATTAAGAGGCATTTTCTAATTCTAGGTTCCTATTTAGTCTGTTTTAAGCAGCATGCCTTGCTGTGCCTCTCAGAGGGGTTTGTTTAAAATAAGCTGTGTGATCAGCAGATGACAGACGGATACAGAGCTATTTCTGTGTGACGTTAAACGTGCAAACATAGTACTCAGCTTGGGCACCATGTTCACCAGGGAACAGCTCCTTGGCATTCTGGATTCAGCACAGCCTCTTCCCTCTGTTCCACATGCTTGCCCTTCATTTGCATTTCCACCTATCTCTAGGCTTTTTTTTGCCATAAAATTACGGGTTTGGCTATTGCTCAGCAAAGATGTTGTCAATAATGCCTCAAGAAATTGGCCTTCCCGGGACCATTTATATTTTAGTAGAAATCCACTCATGTCAAATAGGTTTAGAGCCCAAAGGAATAATTTTCAAATGACTGGATTTAACACATGCAGAGGGATAGTTAACCACCTGATATTACTTCGTGTTATTTTTCTCTATCTGGATCACAAGAATTATGCTATTAATACCTTAGAATTTCTAGGTGCAGATAAATTATTGACAGATTCTTTTTGTTGTTATTAAGCCGGAGAAGACAGAATAAGGTGTGTAAGTGTTTTATAGCTGCATGACCACACTTCACTCTGGAGTTTTATATGCTGTTAAGCAATATTTAGCAAAAAGAAAAAGAATAACCCTTTAAGCCACTATGTAGCAACAGCTTCTTTTACTTATGGCAAACCGCCTTTATGCCTTTTTTATAATAAAAAATACATTGAGGGGCTGTCGTCTCTATTGCAAACAAGTCTATAATGCTCCTTAATGTAACCATTAGAGCATAGCTCCCTGGGTTTCTATATGGTTTTCACAGCTACTCACTTCAGTACATGAATATTTCCTCCTTAATTTGATGTAGCATAATTTACCCTATCGTTCTTTTTGTCATTGTAATGAAAGCTTTTCTGTAGGCTTTTTTTTTCTTGTTGCTATTTTATATTCTGCAATGAGCATTTGGTGCTGCTTTATTCTGTTGCGGAATTATTTCTGCAGAGTTAAACGCTGGTAATAGAATGTTTAAGTCAAACATATGAACATTTCTGTTGCTTTATTATAGTTATTATCTCTCTCTATTTGCTCTCTGGAATTCTTGTAAACTATGCCACTTAATATGACATCAGATCATTAAGAAGTCACTTTTCTAAAACACAGAGCTTAGTGGGTCGAAGACCAGATGTGTTGCTGACAGTAATTCACTGAACGGAGCTAAGTATCTAAGTGACAGAAAATCAGTTCAGTTTTTTATTGTGAAAGCACTCCCTCACTCTCAATCCCAAGGATAACACAGGCATCACTCCAAGCTTTTTCCTATGCATAAAATCTTTTTTTGTAATATTGTTACTTAGAAATTTTTATTTTTTCAGAACACTCAAAGTTTACTTATTTAGAAACACACACACACACACACACACACACACACACACACACACACACACTCACACACTGGTTCTAGTAGATCTCTCCTGTTTCCAAATTTTGTCCAGCTTTGTGGTTCTTTGTTTGTTTGTTTGTGGGTTTTGTTTTTGATTGTTTTGGTTTTAGGGGTGTCTTTTGTTTTTGTCTTTTGGTTGGTGGATTAGTTTGGGTTTTTCATTTTGTCAGAACAGGGCAAGGGAATGTTGGTTTGTTTTAGTTTGATTTTACTATGTATCCCAGGTTATTCTCAAACTTGAGATCTTGCTGCCCAAGGCTCTGGAGTGCTAGGAATAAAAACGAGTGATATCACTGTATTTTTTTTTCTCTTTTCCCACTCCAGTTTCAATGCTTTATACATATATAAAAGAAACCCCTCATTATTCATTAAAAGAATTACCAGGGAGTAGGTAATGGATGGCCAAATTGATATATTACATAACAAGGACAGAGTCACTCTCCCTAAAAGTATTATCTTATTCATTAAAAACATAAAAGGATTTAGCATTTTAGATGGAGATTTAAAGCATCTTTCTTAGTAATATTAAAAATTTAGAGATATAATAAAAAGGGTAAAATCCAAATGTAAGATGTAGCAACTTTGAAAAACTACAGAATATTATGTTCTAGAGGGCAGCGTGGGTGTGAAAACGCAAAAGCAGACTTGGAGAAAACTTTACAGCAGAAAGCAACAGGGAAAAGCTGAGGCTGAGGTGGGAGGTGTTTAGTGTGCAATGACCTGAAATGTGTTGATCTTGGAGCTGGCAGGAATAGAATACAGAAATGGGCTGTTGGGAAGCCATCATAGACCAACTGTACAAATGACAGAGCTATTGACATAATACCTGGATATGGCCCCAGCCAGTCCTTGACAGTACTTGATTAAAGATATATATATACTAGAAAGTGCTTGGCATTTGGACTGAAAATAATGTCACTGAAATGCAAAATCCTTGTTTTTATAATCACAAAATAGTAAACTTAAGAATAATAGAACTTATCTCTAAAAATTCACAAATTGAAGATAGCATTTATGTCTATTATATTAATGTTAAAAATAGAAGAGTTCTAAAATGCAATTAGGCAAATTTTTATATGAAAATACTTAGCCATTGTCTTGTCTTTATTACTAAACTAAAATCATTAGAATTAAAATTTTCCAGAGATAAAAACACAAGCAGCCATTTGTCCTAGATGGTTGACTGTGGTAACCACCCGTGTATTAGCTTATAAGACTACGTGCTTATTTCTCACTGGTGTTTCATGTTGGTCCTATTGCTCTCTACTGCATGTGTGCCATCCTTCCACTGAAGGATCCAGAACACAGAGGAAGCACATGTCAGGCTCACAAAGGTGTGTAAAACAACAAAAGGAAATTCATTAAAATAGCCACAATGGCTATTAAAGACTTTGGCTTTGAGTTTGTATCTCTCTGTGATAAAGCCCAGAGTTGATGGAACAGAAACATCTACCTTACAGAGTAACCACAGCAAGTGAGAAGAAGAAAGAATGGATGGGGGTTGTGAGTCCCTTTCAGAAGAAGGTATATTTAGGATAACTGTATTCAATCTTTCATAATTTCTTCCTTTTTGTTTCATGTCAAACACCCTCAAAATACCATGTGAGATAGCCTAAGATCATATGCAAACTGATAAAGTATTATACAGAGAAATAAGATTGTATCCCTGTCAATCAATCACATTAAATAATGAGATAGCCTGTGCCATTTTAAATTACCAGCTTGAACTTGATGACAAAATAAAAGCCCTATAAATATTACCTCTATGTAGAACCATCTAAAAAGCAATAAAATAAATCTTGAGGTGAATTTATTTATTGAAAGATTAAACAAAGAGTCAAATTTAGTGTTAGATGAATTCTGAATATGAGTTTCTCATAGATTTTTTTTAATATTAGCGTCTATTATGCCTGTGCATGTATGTCCATGCATCCTTTCATTCAAGGATTCATTCAAGGATTCACTTATCAGGGATATGTAATTCTCACAACAGTGTGTAAAAATAATAAGAGGAAGTTCATTGAAATAACCACATGCATCATGTGATGCACCCAAAGGCAGGAAGAGGATATTGGATCTCCAAGGACTGGAGAAGCAGACTTTTGAGAATCAACATGCACATGCTGGGCCTCAAATACAGGTCTTCTGCAAAAGAAGCTAGTGCTCTTAACCTCTGAATCATTCATCCAGCAACAAATTGATTCCTCAAAATACTATTGAATTCGGGATCCACTGAACCTTTTGTGTCTGTTGCTGCTAATACTATGAAACTAAGAGCCACTACATTATACGCATACAAGTCCCACATATGAACATACAATTGTTCTTAATGATTTGTTTCTTTGTTAATATATAGTTTAATGTCTTTAATGTCTTCTGACTAATACTGATTTAAATTCAGCATGATTGGATCACAGAATATCTTTAAGAGTTTGGTTTTGGTTTGTTTGCCTGATGGATTTCTTTCCCTTCTCAATTCTCAGTCTCCGTATGTCTTTGCCAGTGTAGGTTACTGGAGACAACAGTTAATTCTTGTTTTTCCAGTCAATCAGATAGTCTCTGTCTCCTTATGAATGTATATCTCAATATGGAGGACTTTAAGAGATGTTGACACATATCTGTAATTTGGTTGTTCATTTTTCTCCCCGCATAGTGTTTAGGGTTTGCTCACTTATTGTGTTAGCCATGGTGGACTTTCCTGCCACTCTCCTGTTCTCTTTGATTCTTGTCCTGGAATATGTTCTTGTATTCTTGTGACTGAAACTTCCCTCCTCCTCTGTGGGTAGTATCTCTTTTAGAGCCCTCTGCAGTTCTGCTTTGGTAGACACAAGCTGCCTGGTTTACCATATATTAGTGCCCTCTTTTCACCATCAATTTTAAAAGATAACATTGTTGCTCTTAGCACATTGATCCACATTTATTTACTTCCAAGTCTTGAAATGGATCATTCTGTTTTGATCTTAATTGCTGATAAGAAGTCTGATGCCACTCTGAGGTGTTTGTCTTTGTAGATGCATTGACCTTTTTTTACCTACAATTCTTAATATTGTTTCATTGTTTGTTTGTTTGTTTGTTTTTTGACAACTTCATTGTAATTCCCCACAAAGAAGTTTTACTCGGGTATTCTATACTTGGAGGTAGAAGCATTCTGTTTGGATCCAGGTCTGTTTTCATATGATTATGTTTTTCTATGGTGGTTTCACTCAGTATACCCCCCTCTGCTTTTCATTTTTAACCTCAACTTTTTCTTCTATCCTTTAGATTTTTACAATTGTTCTCTTTATTTTTATTTTTGTATTATGTCTTTGAAAATTTTGTTTGTGTTCTGGTTATACTCACCGACTTTTACCTCAGATCTCCCTAGACATAAAAATTTGTAATATTTTCAAAACAAAACAACAACAACAACAACAAAACTTTCAAGATTGTGCTGCTCACATGTTTCCAGAAGTGTGTTGTCTCCCATACAATAATGCCCAACTTACCAGGTATTATATTCTTAAAAAGGAAACTTTCTGTCTTTCCCCAGAAGCCAACAGTCATCAATAGTTCCATGATTAGGGGTAGAACTGTTGTCTGATTTCTTTTTCCATACTGCAATCTTATCTAGCGTAGGCTTGCACAGGTTTCACACATACTGCCACAACCACTGTGAGTCCATATATGCAGCTGCCCTGCTCCATCCAGAAGATAATATTGCTTTATATTCTTTCAGCTCCTCATCTACAATCATCCCTAAGCTATCATGGGGCAGAGAATGGACAATATATACTCCTTTCAGCACTGAGCAGTCTTCAGTGTCTTACCCTCTGCACTTTGTCCAGTCGAACATCTCTCTGTTAATCATCATCTACTGCAAATAGAATTTTCTCAGATGAGGAGCTAGAAATGTATTGCTTTATTGATACAACAATAACTCATCATTAGTTAATTTAATATAATGTTCATTTAGTAGCATAATAGTAGTAGATTCTCCATTACAGCCCGTGACCTGCCTATACATAGATGCTTGGTCCAATAATTATATGAAGAATGAGTTTCATTTTGTGGGCTGGGTGTTCAATCGAATCAGAAAGCAGTTGGTAGATTTGGTCTCTTAATTGTATTCAAGAGCTGTGAGATACTGTAGTCATTCTTATTTTTTCCTTTACTGATATTTCAGTGCATTACTTTCTTGACCTTGACCTCCATTCTTGTCACTTTTCTGCTTTGTCAAATCTGTCTCAGATGCTTTTTGCTGTTATTTTGTTTTTTAATGTGATTTAGAAACTGTTTCATTCTCGAAATTTCGTTTGTATTGCTTTACTTGCTTCAGACTTTTCCATCCTTGTTCCTAATTTTCTTACTCATGTTGATCACTTCTTCCTCTATGCTACGGACACTCTGCTCCAGTTTGGGGCTTGATTCATCTACATTTTTGTTTCCGCTTTCACATCATTGATCACTTTTACTAATAAACTTCTGAATATTTTGTTGTCATTTTTACCCATTTAATAGTCTTAAAATTCAGCACTTGAGGAGTTGGGATCTTTTCAAAGGGTTATGTTGCCTTGCTCCTTGTCTCAGTGTTTCACGTATTCTGATGACCTCGCTTGAATTTGGAGTCTGTGGTTTAGGCAGGTCATTTACCCCTAGTCAGGTTTCCTAATTACTCTTAGAACGTGCAGTTCTGGTTCAATGTTCCATTCATGCTCTGGCTCAAAGTTGTCTCTAAAGTATGTTTGGAGAAAGCGAAGAAACCTAGCTCTGAGAAGTGCATGGGTGGAAACCCTGACTTCCTACAGTCCAGCCTTTCTCACCACTTGTTGCTGATCAGTCCACTCTGCAGCAGAGAAGTCACCATGCAGGTCAAACATCTACTTTTGACTCAGAGTTCATGGACTCTGTAGCAGTGAACTACAAGCAGGAAGCCAGCTCTAGAGCTAGCTACTGACTTCAAGTTCAGATACAGCTGATTCCGGGATTAGTCTCAGTTGGTGATGTCTGTTCCCGAACACCCAGGGTGGCACTACATTTGAACTCACTGCCTACCTAAGTTCCTTTCTGCTATGTGGATAGTTTTGGATTTGTTGTTGCCCAGGTTTCAAACTGTCCACAGATCCTCCTAGAGTTGTTCCTCACCATGAGGCTGCTATAGTTTAAATGTGACCTCCTTAACTGGTTGCAATTCTGTTCTCTGGTCTCCAAATCAGTATTGAACAATATAGGTCCATCTTGGGGTGGTATCTCGATACTTTGAGTCATGAGAAATACACAATAGGATTCCCCTCCACTGGTGACCATCAGCTTGAAGAATCACTGTCTCACCACAATCTGCAACTTTTTCGATCATTTTCACTTTAAAAATATTTCATGCAGTATATTTTGGTATCTTTTGATCATGTTTTCCTCTCAATGAACCTCTCTTCCCAAGATCCTCCTGATCTCCCTTCTCACACAAACTCACGTTACAGTTTTGAAGCTTTTGAGAGCTCTGTGCTGGTCCTGACTGAACCCATTCACTGGGATTCCTGAACTAACTTTGAGATAATGTGTATGTTTCTACTACCCCAGGAGAGAACTGCACAGCTGGACTTACACTACTTTTAGATATATTTCCATCTTTTCCTCTGTATTTTTCTGCTGCCCTGCTACTGTGATGCCTACATTTTCTGAAGCGTTAACTTTTTCTCTTTCTTTCTTTGAAGCAGAATTTATAGTTACTCGTATCTGGGCCACATACTATTCCAGACCTCCTTTATATTTTTTACTTTTTTTCTATTATTGAAAATAGATTATTTTTTCATATGGTATATCTTGATTACAGTTTCTCATCTCTTCATTCCTCCAAGTTTTGCCCCGCCTTCCCTATTCTCTAGATCCCTTTCTATCTCCCATCAGAAAAGAACAGGTTTCTAAAAGATAACTATAATTTATAATTTATATAGTTATAATTTATAACTGAATAAAATATAATGAGATGAAGCAAAAAACTATCTAATCAAAATTAGACATAGCAACCCCACAGGAAAAGAAGAAGCTCAAGAGCAGGCACAAAAAATCAGAGACGGACTTATTCTCACAGTCATGAGTCCCATAAAGATACTAATTCAATAGCTATAAAATATATGCAGAGGACCCAGTACAGATCCCTTGCAGGCCCTATGCTTGCTGCTTCAGTCACTGTGAGGTCATGCGCACTTTATTTAGTTGATTCAGAGGCCCTTGTATTTCTGGTATTCTCTGTCCCCTCTGGCTCTTAGAATCTATCTGCTTCAGCTTCTGCTGGATTCCCTGAGCTCTGAGGAAAGGGATTTGATGCAGATGTCCTATTTAGACTAACCCTCCTTCTGACCTGAAGGCCCTGGCTTGGAACTCTTGACCCCTTTGCCTCAGTATTCTACCAGTTCTGACGACAGAGTGAAAACTTTTCCACATTCATTTGAAATGTTGAACCATAAATAATAAGATACAAAGACCGGCTCACACAAGCACTATGGGTACATATGTTTATCATATGTTTATTTTGTAGTAAGAGGAAGTGTTACCCATGATTTCCAATATGAGACTAACATAACACTTTATACGAATTGAGAATATCCCTAGGAAATGTAATGTTTAAGAAGAGTGGAAGACTACGGCTGGAAAAGCTCCCGTTGCTTGAAACTGCCAGAGAATTGATGTAAAGGCAAGACTTAACCACCAAGAAACATGCTTGAATAATCTCCTTCCCGCAAACTGATTGTATGGTGTGTCTTTCTCAATGCCCCGTTCCTGTCTCCTGCTTCTTTGTTTTCTTCTCTCCCCAACCTGACTTCAGTTGTCCATTTACAAACATCCGCCCTCCACATAAATAATTGCATTTGTTTACCTAAATGCATCAAAACAAAAGTGATCTTTCAAAATTCAGTGATAGAACTAAGACTGGAAACACCAAGTGCATAGCTAATCGTTGACACAATAGAACAGATTTATATGAAACATGAAGACAATCATTCTTAGAGAAGGTGCACATTAAAAAAGAAGAGTGTGTGAACCACATCTAATAATGTGCAGCAATAGAAAAGCACATTTAACTTATAATTAAAGGTAAGAAACTGATGAAAAACAAAGATTTTTCTTCTTTTTGGAAATTGAAATTGCATACAGAAATAGATCATTCACAGACTATCCAAAGAAAACCACCTCTAATACTCATCTCACCATCAGATAATCTCCTCGGCACTCAAATTCTCCCCACCCCCAACACACATGTGCATGTTGGAACTCTCAGGCTGGGAGAAGAAAAAAGAAAACCCCTGATGCTAACCAGAAAAGGAGCTTGTCTCCCAAGAAGAGACTTAACAATGTGCTGACAACTCCACAGACCACACCAGTCACCAGAACAGGAGCTGAAACAATGTGTCAATAATGCACTGGCCCACACCTTGACCACACAATTTACGTGTGCATGTCTCAGGGATTTGCTTCAATCTGAAGTTCCTGCAGACGTATGGGGCATCAGCAAACCTTTTTATCTGCTTCTCTTCCCAGTGTGACCACAATGAACAAATTGTTCTGTGCTTTTTCACTGCTCTTTGCCTCTTTAATTAACCAGGTAAAAATGGATGGCTGAACCTAGCTAGTTAGGGCCGCCAGGATCCATATCCTGACCCCGACAACTCTAGTTACAAAAGCATAAATATTACAAATGATTCACGGTGTCCTTGAAAATAGGCTTCTGATAAACAGAATATCATTAAAAATAGTTTAAAGATGATTAAACATGATAAAGAATCAAATTGCCTATTACTAAACCATAAGCTATGAATAAAGTAATGTGTATATGGTATGGTAAGAGAGGAAAAAATATTGATTTATGCATTCCCCCCAAATTAATGGCTAATGATTAATATTATGTCATCCAATTTTTAAAATGTAAAAGTCCAGACACCATTGTTGGTCATAACATTTTTAATTGAGAAATAAAAGCAATAAAGCTAAAAATTTTCACTAAGTTTTCTTCGTAGACTTACACATCTAAAATTTTGTACCTAAATATTTCTCTGTAGCAAATAAACAAATAAATTTTCTATAAAAACTAAATGAAATAGTATAAGTAAAGCAGTTACATAGACATCAAACAAATATTCAAATAAGATTGCATATCATTATCAAAATAGTAAAAATATCGACCTCATATTCTGGGTACATTCTACTATTTATTTTTTGAGCTCTAACTACGTAGATCATGTCTGACCTAGAACTCGCCATGTACATAAGGCAACCCTCAAATCCCCTATGAGTACCAGGCTGGTTTTGACATATCCACTACCTCTGCCTCCTGGGCCCTAAATTAAAAGTACACATCACCATGCACAGTTCATGTTACCATAATTTTATACATTGTCAGTGGTGTTGTAGTTATTCTAAATGTTTGTATTATTCTCATTTCTGTATATAGATGGCAATTGCAGCACAATATGAATAGCTTACAGAACTGCTAAATAAGAAATCAGGATTATGATGCATATTGGAGTGACCCCAGCACAAGTCTTCCTTTACCTACAGCCTGCAAAGGTGATTCTCAAACCTTAGCATGGTAAACCTATTTTTAGAAATTGTTAAAATGGTTTCTGGTGCCAGGCTGTGGTGGTGCATGCCTTTAATCCCAGCACTTGGGAGGCAGAGGTGGATTTCTGAGTTCGAGGCCAGCCTGGTCTACAGAGTGAGTTCCAGGACAGCCAGGGCTACACAGAGAAACCCTGTCTTGAAAAAATAAAAAAAAAAATGGTTTCTGGTACCTAGTGCAAGAGATTTTTAATAAAGTTGTGGTGATCATCAAGAAGTAGAGTTTGAAGCAAGCACAGAGATGACAGTAATCCTTCTCCTAAAAGGATCATGTGTTTAACCAAATCCTCGGGACTTTAGCAATTGGAGCAAATTGGTAGCAATTGCTCTGCTGTTGGGAGAAACTTTATGAGCTCTCCTAGAAAAAGTATAAAATTAATAGGTAATGCAAATATATTCGATTTTAGATCCAGAAAAAGTGTTGACTTCACTTAACATCTAGAAAAACTTTCTCATGATATTGATTTTGAATTTGAATTTACTTGTCTCTCCCTCCTCCTCCTCTTCCTCCTCCTCCTCCTCCACTTCCTCCTCCTCCTCCTCCTACTACTACTACTACTACCACTACTACTACTACTACACACACACACATCATCCACTCCTCTTACATAAATCTAAATTCTCTGTTATCTAGTGAATCAAACAGAAGATTCACACACAAAAATATCCACAACAGAAATTTTATGAACTCCATATTTTAAATTAAAATAATCATAAAATGTATAAATACCCATAGGTCACTTATGTTCTCTGCACTGGGAAGTTATAAGCATGAGCAAAATATATTATACAAAAATGTTAATTAATAGAAAGATATATAGTACCCATAATGATTCAAATGGATATTGGGGAACTTCTCACTCAGTATTAATTTTTTTCTGTGCAAGTAGCTTTACCTAGAGTATTTATCCCAGTCTTAGTCTTTTCAAGGGACAGATTCAAGATCTAATGATCTTCATTAGGAATTACATTTTCTGATATATTTGAATACAATCTTTGATGAAAATGAAATAAACTAAGGCCCTTGGTGGGAAAGAAACTAAGCAATTGATTTTAAAAAAATTATTCTTTCTGTAAAATCAAATACAGGTAACCTTCTAATCACAAAGTCTTCTGGAATTCTCTCTCTGACAGAGGATGATCAATCTGTCTGTTTCATTATTCAGCAGTTCCTATTGATTAGAAAGTTTTCTCTTCTGCACTAATGATCTTTAATCATGGACATGCTACCTACCCCAAAAAGGAAACAGTTCATCTGTGAGTTGGAGATCTTAAACAGATGCAAAGCAATGCAAACAATACTTCAAGTACATTTCTTCATCATCCTGGTGGCACAAAACAGTGCAAGAGCTACTGATTTACCTGAGATACCAGCCATCCTATAAGTAGTTATGTCTTCTACTGTCATTGAGAATTCATAATGTAAAATTACATGTTTCCCTATAAGCCTTTCTATTAATTTTAAAGCTATACTCCTGTGATCCCAAATTGACTTTTACTCTTTCATAGACTTAAGAATATTTACTCATCCCTGTCTTTCCTGCTTGTTATGCTTTCTCTGAATACTACAGACCAAAATATTAATATCACTAAAGTACAATATGGTGAACCAATTAGTTTATTGGGGTTACTTACAGAAGGAGGCACAATCCAAATGCAATTATATCAGTGAAAGCCTATTCCATCATGAGTCCTAAAACTGAAACCCTATAGCTTATTGCATGACTCACAGGCCTCTTCACAGGTTGGAGGGGATCTTCCTGACAACTCAGCTGGTCTTCATGTCTTCAGAAGTCTCCACTCCTTAAACAACCTTGGAGATGGAGGAGTCTTGTGCATCTGATCAGTTTCAGGGACTTCCTGAGACTTTCAAGTTGTTTACTTTCTGAGTTTTAAATAGGACTTCTTCTGATGAGTCTCCTTTAAAACTTCTGAGTACCAAGGTACTTTAGAGAAAATTGTTACTTAAAAAATACAAGTACCAGACATAAAAGAATCTGTGGCATTCTGGTATTGTTTAAAGGCATGGAAAGTAGGTTTACCATGAAACAAGAAATAAACAGAAAAATATTAAACACAATTTTCCTGATGCCTAAATCTTATTGAGGCTTAAATATCAAAAAAATCTAAAATTTGTCAATGGCATTTTTGATTACCTAGTCATTTCTTCACATATAGTTTTCATAGATCTATCATCTTAGACGCAAAAGAAAACAAAGCATGATTCAATTTTAATGAGACATTAATGAAGAGTAGCATACAACTAAATGATGATTAGTCAAGCTGACTGTTTTGGCCAACATTTGATACCTTTGGCTTTTAGACTATCTTTAATGATACAAAAATAACTTTCTCAAAAAGCACAATGTGTTTGCTGAGTTCTCCACAGTAGGTGCTGTTTAGTGCCTCAAGCACACACCACTAACTCCTCACAGCCACCAACAAGCCAGGGGTTGCCAAATTGCACTTGAGGACCAAGTTTAATCAGCTTTCTGTCTTTGTAAATAAAGCATTATTGGAACATAGAGTAATCATGCATAATAAATTATCTACAGATACTTTGAACAGCAGAGCTTAACAGCTATAATGGACCATATATCATACAAAATCTAAAGCATTAATTATCGAAAAAAAAATCTACAAGCTTGTGAGAAACAAACATTTTTTTTCAGTTGAGACGACAGATGTGTTGTGCTGTAGTAGATGTCACTCTACAGTTGTCCTTCAATGGAAAACTCTCATGGGATTATAAAGCACATGGCATTCTCAATGAGAAATAAACTGTTAGCCCTTTTTGCTCAGACTCACATCTTGTTGCAATATAAATTTTGGAAACATGAAATACATTATATATGAAATTTACATTTTGGAACATATCGTGAAACTGACAAACAAACAAAAAATGGGCTAGAAATATAAGTCAGAAGACAGGATGCCTGTCTAGTTCACACAACACACTGAGGTCAGTTCCCAGCACCACACAAACTGGGTGTGAGGAAGCACACCTGTAATTTCAGGACAGAAGCTGCTGACCTCTGTGGTTGAACTAGGGGAAAGCTGGAAGAAGCTGAGGAGGAGAGCAACCCTATAGGAAGACCAGCAGTCTCAATTAACTAGGACCCCAGGGATCGCTCAGACACTGGACCACCAATCAGGCAGCATACACCAGCCAATAGGAAGCCCTCAACACATACACAGCAGAGGACTGGAGGCCCTCAGAGATCTGGTAAAGTGGTTGTGGGGAGTGGAAACATCCTTATGGAGACAGGGTTATAGAAAGGAGGTATAGGATGTGGAACAGTCAAAGAGTGGGCTGAGTGGGTAATAAAATCTGGAGTTTTAAATTAATTAATTAATTAATTAATTAATTAATAAAATCTCAACAGACCATCTCAGAGGCAAAGATGAAGGGGGTACATGGAGGAACTCTGTAACAGAGTACCAGAAGGGGTATTTTTTTTCATTTTTACATTTGGGATATAAAAAAATTAATTAGTCAATCAATCAATTAATTAGAAAACTCAAAAGACAATAAATGAGACATTAAACTTCAAAAAAGGGCAAAAGTGGGACAATCAAAAGCCACATAGGGAATTTTAGATCAACTTCGTCTACATGGAGCCTTGTCTAAAAGCTGGAATGGAGGAGTTTAATAATCTTATTTTTACATAGAGAACAAAAATATATATAGTCCTAGGAAAACAATTAATTCATGAAAACCATTTACTCGTAAAATAAGTAGCCACAAAGAAATTATACCACTCAAAAAAATTTCTTTTAATTATACAGATAAAATGAAAAAAAAGCCACTGAATCTTACAAAACAACATATTACAGTAAATAATAGGTAAAGTAATTAAGAAATAACTGAGTTCTGAATGCATAATTAATAAAATTGAACTTGCATATAAATTATGTCTATAAACAGAATTATGTATGCAAAATAAAATGTGTGAAATTATATATTCAATGTAATTTTCATGTTTAATAAAAATTTGTTGTATTAATTAAGATTAACCTGTATATTGGCCCAAATAAACAAATAAAATAGAATAAGATAGAAACAATATAGGCTCACTATCATGAATCTATGTGTTCGTAGTATGTGTGTGTTGCATACACAGTACACATGTGTGCACTTATGGAGACTAGATCAGGACATTTAATGTCTTTCTGTATAACTTTGTAACTCATTGCCTTAAGACAGGTCCTCTATACCAGAAGCTCACTGTCTGAACAAATTCTAAACAAAAGACCATCTTTCACAGTAGGAGAAAACAGGATACAGTTCAATGGCCATCTTAAACAAGCATATAATTTCAGATCTTTAAGTGCCTAGCAAGGATAAACTTTTATTAAAGGCAGACAAAATGGAAGCATTGAGAAAGAATAAAATGACCCAAATAATTATAAAATTTTAGAAAAGCAAGAAAATGACATCAATAAATAGTTGTCTGTGAATCTAAAAGATGCTATTTATTTTTGAGAAGCTATCTAATTATCTTTGGGTATGATAGAAAGACACACAAGTAAGTTTAATCTGGTGAACTAATAATAAATTGAATTTTCAGGTAAGAGTTCATGCATTTTTTTGTTCTACTATTCAAAGAGTAGTAAGACTAAAGGCCATCCACTCAACAACTAAATGGACAACAGTTTCTGAGCAACTCCTGTGTACCTTACAGAGGGATATGAGATACTTTTCCTTTCAGAGATCCTCAGCCCCTTGAGAAATAAGAGTTATAAAGGCTGGTTTTTTTTCTCTAATGATTTGAACCAAATTAGATTTATGTGAATGAGTGCTAATAAAGAAGACTGTTGCTAAACACACGGGGACAAATGAAGCTGACCCACACAGTAACAAGCAGTTTATTTAGCAGAGAATCCTACAGAAAATAAGGCAACAAATATAGTCAATGCTTAGAGCAGAGTCTTAAAGGCAGGAATAACAATGCCAAAGCTTTGGTAGAGGCATCAACAGGTAAGTCTTCTGGTATGTCCTGCCTAAAAATGGTTGGTGTGAGAAAGGTGCGGGCAACCAGAAAGCGGAATGTCCCAGGTAACTGCTTCCATTTTCCCGAGTGATCCTAACTTGGAAGTGGAGTTTAAACAACAGAAGAGCTATTGGAGATTAGTCAAGTCCTGGGTGCCTTAGACTGAATGCCTCCAGGGTTGACTTTGACATCTTAACTGGTAACTGTAGACAATGGACAAAGATCATATTTTTGTGTATGATCTGCCCACTGTTCATTTGTAAATGCGAATTTTAAAAGTTAAGTTCTGACTTAATCTTTATTTTCTCTTTATGCTTGTCTTTTGAAAAATGAGTCTGACTTACATTTCTAAAAATAAACTCATTTGCTAATGAGACTGGGTTAAGATAATATCTGTGCTTCTGTATATAAAATATGATATAAAGATTCGATAATCCAGGTACTTATGACAATAAAAATCAGTTAATGAGAAAAATAAACAAGCAGAAGATTACAGTAACCACATTAATATATTAAAGCTTTATGTACACAATTAAAATAATTACATGTCTTCAGCTTATAAACAAGAGACTCTATTTCCACCTCTCTGTCAAAATTATATCTTAAAGTTTTTGTTTTTATTTCTAGTCTGAAGTAAACCTCGGTTTTTTTTGTTTCACATTTCTTTGCTTTTTTGTTTTTATTTTTGCATCTGTTTTCATTCTCAAAACAACCCACTAAAAATATAAAACAAAATGTAGCAGAATAAAAATCTATCCAATGGCTGAGAATTACTTGAATCCAGATGGAGACTGTCTAGAGTAAGAGAGAAAACAGTCATAACTACCACACACCCTGTTACTTGTCTCTGGATTACTTAAAATCTACATTTTCATTTTTGTCACTGAAGACATGTTGCTAAATGAGATGATTTATAAATGACAAAAGGAATGTTCACAATATATTCATCTCCTTATTGCATTTATTTGCTTTCTACTGCTCACAATTTTAAAATGCAAAAGATAGTTTAATATAAATTCAGTGGCTCATATTTAATATAGTTTTTCAATATTATGTGACTTGTTTCAGCTTTCACTAATGTGCCTCAAATATACTCTACGAAATGTATGGCTTATAGCTCAAGAACTCAAATAAAAGTAAATTATCATTTTTGGATTCAAGTCACACTTTTCAAGTTGTTATAAACTCAGAAGAAAATGATCCAGTCTAAAATTTAACAAGTATATATGTATCTCAGCTTTGAGTAACAAGCTCTTTATATATGTGGATAAGTAACTCAGACACTATATTAAGGAGTTCCCAGATAAATTCTACCAAGTGCCTAACTACATGGCAAATTGAATTGCCTTTTGAGGATCACCTTGGTGCCAGCTATAGCAGCTCCGGCATGGTGACTCTTACCTGTAATCTCATCACTCAGGAGTCTAAAAGACTACCTAGAATTTGGGTTACCTTGGGATAGAGTAAAGAATTGTCCTTCAAAATCCAAGATATATCAAAAAAGAAATAAAATAAACAACCAAAAATTGCTATAGCAATGAAAGTTAGCAGGAATATTCAGTAAGCTCTAATCTTGTGCTGCCTAGGAGTCTCATTTGCTGTTGGTTCTCTAGAACAAGGCTTGTTAGCTTCAGGTTCACACACACACCCTTCTAGAAGTTTATAAGCTGAAATTTGATTCAGGGATGTTTATCTGCAAATAGCATCACTGCTGACAGATTCAAAACAAGTCAGTGACTCAAAATTAGTTGACTGTCAAAACCAGCAATCTAGATCCAAAACTGAGACATAGACATGAGCTATTTATGGTAGCAGCCTATTGAAAAATAGCCCTAATTTTTTAAGTTAATCACTAAGCAGTTTTCTCAGACATCTGGTAATAATTTTATCCTTCAATCCATGCACATTTCTTTAAGGATTTATTCTCACACATTTGAAACTTCCACACATCTGCTACAGAAACCTTGTCTCCAGGAATGAGGTATTATCTCAGCTGGAGAGAATGTACTAACATTAAGTCATTAAGGAAATTCTATCCCAGCAACAGGATCAACCTTAAGTGCTTAAAAAGCCATGAAAACCTAAGTCAGAACAGGACTGAAGGGTTCTTCCAATCAGAGTTCTAACATGGCTTCTCCCTGCCAGCTATCATACAAAGCACCAATCATATGGCAGCTACTAGCAAGGAGAAGTAGATATCGCTCATTTGCCCTTCTAGATGTATCCTGTCATTTCCTCTCTGCTTTCTAGCTCACAATGCTTATCATCTCATTTCCCCTAGTACATTATTGGCACAAATGACTTCTTTTCTGTTGGGCCAATGTGCGTGTTCACTCAATTCTATTAGTATGCTATTGGCTCAGATGACTTTTCTTTGGTTGGGTCAGTGCATGTGTTTATACAAGACTGGAGAACAGAGAGACTGTAAAACTTATCTACTTAGATCTCTCTAAGTTGCTTGGGTTGGTTGTATCTTTCCAAAACAATTTGTCTTGTACTACCCTCTCCCTTATTTCTACTAACTTAACTCACTCCGTTGGGATAAGGTTAGTAAACATCTCTATTGCTAAACATCTCTCATTGTTATGACAGCCATGAATATACCCAGATGTTGAAAATAAGTCCTACATGAAAAACATCTGAAGACTTAAATGGATCAAAACTGTACTACAGCCATCCTAGAAAAACCAAAGACCTGAGTTTTTGCTCTCAGCTATGTATACTATAACTTACTTCTAATCTCAATAGTAAGTCTCTATGGTTGACTTCAGATAGCATGTAGAACATAAATTGTAAGAAGTCCGTAGAATTTAGTTTGATTCTTCAACCTCAATAATTCAAGAAAGTACAGTGAGATGAGATAAAAATAAATACTGCCAATGTCACACCTCCTATACAAATTATAAGTAAACATTTAGGAAAAGTTGATCTGCTAGAAAGTAATATTTCCTACGTATTACTTTATCTATGATTCAAAAGTGAGTTGGGTTTTTTGATGATATTTTGAATAGTAATCAAAGAGAGCTCACAGATTATATGTTGATTATCAGCAGCACAATTAAATATTTGGTGGCATTTTTGCTTTAATAATATATGTTTCAAGTCTCCAAATTTCAATTGAATATCTACTTATGTTTGTAGACAAAATATATAAGCAATATACAAGATCAAAATTTGCCCTGGCAAATAACCATTTAAAAATATATCAGAGAAAAGATCCCAGTTTTCTTCAGATGTTTCTGCTGTGGACATTGAACTGTAACGAGAAAATATAGCTCCTAGATTTGGAAAATAATTGAGTGAAGATTGTTGGTCAGGATCCCTGTGCTGGCTACTGTTATGTTATTTGACACAAGCTACAGTCATTTGGAATGGGGAACTACAGTTGAGAAAATATCTCCACCAAATTGGCCTTTTTGTAAGCCTTTAGGTCGTTTTCTCTATTAACAATTGGTGTTAGAAGGTCCAATTCACCGTGGGCAGTGCCATGCCTAGACAGATAGGTCTTAGTTCTATAAGGAAGGCTGAGCAAGACATGAAGAGTAAGCCAGGAACTAATACTCTTCCATAGCCTCTGCATCAGTGCCTGTCTTAAGTTCCTTCCCTGACTTCCCTGGATGATGGTGTACTTGCTGTAAAATGAAGTAAACCCTCTCCTCTCCAACTTGTTTTAGATCATGCTGTTTCATCACAGCTGGAGAAGCCCTAATGAAGACAGTTGCCATCTCTCCCATTCAAAGGGAGAATTTATTTCCCAATCCTTAAATATAGATGGCCTATTGGAGTATGTTTGATCAGTATAAGATATTAGGAAATGATGACCCAAGCAGAAAATTTAAAAAAATATTTTCTCATTGAGACTTTCACATATTTGGCTCTTAGGGTCCCTGGTAACCTTCCCAAAAGGAAAGAGCCTGAGATAACACATTGCTGTAATTTCAGCTCTCTACACAACATTTAGTCAACCACAAGATGAGACTGTAAGGCAATCCTACAGCAACCATCTCCTAAGCAACCTTGCAACACATAGCACAAATTTCTGCCAACTCACCTGAAATGAGACAAGCCACGTCAAGTGAAAAGCAACACCCGTGAGCTTAGTGTCCCCATCTAAAAAGAAAAAGTTCAGGATCATGAGCTATCGAAATAGTTCTGGAGTGTATTATAAGTTAATAAATTAATTGGTAAACTAATAGGTACCTAGAAGTGGTGTGCTGTTATGGATCCAAAGATATATAGTGCTAGATATGAACTAGTCTGTAAATCTAAACTAAAAATGGAGTGGAGGAACTGGTTGACCAGGTACATTGTGTCATTGAGCCAGTGTGCAAAACTGTCACCAGTTAGCAATGTGGAATATAAGATACAAATGCCTCTGATAAGCTTGTGGACACTGACAAGGTGGCTTTCAAGCAAGAGTTAAAAGAGCAGTTGGCTTTTTTGATCTGCTATGATGAAAATATGTGAGAAACGAGAGAAACTAAGAAAAGGAACTGGTATGTTTGCAGGCAGAAGTTAAACCGAAAATTACAGCACTAGGATTCATTAAGCTGGAAAACAAACAGTTTCACATCTCAGGGATCTTCAACTAGTCAATTATTTCAAAGCAACATGAGGAACTGAAGGAAAAAAAAAAGATCAGTGAGAACAAAGATCAAATAAAAGATGAGTCCCTAAAACCATATGCTTAAAATCCCAGCAATTCAAGGGGTGAATGAATGATATCTCTAAATTATGTACAAAGCTTATGAAAATCTTAAGAGTGTGTTCACACAAGAAGCTAATGCCTCCAGAAGGCATTTATCAAGTCAAGGGAGAGTGGAAGACTCCAAAGAAATTGGAAGTCTGTACTTTATTGAAAGCAGAAAATTGGAATCTGATTAATTGGAAGCCCATAGAGTTGTTAAGGAATTTCTATCAGTAAAGGTGCTATATTAAATTAAGTGAGAGGAGATTTTTAAATTTAAAGAACTCTTATGGATGCATGTTCTCTAATGGCAGAGCAAGCTCATGAAGCTTCACAGGACAAGCAGAAATGACTTTTGTGAGCAAATAATTATATTTCAGGGGATGAGTGTCAAGATTAGAGAGCACAGGATGAAAACCCCATGGAGAAAAGACAACTATAAGGGTAGCATTCACATGGATCAGCACTGCACAATCATTAAGAAATCTCCCATGTCTCAAATCATCCCTGATGACATTCACCCTTATTATCTCAGAATTACAATGGATGAGTGGCCATAATATGTACTTCCTCTTATGAACTGAAAAGTTGGTAATAATAGCCCTATCCTGTCTCCACTCCGTGTGGAGGTCAGATGCCTTGTATTGATATTTCATATGATTGTTTAGTTCATGAGCACAAGAGGAACTCATTCACAGATCAGTATTCAGGTCTTACTTAAGTCATGACATTCTAGAGATCTGGCCTAGGGCCAGAATTAAATGAGATTTTGCAAGGGAGAGAGATCTTGAGAGATGTTTATAATTTTGAAGCAGCTTGAAAGTGAAGTAATTATGGTCAGAGGACAGGTTACAGTAAATTATATTAGTAAAGTGCTCATAATTGTCACTCCTGTAAGGTACAGAATCCATTTTCCCTTGTCTTCTGTCTGGGATGGTCATAAACTCAAGGTATAAATGGACATCAGAAATCATGACACTAGCAGAAAGGGTAAAAGCTCTTTCACATCAGTGCTTATATAATTTGTGTTTCTGGGACATCTGCCATTGCCTCCAAGAAAATAACTCTAGACTCACCTATTGAGAGGCATACAGCCCTGCCATAGTCACACTTGCCCAGAAGTTGGTCAAACACCATACATCTCAACAAAGTCATCTAAGATTAGTTGAGCTCCAAAGTGAACTGCCCAGTCATAGCAGGGGAGAAACCTCCCTAAAGATTTTAAAACTCCATAATTTTTATTCTAGCTTTGTGAGAATCAAAAGAAACCAATACACAAACAATGATATGAAAGTATTCT
Source organism: Rhabdomys pumilio (assembly GCA_030674055.1). NCBI lineage: Eukaryota > Metazoa > Chordata > Mammalia > Rodentia > Muridae > Rhabdomys > Rhabdomys pumilio. The sequence continues at coordinate 34,952,716 of JANHMN010000013.1, read as the reverse complement.
GTATCTGCTAGAACACATCTGGAAACCTGTTGTAAATATTCTTTTTTTGTTAAAAGTTGCATCTTCAAGTCAACTCAAACTTAATAAAGTCCATTAAGATGGTGTGTGTGTGTGTGTGTGTGTGTGTGTGTGTTGTGTGTGTGTACATGCATTTGGGTGACAACAAAGGTCCAAAGAGGTCATCAGACGCCTTTGAACTAGAGATACAGATGGTGTGAGCAGCCAGATGTGGATGCTGGAATCTGAACTTAAGGCCTCTGCAAGGTACAAATGGACATCAGAAAGCATGACACTAACAAAAAGGTTCTAATCACTGATCAATCTCTTCCATCCCCTGGAGACTACAAGTTATAAGGTAAAATATTACAATGTATGGTAAGTACTAGAGACAGCATACGGCGGCCAGTACCTCTCAGTGGAGAAGAGGGTACCCTGGAGTCAGATTCTGGTACCAATCCTGTCTTGATACTTTACCAACTGTGCAAGTTGGAAAAGACAGAATGTCTTGATCCTATCTCCTAAACTATTAAGTAAATATACTAATAGTACCTACCTCATAAGTTTGTAAAGGGAATTAATATGGAAAATGTTTCTATGCTAAAATACTTGAAGTGCTAAGCACACAGTACTTGTATGAGTGCAGTGTCTATATATAGATAGTAAGCGGCTAGGAAACATTAGCTCTTCTACATGAACTGCTCATGGAAAAGACAGCCACCTCTACAAATAAAAATTAACAACTGCAAAGGCTTTCCATCTGTTCATGAGTTTTCAAAATCATTTGGAAACTTTTAATGATTTGCTGAGAACTTCACAAATTTGCTGAAGTTTTTATGTCCTTGAATCTTTAATTGCATTTGATGATGGTCTGAATGTCATTTGGTCTCCTGTTGGTGGCAGTTTAGGGGAAGCTATGGAACCTTTAGGGAAGAGTACCTTGCTGTAGGAAGCCAGTCACCAGGAGAAGGATTTGAGGGAGTTTAGCCTCACATGACTTCTTGATCACTACTTCTTCATACATGTGTGAGAAAATGTGATTAGTCAGCTTCCTCCTCCAGCCACCCTGCCATGGTCTTGCAGGACATTTTCCTTTTCCGGAAGCATAAGTCAAAATAACCCTTCCTTCTATAAGTTGTTTTGCTCCTGGTAATTTATCACAGCAATAAAACAGTAACAAGTAGATGTGATGTCACATTATTTTATATTATGAATAAATTCTAACTGAAATGAATGCAAAAGGAAAATTATAATCGTAACCCTCGTGATCTCCTTGAAATGAAGAGCTGTATCAGATGTGGCATCATGGAAACATGTGTGTAAATGTTACTTATGTGCTGTGCTCTGTCTCTGAAAATCAACAGTAGGCATTTAAATACTGTTCCTGGAATAGATGAATATGCTAAATAAATACAAACTAATGAATACTGTTCAACAGTTTCAGCTTTTGAGGTTTTTGGTTTTGTTGTTTTCAGTTTTCAATTTTTTTAATTGTTTATTTATTTATTTCCATTCCAGACTTTGTTTTCATCTTTCAATTGTGTTTAAAAAAAATAGTGGAGTAAGGGGGAGAATAGGTCACCTCAAAACATTGTCAGAGATTACATCATTTATTAAAATCGAGAATCTCCACATTATGTAAAGACATGTTAAAGCCACTTAGGATCAGCAGTCACCAAAAGCTAATGATGGTAGGTCCTAAACTGTGGTCTTCTGAAGGTAACCTCAGAATCACTTCGGTGTTTATTAAAGATGCTAATTCTCAGGTAATAGGAGATAGATAACAATCTGCATTTCAACAGTCCTGTGGATAAGTCAGGAACACAAAACGCCACAAACAGAAATCCGTGGCTAACAGAACCTTTGTGTTCTTTAGTGATTTTGATTACAGAGTTCTCTAAGAATGAAATGCTTTTGCTACAAAAGAAATTGGCTGCCCTTGAGTTTCTTGAGAAACTCATTACAGCAGTCAGTACAGAAGCAGAGGCACAGACTCACTCTTGTTTTCTGAAAGCAACAGAAGAAAACTGTTTTCCTGGGGAATTGTTTCCTACCTGTTGAAAGGACTATTTAAATACTTTTTATCATGAACTATATAATAAATATATTTTTTATTGGTTAAGAACAACCTGAATATAAGAGCAAGACATATATGAGCATTTTTCAATTTCTTAAGTTTGGCCATTGTACAACATATACATATATCTCAAAATATTTTTACAAGATAAATTCATCATCTCTTTGTCAATGAAATCAATTTCATGATAAAAAAAATACCACATAGCTCAATGTGCTCACCATATTTAATCCCCATTAAAAATGAATTTAATGTTAAATAAAAATTTGGCTGATTCATATTTCAATTACACAATAATTTACAAAATTGTGACTCCATCTAAAGAGCTTTAACATGGAATAAACATGATGTATGCAGAAACCTTGTACATGTATATAAAAATTACTTTCCCAGTTCAATCTCTGTGCAGAAAATTTTGAAAATTACAATATGGTTGGGAATGATGGAGAAAGAAAGTATTTAAAAGCTACAGTCTTAACTACTGTAAAAACCACCACGGTTTGTAAAATGTGCCTTGCAGGCTCCTGATTGTGACAGTTTGTTTCCAGCTTGTGGCATCATCTTCAGTGCTGTGGAGCCTGTAAGTGGGCCCTGGCTTTAGATGCTCGCTAAAGGTGAATCTTTGAAGGCTACCCCTGATCTTGGATCTGGCCCATTTTTTCTGCTTCTTGGCATGCAGCTAGCTACACTTGATACAAAGTGCTCCATTCTGGGCTTTCACTGGTCTTCACCCACTCTGGTATGGGCTTTCAGTGATGCAGCTGATTTTGAGTTACCTAGGCTCCTGTATGTAACCTCTCACCCATGCTCCTAAATGTAATCCCCATGAATTCCTGGTGGTATCCTAATTTGGTCTGCTATTGGTTCAGAATCTGGGATAAGAGGATGTTTGTTCATATGTTCCACAAATCAGTGTCACACAACAGGAGCATACAATAAAACTTACTATTAATCAATCATCCTAAGAATTTTAAGCTCCATCAATATTTACGACTCTAGAATTTTTTTTGAAAAGGATTATGTATGGGGAAAAGCAAACAATTTATAAAACTAGAATTACATCTGGACATGGAAGGAGAAATCACATATAAGAGGATATGTGTTAAAAATGATCAGATAATTGCCACTTTTAAGACAGACAATGAGGGCTATCTGGTTTAATAAATGTGATTTACATTACCAGGTACTGTTGATATTATATACATTTCTTGGAATTCATTATTTTACTGGACTTTACAAATGACATCATCATCTTCTTTGATTTTTTTCTCCCCCACACCCCAATACCTAGAAGACCAGTGAGTTCATGATGGGCAAGTGGAAGTCACACACTCTCTGTCTGACCAATATAATAATATCTTTACGTTCCTGATGAACAATTTTATAAATTAGATCAGTATAATTAAACCTTCTGGAGCCCCTATTTATTAGTTATCTTTACTATCTGGTGTTTCATGGTAAGAGAGAAAGAAGTCATCTACACATAGGGTTCTTTTCCTCTGGCAATAAAGAACAAATGTAAAAAGCCTTAAGCCTTAGCGGTTCATACTGTAAATTGGATATATTGTCACCTCTCCTGACAGGTAAAAGTGGTTCTGAATTGTGTTCATTCCATCACAGTTGTCTTTTCTCCCAGGAATCTACCTGAAATTCTCTCAGTTTCTAATGTCTAAATTCTTCATTTCTAGAGCAGATCATCAGACATTGCTGTATTAAACTCAAAGGCAGATGGCTTTTAAGTTACTTTTTATTTATGGTATTTTAATTGCACAGAGAATGAAGTTTAATTTTGGCAATTCCATATATATGTTCATACTATACTTTGATCAAATTTATTCCCCTCTGAGTTCTGTTTATGGGCTCATTAGCCTCTAACAAAGAAACCAAGGAGTTGGTATCCTTTCTCTTTAAGTATCTTACAAGATCCTATGACTGTTAATGAAGTTTTGACTTTGCAGAATGGAGTTAGGACCTTCTAATATCACAACGTTCAAAGAAGATGTAAAGTACTTAACAACATATAAAGGGAGATGGTTCCGTCTGTAAGTAACTTGTCACAAATAGGGCCTGAGCTTGATCACTACTCTGGATAGGGAGCTCAGTTCATAAAATAAGACTTGGAGTCTAAACCATAAATTTTCTTCAGGGAGTTGAGCAACCATGGAGACTATGAGAAGTTTCAAGAACCCTGTATGATTCTTACAACTGAGCTTTTATAGAAGCAACTGCATATAAGATACTACACACTCATTAAACCTATGTTTGCAAGGAATAGATTTTTCTTAAATAGAGGATAAGGGAGAACAAAGACAAGAAAGTACAAATAAATACATGAGAATGTATTCTACTTCAAGAAATGTACAGAACTATGTTTTCCCCAAGAATACTCATTTCCTACATCTTTGTAGTATCAACTATTTTGGAGAAGCAAAAATGAGATCATCTGGCAAAGATTGTTGCTACCGTGTTCTATAGGGACATTAGAGAATATGTCATATAGCAAGTGAGGAAAACTAGATGTCTCCAGTTTACTAATAAAGAATGATACTAGACTACTGAATGCATCTACACATTAGCATCTTACAAATTAGTTATCACACACCAGAGGCACAAATTCTACTGAGCCTAGCCCAATATGAACTTCTAGGAAACGGCCCAAAGGGCTTTTTAAAGGCCATCAATATCAAAACAGTATTTCATCACTTATTTGAGGATGACATTCTCGGAAGTGTATTTCCCTTCCCTTCACAGTGTGAAATGATATCTCCTAATATAGAAGCATGCTTTTAGCTGCCAGAGTGCTCTGTGGCTAGAGTGATTTATTCAAAGTGCCTAGGAAAATTTGAGAGATTAAAGTCTTACGTCTGACTAATTTGTATTAGTTGGGATTCTCTAGAGGAACAGAACTGATAGAATGAAATTATATATGCACATTTATGTGTATGTACATATATTCATATATTTAAAGAGAAAGATAGAAATAGGGGGAGAGGGAAGGATTTATTAGAATTGCTTGTAAGCAAATATGGTCCTACTACAATGACTATCTACTAAGGGAAAGTCTGTAGATCCAGTAGTTGTTCAATCCATGAGGCTGGATATCTCAGCTGGTCTTCAGTATATAGAAGAATCTTGAAGAATAGTCTTTAATGCCAATGAAGGAATGGACTTGCCAGCAAGAGTGAGGACATGTAGACAAAGAAAGACTTTCTTTCATCCACATCTTGTGTTTAGGCTGCTAGCAGAAGTTGTGGCCCAGATTAAAGGTGGTTCTTCCAATCTAAAAAAAACTTGGATTAGAAATGGATCTTCTCAGACAATGCCATCTTCCCAGACAATGCCATCCTCTGCTACATATGTGGCTGGAGCCATGGGTCCCATCATGTGTACTCTTAGGTTGGTGATTTAGTCGCTGGGAGCTCTGCAGGGGGGAGGAGGGGCGGGTTGATTGATAATGTTGTTGGTTGATAATGTTGTTCTTCCTATGGGGTTGCTACCCACCTCAGCTCCTTCAGTCATTTCTTTAACTCCCCCATTGGGGACCCCGTGCTAAGTCCAATGGTTGGCTGCAAGCATCCTCCTCTGTATTTGTCAAGTTCTGGAAGAGCCTCTCAGGAGACAGCTGTAACATGCTCTTGTCAGCAAGCACTTCTTGGCATCTGCAATAGTGTCTGGGTTTGGTGACCATATATGAGATAGATCACCAAATGGGGCAGTCTCTGAATGACCTTTCCTTCAGTTTGTGCTCCACACTTTGTCCCTGTATTTCTTTTAGACAGGAGCGATTCTGGCTTAAAGATTTGGAGATGAGTGTGTGGCCCCATCCCCCAACCTCTATGGGATGAGATTAGGGGGCCTCACCTAACCTTTGGATATGGTCTTTACAGGTTCTCCTTTCCCTTTGTTGGGCAGTTCAGCTAATCTCATCCATGTTGGGTCCTGGGAGCCTCTTGCTTTCCTGGTATCTGGGACTTGCTGGTGGCTAACCCCATTCCCCATTGCTACATACCTCTGTTCAAATTCCTGTCCCCTTTCCCCTCTTCTCTTTCTCCCAAATCCCTCCTAACGTCTACCTCCCATGAGTATTTTGTTCTCCCTTCTAAGAAGGACTAAAACATCCACATTTTGGTCTTCCTTCTTCTTGAGCTTCATATGGTCTCTGAATTGTATCTTGAGTATTCTGAGCTTTGGGGCTAATATCCACTTATCACCGAGTGTATACCATGTGCGTTCTTTTGTGACTGAGTTACCTCTCTCAGAATGACATTTTCTAGTGGGAGGGGGAGCATATTCATAGAAGCAGAAGGGTCTGGGGGGTTCTGGAAATGAAACCGGAAAAGGGAGTAACATTTGAAATGTTACTTCCTATGGAGCTGCAAACCCCTTCAGCTCCTTCAGTCATTCTTTAACTTCTCCATTGTGGACCCCTTGCTAAGTCCAATGGTTGGCTGCAAGCGTCTGCCTCTGTATTTGTCAGGCTCTGACAGAGCCTCTCAGGAGGCAGCTACATCATACTCCTGTCAGAAAGCCCTTCTTGGCATCCACAATAGTGTGTGGGTTTGGTGTCTGTATATGAGATGGATCCACAGGTGGGGCAGTCTCCGGACGGCCTTTCCTTCAGTCTCTGCTTCACACTTTGCCTCTGTATTTCCTCCCTTGAGTATTTTTCCCCTTCTAAGAAGAAATGTAAATACATAAAATATCCAATAAAAAAAGATTTTGGTATGTAAAAAAAGAAAAGAAAAAGAAAAAAACATGAGTCTTCTCACTTCAAATGGTTTTATTAAGAAAAAAAGCTCTTACGGGTGTACTCAGCCACTTTGGCTTTAGTTCATTCCAGATGTAGTCAAAGAGACAACCAATAATAACTATCAGCCTGGAAAAATAATTATAAATGGGTAAAATGTGCTATGAAAAAATATGAGCCTATTGACAAATAAGGACCCATAAGATCACTAAAATCATGTAAGATAAAACGAATAGAAGTTTCCATTAATGCTATCTATGTACTATGCTGAGTGCGTTGTGCAAGAAATGTAGAACTAAGCCACCTCAACTGCTATCAGGAGCAATTTTTAAGAGGGAAAACATACAGTGGTGCTACTTTAATGGTACTTTGTAAGAACACAGTCTAAGAATGGAGTCCTGTGAGAATTCTGAATGTTTGTGAGAAGCCTCCAAGAAAACAGGAGTCTTGTAACCTCTGTTTTTTCAAAAACATAGAATTATGCTTGAAATGTATTTTGTGATCCTCCTAAATGCAGCCAGTAGGAGTTAGTTTACTACAACTGTTGCTACTTATGTGCATCTACAGAAAAATATGTTTGTCCTTGTGGTTGTATACAGTTTGAATTCATGAGAACTTTACTTGGGTAACTCTTCTTAGCCCTCAGAGTATAAATTGTCTGATGCTCGGAATAAAATTGGCTATTGCAAGAGACATTAGTCTGCCTTATTTTTAGACCCCACTCTACAAGGTTCATACTGTCAACTAGAGCAGTAAACAGTACTTAACTTTCCTAGAAATACAGGTGAATTTTTGCCATATCACTTAAGCTGTAAAAATCTTCCTCTGAATAATGCCCAGTATTCCAATGTTTCTGCCTAAACTATTTCAAAGAGTCATGGTCAGTCTCAGATGTTCAGACATTTTAAAATCCAACTTTTGTCAAACTGATTTATGATTTTGAATCAGTAATGTCAATTTGATTTATGTTCCTCTCTGGGTCTGTGGTATGTGTACTTAACATGACCAACATTGTTACTAAGAAAAGAGGAGTTACAGAGACAGGCATGGTATACTTCCCAATGGACCATAAACAGAAAATAGCAGAAAAGTTTAGAAACTGTACTCTGCTCTCTGAGGCTCATGAGCTCCACAAAATGTGCATCTTGTAGTACCAAGCACAGATTAGGAGTTAGAGTCCCTTGCAAAATGTAAGTACATCCTGTGTTTTCTGGGAAGGTGATAACGTTCCCTTTGATCGACTTGTATGGAGTAGGTAGTGTGACTAAAGATATGGCTCAACAGTTAAGAGTACTTGCTGCTCATTCAGAGGATGTGAGTTCAGTTCCCAGTACCCACACAGTGGCTCACAATTATCTGTAACTCCAATTCCAAGGCAATCTATCCCCTTTTCTGGCCTGCAAAGGCACCAGACACACATGTGTTATATATGTGGGCAAAACACCTGTGTGTGTGTGTGTGTGTGTGTGTGTGAGAGAGAGAGAGAGAGAGAGAGAGAGAGAGAGAGAGACAGAGACAGAGAGAGACAGAGACAGAGAGACAGAGAGACAGAGAGACAGAGAGAGTAATTTATTTTTTAAAAAAATAAACACTGATTAGATAAAGAAACCACATAAAACTCATCATCAAAGGAAAGCACAATTCTAACTAGCTTGTCATTCACAAATATTTCCATTTATACAGAGATATTTCTCTGTTCTCAAGAAGACACACTCTGGCTGGAGTGATGACTCACAAAACTAAGAATGTTTGCTGCTCATGCAGAGGACCACGGCTTAACTCCTAACACTCACATCAGCAACTCACAGCTGCCTATAACTCCAGCTCCACAGGGATCCATGCTTCTGCCTACTACAGTGGCATTCTCATACCCATACACATAAACATAATTAAAGGTAAAAGTAGATCTCTAGCAAAAGAAGAAACTAAGCTGACCCTGCTCCTCAAAGACTGCAGGCCTTCAGAAGAACAGGCTTACCCATGCCTGATCAGCACAATAGAGCTAGCCCTGGTTGTGAAGGCACAGGTGAGCCAGCCCTGTGGGCATGAGAGCAGGAGAGCTGATCCTGACCCAGAGAGCTTGCCCTAATGGTACAGGCTCAGGAGAGCTGGCAGGCTAACCAACTCAGGTACCACACAGGCCCAGATCCAGGACTTTGTGCAGTGAGGATTTTTTTTTTTAACAACCCAGTTATGTTATGTGAATATGTTTCTGTATCCCAGGTGTAGAATAAACTACTTGAGATTGTCCACAGCTTTGAACTATGAGTGACTTCTGCTCTAGGATGGGTGTAATTTTTGCCAGCAGCAGACAGTTTAATTCTGGGGAATCAGAAAAGGGTAAATGTGAAAGTCCCTAGAGGTCTGTGGCAGCTGCTGCTCCCTTGCTTCTGGCTTCGCTGTTGCAGAATCCTGCTGCTGTATTTGCTATGGCTGTATTGCTGGACTGATGCACTGTTGGGTTGTTGGATATTCTGATAACAAAGAATGGACTTGCCCAAGGGAATTAATGGCCCCTAATCAGCAGGAAGTAGTCGAAAGAGTTTCTGACTCCTCTCACCTCTAATCTTCTTTCTCTCCTACCTAGTTTTGGGTGATTAGAAGAGATTAGAGTATAATAAAGGTTAGATTTATAGTAGATATAAGAATCCAATAAATTAGACCAAAAACATATACCTACAGCTTTGATTTGGTCCACCCCAATATCTACCTTGTCTGTGAATTGCTTGAGTGTATGAAAGGGTCAGTCCAACAGAGACAAAGCTGTCACGTGTCCATGACACAGAGAAACAACAGAATATCTGAGAGGAGTCCCCATGAGGATGCAGTATTGATAATGTAGCAGACTTCAAAGGCTTCAAAATAGACCAATACTTATTGCAATGAACACCTGTGGGCATGAGAGTTAAAAATGTGTGGACAAAAGAGTATACTGTGTGGCACACAATAACGTGCACTACAGCTTCCAGGACAAGATGGTTTGTTTGTTTGCTTGTTTGTTTGCTTCGTCCATCTTGTTTTATTTCTTTTGGGGGAGGGTGCAAGGTATACAGAGGACTGGGAAATACGTGGGGATGTAGCACATGATTTGAAATTCACAAAGAATCAATCAAAAGTTAAAAAAAGAAATAAAACTTTAATCAAGTTTTGGAAAAGAAGAAACATAGGAAGCAAGTACTGAATAATCAATATTCACAGAAAGAAAGTTATTAGTCCACAGACTAAAATAATAAATACTTTATTTCCAAGCTTTTACATTCTATTGTATATTATTAAGCAGTATGGCCTTTAAGCAGTAAATTCATGATTTTAACATTACCAACTGTCATCTAAGATGAAGAGAGCTATTTTCCCTAGTTGTAATGGTCCATTTTCATGCATATAAAAAAAATCTTATTGTTGCTAAATGCCATTTTAAAATTATTTCTCTTTTTTGTTAGGTCTTTAATATATTTGGTTTCCATAACTCTAAAAAGAAAAGTAAGGCACAGAACAGATGATAGACATCTCTAGAGGGTGTCAGTACCTTCTTGGGTCATCATTATACAATAACTACTAGCTTGCCATTCTGGTTTTTTGCTTGTTTTCTTTCCAAGGTATATGCAGAAAACATCACCTCCCTCTCTAAATGTTGTTGTGAGGTTTCTGTAAATTGCCTTTGTTAAGATCTTCTAGAAAACCACCAAAAGTTACTTTAAAGGATATAGTTACAAAAATTAAAAAAAAAAAAACTGTATCCACTATCTACAGAAAACAATATACAACTAGACTTCTATATCCAAGCAAGGGCCCTACATCTGCAGACTCATCCAAGCATGGATTAAATTTTTCAAGGCAAAACAAAGCAAAAAGAAAAAGATCTTCAATGGGTATTTCAATTCTAGAAAAAAAATGGCATCTAGGTAGAACCTGATGTACAAAACAAGACCATAAACAGCTTCAATTTCTTTAGCCATTAACTCCTCTAATACCATTCTTCCCTCTGGTTAGAAATGCTCAAATAAGGCATCCAGAGAGCTATGAAAATTTACTCTCTAAAGATCTTCAGCTAAAAAATAGCCTTATCTTGCCCAAGTTTCTTCACACTCCTCTAAAGAGAGTACCCAGGAAATAACAAAGACCTAATCTCTCCTTTGAATCTTATAGACCCGAGATACCCAATCATGAAAGATGGTTCCATTGGTCTCAAGGGTTTCTGACAACCTGGACTTTTGGTTGTAGCCTTCTACATTGTAAAAGGATTCCTCTGAGGAACGCTATGCTTCCCTCACAATGTTCTACTTCAGAAGCAATACTGTGTTGTATAAGGACCTTTAACTGAGGATATCAGAGCTGTTGAAACTCACTCAACACCCAGGTGACTCATCTCACCTCTAGCAACCCATATACACAAGCAAATTATGTCTTAGTAAAATGACAAAATATGACAGACTATATGTACTATTTTAGAAACAATGCTAAGTTCTGCCTACCCATGTCTCCCCTAGACATGGCTTTGACACCTCAGTGTTCTCAGCACTCTGTTTCAGTAAAAATATACACCATCCACTTCCCTAGGGTATCTAGGGAAGAAGGCTGGTAATACCTCTGAAACATAAAGTCAGGTCATTGCAACTATCACATAAAATTTAATGTTACACAAAGAAATGTAGTCGTTTCTTTAGTTTGTTTTTAGAAAAGCCGTTTCCTGTGACCTTTTTCCAGGTCATTCAGTGTGCTATGAGAGAGGAAGATTAAGAATGTGTTTCAGAGTCTCCCATCATCCTCCTGCAGGCCTGGTTAAGAAAAACTCCTCCAAGGAGTAAAAGACTCAGGCTCTGCATGACGTTTTCAATTGCTCATAAAGCCTGACATTCCAATGCTTTGTTGCAAACTAAAAATTATAATAGCACTGAATCAATGGTAGAACATTTTACCATTTCCAGGATGTACAGGACATTCCTGTGAAAATAACTGAAAGGAAAGAAAAGAAAAGGAAATGATAGAGCTGTTGGTGGATGAATTATAGCAAATGCCCCTGTATGAGAGTTACAGGGTAGTAGTAATGCTTGAGACAGTTTACAAAGAATCTCAGGAAGTTAATACTAGCTATTAAATCACCATGCATTACAAAAATTCATAGTGGCTTTTAACCATAAGTTCAAGCACACTGGTTGACTCTGCTTTTTATTCCAATGGCCCAGATCTTTCACAGCCAAAGATATTTAAGTTTCTTTTTCTAAAATTCAATTGGACACCACCTTTAGTTACATATGTATTGGCAGGCACCAGGGAGAAAAAAGAGCCATGGTATAGGTGCACTGCTTTGTCCAGCTAAATCATTAACGTCATCACTACTAATGATCCAATTCTTATATTAATCTATTTCTGGAAGTTGGGGAAAGGTGCAAGCATATCTGTGTCACTATTCCTCTCATGTTAAGTAAAACTTCTTTGCAATGTTGATAGATTTTTAAACATAGGGTTTATTTTGTTCATAAAGGTAGATGTTGCTCAGATATTAACAGTATTACAATAAGGATTTTACTGTGAAATATGCTGTAAGGTCCCCCTTGGAGATGATTATAACTGGTTGTCATGACTGCACAGTGACAAACACTCACAAGCATTAGGAATGCTTTATTTCCTCTACTATTTTGTTTAGGGACAAAGTGAACCTGTATAAAATGCTTATTTATTTTAAATGAAACCTAACCAGAAAATACTTAGAAATATATCCTTATCTGATGTATTTATCTTTAGAAATAATAAACATGGATCTACTGAAGAAAGTTAAGGGTCAAACAGTTCTCATTTGGTATATACATACCAACGGTACATTGATACACTAAGATACTTATAATGTTGTGCCCTAAATTACTACACAAAATTAATTTTAATTAGAGATGTCTACAGATGTTGAATGATACACATCAAAGAATATAAAAACATTCTTCTAAAATAAGTGAGTTGAATTCATCATGTATAATTTTTACCTCAAAATCATTTAGTTTTCTTATCTTGCATGTAAATACTAAAATTTTAGGATTCAGCTGTGTTACAAAATATGATGCTTCTATCATTTTCAAATGTATTAACATAATTTCTTTCCAAGATGACAATAACATCCATTATGAATTCAAACGCTACAAAGACATTGCTCAAATTCATGTTGTCTTTAGTAAGAAAACATTTGAAAGCTATAATCATAAAAGTATATTGATATAAACATATTAGAAATTTATCATTGTTATAAGTTAGCAGAAAAAATTCTCTCCAATCTTCTGTGGATGAGGACTGAAGACATTGCCTGGCTTGCCAGGTGCGGTTCAGTCAGCTTTGGAAGTGCCGTCAAACTGTCACCTGGGGCTGTGTTCTCATTAGCCTGGAAGAGGGTGCAGGTACTGTCAAGGAGATAGGTAGCAGTTGGCAGGCCTTTGAAAACCTAAATCCAAGCTCACTCCCATGGTTCTCTCCACAGGTCAAGCTCACAACACAGCAGTTGGTTTTCTCTTTATAGTAAATGATTCAAGAAGGAGCGAGACTCAAAATGAAAGCCAGAGTTCCTTTCACTCTTTTCTTCTAAGTAACCTTTCCCAGCTTCTGTCTATGAGCAGTCAGAAAGTCCAGTTCACCTTCCAAGCAGGAGATAACACAAGGGTTTGAATGCCAGGTCACCAGGATAGGGTGATTTCACATCCATGTATTCAGAGTGGTTTAGAAATAAAAATTTTTATAGCCATTGTGTTTATTCAATCACTTTTTTATAATTTATATACAATTCAAATAGTCTGTGTCAATGTGACATCTGGCTAATTTGTCTCCACATGCTCAACTGAAACTCATAGTTTCTATAAGCAAATAAGTATATATTTCATTTCACCTTGTCTCTCTGTGATGGTTAATTTTGTTAACTTGACACAATCTTAAAATCACCCTAAAAGAGAATCTCAAAGAGAAGCTATCACAACTGGGTTAGCCCATACGCTTGTCTATAGGAAATTAGATTGGCTATGTTAATTGATGTGGGAAAAGCCAACCCATTGTGAGCAGCATCATTACCTGGGTTTGTGTCCTAGACTATAGAAAAGTAAGAATGTGAACTAAGGACTAACAAGCATGCATTCATTCTCTCTCTGCTCTCAGTTATGAGCTTGAAAAGTTGTTTCAAGTTCTAGAATGTACTGTAACCTAGAATCATACCCTTTCTCCCCTTCTCCCCTGCACTGCTTTTATAAGACTTTTTAGGGTTTTTTTTTTAAAGCAACAAGAAATGAAACTACAATAACCACCACAGGATTTCCATAGAGGATGACATATTTGAATTTCACAGACTTACAGCTAGAGGAGAACTTAAATAAGGATGAGCCTGTGTTGAGTCTCACCCATTCCAGTTTGATGGCACTCAAGGCTTTTGAGTTTGCACTAAAATGAATGAAAGCATTGCAATCTATTAGGATAGAATGAATGGGACATGAAGCCAGGACCTAGAGACATAGTAAAAGTGATTTTAACATTTGCTCCCTCCTAAATTATTGCTAAAATTTCAATGTCATGTTGGTCACACTAGCTTCCAGGCCTTTAAAGAAGCTTTTAGTTACTGAATTCTAATTCTTATGAATGAACTAATACTGTTATTATGAAATGAATTCTTCTTCTCTTGCTAGCTGTTAACTACTTATCTTGTTGATAGATAAAATTCCCCAACTAAAAATACCTAAAGGAAACTGGGTTATTTGTCCTCACTTTTAGTAGGGAAATCAAGAAAACAGGCTTGAGGCAGCTAGTCACATTACTCCACAGCCAGGAAGCAGTGTGTGATGAATGCACACACTCTGCCACTTTCTCTTTACTGTACAATTCTACGTAAGCTGACAGTCATACTCCAAAGTGCATCTCCTAGCTGACTAGACATCATCGAGTTGACAACTGAGGTTCACCATCTTCAGGAGCTCTCGTTTTACCTCTGCCCTTCTGGTGCTGGAAGAAGGCTAGTACCAGATGCTGTTGCCTTGATACTGGACTTCCGTCTTCAGAGTTCAGGTTTCTCCTGATCACTCATTCTGTGATAATCCTCATAGTAACACAAAAGGACCCAGGCAAACAGCACTAGCTGAAATAGACAACATTAGAAAGTTAAGGTCTATCATATTTCAAGGATAAATCTGAAAATTAGGGATTACAGTCTAGAAAATCTCAGTGCCTTGAACTTGACTATGAATTATTAATTTTAGATTTTTAGATTGTGTCAAATCAATCACTGCAGAGGGCTAAGGCAGAGTATACACATATCTACTTATAGAAACCTTCAGTTCAGCCCAAGGAAAAGCCAGATGTCAGATATTAAAAATATGAATAACATTTTAAACTTACTTTTACATCAAAATGACACCAATACCTGTGGGCATACACTAGTCTTAGATTCCAATTAGTTCTAACTAATGAACTTTCCGTGATCTTTGTGTTTGGTTTTATCTCCCGTAAATATTTTATCTATTACAGAAAGCAAGAGGAACAGAAAACCACTATAACATTCTTTATAGCACACTCATTCTAGCTTCTATGTTCTGTATTGTGCTACAAATACAATGAGGCCTCTTTGAATAGAAGCCTTGAGCTGTAACACGTGACTTATTGGCACTTACCAAAGGCAAATGAGTAAAATTCCACTTTATGCAGAGAAGAAAAGGGAGGAATGTTTGTATTTTTAAAACTCAGCAAGGCAAAGGAGGAATTTATAATTTCGTAGTAAAATGTTTAATGGCAACTAGGAACAGCTTCAAAACACCCTTCATATACCATCCGAAAATGTCTCCATATTTCATTTATTTTAGTGCTCTTCCCAGGAGGTATGCTTGAGTGAATATCATCAGTTTGGTGAGTGAAAGTTTGATAAAACCATTTCCTGTATCACCAAGATACATTCACAGTTTTGCTTTGGGCTTATAATTAAATGAACCACAAAACTCTCATTTATTAAAATTCATTGCGTAGTTTTCAACAAAAATATATTCAGGCTCAAGGGCAGCAAGGAGTCATTCTAAATGTTATTGAACTGAAATTTGTATTATTTTTACTCTAGAAAACAGTAGGTGTGAGTAAAAATCTATATTTTCTTCGCCCTGTTACAAGTCATGTCTAAGGGGACCAAGTTAATAATAAAGTTAATAGAAACTATTTTTGCTAGTGTGTGGTGAAAGAATATGAATAACATTTTTAAACATAGTTTTACATCAAAATGACTGCAATACCTGTGAGCATACATGAGCCTTAGATACTAATTATAACAACTGCCGTCCTTTCCAGTAGGCCTGCCTGTCTGAATTGGTTCATTTGCTCTACTTAATTATTGCCAATATTTCCTGCTACGCATGCTACACATTGCCATCTTGATTCATCCCTCACTTGTTAGAACTTCTCATGCTGTGCCACCACCTCTGTTGCTGTTTATAAAATGCCTAAAGCCACCAGAGTCTGCTTGGAGACTGCCTCCCATCCAACCTGAGAGTATGAGATTCTGGGAGTGACTTTTTATAACTGCAATATTAAAAGATACTGATAAAGTAGGTTAGTAAAATCACTCTTGACTGTCCTGTGTTCTTAGACAGAATATAAAAAGTAAAATTGCACGCTTCTCTCCCAACCTATCTTAGCTTTTATACTCAGAGACAACCATGGTCTGTACCAGTCTCCTTAGACGCTATTCTCCATGTGTTCAGTTGTTGTTGTTTTCTCTTCCTTTGTGTATTTATATATCCACCCCTTTTTTTTCTCTCCATAAATGAGGGAAACACACTTTTCCCCCATTGAGACCATTTATGGATATTTCTTCTTATTAACACAAAGAGACCTGTTGTACAGGTAATTAGCCCAAGGTGCAGGAGTAAAAGTATTTGCCAGACAAGAATTGATTTAAGAGTTTTAATAGGGAATATGTGTTATAAAAGAGGAGCTAGACATATGTCTCAGCAGTTTCTACTCCTGCAGAGGACCTGGGTTCAATTCCCAGAACATACATGACAGCTTACAATCTCTGTAACTCTACTGTCAGGGCATCTGATGCCTCTTTGGACCTCCAAGGGCAGCAGATACATTCATGCAACAGATAAACATATGCAGGCAAACTTGTACACATAAAATAAAACTTCTAAAAAAAATGCTTCGGAAAAGACAGAAACATGGTAAGAAAAAAATTCTCTGAGAGAGAAGAACTGCTCTGAGGATCTTTTATGTCAGTTAAAAAAAATTGTCTGACCTTATCTCCTAGATGATTTGCATAGGGTCATATTGCTGAGAATGGGAGATATAATCCTATTAGAGCAAAAAACTCCGAATAACAGTTTAGAGAATGCTCTTGCTGGTGCCAGAGACAAGAAAAGGGAGTTCTCATTCTCTTCTTACCTCTTGCCTTATTACCTCTTACCCCTAATCTATAAGTGAGGATGTGGTTGAAACTAAGAAAAAGCACATGGGTACTTCCTGCTTTGGCCAACTGGGTGGAGTTGATCTCTCCCCTAATGTTGCATGAACTTTCTGTCATAAGTTATTTTAAAAGCCCCCAGACTACCATCTCTACGGCATCTTATTCCTGGGGACCCATTCCCACTATATGGCAGCTCTGTCCTCTCTTCCCCTCTCTCTAAAGCTTTCACCCATAAAGCTGTAATATATTCTCCCTAAAATTCAGAATTTGCAAGCATTTGGGGGCTCTAGATGCTTTAGTGGCTGTTGAACTTTTGCAGGACTCTTGTCCAAGAGCTAAGCTCACATGAAGCAAGAGGTAAGGCTCCTTACAAGTTCAACAATATCTCATATTTCCTGTGTCAATAGCTGAGTAGATTGAGGTAGGCAGCTTACTGTCATATCAGATGATACTTTGCAGAACACCATCTCTGTTACCTAAGACTGATCTTTGAGAGCCGTTAGGAATTAATTAGAAATTAGCTTGTAGAAGGCATCACAGGTTATTGGGTCAGGCTCCCAGCAGTCACGGTCTGATTGTCAGAGAGTAAGAGATACTGCTTTTTGTTTTTATCTTTTTTATTTAGGGGGCTTTTATTACTATAAGAGACAAAAATTTATTCTTGTCTTTATACTTTATTCTTTTAAAGGGCTGTGTGTTGGTTGTACAACTCTCCTGCAATCTATTGCTGTCCCACTTTGCTTCACTTTTAATTTTTACCTATAATACAGAAATAAAGATTATGTACATTTTTATGAAATCTTTCTGTGATACCTTTTTCTAGATGACTAATTTCTCAAGATAAGAATCCTAAAGAATGAGTTTTGCTAAGAATGAGTTTTGCTAGGTACCTAGGTAAATAGTGGAAGACTTGATGGTCATTGAGAATCCTGCCTCATAATCCATAGTCTGTAAAACCAGGAAATGAAACTGCATGACCTCAGTTATTATATTAATCTGGAGATCCTATTGTCTAGTACCTCTGCCAATGAACTGGAGGCTGACATTAAAGGAAAAGATAGTTTTTTTTCAAGTTCAAGCTCAGAACAATAGGTTAAAGACATCTCAAAAATAAATTAATTAAAAGGAAGGAAGAAATAAAGAGAGACAGAGACAGAGAGACAGAGAGAGGGGGAGGGTATAGAAAGATAGAAAGGCAGGGGAAGAAAGATGGAGGGCAAAGAAAAGATAGCTCTCCATTTTTCAAAAGGGAAACATCTGAGATTTTATAAGACTGTAGGTAGAAGAGTTCCACGGTTACCGATAGTTCATGGGCCTTGGATATGTTCTTCCATCAGCAAACCTTTAAGTAGGAGTATGCTCTATCTTTTCCTAGAAAATTAGTTTCAGGACTCCAGAGATGATACAGCAGCTAAGAGTACTTTCTCTTCTTCCAGAGGACCTGGAACTTAATTTCCAGAACCTATGTCAGGCAGTTTACAAGCACCTGTAACTCTAGCTTAAGGGAATCTGATGCTTTTCTTTGGCCTCTTGAGGTTCCCAGACTCAATCCACTCTGTCTACTTAGAGACACATAAAAATATCTTATTTCCTGGTTTTATGGAAATCTTTATCCACCTAGAGATACATAAACATAACATAAAGCTGTAAAAAAAAGAAAATCAGCTTTAGCTCTGTCTTAGTCGTTCTGCTGATGTGAAGAGACTCCATGACAACTGCAACTCTTATAAAAGAAAGGAATTAAGTGGAGCTGTCTTAGAATTTTTGAGGTTGAATCCATTATTGTCATTATTATCATTATTGTCAAGTGGAAAGCATGTCAGCATGAACACAGACACAATGCTAGAGAGGACTGAGAGTTCTATATCAAGACCTGTAGGCAGTAGGAAGAGAGACACACTAAACCTGACTTGAGCTTTTGAAATCCCAAAGCCCAACCCCAGTGACACACATCCTCCAATGAGGCCACATTTACTCAGTAAGGCCACACCCCCTAATCCTTCTCAAGCAGCACTGCTCCCTAATGATCATGCTTTTAAATTAAGCCTATGGGGGCCATTCCAATTCAAGCCATCACAAGCCCCAACATCATTGCTTCTGTTAACAGACCAAATGAAAAGGTGACAGGAACATAGGATAACTACCTTCTTCAGACTTGGAAAGGCTAATGAAAAGGAGGAGAGCATCACAACTTCCTCTCCTTCAAACTGAAGATATTGTGAGTAAGAATAGAAACAGAGTAGACAAAAGGGAAGATGGAACACCAGGCCTTTGTTGGTATCCTTCAAAGAAAAGGTATTTCCTCCTGGTAAAACCTGGCTATTTTTATTAATTCATTTTTATTCTACCATCTATCTTCTTTTTAAAGCACTCTGTTACATGAAGAATGGTCAAAAGATTGGAACCTGAGTTGTGTCTCTGACCCTGAATAGAAACATGACATTCTGAACTTCTGAAATGTCCACAATGTCACTAGAGTACTCTCTAGATGGAGGCATTAGTAGCGTTCTCCTCCTGTGAAAGATCAACCTAAAGGGGCCTTGGCAGGAAAGTGCCTCTCAGGAAAGCTATGTGTTCCAGAGACATTAGGAATAGTTAAAAGCCTACCTTAAAACACACTTAACCACAGTGTTAGTCTCTCTAGTTGTAGTCTGCCCCAACTCCTTGACAGGGATTTTCTCTGCAACGGTCTCTCTGGCTAGCACCAACTCTCACACTTGAGGATGGGCCACATTACTTTGTAAAACTCCTGCCTTCTACACTACATAATTGTACTATGTGAGAAACTTAGTGTCAGAAAAGTGATTAACACTAAATTTATGAACTCTGTGATTTCAGTGGCAGCAATTTGATAGACACTACACTTTCCTTGATAGCGCTTCCCTAGAAAAGCTACTTTATTCCTGTTTTAATTACCAAGATTGACTTTGAAATCACACATGGCAGAGTAAATCTGTATTTACATGCATAGCTGTATAAAATAGAGTGACTACAAAGAGTTAAGAGGTTGCAGAAACCTCAAGAATTTGCAGATATCAAAAAACCAGGGAAACTGATAGAAACTCACAGATGTTTGTGAGAAGTGAAATAACCAATAAACTAAAGCCCTTGGGAGAGGCAGCTGTCATTGTAGGTTACAAGGTCAGAGTTGAGTGCAGCTACAGAAGAAAAAGGGCAAGACATGGTCTAGACAAATGAATGATGGAAAGATGGATAGTAGGTCCATATAGTTGAACAGGGGATGACCAGATGGCTATGTTAGAAAGAAAGACTGAGATGAAACAATATTCCTTAGACAAATTGCAGTTATTTGCCCTATGCTCAGAGAGGCTTGCCATCAGTGTTATGCATCCACTGTTTATGGGGTTTATATGAGAGTTATAGTTTTTCCTTGAACTTATGTATCACTGGTAAGTTCTCATTTCTGAATTTTCTGATATAGTTTTAAAACTCCCATGCGCCCCTGTACTCCCAACTCACTCTGAGGATTTATAAGGTGGCACCCTTTGTGACCTCAGAAATAAGTCATGTATCAATCTGTATAGTGTGAGTGACAAATGTCTACACAGATGCAGGATCATGCTCCATATTTAAAATAGAATCAGGAGCTCCTTATAAAATGGAGCCTCTCTGAACTAGTCACATTCTGAAGACATGCACAGTGTGGAGTTACTTAGACAGGGACACACCCAGATCTCAACACTGTGGTTTATGATTGTCTACACAGAATTTTTTTTGAGAGATCAGAAGATCGGAAAGCAGTGGAAAGGCCAGGGTGAGATACCAGTAATAAGTCTCTGGAGCCAGTGGATAACTGAGCTTGCTTCCTACCCTCAAGAAGAAAAAAAGACACCTGGACAATGAGTGAGCAGAGAACATTCATATTTATTAGGAAAAGTGAGTCAGAACCCTCAAGTCCAGGAGTGATTCGAAGACAAGAATACCACCATGCTGTACTACTCAGTGCCCTTTTATGATTCCGATGGTGGAAACTGGATAGACCCTGGTGGAAGCTTTATCGTCATTCTGTTAGTGCCTCATGATCTGAACCAGGAAGGGTTCTTATCTATCCTCTGCCTGTCTTCTGTTTATAAGTGGAGAAGTGATAGTGCATTACTACTACAGTAAGAGGAGCAGTCACCTTTTCTGTCCCAACTCATTTTACTTGTTTTGTTGGGTGTCAGTGTATCACTTCCCTTTCCCGGGCTTAGGCTATGTGTAGTTTATAGCCTATCATGGCTTCACATCCCTCCTGCCTATGGAGAGACTACTCCTATCTGAACAGTATTCCTACTCCCTCAGGACACATGAACATTAATTGTGTTAATTCACTCCAGTTAATTGAGTAGTTGACCATTCTAAATACAAAGTATGTCTGTGTGTGTGTGCGTGTGTGTGTGTGTGTGTCTGTGTGTGTGTGTCTGTGTGTGTGTGTGTCTGTGTGTCTGTGTGTGTGTTGGGTATATTCATGTCTATATGTTATGTGCATGTACATTTGTGAATGTGGGTATACAAGTGCACACTTGCCTGCATAGGTCAGAGATTGTGTGGTGTATCTGTCTTTATTGTTCTCCATCTTATATTTTGATATAAGTCTCTCGGTGAACCTGGAGGTCACCAATTTGGCATAATTAGACATCTTTTGAGCTCCAAGGACCTACCTGTTTCTGCTATCTTCCTCTACTAGGATTGAAGATATATACCACCATACTTGGACTGTTTATGTGAGTTCTGGTCATCTGAACTGGAGTCCTGAGTTTGTACTGCCCACCCTTTACTGACTGGGTCATCCCACCCAGTTCTGTAGAACTGGCTTTTGTAAATAACATCATTTATGAAAAAAATATAGCTCACATCTCTAAAGGAATAACAGCTTATCCTAGAATTAATTTGGGTGATCATGGACAGGAACAAGGATTCAGGTTAACACAGATACAATACTTCAATTTGGTAACGTGAATTTTTTTGTAGTAACTATTTACAAGAAGGCATATATCGATAGCCTTTTAAATATGTTAGGGAATATCAACAAGGTAGGTAACAACAAAGTAGAGAAATATCTGTTTTAGGTCCCAAATACTATTCTGGATTGGTGGACACTAGTAGTCTGTTATCACATTTGAAGATGTAATTCATAGTCACAAGTACAGATGTGTGTGTGTGTGTGTGTGTGTGAGAGAGAGAGAGAGAGAGAGAGAGAGAGAGAGAGAGAGAGAGAGAG
>JANHMN010000013.1:34903818-34930262 GCA_030674055.1 Rhabdomys pumilio | reverse complement strand
ATGCACAGAGGTGGGCAATGAATGGCTGTTGAGATGCCTAAAGCAGCCCAAGATAACTTGGCCCCAGACCTGCAATATCAATAGTCCACAACATTAAAAGCTTTCATTGGTCAATCAGCTTTGCAGAAAGTTTAGCATGGAAACATCTTTATTTTTTTTCTTGGACTTCAGGTTACACCATCAACAAATAAAATTGACCGAGTGGCTTTATTTCTTTTATAACAAATGATTCCACCTGGTCATCTCAGGAATAAGTTAGGGTAACTTTGTCATCTGGGAATAATGGCCCCATTGCCATTATGGAGCAGAGTTGAACTTAGCAAATAGTAATGGCAATGGAATAAGAACAATATAGCTAAGGTCTATGGTAATGGCAATGAGGCTGCTACCACTCCCTACTTTGGGGAAAGGGTAAGGCCACAGAACCCTCACTTGGGATCCCAGCCATTCCTCTCTTCTGCCCCCTAGGCTCTTGTGACTTTGAGAGATGCTAGAGGAATACAAGAGGTGGTAGTGATAGTAGAGGAGAACTCCATGATCCAGTCTTCATGAAGTTCGTCCAATAATGAAGTGACATTTGTCAATGATGCAACCATTACTGGTCTCCTCCACTCCTGTAAGGAATCCTCCACCAAGTTCCTCTAAGTAAGTGCATTTGATCACCAAGTTGGACTTTAACAATTCTACCGACTCCAAATCCATTCATTCTTCTCTAAGGTTGGGTTTGTATGTTGTCCATAATAGACCCATGTGGGTCCGAGTTCAGCCTAGCTGCTGGTGTGTGTGAACACTACTAGGGCAGACAAAACGGATGGGTGTTGGGCTACATTCCATCCTCTCCACCACCAGGGCAGCCTAAGATGGGGGTCCCAGGCCGTGTAAAAAATGATTCAGGCTCAGGCCAAGTAGGCAAGGGTTTCCAAACTCCTGAGCATCCAGTCATCATCGAGTGCAGTCAGGATGAAGGGATCGGTGGGGAGGGGAAACGCTGGCATAGCTCAGGGGGTGAGTGTCCAAGTACAGAGGTCATAGGGGCCTTCTGTGGGAGACTTAGTGTACCTCTATGTGACAAAAGCCCCCATAGCGATCTTGATGAAAGAGATAGTCTTCACTCGTCTAAGCTGTTTATTAACTGTTCTTCATGGAAAATGGGTGCATAAGACTTATTCAAGGTGAACCAAAGATTAAATGCCTTTTGCAGAAAAGAATATCCGAATACAGAAGCTTCTTGGCTAAACCCTCTGGGTAGCCCATCTAGATACCACATTGACATGGAGAACTCTGTGCTCTGTGTTACGTGATTAGGGGTCACGATCTTCATGGTCAAGGGCTCTAGGACAAGAACTGGGTTGGGAGTGGATGAAACGCCTCCCTTTCTCAGATATGAAAACTTCCCTGGGTTTCCAAATCTGCTAGGCCTTCCCAGTTTTTGTTTGGTGACATGGTTTCACTTGCCCCACAGACCCAACCCCTGTTATATTACAAGACTTTTCCTAGAGAGATACAACATACATGTCTATTCACCCCAGATAGTGAGCCCCACGCCAGACCGAAATACAAATACCACCAAATTCCAACTTGGTGAACCATTTTTATTGACATTAACCAGAGGAATATGGGTGAAGAAAAAAAAAAAAAACCTAGAGCACATTGCAGCATGGCTCCTCTGAGAGTCTTATTTACTAACTGGTTCACTGACTCTCAGCAGTCTTTCAGCAGTCTTTATTGCTTACTGGAGGGACGGGGCATTGGAGGGGAAAGTACCTATTTACAAAGTAAATCTGGTCAGTTTTAGGAACATCCTGAAATCCTGAAGCTTTTTAGGGTTTAAGAAGCTTCTCCTCCCAACCCCCAACCAGGACCAAATGCTTCAACCTTGAGGAAGCTGCTACACAACATTCAACAAGTCCTCGGAAATTTTGTCTTTATGCTTCTTTTTACTCCAGATCAATGTTCGCTGTGCTGCCTTTATTCCTGCATATAATTCTCACATGCCAAGCTTGTAAGACCACAGCCAAACCCTACTGTCTCCACAAGGCAGCCTCTCATCCTTCTCCTGGATCCATTCTTAAATATTAAAGCAGTACAGGATGCAATGGGTTCACATCTTCAGTGCAAAGCCAGTCAAGATGGAAGGGTGAAAAATGACGTGTTACCTCCATTAGGCAAGCACTGCACTGGAGCCATTTCCAAAGCATTTGTTCTGTGAACAAAGGAAGCCTGGAACTTTACCTTGGAAGCCTATACATATTCCTGTAGGGGCCACCCATTTCTAAGCATGGTCAGCTAGGGAGTACAATCCTGATCATGCCCAGTTGAAGGTCACAATACAATGTGAATAACTAGATACTTTTGGGTGGTGTGTGCAGTCTGAAGTCACATAGCTCATATGCAAAAGATTAAAGTAATGGATAGAAATGCCTCTTGGCATGTTCAGCTTGCACAATGAAGTTTTAGCTGGAAGTAAAGGAAAGGCTACTTTGAAGGTGCATTAACACAGGACTCTGACCCTGAAGGTGTCTGCCTTCATAGTTGCTTATGAGTAGGCTGGATATTCTGTGGCCACACATGGTTCTGTCCCCATATTGTAGGTGCACACGGAGCAGAGTCAGCTTTCTCTTACTGTTCACCATATCATTTGCTCTTTATACTTTCTTCTATCACTCTACGATCACTGGCTGCTCCGTGAGCAGTATTCTAGAAGAGCATTAGAACCTGACTGCTGTTTATATTTTATCTTACAGTGCTACCCCTATTTTCTATTACATTAATAAGTTCATTTCTAACATTTAAATAAATTTAACTGACTAAACTTTCTACTAATATACTCTAGGAGATAGTGCCTGGTATACTGTGACTATTTCTTCCCCCTTTTAAATCCCAGTTTTAATTCTTTGAAAATTTTGTGTATTTACTAAAGTGCACACCCATTTTCTAACCTTACCCATGTGTTTCCTCAGAGACTGGTCTAAAATGTAGATTCTAAATGAACTACAACCACAGACACCAGACACCATAGCCTTTGCATTTCTATTGGCCTCAACCTTAGTGTACCCTAGTAAGTGATCCAAGAAAAGAACAAAAATGGCGATAAGAAACAAAGGACAGGAAGAATGTCCCTCTAGAGCAGTGGGTCTCGGTCCTCCTAATGCTGAACGGTTTTACCTGTTCATTTCTTGATTATGCAAGTCCATTGCTTCTTCATAACTCTAATTTCACTTATATGTAAAATGTAAATAATTTGTTGTGAGTCATAATGCAAATATTTGATATACAGCATATCTGATATGTGACCTCTATGAAAGGGTCATTGGACACTCCCCATAAGGGGTCACAACCCACAGGTTGAGAACCACTGTTCTAGTGTTTTCAACATTTTCTGAGGCTTAATCTATCCAGTGTCTTTGCTTCTCTGAATAACTCCTCTATCAACTGGTTTTTCCCACTGAAACCAGCTCAAATGCATTGAACTACCTCTTCTGGGGTTGTACAATATCATTTTATTAAGCCTTTTTAGATTTCTTCTAATTTGTTTGTGTCACCTCTTTTCTATTAGTTCCTACAATAGTGGCAAAATAATGTAAGTACAGGAAATAAGTTAGCACTAGTATTCCTTAAAAGGTCTCCATGCAAATCTTACTGTTCAAGTAAGGGCACCTCCCTCCTCTTCTATGCTGCATCTAAGAAGAGAGGCTGTAACTCAAGCACAGAGTAGGGCACCACAGAGTAAGGCTGCCTACACCTTTCTGTTGTCTGTTTTTTCACTTCCTGGTTTGCATGGGTCCAAATATCCAGACTTCTAACTTCAGGACTCTTTGCAAGGCATGTCTGAGAAATCATCTGAAGTTATCCTAGAGAATACCCAATACCAAAGGATTGCTTTAGAAGGCAGGGAGAATGACTATCGAAACACAAAGGGTAAAATATTTGCCTTTATTCCTTGTGCCTTTGTTAACTTATTGTGGTTTTATTCACCATTTGATAAGATTGTAAGTGCAAAAGGGCAAAAAATCTTAAATTATAAACAACAATTTTACCTGTTCATTTCTTGATTATGCAATTCAAACAGACTGAAATTATATATAATTCATGCTATTGCAACTTACACATGACAAATATTTCAGTATTAATGGAACAGTGAAAACACTACACAAAAATACTGACATGTTTTATTTCACTTTCCAGTAAGTGCATATGCTACCAATGCTCTGCCAGTGACTTATTGCTGAGTAAGAAAGCATTGAAGGAAAATGAACTGTGCCACTGTCGCAGGCTCACAAGAGGCAGGGTGATTGACCTCACTCTGTCAACATTTAGTTTACCTATTTATCCTCTACAAATACATGAACAATCATAATTCATTGTCTAACTATACTCATTGTTCTACACATGGTATCTTGTCCTAATTAGCTTTATGTTACTGTGATAAAACACTGGTCAAATCAATTTGGGTAAGGAAAGGGTTTATTTGGCTTATATTTGCATGCCACATTATATCATTGAGGAAACTCAGGTCAAAAACTCAAGCAGAAATCTAATGAGAAAATCAGAAAGAGGCAGAGATCATGCTGATTATTTCCTTGCTTCCATTGTTCTTCTGTAGCCACCTTTTTTGTATGCCTAGGCCTACCTGCCAAGCACAGCCCCTTCTACAGAAGGCTTGGCCCTTCCACATCAATCACCAGTCAAGTACACCCATAAACATGTCTACAGGTGGTCCTTATGAAGGCAATTCACAAATTGAGGCTTTCTTTTCCCAGATGTTTCAGGTAGACAATCAAGGCTAACCATCACACATTATAGAAAAAGATTAATATGCCTTCCAGTCTGGGTCTGAGCACTGAGCAGATCCCGGGCAGCAGCTCTGCACTAAATCTCACAGAAGCCAGAGGAAGCTGGGATCCCAGGAGCTCTAACCCAGGCAGTATCTTAGGTAAGGAGACAGCAACACCAGCCTGAAACAGGGAGTAACTGGGACCCACTAGGACCCAGGAATTCACTCCTGGCCCAGAGCTCTAGTTCCTTCCGGTCTGCACCAGAGCACTGAGCAGATCTTGGGCCTCAGCTCTAATCCCAGTAGTAACACCCACCCCAAACAGTTCTCATACAACCAAGATAATAGGAAAGGCAGGCTCCAGTCAAAGACAGGGCAGGTAGCACCAAGGAGATCCAGATGGCAAAAGGCAAGCTCAAGAACATAAGCATCAGCAACCCAGAGTACTTGGCATCATCAGAACCTAGTTCTCCCACACTAGAAAATCCTGAATTCCCCATATCACTAGGAAAACAAGATTCAGATTTAAAATCACTTCTAATAATGATGATAGAGGACTTTAAGAAGGACATAAATAACACTCTCAAAGAATTTGAATAAAACACAGGTAAACAGGTAGAAGCCCTTAAAGAGGAAACACAAAAATCCCTTAAAGAATCACAAGAGAAAACAACCAAACAGGTGAAGGAGTTGAACAAAACCATACAGGACATAAAAATGGAAGTAGAAACAATAAAGAAATCACAAAGAGAGATTACCCTGGAGATAGAAAAGCTAGGAAAGAAATCAGGAGTCATAGACGCAAGCATCACCAACAGAATACAAGAGATAGAAGAGAGAACCTCAGGTGCGGAAGATACCAAAGAAAATATTGACACAACTGTCAAAGAAAATGCAAAATGCAAAAAGTTCTTACCACCAAACATCCAGGAAATCCAGGACATAATGAGAAGACCAAACCTAAGGATAATAGGTATAAAAGAGAGTGAAGATTCCCAATTGGGAATTGAAAGGGCGAATAAATATCTTCAACAAAATTATAGAATAAAACTTCCCTATCCTAAAGAATGAGATGCCCATATGCTATAGTAATTATTTTTAAAAACCCGCTGGCTTGACTGACTGTCTGAGCTGTGGAGGCTCTGCCTAGCTCAGCCGCCATGTTCAGTGGCCAGAGGCCACGTGTGTGCCACAGCTAGAAACACCAGCCCTGCCACCCATCTCCCACACTGTCTCCACAAGGCTGGGCATTGCCCAGACCATCCTGCCATCCATGCAGGCCCAGTAAGAAAATGAGACTCTAATGCTTAACTATTGATCAAAGGCTTTATATATTTAGTAATGCTCAATAACAATATGCCCATACAAAGAGAGTTGTTTCCCAATTAGCTAACCTAAATAAAAGTTGTTACCTATAACTGCTCTCCATACATGCATGGCTCTCCATCCTTCTACATCTCTCTCATCTCTCCTAGTTCCTCCTCACCCTTCTCCTTTTCCTCTCGTTACTCCTCCTCTTCCTCTTCTTACTCCTCCCACCTTAGCTCCTCCTATATTCATACATATACAAGAAGCCTACAGAATGCCAAATAGACTAGACCAGAAAAAATACCTCCCATCACATAATAATCAAAACACTAAATGCACAAAACAAAGAAAAAATATTAAATGCAGTAAGAGAAAAAGGCCAAATAACATATAAAGGCAGACCTATCAGAGTTACACCAGACTTCTCACCAGATACCATAAAAGTGAGAAGATCCTAAGAGAACATAAATGTCAGCCCAGGCTACTATATCCAGCAAAACTCTCACTTACCATAAATGGAGAAACCAAGATATTCCAGGACAAAACCAAATTTATGCAATATCTTTCCACAAACCCATCATTACAAAGGATAATAGTGGGAAAACTCCAATACAAGGAGGGAAATAATACCCTAGAAAGAGCAAGAAAGTAATCCTCTTTCAACAAAACCAAACAAAGATAGCCACACAAACAATGCCACCATTAATAACAAAAGTAACAGGAAGCAACAATCTCCTCTCCTTAATGTCTTTTAACATCAATGGACTCAATTCCCTAATAAAAAGACATAGGCTAACAGACTGGATACGTATACAGGACCCAGCATTTTGCTGCATACAGGAAACCCACCTCAGTGACAAAGACAGACACTAAAAGGCTGAAAAACAATTTTTTCAAGTAAATGGTGCTAAGAAACAAGCTGGAATAGCCATTCTAAAACCTCCAGCCTGAAAACACAAAGGGAGGGCCTCATGGCTCCACCTGTAAAGGTAGTTGAGGGTGGCCTTGTCAGGCACAGTGGAAGTGGAGGACCTTAGTACCTGAAAAATTTGGATTCCCTAGTGTTAGGGAATTCGAGAGCAGGGAGGCAGGAATGGGAGGATGGTGGGAGCACACCCTCATAGAAATAGGAGGAGTGGGGATGGGATAAGGGGTTTTTGAGGGAAATGGGAGAGTAGATAATATTGAAAGGTAAATAAATAAAATATCCAATTTTAAAAAAACAGATAACGGGTCTGGCAACTGTAGTTGAGCAGTCGAGACTTTAGTCAACAATTAATTACTGGGATTTAGTATAATCCTCAAGGACAAGGTATTTTGGAAAAGGGTCATGGAACTCTACAAAGATTGGTGAGACATGCTGTTGCTGAGACAAAGAATAATGCCAACCTATGAGCTTGCTGAGTGCCCTGACAAGGGTGACTGAGGAGCTGTATTGGACATATGTTCCTGACCCTCCTTTGCTTGACTATATTCCAGATGGGACAAGCTGCCTTGCCTCAAGTTTTTAGACCTTGTGAGATAGAGAATCAAAAAATGAAATTATGTCTCTTGTATTCTTTTTAAAAATAACCAGTATTAGAACTCAATCCAATATGGGAAATAACAGTCTACTTTTGGAAAACTGGATGTGAACTTTGTCAGAGACATATTTGGAAGCTAGCTGTAGCTCATTATTATGTTAGGATAGCAAGAGATAATGTTGGGACAGGATCTGGATTTTAAACAAGGGTTAGTGCATGTTTTAAGGCTCTTTTAATTGTCAAGCTAAAACTGCTTTTGTCTCTTCTATAGCATTTATTGTAAGTAGCATTGACTGTATAATTTCCAATAATGTTAGTGTGTTGAAATCTGGCATGTCTGTTACAGGGGTCTATCAACCAGCTTTCGTCTCACTGCCCTGAGTATTAGAAAACCTTGATTCTCTGAAAGCTTGAAAGTGCTGGGAGAAGTGAGTTAGACTTTAAGCAGAAGCAAGAGGGTAGCAGACTTGATTATTGCTGCTATAACAGCTTTAATTCCATTAATTGCTAGCACCACTGCTTCTGCAATAGCATTGACACAAGGAATTAAGACAACTATTTTTGTTAATCATCTAGCAAAAAAAAAAGTTACTATTGAGTATACAAAAGGAGTTATATAGGTATCTGGAACAATGAATGATGCTCTATAACCTATTCAAATTATCTGAAGGAGGTTCAGGGTTCAAGAATTAGGAGCCATCCCAAGTGTCATGACAAATATCATTGGAGTAGTGTTATTTTTGAAATTCGCAAAGCCTGTCATTATAATTAGAAAAATGTTTAAAGACACCTGTAGGATATTTGGCATAATCCTAACACATAACTATGCATAATGAGATTATGAATTTAAAGAATGCTGCTCTGTTGACCTTTGATGCTGCAGATAATCCCAATAAAATTATTCATGGTCTGAGCTTATTATTTCCATTTTAGACAAACCTCAAGAATGACATATATAGCTTGATCAGGCCAGCCCTACTTGTCCTGGGAATACTTTTATTCCTGTCCATTGTGTTAAAGCTTATCTTTAACAACATCAACATGTTGGCAGCCAAAGTACATGGCTTAAACCTGAAAATGGACTCCCCCCACCCCCAGACAGAGTTATTAAATTAACAGGCTGGCAAGCCAAGGACAGGTAAGATTCTTCACAGAGCCTTACCAACCTAAGACATAAGTGCATTCCCTTTGATAATGCATATTCCATGATGGATGAGGAAGGCATTCTTGCCAGAACGACCTAAGAACTTCAACAACTGTCAAGAATTTGGAATGATGCAGGTACAGAACCCAATTACAATTCATCTTAGGCTTGTTGTAGCCATCTAATAGCCATATTTATCCTATTATCTGTGTCAACCCTAACATCTCAAGAATAACAGACAAAACTTTTGGGACTTAACAAAACCATAGCTTTCAACATCAAATGGCTGAGTCATCAGATAGCATCTAAGGCTCATAGCTGGGTTTTGGTGGTGTTGTTGTTTTGTTTTGTTTTGTTTTGTTTTGTTTTGTTTTTTTTTACTTCACTGTACCACCTACTTAATGTTCCCACCAATGTGTCTGAAAAGTACCCTGAATGATGACTGACATCATTCTGTTAGTGTGAAAACTTCACAAAACTGCTTTCTACATTGGATTATGGGATTTAGGGCAACCTTATTTCTGTTTCTGGGCCATGGTCACTAGCTTTGACTCCAGAATAGACTATCTCCCATCTCCTTTGACATGAAGGCCGTGTGTGATTTGGGGTCCACAATAGTCATCAATAGATTGATCTCCATCTTCCATTTATCAAGGAAGTCATTTGACATGTAATTTCAGAACACACCAGCATAACTAATGAGCCTGCCCATGAAACTGATTCTGTTTTGTAATATATTCTGTTCTCTTGTGTAAAAAATTCTATTCTATTTCATAAATGTGCTGATTAAAAGAAATGCAAGAGCAAGAAGCTATTGTTATTGAAGATGCAAGCACAAAGAGAGTTGCATCATGTTGATCTTTTCCTCATTATTTCTGACTCCTCTCCTCAAATGTAAAGAGCTGTGTCTAAGCTAAGTCATTTCTCAAAGCTTTTCCTATTTAAAATAAAATACTTTAAAGTAATGAATGTAAAATTTGATCTTATGCATCACACAAATCAAAGCATGAGCAATCAAAACAACTTACTTCCATACGAGTCTTTAATTTTACCCACGGGCCAAGAATGTTTACACAGATGATTCCTTATTGGTAATATATGTATAGAAGAGGGAAAAAAAACAAATATTGTGTTTCTTTAGAATCTGTCTCAACCAAATTACAGAGAACTTCTCAGCAACTTCACAGAATTTAAATTACAATAGAAACAGCTCCCAAAATAGTTTATAAAAATGTATTTAACTAATTTGACAAAATATGTGCGTTACTATTTCAGTTCATTTAGGCAACTAAAACAATTATTATTTTGTGTGTTCTTAATGTGCATCAAACACTGTGATGTGACTGAGACAGTTAAAAAGAATAAATCATACTCTTGCTTCTGTGAAAATATGCTTACACACAGCTACACACATTTTTGTGTGTCAGAATTATGAATGAACTGTCTTGACATCAACAAAGTAGTGCTTAATTCTGAACGCTGTTTTATGAAAAAATACTTGTGCTTATACTTGAAAGTATTTTAAAAGATGAGAAAGACTTCATTACATAGCAAAAGAATGTCAGGAAGGAATTTGAAATGAAAGAAGAGGACTGTGAAGCTGCGGAAAAAGACTCCAGAAGTTTAAGAGGTACTCCAGGAAGAGAGGAAGCCATTAAAGCTAGAAGAAATGTCTGGGGAATAGCAGTGTTGGGTGGTCTCTGCATGAATCTTATTAAAAACAATTTTGATTTTA
Source organism: Rhabdomys pumilio (assembly GCA_030674055.1). NCBI lineage: Eukaryota > Metazoa > Chordata > Mammalia > Rodentia > Muridae > Rhabdomys > Rhabdomys pumilio. The sequence goes on along the minus strand of JANHMN010000013.1, from coordinate 34,919,778 downwards.
CTACAAATACTAGAAATCATAATATCCACAAAATAACATATTTACCATGCAGATCCTTACATAGTCAAGTTTTGCCTAATTAGAAGGCAATCTTTGTTATGGAGAAAAACATTTGACCAATTAGTGTGCTTTGTCTGAATGCATGCCAGTTGGAGCATCACCTTACAGCACCACGTATCTCTTATTGCACTTGTTCTAGCTATACATTGTATTACACTGGGGCTAAACACTTCAATGAGCTGCATAAAGTTCCTGAGGCATAATCTCCTATTTAAAAAGTATGCTTCATAAATAGCGAAAGTTTAGAGGAAGTAAAATTAAAATGAGACTAGGAAAGTGAAAACCCATAAGGAATTGTGGGTAAACACCACTGATGTTCTAGTTTCTTGATTTTTCACTTATGTTTGTGGCACACATTAGGGTGCTCATTTGAGAGGAGTGAGCCGACTCTAAAGCTACAGATTTGGCATTCTCACAAAATGAAGTAACTTCCCACTGTTCATGAGAGCAACGTTATATGTGTCTCTAGCAATATAAGCAGGTCTCCCCTTTTGCATTTAATCACAATAATATTTGCTTAGTGGATAACATAAAAAGATGGAGTTTGGAAAATTAAATAAGAATAGTCAATAAGGTCTGTTAGAGAACATTCGAGTGCTCACTCTGTGGTAAGCACTGTATAAGTGCTCTTATTTAACTTTATAACCACCTAGGGGACATCAGGAGTATCATAAATTAGCAACTGAAGAAGTTTACTTAAAAAACATAGTGTGATTTACCTTGTGAAAGAAAAAGAAACAGAGTTTAAAGAGGTAACACGTGTGTAATATAAAGAAGACCTGAATAGAACTAGAACCAAATAGAACTAGGGCCAAAGATGGAAATTATAAAACCAATGCTCCCAAAGCAAAAAAGAAAAAGAAGAAAAAAGAAAAAGAAAAAAGACCTCATCAAAAACAAACAACTGGCAAAGCAGCACAGGGAAGCATGCTGTCATTTAATTATCTCGAGGACACAAATTAAAAATACAACAAAATGCTAATTTACACTTATCACAATGCCTGTGATTTTTTAACTTTAAATGATGGTGCCAAGTGTTAGCAAGCCTCAGAAGGAATTCGGACTCAACATGTAAGAGACAATGTCATTGTATGAGAACTTTGGGGGAAGCTGTGCAGTTTGTAAACACTTGAACATATATTCTCCATGTTACCTGACCAGTTTGGTATATATTTAGTATTTATTTACCCAAGAGAAAAACATACAAACCCATAAAGACCTTTTCAGGCATGTCAATCACAGCTTGATTCTAATAGCCTAAACTGTACCCAACAGTTAATTAAACTATTAAACTGGCAAGACAACAGGTAAGACAAAGTGTGTTTTATCTTTATAATGTTACACAATAATAAAAAGAAACTATCATATGGGTAATACTCTAGTACAAACAGACCTTATCATTATGAGAGAAATAAACTCAGCTTTGTGCTTAGTGTTGTCTACAGTGTATGGAGAGTCTAGGAAATACAGACTAACCTATAGAGTGAGGTAAATTCAATCCACGGACATCAGAAATGACACCAGGCAGGCCAAGTCAGATTAGGAAGTACAAAAGGATACAGAAGTGGGTGACAAATGTCATTATCTGGGTTGATCTGGTGCTTTCACAGATGTCAAACTGACACTGTGATAAATATCTAAAAATTTTATATGTAGCAATTATTCATAGATAAACCTGTTAAAATATGTATGCTTTCCTCTATGAAGTATCTTTTGCTATCACCTGAGTGAGAATCATCACCCACACGTTAGCAACAGTTATCTCTAGGTAGGGAAAGGATTGGAGGTTTGGTTTGGTTTGTTTTTGTTCCTATGAGTTCATATGCATTTTCTTAATGCCCCAAAACAATTTTAAACATTAATTTAAGATTAACATTTCTTCACTGAGGAGAGTGTTAACACATGCCTGTAATCTCAGCTCTCAGGAGCTAGGAGGCAGAAGGATACAGAACTCAAGGCCAGCCTACAGAAAAGACAACACACAGCTTTATCTTCCTCAGAATTTGTTTCTTTTTTTAAAAATGCAACTATCTCTACATCAACAAAAAATAAGAAAGTAAAACCAGCCAGTATGTAAAGTAAATACAGCCAGTATGCATATTCTTTCTGCTTTTCTGAAATATGACTTCTAAACAAGGAAGGTAAGTTCTGTATTTAAAAAAAGACAATACACTTTAAAACAACTACTAAAGTGAAGAAGTTCCACTATGTTGTCTTTTGTTTTCCTACTTAATGTTTGTTAAAATAACCAAGAGTTATTTGTAATGCTGGCTTTCCATAGGACAATTTATTGTGCCTTCCTTTCAATGTCCCTAGATTCTTAGAAAAAGATTAGTGAAGAGAGACAAGGGACAGTTCTCTGCATCTCCGAGCTTACTGTTACGACAGCCATTTTAATTCAGACAAACTAATTAACTCTACACTCTCTAGACCAGAATCTTGTGTTAGTAATTCAGCACATGTTTTGGTAAATGCCATCCGTCTGCGTTCCCTTTCCCGAGGGCCTAGGGCCACACTCATGCCTACCAAGACAAATGACAGTTGCATAGCGTCAGTGGCCAAGATCTCTTAGAACTCTGCATTGTGGAAGAGAAGGGCCGTGTGACGCAGAGGTCATCGCTAAGGCTGAGTTCTCATTTAGACCTGATGCTCAGCAGCAGACCTTGTGCTGAGTGAGCTTGCCTGACCTCAGTTTCCCCTGCTTTCAAGAAGTCATGCTGTGCTGCTTTTGCTTCTTCTCCAAGCACATCGGCCCTGCACTGATATCCCTGCCCCGTGTGTTACACAGATTCACTGCCCCACAGTGCTTGGCCTCCAGGTATCCTTTAGGTCCCCTACTGGCCTCCCCTCGACGCCTCCTGGCCTCAGTAGCTTCCTCCCAGGACTCCGCTGGACCTGCTAGAGTGCGCCAGAACTTTCACCCGGACTCCGAGGCTGCCATCAACCGGCAAATCAACATGGAGCTTTACGCATCCTACGTGTACCTGTCCATGGCCTACTACTTCTCCAGGGATGATGTGGCCTTGTACAACTTCTCCAAGTATTTCCTTCGCCAGTCCCTGGAGGAAAGGGAACACGCAGAGAAGCTAATGAGACTGCAGAACCAGCGAGGAGGCCGGATCTGCCTCCAGGACATCAAGAAGCCCGACAAAGATGACTGGGAATGCGGACTGCGGGCCATGGAAAGTGCCCTGCTCCTGGAAAAGAGAGTAAATCAGTCGCTGCTGGACTTGCATACTCTGGCCTCAGAAAAAGGAGATCCTCATTTGTGTGACTTTCTGGAAACTCACTACCTGCATGAGCAAGTGAAGTCTATCAAAGAATTAGGTGACCACGTGCACAACTTAATCACTATGGGGGCTCCAACTGCTGGCCTAGCAGAGTATCTTTTCGACAAGCACACCCTTGGAAACGAGAGCAAGCACTAAGACAGAGACTGCCTATCTGATACCCCAGTGGGTCCCAAGACCTGGATGGAGTTAGAGATCTCCTGTTTCTTGCCCTTAAAACGTGACTCCATCTTTACATTCTCCTCCTTTTTCGGACTTTTCTACCAGTGTTTTGCAGAGAAAATATGCTTAGCCCTGTGATCACCATGGCTTTCTACCAACACCAAAATACTAATATTTTCCCAGCCTGAAAGCCCAGAATACTATGGTGTGAAATGGATGGGAGACAAAACACTTAAATTAGATACAAGATCATGTTCTTTAAATATTAATGTCAAATGTTGTTCCTAACCATAAACCTAAACTGAAATTCCATTATTCTCAATTCAACAATCTGTACTGTCTTCAAAATCTCATGCAAAATGGTCGGTGAGAGAAATATATAATATATAAATAAGTATGAGACATAGAAGATATAGAGTACTTTGAAAATCACACATGCAAAAAATTGACAATTATTCTATTTTTCCCAGTGTGTTCTAAGAAATGACAGTGTATGGAGACAACCTAGTTAGTCTCTTTTTTAAAAGGTTTCATGTCAAACTTGGTGTTAGCTTTATCAGGTATCAGTGGTGGTGTTGAATAGCTCAGTGGGTTCACATTTTAAGTGCTCAGAGAAGACTTTTAATTAAAACCACAGGAAAAAAATCAGAAATGCCTTATTTCTCTTTTGGTATTTCCTCCTGACATATTATATATACCATCTCAAGACAGGGAGAAATGAATTTGTTTTGCTATGCTTTTTGTCCTAAAAATAATTAGCTACAATACAACAAAACAGACTGGTTTGGTTTCAGATTTTATACCACAATCTCTAACCACGGGGTTGTACAGCCTCTTTTTCAATATAACCCAGAGGAAAAATATCTTTTATAAAATATATTTTTTATCGTGTTAGAGTGTAAACAAAACAAAACTGTGAAAGAGAAAAAGTCAAAGAATAAATCAGATACAGAATGAAGGAAGCATCCTTCTGGGTAAAGGGATTTTGGAGGGAAGGGGTCAGATGAGTGGGAGATATTTGGTGAACAGTTATTAGAATCAACTAGATTGGAATCAACTATGTGATGATAGCTGAGGAAAAAGGCCTGGGAACAAGCAATGTGTAAGTGCAAGCGACAAGGGTTGTATGGCTTAAGTTACTACAGGCATAGGAAAACGAGATACCTCCCAGGGCTCCAAAAGAGGAAGCAATCAGCAGTTTAACCTGAAAAGCATATTAACATCTATGGTTAATTCAAATCATCTGGTACACAGATGACAAAGCATTAGTGTTCAAGAAGCTAGGAAAAGCTGGAACGCCTCTAAAAGAAAATGGGGAAAGCGTTGTGTGTTGACTCCTATAAGAAGGTCTTAAAACCTTTAAGAGTCTTACATTCGTCTTCTTGAAAATTTGGCTCCTAGTGAGGAAAAGAAAAGGATTGTAGGTTGTTTCATGGAAACTCATTGTTTCATGGAAATCTGTACTGTGCTATCAAGAGACCTTTATTCAAAGTCATTAGAAGAAATTCAGAATCCCAGATGTTGACCAGAGTTTCTGTCCAATGTACTAAGTGATTGATGCATAAGAAGTGCTGACTTCTAGAACAGCAGCTTGTTGCCCTTGGGGAATTGGGTTCCCTATAGTCTGTAATGAAAGAGTCCGTGCCAGTGATTACACAAATTCAGTTGTTTCCAGGGAAACACAGTACATGGGGTACCACAGAAGCTATCGTTAAATCCAATTTTGCTAAACATATTCTGATGTGGGCATAAATTCATAATATATTATTTTAAAAGTAATCTGTATTACAATGACAGGGTTACATTACATTAGTGTAAATATATATAGGAAGAACTACAGAAAATATTGAATAACAGATATTAAAATGACTGGAAATATAAACATCGACAAGTTTAGCTAGAATCTCTTTAGAAGTGACAATGTAGTTTACATTTTTTAAAAAAAAATCACCTGTTTCCTTCTTATGGTTATCCAATATTATCATAAGGAAAAAATGAGATGTAGAGAAAGGCAATAACAGTTTGGTCTATAGTTAAAAATATGGCATAACATCTATTATAGAAACAAATGGATGTTAGGGAGAATTCAGAAATGACATCATTTAAATTTTGCGATCATGATCAATTGAACAAAAAGCATGTCAAAAACAGGATTTGGAAAGAAAACCAATGCAGCTCAGGTCGGTTACTGGAAAATATGGGACTTAAAAATAGACAGGGCTTTCAGCAGGAGATCTAAGTAGAGGAGGGGGGCTGGAGTGTGACAGGCCAGTTTGTTTGTGTTGATTAGTCTCATTCTCTATTTTATTCTGAAGTATTCTGTTTTGCTGCACAGGAATCCTATTATATGTCTTTAGACTATTTCCTCCTCAGTTTTTCTAGATGAGTGTTTTTCAGACAGCACATCGTAACCCACTAGTGTGTCACAAGATTGGTTAGTGAGTCACTGCACACTTTCTGGGAACAAAATAGAGTGGAAGTGAAAGTCGATTAAGCAAACACCAGTGAAGTGACAACGTTGCTGGACAATATTTGCTTCAGGTGTGTGTGCGTGTGTGTTCTCGTGAATTCGCCCAGTAGAAGGGGGCATTTTTTATTCTGTTGCTGTCACAAATATTTAATAGCTGTTCTTTTGGATAATTATTTTTCAGTCTTCTAACTCCTCAAATCTCTCATCTCTTTTTTTCCTACTGTCAGTGATAATTCTTTTACGCACTGAGAAATTAGAAGTAATCACAGGAAGTGTTCATGCTGTTCCCGCACTGAATTCATCTCACCCTTACATCTCTATACATTTGTTATGCCTCTGGGTACGCTGTGATGGTTGAAGCAAGCAATCCCAGCCTCCCCACAGAAGCCGTGGGCATAGGATACAGTACCCCTCTCGCATAGGTTACCTGTCTTCATGAGTTGAGTCCCATGAGAATGTAAACTGTATTTCCCCCCTCATCTTTAACAAACACCACTACCTCACACTCACAATGCTTCTAGGAAATCTGAAGCTACCACCCGGGATCCACCACTGTACATTTCTTACAAACGCTCTGCTCTCTGCTTGCAGTCTTCATTCTGCTCACGGGCCTCATTCCTCAGCTCAGCTCAGCTTCACACAAATTTCCTTCCCCTTTTCAAGCCTCTTCTTTCCAGCCTCCACTTCTTCGACCTTGGCAGTGCCTGAGACCACTCGCTGCTGCATATCTCAGTCACCCTTTTAATCCCCTCTTAACCTCCTCACTTTTAAACCTTGGACCATGCTGGAGCACTGTCCTTGCATCTAGATTTTGCTTGCGTATCTGCATTTAGTTCCTAATGATTGCATCAAACCCAGTGAGTTGTATTTAATTGTGAACCACTAATGTAATAATTCTCCCCTTTGAACTCTGGGCTTGAGAACCAAATGCTTGACATTTTCTTCAGCTATATATCAGACATCTCAAATTTGCCCTGTTTAAAGCCACGTGTTTGATTTACTTGTCCTCCAAAGCCTGTATATTCCTATTTTTTCCTATATATATATACAATTCCATTCTAGTACTTTCTATGGTCTACCCATACATGGCTTACCTTTTTCTTTACATATTATAGTCCAGAACTTCAGCAAATTCTTTCAGTGCAACTCCCTAAACCTTCATTTTCATATAAGCTGTCATCAATTCCAGCTTCATATTTACATCACACTCGTAACAAGTCTGACTATGTCCGAACTTACGTGTATCATCTTGTTTCTCAACAAACAACAGCCAATGTGGATTTGATTTGATTTGATTAGGTCCATCCTTAGTACTTCTCATTTTACTTCTCAAAACTCTTTAATGATTGCCAGAAAAAAGAGACCAGTACCATGATGATGTGTAACATGCCTTGAACAGTCCTGTGTGATTTGAGTACATAAAATACTTGGACCACATGTACTTTGTGTGTATGTATGAAAGATTGTAACAAGTGGTAACACTTGAGAGAACTCTCTCTCTCTCTCTCTCTCTCTCTCTCTCTCTCTCTCTCTCTCTCACTCTGTGTGTGTGTGTTAATTTTCAATAGTTATCACTATCCATGAATATTTGAATCATCAATGCTATTTCTCTATAATGAAAATGAGAAAAAATAGAAGAGGAAAGGGGGGAGAAGGAAGGGATGAAAGGGAATCAGGGGGGAAAGAGAATGCCTTTTGGTCTGTACCCCAGGAATATTTGTACTCATTGGCCCTTGTATCTCAAACTTGTTCTCTCTGTGATGAACACTTTCTCTCCAAGAACAAATGTATGTTACATTCGCTCTCCCTTCACATCTGATTGTCACTGTGTAAAGACCTCAGTATCATCCATTCTAATTTAGTCACAATATTCTCCAGTTTTACTTGGTATTCCTTTGTGGCATTTATCAGCAGTTGATACTTTTGTTTGTTTGTTTGTTTGTTTGTTTGTTTGCTTAGAATTTCTTCTCTCAAGGCCCATGGGCCGGATCCTTCATTTTGTTCACAACTATGATCATACCTCTAAAGACCTCCCTGCGGCTAGTAGGTCTAGAGACCTCCCTGCAGCTAGTAGGTCTATAATGATAACAAGTGAGTTAATGATTCAAATATCCTGAAAATAGTTAGAAGTGCTAATCGGCACTTTTAAAGAAAAAATGGCATAAGAACTCATTATGAAATTCTCATAATTTAGAAAAAAATAAATAAAAGTTGGGAGAAAATATTAGTATTGGAGAAGGGGATCTGGAAACTTCTCAGGAAGATATTACTAATTAGTATTATTATTATTATTACTGCCCAAACAAGAGAGGCAGAAAAAGAAAAGTAGAAGACATGCCCAAATACAGAAAATTACAAACTGGATAGGTTCTAGACTTAAGGCAGATTAGACTTTAAAATCCTTGAAAAGATTCAGAAACAAGATAAAAAATAATCAAGATCAACAATAATTTTAAAATGCAGCACTGATTTTAGAGCCACAAAAAAAAGTTCCTTATAGATGTGGTAGTTACCCGTGCCTGTAGACTGAGAGGCCATCAGAGCCGGTGATAGGAAAGTCAATAGTTATTTCAGAGTAATGCCTTTAGGAGTGGTGGAGGCAGAATGTCAAATCAGATTAAGGGAAATGAGGTGGAAAATATAGAACTCTTTTCAAAGGTTTTTTTTTTCTTTCTCTTTAATCAAAAGCACAAGAGAGGGAAGATGACTGAGAATGTTGTCAGAAAAAAAATAAGCCAACAGAAAGGATAGGCTTGAGAAATAAGCAACAGGGCAGGTTCCGGAGAGAGTGGCATCCAAGATCAGCAGAGCTCAGGCATGACCCGGAAGGATCTATCCACACAAGCCAGAACACACTGAAGAGGGAAGAGACAGCATAGAGTCTCAAGTGAGAAGGCAAGTGAAGAGTCCTTATCTTGGCAGAGCAGTTTTCTAACTAAAATAGCAAATGAGATCATTTACAGAGGCATGCTTATATATGTACAAATGTTCTAATTAAGTCTATTCATAGATATAATACAAATTGTAAGCAACTGTTAGAAATAGAAATTATTTTATAAATGGGAAGTAAGTCTTATCGTGTGCCTAATATTTAAAATAAAGCCTGGGGCTACTGTGAAGTACTGCATTGGCACTAAGCTGAAATCGTAGGTTAGAAGCTGCCTCTCTGTGAGGTGGTGAATGAGAAAATGAGGGATAACAGGAGATTCTTTTCCAAAGAGCGAAAACGGAGAGACTATCAGGAACTCAAAAGAAAATGATAGGGTTCTGAAAAGTTTGGACAAACTGAACGGCTACACAGAAGTAAGTAGAGCATGACTGCAGTGCCCTGGCTGCTGGTACAGTAAGTGAAAGTGCAAACCGTATCCAAAGGACAGGTCAGGCAAGATTAGGGGGAAGAGACTGGAAGGACATAGGACAAGGCCGGAGGACAACTCAGCAGCCATTGACAGCCCTGGCTTCCGTTGCTGGTTTTGGTGAAAGACTGACTCCTCTGGCGCTATGGATCATGGGTAGAGAAGGGTTCCTTTTTCACTCTGTGGGTGAAAGAACTGTGATTCTGCTGAACACCTTACAAGGGAACCTATTACTTAAGGCTCAGTTTCCATAGCAGCCCTAAGAACAAAAGACAATCATAACTCAGAGGAGGACCTGGAGTCACCCTGTCACAAGCACAGGTGCTTAGAGACAGCTGCAGAAGGTGGTGGGTGGTAGAGAAAGGGTCAGACACTGATGAGTCAAATGTTCCGACAAGAGGCTTGACTCGGGCAGTAAAGGTCCAAGCACACAGAAGCTCCGCTGCCTTCACTGAGTAGTAACGGCCCCCGATAACTGATGAGAACAGCAAGAGTTGGGAGCCTGGGTTAGCAGTGAATAAAACTCCAAAGCCACAAGACACACCGCCACATAGACTGAGCCCTCCGAAGTTCTATGATGCTACTGGTCTGGTCCCTGGGGCGGGGTGTTTAACGCTTGGTGGATTTTGAAAACATAAATCCTAGTCTCATGTATGGATCTCAGGGCTATGTTTGCTTTGCCCACTCATAGTGTGTTTGGGAGACACCAGAGGACTATAAACTAACTGCCTCCAAGGTAGATACACTAAGGAGTCTCCTTAAGGTAGAGGAATCTACCCAGCTCAGACTGTGGAGAGGAGAGGATAAAGACAGCTCTCCTGGACTCTGACAGAGGAGAACAGGCTCAGCAGCAAAAAAAAAAAAAAAAAAAAAAAAAAAAAAAAAAAAAAAAAAAAAAAAGAAAAGAAAAGAAAAAGAAAATCAAAACCACCACATAACAGTGGGTGTGCCCCCCACAGAGGTTGCATATTAGATACATAAAATTCATAACAGAAGCAAAATTACAGTTATGAAGTAACCACAAAATAATTTTGTCGCTGAGGGTGAGCACAATATGAGAGACTGTATTAATGAATGAGAAGATGGTGCTTCTGTGTCATTCATGACAAGGCACAAGTAAATCACGAGATTCATAAGAAGCATTGAAAAAAGTTTAAATTGGGTTCTTTTGTTCATCATCTATGTACACTCATGGTACCCAGAGATGGTAGTTAAAAAGAGGGACTTGGAAAAATTAGAAAATGACGAGATTATTTTGCAAAACTCGAGTTCATGTTATATAAAGTATTTCATTTAAAAAAAAAGTATACACAAAAACATTAAAATGGATGGAGTCGCTTAAATTGCCATCAGGATATGAATTTCATTTGGGCTGAATACTGAATCCTCACTAATTCCAAGAATTTCTTGAAAGTGTTGGTGCCAACTGTAATGGTATTTGTTGTTTGGAAGTAGGATATTTGAGTCAAGACCAAGTGTTAAAAAATTTCAGGTTTGTAATATAAAGTCATCTATGGCATTAAAAAGCATATTTGTGCCAGTATTTGACAACAAAAATTGGTTTACAGAAATTGCATTATTTGGTGGTTTTTAGCTGCTCATTTAAATAACCTAAACATTGGCCTTTAAGGTAAAGAGCAACTTACCAATAAAGTATTTCAATTCATTACAGTGTTTTAAATTAACCTGAAATTGTGGTCAACTCAAGACAATTTTATGCATTTCAGCATATGGGATAAACACGGGCCTCCAAATACTACAAAATATATATCTTTGCTTTTTGAGCTGATATAGTAACTTTAAAATTGATTTCAAGATTTCTGGAAAAATCACGTTTTTCTGTATTTGTGACTCCACTCTTAGTCAGCATTGGTGTGCTAACTGCCAAGTTTCCCAATAGAATGCATAGAGCTAGATCTGGCATTGAATTTAAGAAAACATTGATTGTGCTTACTATATTTTACAGGCATGTCTTTCCAGGGACAGCTGTCCCTCACTTCATAAACAAACCTTACTAATGGCCTTGCTTCTGGGTAGCACCTACACCTACATTTCAGAAACGAAGCATACAGAAAATAAACATGGAACCAAAATATCTCATGAGCCCCTTGAGAACTCACTGAGAGCTTTAATTCCATCTATCAAAGCAGGTACTATTCCATCAGTTGAAATACAGTATCAGGTATCATACTAGTTTGAACTTGCCTATCTTTCTTTTGTAATAAAAAATAAAAATTAACAAAAGCACTCAATGAAGTCTTATTAGCTAAGTGTGCTCATTTTATTTATTAGTGATTGAAACGTGGGACATGCTGAACAATTTCAAGGAATCTCCAAATGGAGAACCACATAATCTGGATTATTTTTTATGGGAAGCCTTTGTTGATCTTTGTCAGTAGACAGGACAATTTTATGCCAATCTAGTGCCTGTCCATCACAATTCATGCCTGTTTGTGTATTTGATGTGTAATGCATAGCCATACTACTCCATCCAGCATGGCCCAGCAAAGGCAAAAGTTCAAACACCCTGACCTTACTCTAAAGATTGGTTTCTGACCTTTATCAAGCCTTCCTGAATTCAAGTGGGAATCTTTAAATGAACATGGCAGTCACAGAGATTATAAGTCATTGTGAATTAAAAATAGAACTAGAGACAATGTCCTTGTTTAAAATGTAACAGCAGTAATACTTTACGATAGCTTTGCACTAGGAAAATTATGAAATTCCCTTATTCATGTTAACATTTTTTTTTCTCACTACTCTGTCATCTAGGTGTTATTTCATCTTTCTAATAAACTTAGACTCAGAAGTCATATTATTAGCAAGTGTCTAAGCCAAATTAATACCCTGGGATTTCACTTTCATGTTCTTGAAATTTCTCTTCAGCAGCTTTGCTTTCTAGGGAAGGATTTGAGATCAAACCCACGTTAAGTTCTTCATCTGAAGTCCTAAATAAAATCCTTTTCCAAGAGAGATTTCTCAGTACATGCTCCATCTTCAACAACAAGATTTACAAGCTTAACTATATCTATTAGTAGAATATAATGATATCAAAATCTTAATTATTAGATTTCAATCACACTAATTGGTGCTGAAAATATCATAAGTGTCAGCAGTATCTGAGTTAAATGTCTTGGTGGCTAACATTTTATTGTCACACGTGTGGTACATATATATAGTAATAGATTCAAACTGGTAAATAAAAATGGTTGCGGCCGGAGCTGCCCCACGTTAGGCACCAAAAATGTTGCGGACCACTCTGTCAATGTTGGAACTACACTGCCAAAAGCCTTGGGGGCTAAATTGTTAGAGCCTGCACTGCCCCAAGCTGCTCCAGTCCACGGGTTGGGGTTCAGCAAGAGAGAGAGTGAGGACGGACTCGAGGAATGGAGACCAGACAGAGTGTGATTCAATCCCGTTTATTCTTCAGTCTCTCTTCCTAGTCCAAGTCTTCTTCCAAGTTACAAGTTCTAAACTCAAGTGTCTAGTCCAAGTCTCGAGTGTCTAATTCCTAGTTGCCTGTCTCTAATCTCAAGTGCCTACTCCAAATCTCAAGTGTCTAATAATTTCTTCTGTCTGCCTCTCGCCTTTTATATGTCTCACTTCTTAGCCACGCCTTTAAGTCACACCCTTAAATCACGCCTTTAAGTCTTGTCTCTAAATCTGATCTCTAAGTTGATGACCGTGGGCTGAGCTGCCACTGAAGGCCATATTGATGTGAGTGTCCTGGGATGCACCTGAGGCCATTTTGACGTCCTTGGCTGTACAGCCACCAAAACCTGTGATAGTGTTCAAGGCTTGTGCAGAAGTAGAGGGCCGTGTTGATGTCTATGATCTACACTGCCACCAGAAACCATGAAGAAGTCCATGACACATGCTGACACCAGAGACCATACAGATGTTTATGTCTCCAGAAACTATGTGTAATTGCATGATCCTAGCTATTGTTGACTGTAAAGGACAACGAAGCTACTTCTGCCATGGTATTAATGACTACAGGTTAACAGTTGAGAAAGAAGGACATAGAAGACTTCTGTGATAACTCCTACCCACCCACCATAACAGTAAGAGTGTAGACAGAAAGTCATTGAAGAAAACTCTTAAAAATTGTGATAAGGATGTGGAAGCTGAGCTCTCCACAACTGATGGCTCCTGATAAGTATATGATGGGAAAGGACTCGATTTTCTCTAAGAGGCTGGCCTCAAACACCATGCTCCAGTGACTAAATGGACAATACCAATTGCCTTTTTTTCTCTTCTCTTCTTCTTTTTGTGGGGAATGGATTGGTCCCAGTGGTTGTAGGGCAGACTTGGAAGGACTGGAAAGTGAAGATACACAGGGTTCATGAGGTAAAATTCCCAAATAAAGTATTATCTTAAAAATTATCTCCTATTGAGCAGTATCCACATAAAGCGATGAATAGGCTTTTAGTTTGTCTTCTATTGGCATGAACTTTTGAGAGTTTATCTATCAATGAAACTAAAAATAATACTTAGTAGACTAAAGTGGAAATTTCTGGTTTGTTTGGAAACTCAGTTGTGTCATGTGATGTTTTTCTGAAAGCTGTCTTGTGAGAGGATGTTTTACTGAAGCAGACACATGAGAGGACATATGACATTTTGCTGGAGCACATACTTGAGAGGGCACATGATGTTTAGAAAGAGTATAAATATAACCCCAATGACAGTGAGAGGACACCCTTGCATTGCTATGCCTTGCAATGCTTTGTTGGTCTCACTTCTTTGGTGGTCTTCACTGGTCTTCACTTTGTAGAAAGAAACACACAAAAGAACTTCTCATGGTACTCAGGCTGATTCTTGACACTTCCACTAACTCTTAAGGAGCATAGCAGTTTCTCCAGGATGGAGCTGCTGCTACTAATTCATGTTTAGTGTTTGCTATTGGACATGAGAAGGAAGGAAATATTTGCTCAAAGAAGATGGAAGCTAGCCAGAAACATGATACTCACACTTTGAAATTATCCACATCCTAAATAGCTTGCTTTCCCCAAGGCCTGCTTGCTTCCCACAACATGGATGATGCCTGCTCTTTGCATCCCCTGTGCTAGCACTCCTGCATCCTTAGTGGAAGTCTTACACCCTTCGTGCTACAGCGAACTACCCAGACACATTCCCTACTCTCTGTACCTTTCCCCCATCTGCCACCATGTTGGTGGATGCTATGCACAAGAACACACTTCAGGTCTTCCCCACTCTACAGAGTCCTATCAAGCATTTATTCTTCCAGCTTCCCTCTTTCCTTTGGTGTCACTTGTATGTTCCGTGTCCACCTACTCTACTCTGCGTTACTGCATTCAGTTTCTAGTCTCCAAGTACTAATAAAGTGCCATATGAACCATTCCACAATGCACTCAGACATATATATTTGAGACATAATTAGCTACATACAGATAACAAGTTTATCTTCAATATAGCATCATAGTGTGACTATAGTAACCACATCCAGAATTCTGCAATAGGTATCCAGAACAATGTTACTGACTCTGTCGGCCACTTACACTTCTCATAGTTAGCATCTTTAACTCTCAGGAATCATCAAAATTAGAAACTATAAGTTCTTTTCTGAGCATTTCATCTCTATAGTATCCACAAAGGAAAATAGTCTACATTGAAAAATAAGGATAATCCAGAAAAGTGGGTCACGGAAGGTCTCCGAAGGCAGTTTCTCCAGGTAAAAACATGAATTGTTCATAGTATTTCTGCTTTTCAACGCATTTGAAACATTTTAATTTTCAGAGACAGGACCTTGCCATGTGGCCAAGCTGACCTCAAACTGGGGATCCCCATGCTGACTGCTCACCTCCAATGTGGATCAGAAGCCTGAACCTCTACACCTGCTGAGCTTGCTGTATCAGTGCACATTTGCTATGCATTTAGGTGTTTTCATTAGACGTATTTTTTCTTGTATAACTTCCTGTTCCTCTCTCCTATGCATTTAGAGAACGTTACTGCTCACTCGGATTTTCAGATGACATAATGGGCACCCAGTGCACCTGTTAGGCATCTGTCACCTTGAGCAGATTTTAGTAAATCCTACTGGCACCAAGCATCTTAGATTTTCAGCTTCTGGGAATACTTACAGGGTATTGAATAGGAATCAAAGCAGCAACAACACACCTCCTTTCTGGGGCTAGTTTACACCTAATGGACTCGAGGAGTCCTAGAGAAATCGGACATAGAGAGAATATATGGCAAAAATTCACCTTTCCTCAGCTTGAAATGTCTGTGTGGGGATATCCTGCCTCCAGTGAGCTCTGAGGGATCCGAAACCACAGTGATTGCCACAAAACTCACCCTACCCAAAGCTTAATTGTCTTTCCTTTATCTTCAATGCTTGACTGTAATCTTAAATTAATCCCCATAACTGTCTTGTAAGCAGTATTTCTGCCTCAGAATCAACTAGGCACTCCACAGCTGAGAACTGTCTAATATTTGCCATTCAAATTTCAACATGATATATAGATAGATAGATAGATAGATAGATAGATAGATAGATAGATTAGATGATATAGATATAGATAGATAGATAGATATAGATATAGATATAGATATAGATAGATATAGATATAGATATAGATATAGATATAGATATAGATATAGA
>JANHMN010000013.1:34869681-34903808 GCA_030674055.1 Rhabdomys pumilio | reverse complement strand
GATATAGATATAGATATAGATATAGATATAGATATAGATATAGATATCTCCATAGATAGGGCTAGATAAATGGCCCAGTAGTTATGAGTGCTATATATTCTTCTAGAAAACCTGGGTTCAGTTCCCAGAACCTATGTGGTAGCTAACAAGCATCTCAACTACAGTTCCAGATGATCCAGCACACCCTTCTGGCCTTCAGGAGGATTCCCTGAACATGGTGTACAGATATACATGTGGGTAACACACATATACATATAAAATAAAAATAATAAATATTTTAAAGACCAAAGTTAAGTAGTGACAAAGATGTGGAGGAAAGAGAACCCTTGTTCAGAGTTGTGGGGATATAAAATAGAATAGAAAGCCTGACACAGTATAGCCACTGCTTAAACCCCAAAGCAGAACTTCCAGCAATCCTCTTCTGGGTACATTTTAAGACACGATGCCAGTATTTTGAAAAGAAAGTTGCTGTATCATAATTATTGCAGCTGAAATACAGAATGAGCCTATAAGCTTCAATGGATAAATAGATTCTAAAACATATATGAAGGTACATGTTATATATATGTGTATATATATATATAACATGTATATAAGTATATGCGCTTATATATATGTGTATATATAAGTGCATATACTTATAGCTAACAGAATAGTATTCATCATTTACAATGGGAATTCCATTAGATGTGACAACATGGCTGTAGCTAGAGAATTTTACCATAAATAGAAACGTTAGAAATAGAAAGACCAACTACTGCATGATCTCACCTGTGAAATGTAAAAAAGGCCAAACTTGGAGAATGGCATGGAGAGTGACTGGTAATAATGGTCAAGTTTCAGTCAGGAGCAAATAAAACCTGAAAGATCTAGTTACAGCATGGTGACCACAGTTAATTGCAATGCTACTGTTTTCTTAACGATGGTTGTGAGGAGATTTTAAGTATTCACAACTCATAGCCATTCCTATTTGAGTCAGTGAATGTGTTAATTATGCTAATTTTAGCCATTCCACAATATATGCACATACCAAAATATTATGTTGTATCTCATGAACGTATATAGTATTTGTTTATTAAATAAAAATAGGTGGAAGCACCTTTTCTTTTAATAAAAAAATCTTGACGACATCTCCTCTCTAAAAGTCCAAAATTCACATTTTAAACAAATCATGGGATGACTGAAGTGGAGACAGCATAAAAATTGAAAACTTCTCTTTAAAATCAGAAGCCTGACTCTCAGTTGTGAGGTTAAATATAAGTTAAAGTCAAAGGTTATAAGTACTCCACATAACAAACCTAAGATGATTCCCTGTTTTAGATCTCTTAAAAGCAATGGGACTCAGCCGCCTTTCTTACATACTTCCTTTATAAAGTCTTTACATGTCTCAAAAATCAGCCACAGACACTAAGAGACAGAGATTCCTCGGGGTTCTAGAATCAAATATTGGGTTTTGATATCAGAAACTCCAAGATTCAATTCAGGAAATGACATTTAGCTTAACATGACCCAGCTTTTGATGCAGTCAGATTCAAGATTAACTGGTTTTACTACCATCCTAACATTCCCCATCAAGAGACCATTAGGAAAACATTGTTTTCTACAAGATGAAAATGTAATGTTTTTCAGTATGTTTCTACTGATGTCGAAGAGTTTATGTCATGTAAAGGTCAGCCATTGCACTATCTGAAAATTTGTTGCAATTTGTAAAGAAAATAGTTTCTCTTTGTTTTAGCTAAATTAGAAGTTAATGGACTGAATATCCCACCATAGCAATAAAGTAAGTAAGTACAGAGCTGGAAGGGAGAGAGAGTGAATCAAATTGAGTTGAACGATACATCTTCCCAAGAACATTGTGCACAATAACATGGGCTGAAGAGTAATTATTTTTACGCATGGTCACTTGGCATTTTCCACCAGTAAAGCATATTGTACCCAGATCCCATAGATGAGTGCAAACTCCTGGTTGTTAATGTCAGGACGCCACCTTGTGGACAATGCTCCTTATTTGGAAACCTCAATCTCATTTCTTTGCATAGTAAAAGGTTTTCAAGTAAATCTCTGTAGGACAGAAATTAATCAGTTAAGACACATCTATTTTATTAGCATTTACACACAAAGTTATCATTAATAACTTTTATTAAAGATGCAGCTTCTCACTGTGTGTTTGCTACAGGCTAAATTCAATATCCAAAGTATACATCTGATAGAGAAACACACAACTAAACATTTGTTTTTCAAAGAAGTAATGAAATGCCTGTTAGTAAAGATAAAGTCCATTTACTTCTATAGGATGATATTCAATACTTTAAGCAAGATGTAAGTTGACCAATGTATTGTTGCTAGGATTCAATAGAAAATTTGAAATGTGAAGAATCTTAAGTACTAAGTTGATAAAGTTCTGTAATTTACAATTCTAAAGAGTATGTATTTCTAAACCACGACAAGATTTAACAAAGCATGGTGTGCATCTCTCTTGGATAAATAAATATGCATGTTGTGTTTTAGTGATCACAGCTGACAGGAGAAAGAACAGCAGCAAACATAAATGACAGTGATGTATACACAATAGTGCTTTGAGCTGTGGGGTCTGCTGTGATCTAGGAATCAATGAGAACTAAGTCTTATCTCATGTCTAGTCCTTGTTCTGAGCCCCGCCCTCTAAGCACAGTCCTGCTTCTAGTTCACTCACTCACTGAGTCCTCTCTATTCTTCTGACCCATTTTCTTTTACCAGCTGTCACTTGGAGTAACTCATCATGGCTAGCGTGTCGGTCATGTGACTGTGGAGGGTAATTATATGCAGTTTACGTAAAAGAGTTAAAATGATTTTGTTTTGATGAAAGAGGTCCAAGTTTCCATTTGAATTTTCTTATTTACTGGCCACGTTACTTCGGGTAACTCACTGAATTTTCTTTGTCTTGGTTCTCTTATTTTATTTTCTTTGATATCCTACATAGTAATATAATTAAAGTGCATAAGGAATGTTCCATAGTAGTTGAGTAATGACCGAAGGGAGATAGCAGAAAAGAATCTGGGGTTATTTTAGTTATTATAGCGGATGTTATTTGATTCAACCTCTTCCCAGCCCTCAGAATAAAACATCATAAAATAGTTTCCATTTAATATTTGTAAAAGAAACAATCCTCTTCTGCTTTGATATACACAAAATATCAGGTCATAAAAAAATAGTTGTAATGATTTCCTCTAAGTGACTAAGGCTTTAAAACAACTTTCAGTTTCCCGGCTGTTTCAGAGTGCACAGACAGCAAAATGTTCAATTCCTTCAAACTACTGGAATCTTCACAGATCATTAGACATAAGAAAAATAGCAGATGCATCTTTGACTTGAAAAGGTGACTCATCTTCCTTGTGTGGATCTGAGACTCCTTCAGCTAACGCTGTTAGTCAAGGGTGAGCACACTTCTCAGCTAGCACACCAGTGGTCAGATGTCCCAAGTAAAGGACCTAGAAAAATGAACAATTGTCTTCTAGTCTCTCTCCTTACTGTGTAATATTCTGAAAGGTAAAAACAACAACTGGTTACTTGGGAACTGTGTGAGCTACTGCTCTGAGCTACACGCATGAGCCTTGTTATGATTTACTGCACTTAAAATCCAGTTAATTAAAGCAAAAGCATTTCCCAAACACATAAAGTCTCAAAAAGTGACAGTCAATAATGTCTTCATCATGTTCCTTTTTTCCTTGACCAGTTCCTACACTAGTTTAAGGGTCATCTGAAATCCCAGTACAGTCATCTCCCTCATTATCCATGACAGCTACTCACTAAAGCACCTGGCCACCTTGTACTTAATTGTAATCTACACCTATAAATCAGGGAAAGGGAAGACAACTTAAGCAGGGCAAAGCCTAGCATTTCTTCAAGTCTCTAGCTTTCAGATATGAATTTACCATTTATCTTAGAAGAAGTTTAACGGTTTTTTACTGTCCCCAAAAAGTATTAACTTCTTTTATTCTACTCAAGCCGATTGGTATTTTTGCAAGCACAATGTGTGAATTTATTTGGATAACTTTCATTACACATTTTATTGCCAGTCATAACACATTGTGACTGTTCATGTATAAAGAGTAGGCTAGGGACATAAATGAATGGTAGAATGCTCCTCGTGCTTGGAAAACACGGGACACTGGCTTTAAAGCTTAGTTTTAATAAATAAAGATATCAAATATAACAAGCGAGATCACGTTTCTAAATTTCCTTTCAGAATGGGTGTAGGGCTTTCTTTCTAATTTCGTGTTAACAAGGCAATTCCAAATTGCCTACCATTTTCATTCTTGTTAAAGTTCTCTTAATGCAATATGACTTAAGTAAACAATTTATTGCAAGGTATATAAAAGGAAAAAATTTTACTTTTCTAATAACCTAAACTCCTCTGCTCACTGGTTGGACAAATTCAGCTAGCAGTCATTCATATTTTGAGATAATCCAACTAACTTGCTGATATGGGTGAGCAGTATGGTGTGAACTCGTCATTCCTCTCTGAATATCACTTTTTCAGAGAGTAGTGGTGGAGGCTGGCTTTTAGGTTTTAATGTTATACTTTTAAAGACTGACTATGCATTAAGAAGAGAGTATGAAAACTACATTTTACCTATGCTTTGGATTTATGGCTATTTAGTCTCTAAATCTTTTCAAAACAAACTAACAAAAAAACAAGCAGGCAGAGTCATGATGTGACTTCTTCATTTTCTACTTTGCACTTATCACACCTTTTTAAAAGTATGAGAGAATAATTTTTCATTACTTTTAATTTTTACAGTCCAGTCTTTGCCCCCTCCCAATCTTCCCTCTCACAGTTTCTCATCCCACTCGTTCTTCTTCCTCCTATCTTCAAGAGGAAGACTCCCCTTCCCCCTCACCCCTACCCCTACCAGACCTCCTCACTCCCTTGGGCCTCAAGTCTTTCAAGGGTTAGGCATATCTTCTCCCACTAGGGCCAGACCAGGCAGGCCTCTGCTGTATATGTGTCAAAAAATGGGGTATAGAGCTAAAGAGAGAGCTCACAACAGAGGAATCTCAAATGGCAAAGAAGCACTTAAAGAAATGTTCAAAGTTCGTAGTCATCAGAGAAATGTAAATCAAAGCAACCTTGAGATTCTACTTCACATCAATCAGAATGGCTAAGGTCAAAAACTCAAGTGACAGCAGATTCTGGCGAGGATGTGGAGAAACAGGAACTCTCCTCCATTGCTGTGGGATTGCATACTGCTACAACCACTCTGGAAATCAATCTGGAGGTTCCTCCAAAAATTGGAAATAGATCTACCTGAAGACCCAGCTATACTACTCTTGGGTATATACCCAAAAGATGCCTCACCATATCGTAGGGGCATGAGCTCCACTATGTTCATAGTAATATTTGTAATAACCAGAAGCTGGGAACAACCCCGAGATCCCACAACAGAAGAATGGATGCAGAAAATGTGGTTCATTTACAGAGTGGAATACTATTCAGCTATTATGAATGAAGACTTCATGAGTTTTTCAGAAAAATGAGTGGAGAAGAATAAATTCTTTAAAAACTTTCTGCCCATAGTGTGTCAGTAAATTCCTGAGCTGTACCAGGGATCTAAAGTAGGTCTCTCTGTTTCCCAAAGACATTCCATGAATTTATTGCTTTGATATAAACCCTGTATTTCCTTCTTTTAGTGATAATTCTGCAAAAGGAGTCATGAGTTAAAAGCCTGTTTGCTCTCTAATGGAGACAAAAATGGGGTAGGTCCATATTGGGGCAGGGGTCAAGTTGAGGAGAGATAGAGAAGAGTAGAGGATACGGAAGCCATAATCAGATTATATTACCTATTATAAACCTATTTCAGTAAAAAGAAAATATTTAAAAGCAGTGATGAGTTTCAGGAAGCCATGCTGAATATCTCCCCTAATTATAAATATTATCTTCTTTACTACCTTGTTACATTGATATTTTCAAAGATTTAACTTTATATATTCACATAGTGTATTTTTAGAAACCAAAAACATAACATGTTTTTTTTTTAATCTACAGTGAATTCAGTTAAAACTATGTCATTGGGTGGAGAAATTTAAGAAAATCATTCTATACATTACAGTATTCCAATAGGATATGAATTGAGCCACTGCGTTTTTACTAAAGTATGGCTCCATTGCTTTTGAGGAAGTCTGGTTGTAAAGTTTTCTATAATTAATGTCAGTGGATTTTCTCACCTTCTATCCACCTATAATACTATGCTATGCTTTTAACCCAAGGCAATATTATTATTAATTTTCTCATGGATCATTTCAGAAATGGAAAACAGATGAAGATGAGCCATGGACAAGAATACCAGGTCATTAATGTTAGTTATTAGAATGAGAAGACTAAGTTTAAAATGGCTTTAGATTTGGTTCTTTGTTTTGTTTTGTTTTGTTTTTTGTTGTTTTGCAGTGGTGATGGGTTTGTTTGTTTGTTTGTTTGTTTGGGGTTGTCTAGGAGGTGTTCCTTTTCAAAATTCTAAAGTCTTACAACTTGACAGTTCTTCATATCATTTGGCATAATGGTCCAAAGGCTAAAAAAATATTGAAGAACTATCATTTGAGGAAAAAGCAGATGCTAGCTGCTCTTCTTGTAGTCCTGATCACACATTACACTGGATTGTTCACCCTACTTGCCTTTCTTCCCTGACCATAGTGCACATAAAACAGAGACTATAAAAGGGTGTAGAAGCTACATATATTTTTCAGAATAATAAAAGGAGAAAAATACAGAAATGTGTGCTTCATATGACATTAAAAATCATTTTGTAAATCAGTAGTTGTAGATTCACCTCCAATAACTATAATTACTAACATTGGTTAGTTAAAACTAACTGAAAAGTCGTATCTTCATGGAAACATTGGCTACTTTGACTAAAAGGGTCAATGATTAATAAAAAGAACTACTTTGATTAATACCTTAAATATTATCCTGTCCACTTGTGCTTTGATCAAGTGAAAACTAGTAATGGATGAGTTATGGGCTGAAAAGTTGAAAGTATACCAACTGTGCTTAAGAATTTCAAATGCTTTGGCTAAGATAGAGACATTGTGGTGTTTAATTCTGTTCCTCCTTTCATGTCTAATAGAAGCAAGGTAAATGTAGCTCTCAAGAGGCTTTGGATTTTAATTATGTTAGGCAAACAACTCATCAGACCAAACACAAACTGAGACTCCAAGGAGAGTCTGCACAATGCATAATGAAATAGAGAGGCTAGTATGCTCATAAATTGCACAGAGATAGTCACAAAACAAATCATTCAAGTAGGAATATATGATAACTTATGTCATCCACCAATAGGAGAGTGTGGTTATGATCAGCAAACATCAGTTTTTCCTACCTATAACCAGTCCGTTTTTTTTTTTTTCTTTGAATTGGGCACCACATACTCTAAAGACTCTATT
This sequence comes from Rhabdomys pumilio, assembly GCA_030674055.1. Lineage (NCBI taxonomy): Eukaryota > Metazoa > Chordata > Mammalia > Rodentia > Muridae > Rhabdomys > Rhabdomys pumilio. The sequence goes on along the minus strand of JANHMN010000013.1, from coordinate 34,896,392 downwards.
GCTTGTCAGCTGTAGTTGTATCTTGAATTATTGTCTAGGAAGGTTCACTCCAGGGCAAGTATACATGGCAAGAAGAACAAATTGCAGAGGACTTCCTTTAATGTGAATCATATCTATGAATTCCTTCAGAGCAACAGATTACCTGGAAACGAAGATGTGAGAAACATTCTCCCTATCAAAGGAAGAAACTGAAGAATGTTAGACAGCCCAGGGGCTATGAAGTTCAATTTTGGGACTGGCCCTAGATCCAGGGTAAAAAGATTTGGGTGCTTACTGGACCTGATGCTTAAGTCATTCATAGAGTCATCTTCTTGCTAGAAATGGCCCAGAGGCTTGGCAAATCTGCCCAGATGGTCTTCTAGCTAGAGGAGGTGAGGAAATGTTTGAAAGGAGAATTCTAGTGCAATAAGAAATTTTGTTGACAGTGACAGTAATCAATGGTAGGCCGGATCTGAAACCGGGGGATTAAAAATTCAACCATCCAATCAAGCACATTTCATAATATTTCTGAGGATTCTGTCTGTCTACACTAGAACACAACCATCTCCTTTCTTTGGATGTGCTTTCTTTTATGTTTTGGTGGCCGGATTGTGATTGTGTATACGATAGAGATTAATGGCATCTGTGTTATAAGGATAATTCCTTATTGTGAAAATAATTTTGCTAATATTTCTACATATTTTAACTTGACAAGCAATTTCTTCTTTATAAAAACAGGCAGTTTTTAGAAAATATATAGATGTGCCCTATACATCTTAAGTCCATATAAAATAGTTATACAGTTATATGCCAAGGACATGTAAGATGAATCACCATCTCTAGCTGACATGTGGCATCTTTATTCTTTTAAGCACAGTTGAAACTGTTTCAACAACAAATTGAAATTTACAAAATCAACTTTTTTAATAATAGAGAAAAATCTTGTCCAAATGAAGAGAAGGTCAACAAAAAACAGAGGAATAAGGAAGTAAGGAAGTTATGTCTCGGACTCAACTCTGGAAAATGTGTTTTGGACTCCTTAGGTGCTCCTCCGTGCTGTGTAAATAGAGCACACCAGCATCTTGGTTTGTAATTGGAAAACACGCATAATAAGAACATTAGTAGCAGTGAAAAAGGAAAGTCCTTAAACACCCTAAAACCAATTATTTCACTAGAGCTTAGGGTGTTTTGTTTTGCTTTGCTTTGTTTTGTTTTTTAACAGATGTATACTTTGTAGGTGGACATTGCAACTCCAAGAAGAGAATGGTTATAAAATAAAAAATCTCAGTGCAAACACAACTTACTTTCCTATGAGTTATTGGTCAAGAAGTTCTCAGAGGCATCCAAAATAGCACAGGCTATTTCTCATGATCTTAATTGGCTACTGTATAGTCTATATGGCTACACTTACGTGCTAAAAACCTATTGCTGAAGAGACCATGCACTTTGCATTCAGGACAGAGAAATCAACCTTGAATGGTATGGGAAATTCTCTCCATGGTAGCAATATTATGTAGTATTCCAGAAGGTGCTATGCAATCTTGGGGAAGAAAAATAAGTGGTTAAATCTAGCACTGGACCAGGCATACTACAACAATGACCTGCTGGCTATATATGCCCACTAGTACAATGGTGGCATGCAGGGTATGGGACTAACCAACTGCTTTCTGATTGGCTGTGAAGCCCATCCTATAATAGGGATTTTCCTTAGTACCATAAATTCACTGAAAAGCTCAGAATAAGAGGTCGTAGGCCTGAAGGGAGAGGTGGGTGGATATGCCTACTGCTGTTGTTTTATTAAATGGCTGTGTTGCCAGAGTGCCTTCTAACTGTCCATTTGTGCTGCTTTCAACTTTGGTTAGAAAAGCTTATTTTTTTCAGTAACTAGTGACTAGGGCAAAAACTCCTAACTAGTCAAAGTGCTAAGTGTGAATACCTTAATGCTTAGCTGTGAGTCTTCAATGTCAACATCAGGGCTCAGAGAACTTTGTGGAAGAAGGCATGGAAAGAATCTAAGATTCCAGTTATGGGAAAGAGAGCTGTGAAATTCTGACTTCTGGACATGATTTGACCATTGTGTGCACCAATTCACAGCTGCTGTAGTTACTGCACAAGATCACGCACAAGATTAAGGCAGTCATAATGCCAGAATGGATAAGAATGTCTCCCTAAAGACCCCATTCCTATTAAAGGAGACATCGACACTTAGTGACAGTTGAGGAGGGTGAGTCACTCTTTTCTAGGGATATGGCTCCTGGTGGGATGTTCGTGCTCCAGAGGATAACTCCACGCATCCACAGTCATGTGGGTAGCCCTAATTGAACTCAGGGGTACATTTCAAACAAAATTAAATAAAAAATAAGACATGAAGCTTGAAAAGTACTGGAGTAGAAAGCACAAGAGGAGTTGGTGGGAGGTAGTAGTCGATATAATCAATATATTATATAGATATATGGAACAAATATAAAGATATGGAAAGAATAAGATATTATTTTTAAAAATTCAATGCCTGATCAAAACTTCTTTTCCTACCATGATACCTAAAATTCCAGATTTAAGTTACCAGTCACATGCAATATCTTACTAGGAAAAGATTTTTATCAATGATAAGGACTAACAGGTAGGTAATTATAGTCAAACTATTCTTAGAAGCTACATTTGTTCAACATATGAAATACTGTTAATAGTGACCTCACTATTTAAATGTTGCTTTTTTTTTTATCAGTATGGAACAAGATTGGACCACAATATTTGTAAACAGTGTGTAAACTACTCTAAAATGATCACAATAACCTACTTCCTCATTGTGTATCAACTTCTAGACTACAAAACGTACCCAGAAAGGAATGTTCTTCATCACATCACAGATGATTTTGTTTCTATGATCTCTAGTCTGAAAGGTCTACATAGAAAGAAACTGCATCTCCTGGACCAGAAGCTGCTACAGGAAAAATAACTATACAGGGATAATCAGGAAGATGTCCAGGCATCATTTTCAATGGATAATGAACTTTTATGTAAAGACTCTAATTCTATTTCTCTTGGGACTTTTATGTAACTTTAACAAGCTCATTACAAAGTTGCACCCACCAGATATGTTGACAGCTTATAAGACACTAACCAAGTCAGATGCCAGACTTGTGCTAATACTTGTCTTCTTGAGTATGGCATCATAAATGTAACCTCTGTTTCTATCAGGCAATTTAGTGAGTTCATTTATAAGTATGAGGGAACAGATTCAGAATCACGACAATTTGAAGAAAGATCTTCTTCACATAACATGTCCTCAGAGCATAAACTGCATTGCAACCTGTTTAGTGACAGGGAAGGTTTCCTGCAAGAACTGTCTTTGCCAACAATTTGCATTCATTATATGACATGAAGCATCGGGGAATTGTTTTCCCAAAGATTATATCTAAAATATAACCTAGATCACCTAATTTTCTAGAAGAAAGAAATGTTCCCAATTAGCAGAGGGTCATCCTAATGATGTAATGACATTTTGGCCTAAAACATTGCCTGAATTCTTACTGTGTCTTCTCAGAAAATGTAAAATGACCTTAAAAATTCTAGACAACCCAAAACTCCATGGAGACAAAGGAAAGCATTGAAGTGTCACTTTTACCTGAGGGAGAGAAAACAAGGTTGACAATTACTTTAAAATGTTCTATAAAACTCTCTCCTCAGAAGTTAGGTTTCAGAAATAGATAAGATATGAAAGTAGAGGGGGAACTACGGGAGGGGAAAGGACCAATGAGTAGCAGAGAGGACAAGAGAGGATGAAAAAGGATGATAGGGTACAGGAGAGTCAAACTGCACATATGTGTATGAAAATTAGTGGGCTTGTTACTTCTTATAATTAATATAAGCAAATTTAGGCAAGTCACATTTGAAAATCATGTTGGGACCTACTAGGGATATGAATGAGAAAGGGAACAAAGGATAAATAAGAAAGTATACTGGGTGGAGAATGGGATCCAATCTATTTTATGCATATATGGAAATATAGCGAAACCCTCTGTTCTGTATAATATATGCTAAAATGAAATTTTCTCTTCAGAAATCGCTTTCTCTCTCAGAATTTGCATTAGTATCTTCTAAATGTATGCATGGAAATGACATAATAAAGCTCCCTACTTGGTACAATTAACTTATGCTGAAACAGCAAAACAACTTTCTCCTCCCGAATCTACCTCTGTCCTCTTCCAGAACCATTTATTTTGTGTCTCCAAAGCCAGTGTTGCTTTGTTGGTCTTTAAATAAAAGTCAACATTCTGGTCTGCCTGACTGTATGACAATAAAAGTTTCCAGTCTACTAATAGAACAAGGGTTAGATGGAGAGAAACTAGTCATTCCCATGATACCCAGGTTGAAGTGTTCTTTTCTCCCCGAAAGCTTGGAAACTCCCCCACTTCTCTCTGACCTCTGTTTGCTCTGCAGACCTGGACACAGCACAGTCTCATACATCCTGGAGCTAGAGAATTTTTTTATTCTAGTGTTTGGATTCTTTTCAATGCTGAGCAGGAGAGAAATGGGATGAGCAGGATGTTTCCAGCTCTTTCCCTTGAACCACTGATAAGTAATCACACATGGCCAACTGCACTCTCCCCGCTGCTATAACACAACTACCAATGCAAAGAGAAAGAAGTGAAGTGGATTGTCATGAATAGAAGAGGAAGATCGCCCAAATCTTTGGTAAACAGGGAAATACTCTCAAGGATCAAATAATGAATATCTATCAGGCTTCAGGGGACACCAGAAGAGAGGAGAGTAGGTCTCAAAATCTATGGCATGGGAACCGGCCTGCAGCCCACTGGGGACCACCTACTGTTTGAATGTGAACTGGTCAACTGCCAAAACCTTCTATAAACTTAGATCCCTGATTCCCATCTTTTCAGATGATATCAAAATCGAAACTATCACAGCATTTTACTTTAGATAATTAAACTTTCCTTATCGTGGTTTATTCATAACAAAAATATTTATAAAATATTTTGGTCAAATGAAAACTAAACAAATAAAAGCTCACGTTATTCCTTACATGATTAGCTAAAAACTAAACTGCTGCAGAAATATAATCTCCAAGTTTAGAGTTTTGTATAAATTTCTTTGGTATGTCAATTTCCCATTCACCTTTGAATTTTTCTCTGCTCACACCAGGACTTTTCTAATCCCACGTTTCTAAAAAAAAATAATAAATCCTTTTAGTGGAGGAAGTGATGGTTGAATTTTTCCAGTACTGACAAATCATTTTTATTATTATGTTTGTTTAAAATGTATAAACAGAAAACTAAGTATAAACTCCTTATGCTTAGAGTTTATGCTTAGAGCCTGCATTCTAACCAAACAATCTTAACAATATATGCAAACAAAATTATAACTGCAACAGAATTCAAATTGGCACATGAATGTAGTGTGAGAGAAGATGATGTTACATTCACATTTGTACTGAGACTAATTAATTGCTTCAGTATAGGTTTGTCATGTAAATACTTGATGCTTCAACTAGTCTATGAGCACAAATAGGTAAAATGTTTCTAGAGTTTTCCATATTAAAACTATTAGGACCTATTCAATTTTCACCACTTTGTAATGTAATCTAGCATTTAGTTGATATAAAGTGTGTCATTTATTAATTCCTTCCTATGTTACTTTTATGCTCCATGTTGAAATGATATTTAGTGTTAAAACTTTATTAGACACCAATACACAGCTATTTTTCATGAGGGCAATTTTGCTCTCCATAGGATTCATGGCAACTCTGGAAGACATTTTTGATTATTTGATCTGGTAAGATGAGGAATTAGCAGCTAGTAGGTATAAGCAACACACATCTCTTACATAGCAATTTCCTCCAGGTTGTAATCATCTTTCCTAGATGAAAGATGGAGGCTAATAAAATGACTCAGAAAAATTACAAGATTTATGGAAATCTTCATCTAAATTAGATATGTAGCAAACAAATGCTAGGGAGAAGAAGATTTTTCACTGGAGCTACCTACAAAGAGAGGTGTAGCTTTCAGGAGCTGTCATTCATGCTGGGTTCTGCTTTCAGTGATATAGATATCTCTGACTCACTCATGTTACTATAAAAAACCCCAGCCCCACAGACCTCAGTCAACTCACTGCTTTATGAAGCCAGGCTTGGGTGGGATCATTTTTTTTCCTCCGTTCTCAGTGCACTATCTGCAGTGAATAGATATCTATCACGTCGCTTTGGAAAAAAGCCAGGCAACTATAACCTAAAATACAAAGGACAAATCTCTGTCACATTGAATCACCTAGGCCAAAGTATAGATAGCGAGTTAATTAGGAAATTGAGATAAGAGAAATACCAACTGCTAACTGTCACACATCATCTATTACAGGGTTATAAATGGAGCTCTCGTGGCTTATGTTTCTTTTTCTAAAGTATTTTAGCTGAATATTTAAAAACACAATTTTAAGAACATGCCTTTTAGAAAAAAACAATGTAAATTCCATGCAACATAAAATCTTAAGTTCCAAGAGTTCTAATAAGACTAACATTTGGAAAATGTTCATTTCCTTATATGACATTATTCTTATATCTCGGTTCATCAGATTGCTGATTTTGACATTTACTATTTTAAAGCACGTATATACTTGTACTTGTACTTAGCATTGAATCCACATTAGACAAAACTTTGCTTGTCATCTGACTGAATAAAAAACAAAGTATACTACAGAATCTATGCTTGAGTTTCGCTTAAGCTATTTATTCCCACAAAGAAATGATGCCATAAGAAAATATGTAACCTAGAATTATAGATTAGTCTATAATGATAGACTAATTAAGAATCCTAATACTGTCTTCAATCCATCCAAAAGCTGCATTTACTAGTGCTTAGCAAAGGCCATGAATGGTATAGGAAGAGATAGATAGTCGATGTTAACAGATAATGGGGATATGATTGGAGAGAAGAAATAACAGCTAATGTGTTGAGGTTTGATGTATTACTATGTGTTGTAATGCTAAATATTGGCTCCTAAGACTTAGTTGTCCCAGGAAATCCTCATGTACATCAATGATCTTATGTATCCTTGTTATAGCTGAGCAAAAGAAAGATAGGTGGGGTCTCAGTTCCTAGGCTTGGGGTCAGAGATAGAACTACAAGGGAGAAGAGAGAGAAGGTGAAGAGAAGAAAAGCCACCATAGGGTAAGGGATCATGAGAACTGACCATGAGTGCTGGCTAGTTGGAGTAAGAGAGGATCAGGAAGAACATGACAAGACCTATCTTGGGGTCATAAATAGGAATGTAGATAAAATAATATAGAGGGTTGATATCTTTCCAGCTCTAGTGCTAATTAAGTCTTATTGTAACTATAAAGGTTTTGTGTCTTTTATCTGGGAAATGGATGATCAAAGGCAGGGTAAAAAAAAAAAAACCCTCCAATTGAGATTAAATATTTACCACAACACTAAAGTTCTACAGCACAGTAGGGCAAATGTAGTTGACAATTAATTACATATTTTAATATAGATAGGAGAGAGAATTTGTGAAAATGTCAATGAAAATAAATGATCACCAATTTAAGGTGATGGATATGCCAGTTACTATGTACTAATAGCTACATGAAGTATTTATTGAAATGGCACATGAACTCATATAAAGGTATAATTCTGTAACTATTAAACATTTAAAAATTTTTTAAAAAGTGTCACAAACGCATCTTAAGTGGCATAATCTTTATAAAGTTTAGTCTCTGGTCAAATATAGTGTGTATTTTTTTTCCCTAGAAGTAAACTTGCTTAACGGGCTCCAGTCAGAACTTGGTAAGGAAGCATGTACCAGTAATAAGCCAGCAAAAATACTTTTAGAGCTAAAACTTTTCTGCTCCAGTAAAACTTCAAGTGTCAAAACAATTATCACTTCAATTTATTTTCAAGATTGTCTGGCCAGCTGCTGCAAATGATGGGTCATTTTTCATCTCTGTCCTTGTACAAGAGGGTGGCCTAGAATCAAGAAGTCTTCATTTGACTCCTGATTACCTTGATAACTCATCATCCCGTGACCTTAAGGAAGTTTCTATGCTACCACCTCCCCTCCTGCTCATTTGCAAGGCAGATAACAACAGCTCTGTTAGCACTGTGAAGGCCAAATGAAGCCACACAAGGAGTACACATTTGTCATTTCCTAAGCTCTCAGGGCTTGCTCTCATTGTTTCTTTACTTGAGCTCTGGTGCGAGAAATAATTAAAAGATTACAGGAAGCACAAATGATTATCAGAATCGATTTTTAAGATACAGCTGAATATTTGAAATAGGCAGAATTACTATGCTTAGAGTAAACCATTTTCTCAATATCTCTATGTACATCAGTTCTGGAAACAGTGTAGTTGTAATTAAAGTGGTTTTTGTTTTAATTATTTCAAACAAATACGTGTTTATGGAGCGTCTTTTAGGTTCCAGGGAGATGTAGTCATCCATGGGGAGTCAAAGTTGATGACAGAGGATCTGTGTCCTCAGGAAGCTGACACTGTAAGAAAGTAAGGAAGAAGGTGGTACAAAAATCGCATTAGTCCTTCCCCTGAATCACAGACTTCTTAAAAATTATGTGTGAATAGGCAGTCCCTAGCTAAATTATTGTAGAGAGAAAGAGGATATGATCCCCGCGTGTTTGTGAATAAGGAAATCTTTCAAAGTGAGCTGTAAACTACAGAATTGAGATACTAATGCTAAGCATTTCTTGTGTGGATTTACAACAATCACACAAGCACAAATACACACACACGCTGGCCTGCTCAGAAATCATCTCAGAAAAGAGGTGGAAAGCATATAAGAATGAGAGATGGTAGATGACTATAAAAAAAAAGAGTATTTTCCAGATAGAGCAGAGCAGCCACGTGAATGAGCTCACAGCAACAGTACCAGCATCACAAGACCAGTGCAAGCTCAAGTCAGAACATATTCCATCATGGATAGGGGAGTGGGTAGGGAAGTTTCAGTTCAAGCAGAGGAGCTATGAGAAATTAGTCAAAGCTGAGGCTTCAGTTTTCTGTAAGAATATAGCCTCTGGGGAGTTAATCACACTCCCGAGGAAAGCCACACATCCAATAATAAGCAGGCAACACCAATTGCACTTGATGACTTTTTTTTTAAAGGTCATAAATTTGAGAGGCTACAAAAAGGGAGTGGATCTAAGAACAATTGGGGGAACTGAAAATGATCAAGACCTATTGTACAAAGTTCTTAAAATATTAATAAAATGATATTTAATGGTAAGTTGGGTTGGTAGGGAAGGATATATTTAGGAAGAGGTGGTGGACAGAAAATAAATATGATCAAAACATGCTGTTTCAGACTCAAAACACTCAAAGAATTCAGGAAAAGAAACCGAATGAACAACAAAACAACTAACATGAGATTTTCATATTACAGTGTTTTCCTTCCCCAGCGAGTATTTCCGCCATGTCTAATCACCATTTGTAATAGTAATGAAGATGATGATTATACAGTCATGCAGTTTTCAGGAGGGAAGTGTGAACGGTGTGTCAACATATCACCGATACATGATTTATCAAAGTGCTTGCTTTATAAATTTTAGACTTTCATTTTAGTTTGTATGTGAGTATGTTACTTGCGTATAGGTGTGCACATTACTTGTCTACTTGGTGCCTCTGGTGGCCTGAAGAGGACACCATGTCCCAATGGACTGGATTTACTGTGGTTATGGGCTGTCATAAAGGTGCTGGGAACCAACCTAGATCCTCTACAAGAGTAGAAGATGTATTTAACCTCTTATCCCTCTCTCCAGCCCCAAGATCTATGTTTAGGTGGTACCTGTCTCTGTAAGAGACCTGTTCTAAACTTGATATCTGATAATATTTATGTGTAACTACTAACAAATGAACAAACTAGCCTTCTAGAACAAAATGGACTAGAAAAACAATATTACACTATATATCCTGTTTTCAAATTATATTATAAAATCATCAAAAGACTGGTTCTGGGAAAAACAAAACTCAACCAAACAGACATAAAATAATGAGATAAAATAGAGAGGGCTCTGAAATAAACATACAGGCATACAGCCAACTCATCTTAAGCGAAGGTATTAAGAATGTAGTCTCTTTAAATAAAGAGTGCTGTGAAATCCCGGATATCCATATCCAGATGAATGGGACTGGACAATTATACAAAATTCACTAAAGAAGACATCTACTTAAAACTTGAAACCTATAAAACTACTAAGAGAACATGGAGAACAGTCTTCTTGGTATTGGCCTTGGCAATGGTTTCTCAAATATGACAAAACCATAGGCCACAAAAGCACAAAGCACTAAAAAGTAAAGACTGAAAAGCTAAGCTATGACTACAATCTGCATTCTTTGGCAGTGCTTCATTCATTGACCCATGTGTTTCTTATCTATCATTAATTTAAATCCAGATAAAGTTCATCGACCATTTCCTTGTGCACTCCGATGTTATTTTGACTTAGTTATCAGAGACTTTGTATATTCCCTAGATGAAAATGTGGCTTACAGAAAATAGTAAAATTTTCTCATGTTCCTTCTCACATCAATGGTAATGGTACTAGGAATGGTTTTAGCTAATAGTGTGTGTGTGGGGGGGTGTAATGAAAGCCTTGGAATAAAGAAAACTGTGAGAACACATTCCTCCTCTATGCTCAATTAATAAACAACCTTATTTTACATACAACACACTGTAACAAAACAATGTTATTCTCTCATGCTCAGGCCCATTTCAGAGGAAGTGTCTAATGTCGCACACTATGGAGTTCAAGGTAAAGGTTCTTTTTTCAGAAAACCTGAACAAATTTCCAGTAATTATTTTTCCTACTACAGGATTAGAATGTCATTGCATCTTTCTTTGTACTTTACGCTCTTAACAGAAACACTGTAATGTTAACTATTTGCAGTGCTTTTAATAAGAAATTTAAATTTGTCCTGTCAATATTTATATAACATCATGTTATAATTTCACATGATTTAACATATTAATAAAAATCCTTTGCCTTGAGCTAACAAAGGCAATATTGAAGTAGATTTCACACAAATCTATTAAGTGCAATAAACATACTTGACAGAAACATCACTAAACTAAGTTCAAAAATTCAACCCTGCCCTTTAAGAACTGGTATTACATATAGAAGCTGAGAATTTAACAAATATTCACAAAACTTAATAAAGGAGAAGAACAAATTGCATAAATAAATAGATACTTACACAAGACACTAATTCCATTTAAAACACACTAGATTAGAAAATACATAATCTACAGACTATTACAATCATTCACTGAATTTTTCTTCCATAATAACTGGCTTAATATGAAGATTTATTTAAATATCTTCCTTACGTCTCACTGAAATAAAAAAAGTATTATACCCAGACAATGAATTTTTTTGATCCCAATAGTCAACCAAATATAATTTTGATAAATCATTGTTTTTGAGAAGGGGTTGAAAATTTTCAACTACTCCTGTTTCAGTAGGTATAGCATCTGATGATTGCAAACTTCTTTACCTTCCTTTTAACCTAGACCTTTGGGTTTTTGTTTGGTTGATTGATTTGGTTTTTTTCAGCTATATAGTTAAAAAAAAAATGCCTGGAAAGATCATAACCCAAGAGTAAATTTATTGCTTTTTCATTAAATTTTCCTGGAGACAAACTATGTTTTAAATACATATCCTTGGTATTTATGGGTGTTCATACAAGCATTACTCTGAGTTTTACTCAAAGAGTATTCTCTTTGAAATGAAATGTCATGACTGTTGAGATGCCTGGCTGCTCAACGAGCTGAGAATAAGTGGCAACTGAGTTCTCAGCCCTAAACATGACAAAATAAAGCTCAGAGAAAATCACAGAAAAGGAGGTAGAGAGAATGTAAAAGCTGGAATAGAGAGAGAAGGGCTATGAAATGTTATCTTCACGATATAGCACAGACATTGTGATCATGACCCCATGCTGGCTGCAGTTGTCTGCACTGTGCCTGGACTAGACTAAGCCTGTCGACAGTCAATCATGGATTAGGGAGAGACTCATGGGACCCTATTTTTCCCTTGTAAACCATTGGCTACTGATGAACTCTGAGATAAAAGCATTCATTTTCTTTAGTTTTGAACCCACTGGTGAGCGCAGCAGGCCATGATATATAGATCCAAATCTATATCTGATATATAGATCCAGAATCACACTGATGATTAAAATTTTAAAATAAAAATCAAAATAATAGGGTCACAAAAACTTAAAGATGAAGAAAGTGGAAAACGGGCTTGAATGGAGAAGAGGATTTGGCAGGAGTGTGAATGAGATAAGAGAGGATAGGGAATGAATGTAAGCAGAATGCTTTATATAGATGTATGAGACTGTCAAAGAACAAAGTTAATTAATAAAAACATAAATCCTTAGGCAGAATAAAAATCTAAATGCAAATATCAAAATAAACCAAAATACAAATTTTCAATGACCAAAAGATAGGAGAAAAATCCAAAGAATTCACACTACAATTCTGTTTCCTAATACAATGCCATGCAGCAATCACACATGAGGTATCAAGGAGCCTCAGTGCATCGGTACCCAACAACATAAAAAATGATGCAGAAAAGTCTCAATTTTGCGTTCAAAGTTGGTTAAATATAGTGGTTACTTTACAGAGATGTTTACACTCATTACTAACTCATTAGCCTCTCGGCGAAGATTCAGATTATGATTGCTCCTCAATTACTACTTTTAAATTCCATTTTAGGCAAGTTTCAATGGTTTTACAACGTTCAGAAAGGTGAGAGGAGAAAACCATCATAAATCTGTGGTGGAGAGTGAGCAGCAAATAGAAACAATTTCTACAACTTTTTTTTAAAAAATCTCAAAAAAAAATATGTAAGCATTTCATGTCCCACCTTCAGTTATGATGGAGACGAATCCTGTCTGTGAAAAGATGCTGCAGTGCTTTGGATATGGTTTGCCCCTGTCAAGATCCATAGTGAAAAGCAATTGCCAATGTGTTATTTACAGCTAGTGACTCCTTAGGAGGTATTGCATTATGGGAGGTAGATGCTTATGAAGAGATTAATATAGAATCTGTGACAGTGGGTGTGTATCCTGATAGCAGCTTGTTATAAAGTGTCTGGAAATTGTACTTCTCTCTGTTCTGTATGTCCCTGCTGTGCTTGGTCTTGACAAAACCACAAACCCAAATAAACTGCTTTTCTTTTTCAGTTGTCCAAATCAACATATCCTGTTATTAACAACATTACAGATACATTCTGATCTTTACTTTGAAAACAGTTAGGAGATTCTGTTTTCTTTCTGCAAGAAAAATACTTGATAATCTACCTTGTTAAAGACACCATGATTTTCTGGCAAGTGACCTATAATACAATGGGTCATTATACACACCTTCAAGACAGTAGTTATATAAGAGAATTGCTCATTAGACCACACTACAACCACACAATCTCAACTATCCTTACCCTGTCTGATGGCCTTCAATTTTGCTCTATATGAAAGTTCTCTTCATACTCCAACATATAACAAGGACACATGTTCCACTATAGTTATAGCAGCCTTATTTATAATAGCCAGAAGCTGGAAACAACCCGGATGTCCCTCAACAGAATAGATACAGAAAATGTGGCACATTTACACAATGGAGTACTGTACTCAGCTATTAAAAACAATGACTTCATGAAATTCTCAGGCAAATGAACGGAACTAGAATATCATCCTGAGTGAGGTAACCAAGACACAAAAGAACGAACACACATGGTTTGTACACACTGATAAGTGATAATATCCACTAATAAGTAGATATTAACCCAAAAGCTCAGAATAACCATGATATACCCCACAAACCATATAGAGTTTAAGAAGGAAGACCAAAGTATGAATGCTTCGATCTTATATAGAGGAGAACAAAACAATCAAAGGACATAAAGGGAGGAAAGGACCTTGGGGGCAGAGAAAATGGGGAGCAGAATCAGGTATTAGAAGGGACAGGAGAGAAGTACAGAGAGTTGAAAAATTGAATATGTAGCAGTGGGGGATGGAGAACTGGGGGGAGCTACTAGAAAGTCCCAGATGCCAGAGAAGCAAGAGACTCCCAGGACCCAACGGCGATGACATCAGCTGAAATACTCAACAAAGAGAAGACAGAACCTATAGAGACCACCTCCAGTTGATAAGCACATCCCCTAATTAAGGGATGAGGCCAGCCACCCATCTCAAAATTTTTAACCCAGAAATATTCCTGTCCAAAGGAAAGACAGGGACAAAAAATGGAACAGAGACTGAAGGAAAGGCTACCCAGAGACCATCCCACCTAGAAATCTGCAGTCACCAAACCCAGACACTATTGCTGATACCAAGGAGCACTTGCTGACAGGAGCCTGGTATAGCTGTCTCCTACCAGAGCCTGACCAATACAGATACTCACAGCCAACCATTGGACTGAGCCCTGAACCCCAATGAAAGAGCTAGAGGAAGGACTGGGGGAGCTGAAAGGTATTGCTACCACATAGGGAGAACAATATCAACTAACCAGAGCACCAAGAGTTCCCAGGGACTAAACCACCAACCAAAGAGTATACAGGAAGGATCCATGGATCCAGATACATACCTAGCAGAGGATGGCCTTATCTTACATCAATGGGAGAGGAGGCCCTTGGTCCTGTGGAGCTTTGATGCCCCAGTGTAGGGAAATGCTAGAGCGGTGAAGCAGGAGTAAGTGGGAAGAGGAGCACCCTCATAGAGGCAAAGGAGGGGTAGGAGAGGGGAGATAGGTTGGGGGAGGGTTGAGGAGGGGTAACCTGGATGGGAGATATCACTTGTAAACAAATGAAATGATTAATTAAAAAAAAAAGTTGTCTTCCACGCAGTACTTACAATTTAATTTTTTAATGCAGTTCTAAAAATAGGATCTGTCTCTCTGCTTAGATTCTCTCACAGATTCTCATCACTCCTGTGATTAGTTTAAACTCCTGAGCATGGGACTTTAGGCACATGTATGATCTAGAACTAACTAGCTTTCCCAGCTATGTTTTTATTCATTTCCCACATGGCTGAATCGCGTATCTATCCCCGCCCCGCCCCCCCAAAAATACTATATATTTTCAAGTCACAATTCTTTCTCCAATACTCTTTTCTCCACTGGGAAATTAAAAGAGCCGTAGTAAAGATGATTTATCCAGTAATTTGATTTTGTGCTATAAAACAATACTAGAAGGCAAGAACAAGCCAGACAGATGTCTGCAGACTTAGGGAGTGATGGAGCTCACCTACCAAAAGGCACCTAGAGTGGGCGAGCATGGCAGAGGGATTTGCAGAACTCGGGGTGAGTGGAGAGGCAGTTAAAATCCTGTGCTGGTTGGAAAAACGTTACATGTCAACAAACAAGAAAGAAAGCTGATGGCTTCGGGGAAAGACAAGAATGGGTTCTATAGCAGAAGCTGTATTTTAAAAGTTTGGTATCAGAGGCACCAAAAACCTTTAAAGTTAAGCAGATCTAGCTGACAAGTTCCCAGTGTTAAGTGAATGCCTTTCAAGTGGTTTTGATCAGGAGAAAGCCCTGCAGCCCAGAATCTAGGTGTTTGAAAAGGTCCTGAAGATTAGTTCACTGATGCAGTCAGGGAAAAGGGAAAGAGCTTGTGTTAGCAGCTGTCTTTCTTGTGGGCAGAGGAGCCTCCTAAAGGTGAAAATGGTCACAATTCTGATGATATGGACTTCAGACTTAGGCTCCCTGAACAACCTAAAACAAAATTGAAGTACATTTAATTGGAATCCTTCAAATGGAGTATAGCTTAAAGAATATCTATGAAGTCAGTCTTTGTATTTACAATTGACTAAAAGATCAAAGATACATTTTAATCACAGAAACACTGCAAAAGAAAAAATTCTTCTGGAATAAACAAGATCCAGAGTGTTCACATTTACTAATTATATAAAGTGCCCTCAAATGAAAAGAGTGCTTATACCTTATGTTTGAATCGGGAGTCCGTCCATAAAATGGTTTAGTATATTTGAAAAGAAGCAGCAGGAAGAACCCAGCTCCATTTCCTGAAGCAAGTTTTCCTCCAAAGTCTTTGAGAGGCTACAGTGAGGTCACTCAGCACCACTTCCTGCTGTGGCTATACCACCCATGGAGACATAAGTAGACTCTTATTAGAGGTAAATTAGATAAACTGAAAGCAGTCTAGTTGTCAGGGGAAAGGAGAAGTATACCAGAGGAAAGAAAGCTGCTTCAAATCATTATATTACCAGAAAGAAAAATGCAATTTCAGTAGACATCTTAAAACTGGCTTTCAAGTCAGCATTAAACCTACATATCACCATTATATAATTTCTTTCCTGCAACTGCTGATCTACGCCTTAAAACTGAATAGCCCTCGTTGCCAGGAGGATGTTCCCACCACCCCAGCCCTTACCCCAGCAGACCTCTCCTCTCCCTGGGACCTTCAGTCTCTTGAGATTTAGATGCATCTTCTCTGACTGAACACAGACCCGGCAGTCCTCTTCTATATACGTGTTGGGGGCCTCATATCAGCTGGTTTATGCTGCCTGGTTGGTGGTCCAGTGTCTGAGAGATCTCAGGGGTCCAGGTGAATTAAGACTGCTGTTCCTCTTGCAGGGTCGCCAAGAAATGCCAAGAATTGAAAAAAAGAAGTCACAAAAAGTAATAAATACCCTCTAGTAAATATATGCTGACTGTGTAATGTTGTGGGTAACTATTCTTTTATAAGCATTTCAACAATGAAAATCACTCACAAACAACTATCGTTCAGATAGCCTAAAGGGCTCACATCCCAACTGAACTTGTTACTGTCCAGGCTTTTGTAGGTATAACATAGATCTGTCTACTCCCTCTAATGTCCAATATGAAATATGAGCACAGTGGTTCCCTGTAGCATTAAGTACTACTTAAGAGTAATATAGACAAAATAATAGATTGTGCAGGCACAAAAGGCAGAATGGCTGGCAGAAGGCCTATTTCCATGACCCAATAGCTTTGACCTGATAGAGTCCCTTCACATCTAGGTGCCAGAATTTCTCATCTGTAAAGGTGGAGAAGAGTATCTTTCTATGGAATGTACATAAAGTCCACACAAATAAGAAACTGCTAAGCAGGAAGCAATAGAATCCATATATGATCAGGATTGGAGCAGCAGAAGGCTTTGACCAGAGCTAACAGCTAGGCTTGAAAAACTACCCAAGAAGCAAAAATGAACAAGCAATGTGAGGAAGCAAATCTGGAGCCATGAAAGCTGTGGCTTGAAATTCAAAATCTATTAAATTTCAGGCAATTAGCAATTTGAAGGTCCTGACATTTGAAATAGGCTCCATTAGACCTGTCTGAGATTTAAAAATAATTGTTCTTGTACTTCCAAGCCATTGTAGTTACGGGTAATATAGCTACAGTAGTCAAACTCATTGAAAGACTAGGAGTATATAATACAGCTACCACTACTAGTTAATTAAAATCCTGAGACGTACTGGACGCTACACTAGAAACTTTGCATATTCCATTTAAAGTTTTTAAGACACTCGAGTAAAACTATTTACATTACACATTGAACAAACGACAAATCAACAAGTGTAGAGGGAATATAGACCCAAGTACATCCAAGAAGCGGTAGAAGAGGTATGGTGTGTATTTCAACATCGATGTCCTTGGATACCAATGAGTTACTTCTTTTCGGCATCGCCTACTTTTCTCCTCAGTCTGTCTGTGGCATTAATCTATGACAGTCAGTCAACAATGAGGGCCTCAAAAAGATATCAGTAATATAGATTATGAGGAATGTTTCCTCCTATGTATATCTACATTTGGGGACTCAGAGGATTATCACTAATGTTCTTTGTGACAGGGAAGCTGGGAAAATCAATTCTGATTCTTCTAGAATAGCTAATGAGCTTTGGAGAAAAGAAAGGTGTTTGATGAGAAAGATAATGAAGCTGGCTTAAAGATTATGCTTGTCAAGCTCCGGGGACATTTGTTCGGAAAATCCAGTTATCTGGTAGGTGTGGAGCTTAGAGTTTACTGGAGGCAATGACTTGCAAAACAATTTATGTAATACCGGGCACACACACACACACACACACACACACACACACACACACACACACTGATTGTTTTAATAGTTGCTCCAAGGGGACAAACTGCTGAATTGACAACTTTCTGTTCATTCTTAAATATTTTTTTAATAAGGCATTTTCATTATATTCTTTTTTCTACCTCTAATTCTACCCTCTCTACCCACCAATTTTGAGTTTTCTTCTTTTTTCCCAACACTGAATTCAGTTTGTATTGCCAGACTACTCTTGGTAGAGTAGCCTGCCCTGGAAAGTGGTCAACACTCCAGGGGTCAAGTCATTTTTAAAAAAAGCACACTTACCCTTTCCCAACACTATCAGATTTCAATAGTTCCTTAGCAGGTAATGGGATTTTGGACTCACCCCTACCCCATGCTGGGATTCTATTTGGCTCAAGCTTTTGCAACTCTCCTGCCTGCTGATGCAATCTCTGTCACTTCAAAGCCAACTGCCCTGGATAGCCAAAATCTACTATTTCCTTGACTCTATTTTGAGCATCCAACTGCATTTAAAGCATACATAGCATTATCTTCCAAATGTATCAAGTTATTTTCTCTATATAAGAAAGAGGGTAAGCAATATTCTCATGAGGAATTCTTGAGACAAAATTACTGATAATTACTCTGAAAATTACTGATAAAGCTGGGGCAGACTCAGCTCTTGTGGGTCACACTCTAAAACTCTATTCAGCGGAATAACTACATCTATTGACACAATGCACATCTGTCCCTCCTTGGGACAAAAATGCAGCCAAAATGTTTACGCTGTTGTGTTAATAGCGTAAAAAATATAATTACTATTTAATCACTGCTAAATTAGAGTTGGCCTTGGTTTCTTGGCAAGTTTTTCATTTCATTAATAATGTATTGAAATTCCCCCTTTTCTTCCATCTTCATTCTAACATGTCATTCTATAATGACAATATTCAAAATACCATTTTACATGATCATGGCCACTGTATAAAGCAAATTAAAGTATAATTGGTCTTCTTTCCATTTAAGAGAAATAGTACTACCATAAAGCATCTGATTTACAAAGCATTATCCTTGTGGAAATCATATTTTTAAACACAAATTCTGTTTGAATAGAAAATCAACTTCACTAATACATAATCTGAAAATTATGAAATGAATACATCTCACATTTGTGTTTCAATTGCATCATATTTCATTTTATAAACTTAACATTATGTTATTATTGCTTCCTTGGCAATCATAAGCTCACATCCTGCTTAGAAAAAGCATTTTCAACATTGAATAAAGAACAATAGATGTGATTTGTCTGTGCCTGTTGATAACTCTTCAAGAATAATAAATAAATGACACAAGCATATAAACAAATAGTTTATTTTAAAACTAAGATTAGTTTAATGCACAAAAGCTTGACTGTGACACCAACTAAATCATTCTAACTCTTAGATTTCAGTTTTATCAAGTATAAAAAAAAAACATTCCTCAAAATTACTTAAAAGTCTTTTTGATTTCAAATGTTTTAATATGAAGTGGGAGTTGATATATAAATATTAAAATTATGTTTTAGGTTCAGTGAAAAGTGAGCCAAGAAGAATTACACTTTAAAAGAGTTTTACTTGAAGGAGTTATTAGTCAGGAACAATTCTGGATCACAACTTTTGAAAGTAGGTCAGTGACCTCATCCCTCCACTGGAAGCCCTGTCTACCTCTCCACTGTTGGGCATTTTGGCTAAGGTCATCTCCATTGAGTCCTGGGAGCCTCATATCCGAGTTCTCTGGGACTTTCTAGAGGTTTTTCCTGCCCCTCTCTCTCTCTCTCTCACACACACACACACACACACACACACCCCCACACCCCCCCCCCCCCCCCCACCCCCCCCCCCCCCCACCCCCCCCTCCCGCTCTTAGCACCTGCATATTTTCAGTTGTTTTCCTGACCCCTTTGGGCTTCTCTCCTGTCTCTCCTCCTAACTCCATGCCTAATCCTGCCCCCTTTTTTTCTCCCCCTCCCTTCTCCTACTCAGTTCCCTTCCTGCCTCTGCCTCCCATGATTATTTTGTTCCCCCTTCTAAGTAGAATTGAAGCATCTTCACTTGGGCCTTCCTTCTTGTTAAATTTCTTACTGTCTGTGGGTTGTATCATGGGTATTCTGTACGTTCTGGCTAATATCCACTAAAGCCACCAACCAAAGACCACATGGACCGGTCCGTGGCCCCTGGCACACACGTAGTGGAGGACTGCCTTGTCTGGCCTAAGTGGGAGACGATGTGTCTAATCCTGTAGAGACAAGATACCACAGGACTTGGGATGAATGTGGGAGAGGGTTAAGGGAGGAGGATGGATGGGTGAGGGGGATAGGGAGCACCCTCACAGAGGCAAAGAGGCAGGGGTTGTGGGAAGCCATGAAGAACTTTTAAAGGGTCAACCAGGAAGGGGGCAACATTTGGAGTGTAAATAAATAAAACAATAATTTTAAAAATGAAAGAAAGTTATTAGCACCAGGCCACCAACAGTCCTAATGGAGTCTTAACATTTGAGGACGTTCAGGTCTCAGTAAAGATTGATGGGATTTGTCCAAGACAAATGACCTAGCTTGGGTCACAAGGACAGGAAAACACTAGACAAAAGCTATCCTGGGGCTGGGCATCAGGGAACTGGCTGCAGCTACTAAAGGGACATAGGAGCTGCAAGACCCTAGCAGGTCACAGCTCTCAACCCTCCTAATGCTGCGACATTTAATACAGTTCTCCATAACATTATTTTCTTTGCTACACTGTAACTGTAATTTTGCTACTGTTATGAGTCATAATGTAAATATCTGTGGTCTGTGATGGTATTAGGCGATCCCTGTGAAAGAAGCATTTGACACCACAAGGGGTCATGACCCACAGTTTGAGATCCACTGCTCTAGAGCAAGCTCATTAAGGGTAGGGCATGGCTTGATGTCTGCAAAGCCAGAGCATCTAACTATCATAAAACAATAGCTGGATGCTCTCGGGTCTGACCGGAGTATAAAGATGTGGTCTGAGACAGGATTGAACCAGATTTTCAGGATCCACTCAGGACCACAACCAAACCACAAAACTGGTAAGGCGACATTAGTAGGCTACTAACACACAGCTGGATTCAACTTCTTGGCTCATAGAGCAAGTTGGCTGCCTTTCTACTCCTCCAATATGAACATCTTGCTTTTTTTCTTTAGTCCAATGATAAAGCTTGAACCAAAATAAGTATTTATAAATCCAGGAACATTTTAAAGCACAGCTTCCTCACTAGAAATGTACAGAGCCATTTTTCTTTCTGGAGTCTAAGACAACTGAAGAAATTTTATGATGTTCTTTCTATTGTGCGCATTCTTGATTCTTATCATTTCAAGAGAAGCCCCACAGTTCAAAGTCTCACGATGTTTCCCCTGAGAACATAGTTCTGTTCATCGGGCTGTCTTTTCAAGGTCATTGACAGAGGCAACTGAAGCCCTGAGGAGATAACTCTGTATTTGATTTAAGAGACAAAAGTTGAACTAAAATACACACGTCGAGAAGTACTAAAGAACTTGAATTAGCTGGTGCCCCGGGCACGGAGACATTAAAGTTTTAATATCAAAAGTTCTGCTTACGACTTTGCCCTGATGAATTCTTGTCACTCACATGCCAAAAAAGGAGCCATATGGAAAAGCACGACAGGGCATGGGCGATAGGTAATTAACAGTGCTCCATTTAAAATCTTTATCATACAAACCAGAACCTCTGTCTCACAGTGACATTAACTTACTTAAAATGAATAATACATGGAAAAGAATGAGTCCCTGAAGTTGAGAAAGGGGATTTGACTGTTTCAGTGCTTTGCATAGACAAGGTAAGGACAATTCTCATTCAAGTGCTGAGCAATGTGTCATAGACCTATGAGGCACAGAATACATGTCCCTCTCAAAAGACAAAAAATGTTGATAATGTAACCACACACACACCAAGGAGCAGGAATTAAGGAAATGACTACAACATAGAACAATTGTCACCAAATGTCCCTGCAAGGGATATGATGAAATTGAAGAGATATTATTTTATTTCATACTCTTTAAAAAGACACTCAGTTCATAACAAATGTAAGAGAAGTCAAAGAAAGACAGGTGATTTCACTTTTGTCTTGCTTGATTTCACTGAATTATTAAATATAACAGCTTGTTCAGGTCATCATTACATGTTAAATATGCTCACATACAAGAAATTATTTTAAAGGCCAAAATCAATAAGCAGTCCTTCCTATCACCATGAAAGCTATTGGATTTTTTTCCTTTAAGCAGTATTTTGGAAATTTTAAGTATATTTAGACAATTTCTAAGGCTTCTGTAATGAGAATTCTACAATGCCCACTCAGGTATTTTAGTATAACTAAGCAGCTGACAGCGTAACTGTTTATTACTAGGAATCTGAATGATTATTCAGTATGTAAAACAGTTCTTATATTGAAAGTTATAATTTGTCATACCTTTATATTCAGTTGTATGTAATAATATCACTTAAAGTTTCAAATAATTGAACAAAAAACCCATATACACACTCTCCAGTTCACAACTTCCTGTTTCTCTAAAACTACAGGGAATAATGGTATATGTAGATGGAATGAACTCATTCCATCTTCTTAATCTGGAAAATTAAGTACATGGAACGTGAGAGGAAAGAGACGGAGCCAAAAACAGTCATGTACAAACAGTAGCTTCTTAGCACGGAACAGCACCACAATAATAGTTATTGGTTCCTCAGAGTGAGAAATTAATTCTAATGTGTACTCAGATTACTTGGCATTCAGTCTAAAAGACAAAATAAAAAACAATGGTTCTAATCTCATAGTATCAGGCTTTTTACTCTTAAGGTGTGAAAATATTACCACAGTTGTAGATAACTCAAGTACCAACCGCTTAGGGTGAACCTGAGGTGAGTCAGATATGTATATGTAAGCATGATTCTCTTATTCAAACTCATACTGTTTTAGTAGAGGTACTAAAAATGCTAATGATCAGACATCTGGCTATTCATCTCTGACTTATTATTGCTAAGTCTGGTACAACTTGTCCATTTATCTTATTCTATATCTAAAAGGGATTCGAAACTGGCTTTGTTGAAGCTAAGCAACATTTTGGAGCTAAACAACTCTAAGGGTTTTCTCACATGTATTTTTCAGGGTAGGTGGATATATGTATATGATGTATATGTATATATGTGTGTGTATGTGTATGTGTACGTATATGATGTATGGGTACACATGTACTATATAACACATATGTAGAAGTCAGAGGACAACTTGTGGGAATCAGACTCTTCTTCACCATTTGGTTCCCAGGGACTGAACTCAGGTTAAAAACCAAGTGCCTTTGCCTACTGATTCATCTCCCCAGCCTGACTCCAATTTCAGTATTAAATTTCATCAGTAAAATGCCTGACTAGTCTAACGTGTAGGAACTAGGTTATAGAGCTAGCTGTACCAGTACTGAAATATTTATCTCTCTCTACAGATGGCAGTACTTCACTTAAGAGACTTATCTTTAGTTTTAGATAGTATGAGGTTAATAAGGTTGTTTTTTTTTAACTTTTTTCAGGATTATAACAACATACCTCTTTCCCTTTCCTCCTTTCAAACTTCCCATATAACCTCCTTGTTCTCTTTCAAATTCATAGCCTCTTCTTAAATTAATTATTATTACATGATTACTAAATTATTAACAAAATATAAACATGTCAAACTGGATTGAGAAAAGCCCATGAGGCCTCAGCCCTACACAAACATAAAAATGCTGGGAGTAGAGGAAATAGTCTCCCCAAGGGAAAAACACACCGAGTGGTTATCCAATACCCAATGGTCAGTCTGAAAACCTACATACAAATAACATTATATGGACCAAACAGGGTATGTTTAGGAATACACACACACACACACACACACACACACACACACACACACACACACACATATATATATATATATATATTCAATTAATGTTAATACGACCTTAATCGAAAGAAGTGCTTCTCAAGCTTCAGGGGCTGCTACGCTTCTAAGGAAAGGGAAATGATGACAGTTCTACCCTGGCTGTTGGTGGTGTTTGGAAAATCCTTTGAGAACTAGATATGTAAAAAGTAGGATTCCAAATCTGAGTGATTTCTACAAAATAAATCTTTCTATATTGGCAGCAAAATTGTTTAAATTGAAAGTTGCCTGGTGAACTGAAGAGGAACACATGTGGAAAGCAGAGTAACTGAGCCAGGGTCGATCCTTATGGATTCGTGTCTCAGTGCTTTCCTGCTTTTTTTCCTGTAAAAGTAACTTATATTTGCCAGAAATAATTGTCATCTTGGAGGCTTACTGCTGAATAAACTCACCCTTTCTAGTTTTCTGGACTCTGACTGGCTGGTTCAACTCAGCTGTTCTAGCTCAAAACTCTTCTCCAAGCTGACAAATTCAAACTGGTTTCTCTCAGCTTCTCACTCAATTGCTCTGCTTGACCTCAAACTAACTATAGTCATCTGTTCTCATCTCATTCTCTGGTTCATTCTGTCTTCACCTACAACCTGTCTCTGAAAAAATTTCCTCTCTCTCTCTCTCTCTCTCTCTCTCTCTCTCCTTTGAACAAACTACCATAAAGGTGTATACTAAGGATTTGTCTGTATACCAGCCAGAGGAGTTACAGGTGTGGCATTCTAGCCAGATCACAGAGACCTAGGAAATCTTTGGATAGGATCCCTTGCCAAAGCACTCATGTTACTGGATTAAAGTTCCTCTACACTTTCCTCTTAGTCTCTCATGTTTACCAGCACACACAGACAATTACATGTTTGCTTTCTTTAACATTAAAGTAAATCACTAACATCACTGGCATAACTCTTGATGTGCCCCTATGTAGACAAGAGCAGCTGCCTTTTGTTCTATTAAGACACCCAGCATGGTCCAGACAATTTAAAATGAGAAAATATGACAAATATTCTAAAAATTTTAAGACCTTTAGAATGCCATTATTGAATATTGGGAAAATGGAAGCCTATCAAAGACTTTGGCTAGCAAATAAAGTCAACTGTTTATTATCTTCACAAACAGATTTTATACCGATCAACAGGAAAAATAGAGCCCCTAAACTCTTCTATATCTATAAAAATAATTGCTATTCTAGCTCTATAAAATAAATTAATATTTAATCTATTAAATATGCCTTTACTAAGAAAATTTAAAGACAAATGGAATTACTAATAAATGTTGACAAAACAGTTTAGAACAAATACAATATATTATCTTAGTTTCTTTTCCTATTTCTGTGATAAAATACCCTGACAAAAATAATTTAATGGAGGGAGGGTTTGCCTTGGCTCACATGTCAAGGGCAGTGTTTATTAGGGTGAGGAAATCATAGTGGCAGGATCAGGGGACAGAGATGCTCACAATCCAGTTGCACTCAAGTAGCAAGAGAGCAAAGAATGCACGTGCTCTTAAACATTTATTTATTTATTTATTTATTTATTTATTTACTTACTTACTTACTTACTTATTCACTTATTTATTTACATCCCAAACACTATCCCCCTTTGGGTCCACTCTCACAGAGTTCCCTTCTCTTCTAAGAGGTTTCTCTTCCCCTCTCCCAGCATGTATTCTCCAACCCTGGCGCTCCAAGTCTCTGCCAGATTAGGCACATCCTCTCCCATTGAGGCCAGACAAGGCAGCCATGTTGGGGAACAGATGCCACAGTCAGGCTACAGCTTTAGGGAGAGCCTCTACTCCAGCTGTTAGAAGGCCCGCATGGAGACTGAGCTGCAAGTGTGCTACATATGTGAAGGGAGGGGGTCATTGTTCTGTGTGTTCATTAGTCAGTGGTTCAGTGTCTGAAAGCTCCCAGATATCAAGGTTAGTCAACTCTGTTGGTCCTTCTGTGGGATTCCCATCCCCTTCTGGGTCTTCATTCTTTCCCCCAACTCTTCCATAAGACCTGCCTGGACTCGGTCCAATGTTTGGCTGTGGATAACTGTGTCTGTTTCAGTCAGCTGCTGAATAGAGCCTCTCGGAGTCAAATTTCTCCTTTGCATGCAGTCCTAGATCCGAGAACAGCAACACCACTTTAGCATATCTTCTCATCTCAGTTAACCTAATCAAAACAACTTCTCATAAGCATGCCCTGAGATTGGCCGGAACTTAGTTATTGTAGAAAATGGACTTCTCCCTCAATAGTCACATTCACTATGAATAATGAACTCTAACCTTGAGGTGAAGGAAGAAAGGATGTAGGAGCTATTAGCCCTTGTCCTGTACTATAGCATGTAGTATCCACAAGTGAAACAGTACTAGATAATTTCCAGGAGTATACGTTTTTTAACATATAAGAATATAAAGGGTATAGTATTGAAAAGTATAAAGAAAATAATTGAGATTATTAAGTTAACTTGATACATGGGCACTGAAATCAATAAGAATAAAAAGATCTGACTCGGGGCCAAAGACATAGTCAAGTTTGGGACACAAACTAGAAACTACCTACTAACTATATAACAATAGAGTATGATCTTTCTTGGTTATGTTTTGTTTAGTTCTGTTCTCATTTTAATTTTTGACATTTTAATTTTGATAGTGACAGTGTCTCACTGTCTAGTCTTGACTAGTCTGAAACTCGCTGTGTGCTATAGGCTGATTTGAACTTGCAACAACCTCCTAGC
>JANHMN010000013.1:34859681-34867181 GCA_030674055.1 Rhabdomys pumilio | reverse complement strand
TGAAGACACGGGAATAAGTTTGTGCATAGCACCGTATTCTGTTCTCAAGTTATACACAGCTCATCGGCATCACCTTCAAAATGGAAAATAACAAAGGCTAAACATAGACCGTGTTTAGATGGCTGTCTTTTTGACTGCCGTTAGTACATAACTGCAAAACTCTCCATTGTAAAGCAGGCTTATTCCAAATATAAAGCTGACCCCCAAACCTCAGTTAATTGTGGTGGTTATATTGTCCTTTGTTGTACACTTCAGAAGATGCACTCTAAGTGCCCGAGAGAGTAGCTCTGATAGCTTGACCGTCTGACACGTCTTGCCCAAACGAGGTTTTAAAAGCTCTTCAGGTAAAGTCTAGAGTAATTTCACCCTTGTAGAGCATACAGAAAATATCCCTGAAACAAGAACATACAACTTCTCTTCCATTTCAAACTACTTAGACTTCCCATTAGTGAAAGGTCAAAATCAAGGCTATTTTGGGACTAGGCTAGAATCCTGTCCTACCAGTGTTCCCATCTCATAACTGAGAATCTGTTTTTTGGAGAAACTTCTACAATTAGAGATATAACATGGATGGTGATGGAGTGAACGGGATGATTATATCTTTGAGTAATTAGAATAAGACTTGCAAGAATAAACAAAAAATATCATTTTATTGGAGCATTTATCAGAGAATTCTTCATGAGTTAACCCACACAGTTCTTAAATGACCTGAAGTTGGTTCACCTGGCCAGTCTTTGCAGTATTGCCACATTTTCTGTCTTTTTAAGTAAATTAGATAAATATTTAGAAAACTGGGTAGGATTACAAATCAAGCTTTGGACACAGAAGAAACAAATAGCTATAAATGTGAGTAAGCATGCTTTGTTAAAGAGTTGTTAAGTTATTCTGTACAACCTTGTCTCTTTTTCAAAAGATAGAGGTAGCTCCAGGGTCTCTCTCCTAAAAGAAGCCATTAAACTGTTGGCCAGGAATTACAACACTTGCAGGTTTTTCTTTCTGCGAATTTCCCTAATAACCCTAGAATGTCAGCAATGCTGAGAAATGAAAAATAAATAAAAGGGGAAGATTATTTTAATGTGATTTCTAGACACAGCTAACAGTCTATTTTAATAACACTACTTACTTTTAAAAACTGGCTATATTTTACCTGCATTTCTAATAAGTAAAACTGCTCATGAATTTTGCTTATTATAATCACCTATTAGTTGTTTGGTTTCATTTAAAAATAAGCATTTACTAGCTGGAATTTATAATTGTATTTATTTGACTATAGACAAATTGTGTTCAAATTCATAACTATTTCCTCTACCTTACTTCTTTTTTTGTTTGTTTGTTTGTTTTGGTTTTTTGAGACAGGGTTTCTCTGTGTAGCCCTGGCTGTCCTGGAACTCACTCTGTAGACCAGGCTGGCCTCAAACTCAGAAATCCGCCTGCCTCTGCCTCCCAAGTGCTGGGATTAAAGGCGTGAGCCACCACCGCCCGGCTCCACCTTACTTCTAAGCCTAGCCTTCCTTACATTACCACAGATGACATTCTCCTACGGAGAATGTCCTCAAAGACCTAGTAGCACCCTTCTCTTATTCCATTTATGTCCTGTACAAGCATGTCACACACATTCTTTATAGAGTCATCTGCACATGCTCTGATTCTGTTGTATCTTTTGTTCAAGCACTTGCATTGATTTATAAACCCAGAAGGTGCAGTCTAAGGATTTTGAACAATATTCAAAGAAAACATCCATATCTACCTTCTGTTCTAGCATCAGCTTCTCCCTTGCTCTTTACCAACATTTCTATTCAGATCTCATAAAAAACGAAAAAAAAAAAAAACTAGATTGCTCCCTTTGACCTTTGACAATCCTGCAAGCCCACCCTTCCCTTCCTTGATGCTTCCATTCCCAGTGTGCTTCTCTGAACAAAACATCATTAATATGTAGCAAATAATACTTACTAAGTCTGCTTTTCCTCTCTCTCTCTCTCTCTCTCTCTCTCTCTCTCTCTCTCTCTCTCTCTCTCTCCTCAGATTCCATCTCCCTAGGAACATACTTTGTTGGAAGTTCAAAATAGTTTCATATTCTTCTACAGCCCGTGCTTCTCCTGTGAAGCATTCGCAGCCTTGGTGGCTAATTCCAAGTTGCATCATTGCTTGTCTTTTTCTGTTTCTGTCACAAAGAAGAACGCATCATGAGGACAAAAAACTGGGATTTTGTAGCTGTTGTCATTTGCTTGCCTTTTCCATATTTCTAGCAGTCAGAAATGCTAAAAGTTGCCTCCTATGTGAAATTGTTTGACCTACACTGAATGAATACTCACATAGTGTATGGCTGTAATGTGTTACAGATGTGTGTAGTTATCTTTTCTGTAGCCTTCAGATGTTTTCTTCCTGATACCAACTTTCAAAAACACATGCAAGGAATGTTTTCTGTTTGTTTAGTCTAGTTAGAAAAAAAAAAAACCATTAGGTGAACCCTTTATGTAATAGTGAAAACTCACATCTAAAAACTGGATTTTGGCAGATAGTGGATAGTGGATATTTTTCCTGACTTCAGATAAGCTGTATAAATTCCTAGCTAAGTAACAAATTATGATTTCTGCCTTTTCATTAGAGTAGTCTCAAATATTGAACTTTCCTATTGATTCTATATAAAGTCATTTTGTTTACTAAGTTTATACGATAGTTTATTTCTCATTTCGTGTCTCAAATTGATCTCCACATCTATTAAATTATTTTTATGCTCATGAGTTACATTACCTCAAATAAAAATGTACCAGTACAGACAAAGGTTAGTTTTTGGCAACATGAAATATTTGCTAAGTTGTGGGTCTCCTCCTATGTCAAATGTATCCAACCAACTTTTCCTGAGGGTTGACAATGTGCCAGCTGCTTCTGAATTTCCACAGCTATTTCAGAATTTCTACATGAAAATACAGCAGTATGCTTGGATGTAATTCAAAGATTTCCCTGCAACTTCCAAATAAATATACTATTTTTACCTAACCTCTATGTTCATATAAAAGTGACCTGGCCAGAGGCTGAGTAAAATCATGAGGAAGGTACACACTCATAATTCAGCTAATGGCATTGCTGGCCATGTCTAGAAAGGCCAGTATGATTATAGCACCACATGCTAGCTTTCCTTTTGTTCAGGAAGCAAAGTGAAGACAGCCACATATTTTTTAATCCTTCAGTCAACAATCTTTTGAAGAAAGTGGCATATTTATTTGTAAGGTAACTGGAATGTTTGTTACCTGGAGTCAAATACGAATTTATAAAAATTTCAAGCTTAAAATGGTTTAACTAATAACACTTGTTTGAACATTATCCAAGTGTATGGAATAAAAACTGCAGCAGATAAACATTCATAACTTTCTTCATATAGAAAACAAAAGTCTAGAAGTTGATGTAAAAAAGCCATGTTCTCCTGATCTAAATCAACACAACCTGTGAAACAAACCATCTCACAAGTGTGGGACTTTCTCAATCCTGTTCATCTAATAAAAGTCTTTGGGAAAGGATAAAAGAAACTTGGTCAACTTTGTTTGCATTGGGGAGTCGGTGCTAAAACAAAGATATGTAGTTCAGAGACAGAAGATGAACAGAGCTGAGGCCCATACCTTCTTATAGCAGCTGTCCTTTTTGCCTGTCCATCCTTCATCTCTCTCTGCCATCAAATCACCCAAATCAGTCCTTTTAGAGTAGGAGATGTGAGCTCTAATCAAGATATTTTGAAGTTTGATGTGTGCGTTTTTTATAGTCATCTAAGATTTTACACATAAGCAGATTCTGTATATCTGCCTCACGCCCCAGTACTGCTCACTGGCGTCTGTTGCAGTTGTCTTTCCTATCACACCGAGACTGAACAGTTCACATTAATTGTTGAGACTAATGACAAAAGCACAGATGTGGGCTTAATTACACAAATAATGTTTCCAGGCAAATGAAGGTTAGACAAGAGTTTCTGAGAACGCTCAAAGCATTGGTTACAATGCTGGTTCCATGAAGAACACGAAGGGCAGTGTGCACTATGGCTGAGCATATGGTGCAGCCGGCATGCCAAACTTCTAAGAGCCTGCCTTGTGACAGTTGGACTCATCTTTACATTTTGAGCAATGATTCAGTTTCAGCAAACATCATCTGTCACAATAAAGCAATTTTTAAGTAAAGCTTCATATTCTCTTTGGTTTGGGTTTCATTTTATTCACAAGATTATTTCAGAGCTCATAGAGTCTGTTCAAATTAGAGCAAACTGCACCCAATCTTTAGCTACCATTAGATAGGAAAACAGTATTATCATTATACTGTTGTATGACTGATGCTTCAATCTAAGAAACAGAAAGGAATCAGTTTTAATAACTCTTCCACATTTAACAACTTTATAAAATGGGTAGCTTATGAACAAGCACAAAATGCTTACTCATTTCATAGTATGGATTGAAGAGAAGTGTGACTTGTTTTTTAGTTAGACACATTTCTAATATTGTGCTTATTTGATTGGCATTTCTCCCCGTATTTTACTAATAATAACCTTCCCTTGGGAAACCATTTCTGTATCCCATCTGATCCAAGTGAAACTGTGCATCAGGCTATTGCTGCTTGCTTATCCAAAGTGGAGCCCCATAACGCTGGTCACGGCAGTCAGACTCTTCCAGAAAACTGAGGATTGAGTGGAAAGACCAAAGTGTACAGGAAAACAGAACCAAGATATACTCCAAGAAATGACTCGAAGTTCTCACCACCAGGGTTCCTGGAATATCAGCGAGTTTTTATTGTTTCTTGAATCCTTGTCTATTGTGTCATTTCATATTTTAAGTATTATTATATTCTTATATTCCCACTTTATTAATCAAATTCAGTTTCTGTTGATTACCACCAAGAACCTCCAATGCACTGCCTCAGAAAAAGATCACAAACTCACAAAAAACCCAAATGTCAAAAATTACTCAAAAGAATGGTTGAGAATATGGAAAATCTCTTATTTATCATGCTAACTTTATTGTTTTTTTGTGGCACCTATGATATATGAACCTCTATAATTAATGAATAAATAAATAAATTCAGTTCAAATATTGGTATTTTTCATTATTCATTGAATCATTTGTTATCATTGAAAAAGAATATAGGCTGGGAAAATTTCTCAATGGTTAATATGCTTTCTGGACAAGCACAAGGATCTGTGCTCATGTCACTATCTCCTGTGTAAAATTTCAGCACAGTGTGTACTGGAAACCCCAATGCTGGCAGTCAGACTAGCAACGCCTAGGAACTCATTGATCAAGCAGTTTAGCCCAATGATGAGCTCTGGTTTCAGCAAGAGACTCTGTCTGAAAACAATAAAGTGGAGAAGTAACTGAGAAGAACAACTCTTGTCAACCTCTTCTCTCCACATATGTATAGCAAGCACACGTATGCATACAGTGTCCCTCTCACATTCAAGAAAAATGTAAATGAAAAGGAAGATGTAACTGAGTGTCTCCAAAGAAAGTAGTACTTCATATCAGAACTCTTGTTACTGTGGTACTTAGATCAGTTTAATTACAATTCAGGTATTTTTATAAGCACAACTGTGTTATTTGTTTCTGATTCATTATTAATGTTCTCTTCTAATGATTGCAGAAGTTGAAGGAAAAGAGAAACATTGTTTATAATCACAGCCGTTATTTGAATAATAGATGATATTTATGAGTACATTATAAGGGGAATATACTAGACATTCTATTTCTCTTGATACATTTAAATTTTTATTATTTTAAGACTAAATATTGGTGTCAAGCTGTGACTAAATATGATGTCAAATAGTACTTAATAGAAATTTTTCAGTACTAGCAATGTCACTTAAGGTTTAGGACATATTTTAACTGGGGTGTTGGAGAGATATCTCATCTGGTCTTGTATAAGCACAAGTATGTGAGTTCGATCCCCAAAACCCAGGTAAAAATACAGGTCTATACTTGTAATCCCAGCATTGAGGGGGCGGAGCCAGATGGAACCCAGTGAGGTATGTGAGCTAGCCAGCCATCCTAGCATCATCAATCTCCAGAATGGTCAGCGATAGACCCTATTTCAAATATCAAGGTGAACAGCTTGTAGCTTAGAAATGCACTTGAGGTTGACACGTGCCCTCTATGTGGTTGCTGGTTGTAATTTTTCTTAAAGAAACATGAACAAATATTTATTGCTCCACCTTGAACAACTATGACAAACTGAAGCAAGGATTCTACCAAAGTCCATCTTGCTGGAACAATGGCTGTGGTGAGGTTGCTAACATGAGTATGGGTTAGAGGTTACTTACAGAAGCAGGAGCAGATACATCACTGAAAACTCACTGCAACATGGGTGATGATTAAAAAAAATCCTAATCTTGAAGCTACCTGCAGTCAGGTTGACAGATTGTGGAGTCTCCTCTCCTAGGAAGTTCTTACTGCTTATATAACCTTGGAAATGTAGAAGTCTTATGAATCTTGTTAGTTTTAGGGGCTTCCTGATACTTACGATTTTTTAGTTTTTGGATATTAATGAGCCTCCCTCCAAGAGGGGAATTTTTAATTGGGGGTATTTTGCTACACAACACATGATGACACTCATACATAAACCTATACACACATGCTCACATACAAAAATGTATTTTAATAAAATGTTATTGCCAACGTACACTATTTTGAACTACGTTTTGCTAAAATCAGGAATATCCAATAAGACTCCAGTTAGGGAGAGAAATGACTTAGTTAATTGAAAGTACACATTGCT
The DNA here is from genome assembly GCA_030674055.1 of Rhabdomys pumilio. Classification (NCBI taxonomy): domain Eukaryota; kingdom Metazoa; phylum Chordata; class Mammalia; order Rodentia; family Muridae; genus Rhabdomys; species Rhabdomys pumilio. The sequence continues at coordinate 34,860,437 of JANHMN010000013.1, read as the reverse complement.
CTTTAAGAGGACTCCAGTTCATTTCTCAGCACCAACACTGGGTGCCTCACAACTGCTTGTACCCTCCAGTTACAGGGGATCCAATGACCTTTTCTGGCTTCCATAGTCACTGCATTAATGTGCTCAATCACAAAGACACAAATGCACACACACACACACACACACACACACACACACACACTTAAAAATAAAATATATTTAAAGATTCCAGATGTTCAGAAAATAAGGTCAACATTTGGCAAATGGTACCTCATGCAATTAAGCTTCTCCACTGCAAAGGAGTCAGTCAAGTGAGGAGACAGCTGACAGAACATTGGAAAGTCTTTGCAAGCTGTTTGACATAAGATTTAATGTCTAGAATATAGGAAAGTAAACAATAAGCAATTAAACAGAAGATAAGAGTGTTTGCTTTGCAATCATAAGGCTCTGGATTCGTATCACAGCAATAATATGAAAATGTCAATAATACAAAATATGGCCTTGTGTGCCTCTAACCCCAGTCCTTGTGCACGGCAAAACATGATGAGAGTCAAGACAGTACTGCTATGGTTTGCTGGTTCCCTGATTCAGTGAGAGACACGGTATCGAGGGAATCAGGCAGTCAGTGGTAGAGCAGATCATCCAAAGTCCTCTAGCATTTGCATGCAGGAAGGGTCCATAGACACAGGAATACATAAACCACACATAGCACATTCACATACAGAGAGAGAGAGAGAGAGAGAGAGAGAGAGAGAGAGAGAGAGAGAGAGAGAGAGA
>JANHMN010000013.1:34837741-34859671 GCA_030674055.1 Rhabdomys pumilio | reverse complement strand
AGAGAGAGAGAGAGAGAGAGAGAGAGAGAGAGAGAGAGAGAGAGAGAAATATCAAACAAAACAGCCAACAAATAGGCTTGTGAAATGAACATATATCTCTTAAATACTGAAAAACAAATTACCAATAAACACAAAGAAAGTTTAACTTCAGTAGCCAACTAGAAATGCACATTGAAATTAAATTGAGATTTCATCAAGCCCCAAATAGCATGAAAGTCACGAAGAAAAAGAATGATAATAAGTTCTCTGGGCCTGTGAAGAGAAGGGAAACCTTACACACTATTGACTAGAATATGAACTGGTTTGGTTACCATGGAAATTTCTCAAAATACTAGAATTACATCAACCATATGACCTATCTGTACCACTCCTGGGTGTATACCCAAAAGACACCAAGACAACATAGCATAGAAATATGTGCACATCCATGTGTATTGCCTCACTTTTCATGACAGCCTGTGATAGAACCTATACAGGGGTCCAAGGACAGAAAACGATTGTGGAGAATGTGGTCTATGCACAGTGTGTTTGTCATCCATAAAGAATGAAGTTACATCGTTTGCAGGAAAAACATGGTTACAACTGGGGGTAATCATATTAAATAAATTAAGCTAATATCAGAAAAATATCATGTTCTGTCTCATCTGTCATTCCTAGATTTTACAGGGATTGTAGGATGCAGACTGTCTACGGGGGCAGAGGATTCTGGGAAGAAGAGAGAGTGAGAGGAAAAAGACAGTACGAAGTAACGAGGAAGAATATGCTCACTATACACGTACCAAAAGTTAAAAAAAAACATACAAAACTAAACTTAAAGCATCAAGAAAACAGCCTACCGGGAATGTTTTAAGTCTCTGCTGTGCTGTGCCTGAGCTGTGCCGGAGCAAGCACAGGACACAAGGCGTAACCACAGAAACTCCACTCTCGCTGATGGTTGGTTACCCTGATATGCCTGTATTTGATTTTCTAAGTAGTAGGCAACGTTTCCTGATATAAGCGTGAAGTGCACTGGCTCCAGTCTCACAACAAAAACATGTAACTGAAAATAAGAGTCAAAAATATGGGACTCAGATTTTGGCAGTGGTTTTAAAATAGCAAGAAAAGAAAAAGCTGAAAAATTGAGTGCATACATTCTTCTTTATCAAAGCAGTTCATGTCAAAGTGCCCTCTCAAAAATTAAGTAAGGCTTTGATTACTTATTTATTTATTTATTTATTTATTTTAAAATTATGTTTAATGATTTGTTTAAATCACTTAATGATTTGTTTAAATCATTAAACATAATTTAAAAATAAATTACATAATAAACATAATATGTTTAATGATGTTATGATATTTTGGTTGTTTGAGTCAGGGTTTCTTTGTGTAGCTCCAGCTGTCCTGGCACTCGATTTTCTAGTTCGATTGCAATGATAGTGGGTTCATTGAAATAATCCCACAGTTCATGTAAATACTACCACAAATCTTCCTAGTGAAACTTTTGCTGAATCCCATAGCTAATGGAACATTATGGTTTAACTTTTACTTATTTCAAGAAATCTATATTTCATCTCTTCTGGTTTTTATTCGGCACATTAACTGTACATAAGAATGTTAATTTTCATGCTTTCATTTATTATGTAATATGTCTTTTGCTAGTGAGTCTCTGCTTAATTTCTCAGTTTAATTTCTGAGAAGATGCATAGTATGGCTCTGATTAGTTTTTAATTTGTTGAGATTTGTTTTGTAGACAAACAATGAGAAGACACTGTATTCTTTAGCCATCAGATCTATTCTGCAAGCATTTGCGGGTTTTGTGACATACTTTCAAGTTCTTTGTTGATTTTTCTGTGTGAACTGTCCATTTGGGAATAGTGGAGTGTCAATTTCCTGACTAATACATTAGAATCTATGCCTTAAGTAGAGAAATATTTGATTAATGTAATTGAGTGTTCCAGTAAGGTGTGTATAAATACTTACTTTATACATTTCTTTATATTGAATATTTATTTTGCCAGCCTGTTATTATATAGGCCTTTCTGGTGACATATTACCCTTTCTAACTTAAACATTGTTTCAGATCAATGCCGTGGTCTCAGCTTACTTCTGAGTTCTGTTCATGTGTTGTATATTTTTCCATCATTTCTCCTTAAGTGTCTCTGTATCTTTGCCAGTACTAAGCCCACTGAAGATTTAAGGAAAAACATCATTATGCCAGGGAAACTTCCCCGGAAGTCTTGGTTTGCAGGCAGAAACTTCTCGAATCTCAGCTGACTAGGAAAAGATGATGGAATAGGAAGCAGGCTACTTTAGGAAGCTTGGGACCTGCTTCCGGAGTCTAGATACCTTGGGCAAGTCCACGCTTCCTAAAGTTCCAGTACTTCCCAATAGTTCCACTAGTGAGGAACCAAGTATTCAAACGCAAGGACCTGTGGGACTCATAGCACATTTAAACCCTAACAAAAGGAAACTGTGAGACTGGAAGTAGGAAGTACTGAGAGAGGTAATAGAATGCACACAAGGAAAGCAGAAGGGAAATTACTCAGGACCATGGGGCAAGCAAGATGCGGAGACAGAAACCAGAAAGACAGTGGAATGCTGAACAACAGCAACGTTTGATAAATACTTACGGAAGTTCCATAATGGAAACAGACACTTTATAAGCTAAAACTAAAAACTAAAATGGAATTTGTAAAAATGTACTGTCCACACTGTTATCTCAAGCTTCAGTATGTATTTACCAAGATGCCCAGTCAATCATTGTGGGTGTAAATATGTGTCATTCAAAATTATTCTGAATTTTTTTTCCTTTCAGTCGTGAATAATATTATAACTTTTAACCTAATTTTTAAAGTTATTACATGGAAGAAATCTAAAGATACAATATTATACTTTAGAAAGCTTTGTCATAAAAATTGTGACACATCATAGCTAGAGGGAAAATTAAAGAACTGAGCCATACGCCTTCCAGCTGTCTGATGAGAAATCCAACCTGGATCCAGTGAAACTAAAACGCGTTAGGTTTCAATACCGAAAGCACAGTCCTTGTTAAAAATGCAGACCACACACACAGCAGTGAAAACTGCCTTTGAGTTCCTCTCCACTGCCACCTAGAGGACGGAAACAGAAGGATTGAGTACAAAGGCTAGGCAGCCTTGTGGAATTAGAATTTGTAACAGCCTTCACTCTTATCATCTTAATATAGGATTTATTCTTCTTCACAATGTTCTCTCGGACTGCCTTTTCCTCTCTGTTTTTCTTACTTGTTTCTAAGAATTTCCAGATGGCTCTTTTGCAGGACTATCATGAAAGTCAGCACTCCTCCCAAGCCCTATTTGGTATTAGATTTCTTGTTATATCTTCAGCAAGCTTCTACAGCTTCCTTCACTTACTCCCTGGCAACAACTATCGAGTCTGTGGACACATACAGAATTACCTATGAAGCACAAGAGTCGTGAGTGTCACAATTTGGGAGTTTAATAAAGCTCCTGTTTCTTTTCTTTTCTTTTTTTCCATTCTAATTATGAGTTTGCTCTTCTGTCCTCTATGCAGCACCCCCACAGTGAGTCTGATGGCAGAGTCTGGTTGTCAATTTCACAGCTGGGAGGAGGGAGGGAACCTCAGTTGAGCATTGGCCTCCCTCGGATTGCGCATGTCTGTGGAGCGTTTTCTTTTTCTTTTTTTCCCCTTACTTTACAGAATATATTTTTAAACACACAGAATAAAACGAGTTTACAAAGGAAAACAATCATGTTGAAACAGCTGTGCAGCGGGGAAGCCGAGTTGATGGTACAAACATTTCAGACTACCCGTCTAAAGAAACAAGGTGAAAACTTGTCAGCTAACACTTCAAGTAAACTACAATAAACTTTCTCTGTGTGCATATTCTTCAATTCTTGTTTATTCTGCAGATTTGACGATGTATTCTAATTACTGAACCATAAATGTTAATATGCTAAAAAAAAAAAAGCAGAAAATTATTTTTAAATGATGAAAGATAAATTAGCATAAACAAATATATTAAATAGTAAAACTGTATCCAAAAGGAGCATGTCTTGATTGTTAATTTGACACAGGAGGGCCAGCCCACTGAAAGCAATGCCATCCCTAGGCAGCTGTTCCTAGGCTGTATAAGAAGTGTAACCAATTGCAAGCCTAAGAGGAAGCCAGAAAGTATAAATTCTCCAGGGTCTCTGTTTCTGTTTCTCTTTCCAGCTCCTGTAAGCTGCATCAAACCCTCCCTCTAGCAAGTTGCTTTAGGTCATGGTGTTTATCACAGCAACAGAAACCAAAGTAGGACAGTAAGTAAATAGTATGTTTCTTATCTGCCTCTAACAGAAATGCACATCTTCATATCGGCTTTGTCACCTGCTGGTGAGAGCGTACCTCGGGGACTTTTATCCAACAGAGACATAGCGGTGCTCGACCACAGGCATGCTTATTCTCTCTGCCTAATGCGATGTCACATTAGCAGGTGACTGCGCAAATTTAAGCTCCCACTATTTAAAAGAAGTGTGCTGGAGAGTTTTTATGTCCACTTGACAACAAGCTAAAGACATCTGAAAGGAGGCAATGTCAGTTAAGGGAATGCCTCCATTAGGTCGAAATGTAGGGCCTTTTCTAAAATAATGGTTGACTGGGGAAGGATCAACCCATTGTAGGTCCTGCCCTCAATGGGACTGGTGGTCCTGGGTTTTATAAAGAAAAAAAAAAAGAAAGAAAGAAAGCAGGCTAAGCAAGCCATGAGAAGCAAGCCCATGAGCAGCACCCTGCCATGCCTCGAGGCTCCTGCCCTGCTTGAGATCCTGCCCTGGCATCCTTCCATGATGGACTACTATGTGGAAGTGTAAACTGAAGTGGAAATTTCTGATTCCTTTGGAGACACGGTTGTGCCATCTGATGTTTTTGTGGAAGTATCTTGTGAGAGAGCATGTGTTGTTTGGCTGAAACAGACACGTGAGAGGGCATGTGATGTTTAGCCGGAGAGGATGCTTGAGAGGGCACGTGATGTTTGGTTTGGAAAGCATGTTAATGGAACCCCACAGTGGGAGGATGTTCTTGTATTGCTACGCCACCTTGCAAAATTTCACTGGTCTTCACTGATCTTCGCTTGTCTTGACTTCACAGGAAGAAACTTGCCAAAGACTTTCTTGTGGTATTCCAGCTGATTCTTGCCACTTCCGCTGACCCATGCTGACTCCGCTGAGCCTTGCTGATCAAGCTGCTGCTTGCTGTTGATTCATCTTTGGTATTTGCTATTGAGCTGGACTTCTGGGATCCTGACACGGAAGATTGGAATCACCACAAAGAACTACTTCTGAACAGGTCCACAATTCCTTGTCCTACTAACCATCTTTCTCCCGTACCTTTGGTGGATGGGCTAGAAGGAAAAGTTGAAGCATTTAAAAACCTTAAAGTAGGCTTTCAAAAATTTAAGCCTATAGTAAGTCTAGTCAACCCCTGTACTTCCTCAACTTTCTTTTGGTCACGGTATTTCATCATAGTAATAGTAATCTACTAGTCTTTTGTGAGGGTCTCTACAAACACCGGGGCTGACCGAGTAATGATATGAATGAAGCAGGAAGGAAATCTAGTTCAACATGATTCAATAGCCAGCATTGATTCAAACTTCTGAAATGTGATACTGGGTAGTTTATTTTAGCCATATTTAAACACGGTACAATTTTGGAGGGAAAAAAAAAACATTCCCTGATGAAAATTAACTCAAAGCTTAAGACATCTTTACAGGGAAACTCTTTACAAAGTAGAAATAGCCTCTTCCATAAAGATGGGTTCTGTTGACTCAGAAATAAAGTTAAAGATAAGCCTCTAGGGAGAATGACTGGGTAAATATAATAGTCTGTGGAAGTTAGGGTTGACCTGGCCCTAAGATAACATAGAAGTTAGCCAGTCTGTTGTAAAGTACAAGTGACATGTCTCATATAAGAATGGGTTCTATTGCCTGAGAAACAGTGCTGAAAATCTAAAATGTCTGGTAGAAACAAAACTACCAGTCTTAAGGCTCTGAGTGAGGCCTGACCCTGCAGACAACAAAGATGACCAGATTATAAACTACATACACGCCCAGAGGTCTGTGTGGAAAACAGGTATACATCTCCCCCACTGGAGCTCAGCCTGTGTGTTTAGCATTCTGGAGTCCTAGTGTTTATCTGTGAGCAAGAGAAACTTGTGCGCTCTACAGACTTTGTTTTTGTTTAACTAGTCTTCACTTCTGATTCCAAAAGGTGAGGAGCTCTCAGGTCCTTTCATTTTTCCTTCACTCAATAGTATATGTCTACCTTTTGCCCATTTTAAAATTAAACTTCTTTTGAGCATTTCACTGATGAAGTAGTTCCATGTATACTCGAGATATTAATCCTTGGTAAACATGAACAAAATATTTAGGTATAATCTTCTTCATAATTATGGTCATGAGATCAGGCACATTCAGGGTGGCATGTCTGTAGACACGTTCTAGCATTATTGAGAAGCTATTACAGTTAATAAATGCTGAGGAAAAAGTCACTTTCCTTTGGGAATATGGCTATAAGTAGATTGCTCATAGCCACATACCTACATGTATATGGGCAACAGAAATTGAGTGGGTTACCAATAAGTTTTTTAAATGAGAATACAGATGTCTTGGGCCTCTGGCTCTTACAATCTTTTTGCCAGTCTCCCTGAGACAGACATGAAAAGGGTTAGAGGTTGTGTTACAGATGGATCCATTGGGTTTGGGCATCCCTGGTCCCTTACTCTGCATTTTCACAGATTATGTATCTTTGGGAGAGAACTGAATGCTGCAATGCCTTGTGGATCTAAAGAGTGTGTTTGCAAATAGTGTGTGTAAAAAATATGTCAGGTCAGACAAGGCTAAACATATTTACGTACATGAATATACATGCACATATAAATAAATTCTATTATAAAGAACTATAGTGATAAATGTCATATAATCGCAGAGTTCTTTTTCTCTATATCTTAAATTATTTACATTACCTAATTTTTTTACATGGACAAAACAGTGACTCTATAAAAATTGTAAGGAAATTCGAATGCAACTCAGCTATGTCTATCTTAGAGAGCTTGGACAAGCTCCTTCAATTTTTATCTTCATGTCCTGAAAATCATTGAGAAAGCACATACAAAATTATCATTTGATAGATGCTTGATATGCTTTGTTTAAAAAAAGAAGAAGAAAGAAAGAAAACACAAACTTAGGCAGGAGGTAGAAGGTCACCCACTAATGGGGTTTGGAGAGACGTGTTTGTGGATGTGTAGAATCAATACTTTTAAAAGTGCATGAAGCTTTCAAAGAATGAAAAATGTTATTTACGAATAATAATCATAATGCCTCTTATATTGGTCTCATTAAGGAAATTATTATTTTAAAAAATTTCCCAATTCCCAAATATTTTCTGAAAATGTTTCCCAGTGATATCAGGATTCTACATTTTATATTGAGAACCTTAATCCATTTTATAGTTGCTTTGTAATGGTGTACTCAGTTTCTCTTCCTGTAGCCACATGCTTTGGGTCTAAGTCAATGTGGAAAAATATGACAGAGGAAGCTGGTTGTGCCACACAGGCCAGGCAGCAAACACACCAAAAAAATACAGTGGCCAGGGACAATCGCCCTTCTCAAAGTCACAGCACGGGTGACTTACTGTCTCTAATGGGGATCCACTTCTTAGTAGCCTATTGAACTATGAACCCACTCATGAATTCATTCAGCATTGATCAGCATTCTCACTGTTTAGTTACCCAATGGTGGCCACAATGAGGAGCCCAGCTTTCCACACAAGAATCTTCAGGGATGTGCTATATACAACTCCTAACAAGATGTTCTTTTTATACAATGAACAATTATTGTGTCTTACTAGAAAAGTGAGAGGGTTTTCAATAAGTTTCACAAAGAACTTACAATTGCAATCTTGATCCTGTTGGTAATCCTGGCCTTTCTCCTTTCATATACATTAGATATAATAATAAGGCTTGACTTATTATATTTCACTTTATTGCATCTGCCCTGCTTTTCCAGTTTCCCCTCTGTTTCTGTCTACCATTATATTAATTGTGAGATTCTCTCCACTTCTACCAGGTAATAAACCTGACTTCCCAACTTATCACTTACATCTCCTAATAATGTAATTTGTTTTGTTTTCTTAAAGCAGCTTGTGGATTTTCAGTGATTTAAAATTCTTTGCTGATGTGTGTTACTTCTATACTTTACATTTGCTTAAATATCACAAATGAGACATGATATTATTAGTGCAGTATCTCATCGACAATTGGGCTTTTAATTGCCCTCTATTACTCAGACAAATTATACTAGGAAATGATATGTTTTTAGTTTTCTGTTGTTTTTTTATATTCGATAAATTGTCAAAATATACCATGCTCCTAGTTCTAAAACTATTAGAAAACTCTCCTTTCTTATGAGGTATCTCCTTTACATGGTCATTTTTAAAGTACATTTTAAATTAAAGTATAATTATATAACTTCCCTCTTTCCCTTTCCTCCCTCCAGCTCCTACCATTCTTTGATGGTTTGAAAGAGAGTGACACCCATAGCTCTAGTATTTAAATGCTTGGCTTTCAGTTTAGTGGGCTGTTTGGAAAGAATTAGGAGATGTGACCTTGTTGAAGAAGGTGTGTCACTGGGGAGCAGCAGACTTTCAAGGGGTTTTTTCTTTGTTTTATTAATTGATTGATTGATTGATTGATTGATTGACTGTTAGGTATTACATGGGATACTTCTTTTTTTAATTATTATTTTATTTATTTACAGTTCAGCCATTGCCCCCCTCACAGTCCCCTGTCCCACAGTTCCTTTATCCCATTCCTCCTCCCCTGTCTCTCAGATCATGCTCTCCCACCACCTCTCTTCTCCTTGAGGCCTCAAGTCTGTGCTTATAGAGAGGAACCTAGCATGGCTGTCCTCTGACAGCAGCTGACTGAGACAGACTTTCAAATTTTAAAGCCCACAGCTTCTGGTTAGCTTTACCCCTCTCTCTGGCTCATGGCTGTTATCTTGACATGGACTCACTCTCTGAAACTAAAAGCAAGCCCCAATAAATGCTTTCTTCTATAAGTTTCTTTGATTACTGTGTCTCTTCACAGCTATAAAAAAAAGTAACCAAGACATGGTCATTTAAGAATAAAGCTTAATTAAAACACTCAACGGGCTCTCAGACAGTAAATGTAACTGGTCCACTGTCATGTGATTAGTGTCATTTATTAATATTGAATCATTTACTATTATTGTTCTTTATAGTCTTTAATTCTTCTTCCTTTTCATTCTTCCTGAAAGACAGAAAACTTAACAGTATGGTTGCTATTGATGGCGTTTGTTTAGCCATGCTGACTCTGAAATCATTCATTCTTCCTCATTCTCTACACCTCAATTATATATTAAATCAAAGTCACCCATTTTTGACACAAGAGACAATAATTAATAAAGTATATCATTAATATTTCACAACTAATCTGCAACATAAAGAAGACTTTCAAGTTATCTCTCATGTAATTTATCACTGTCTTTTATTTTCTGAGAAGAATGAAAAAGTGTCTTTGATCCAAAAAGATGGCAGAACATATTGGATTAGTTCTTAGAGATACATATGAAAATGCCAAAATATACTACTCTAGATATTTAGTGTCTTCATTATACCCTTTATTCCTGTGTTTCCTCTTCTTCTGTTCTTGTGCAGAGGTTATAATTAAAGTTTATTTAGTTAGTTATTATTAGTTCTTTGAGGAAAGTAACATTATTTCCTGTAAAAAATTTCCAATAACTTGATTTTTAAAGTAAATAATTGAAAATTAGGTCATGTCATATCCAGAGGTTAGGCACTACCCCTGTTTAAGAGATAGGGCCACCCAACCATCTCCAAAATTTTAACCCAGAATTGCTCCTGTCTAAAGGAAACACAAGGACAAAGTTGTGGGGAGCCGACAGAAGGTGGCTATCATCCTTGCAGCCATCTTGAACCATATACCCTGATAAGAGACTTGATTACAATAGCCTACAACAGCTGAGCACACTCTGATAACATCTTCTTTTAGATACCCAGGATCTTCCCTTGGGTGTGTGAGACTTAAAGGTGTGTGACTTAAGGGCGTGACTTAGAGATCAGATTTAGAGACAAGACCTAAGGGCACGACTTAAAGGCGTGGCCTAGAAGTGAGACATATAAAAGGCAAGAGGCAGACAGAAGAAAGCAACAGATAATTAGGCAACAGATTATTAGACATTAGGCACTTAACACTTGGAAAAAGAACTTGTAACTTGTAGGCACTAGGGACTAGGAACTAGGAACTAGGAACTAGGAACTCAAGACTTGGGACTTGGACTAGGAAGAGAGACTGAAGAATAAATGGGATTGAATCACACTCTGTCTGGTCTCCATTCCTCATGTCCATCCTCTCTCTCTCTTGCTGAACCCCGACCCATGGATCAGAGCAGCTTGGGGCAGTGCGGGCTCTAACAATTTATCCCCCAAGGCTTTTGGCAGTGTGGGTTCCAACATTGATAGAGCGGTCCCCGACATTTTGGCCCCCAAATGTGGGGCAGTGTAGTTCTCAACACAAAGTGTGGAGCAGCGATTGAAGGAAAGGACATCCAGAGACTGTCCCACCTGGGGATCTATCCCATATACAGACACCAAAACTAGACACTATGCCAAGAAGTGATTACTGGCAGGAGCCTGATATAGCTGTCTCCTGAGAGGCTCTGCCAGAGCCTGATCAATACAGATGTAGATGCTCGTGGCCAACCATCAGACTGAGCACTGATATCCCAAGGTAGGAGTTAGAGAAAGGACTGAAGAAGCTGAAGAGGTTTGCAATCCCATAGGAAGAACAACAATATCAACCAACCAACCCAGAGCTTCCAAGGACTAAATCTCCAGCTAAAGAGTGCACATGGAGGGATCTATGGCTATAGCTCCATATGTAGCAGAATATAGCCTTGTCTAGCATCAATAGGAGGAGAGGCCCTTGGTCTCTGTGAAAGCTCAATGTGCCAGTGTAGAGGAATGCTAGGACAGTGAGGTGGGAGCGAGTGGGTTGATGAGTGAGCATCCTCATAGAAACAGAGGAATAGGGAAGAGAATAGGGAGTTTGTGGAGGGGAAACTGGGAAAGGAGATAACATATAAAATGTAAATAAATAAAATAACCAATAAATAAATAAATAAATAAATAAACTGGGCCATGAATTTGAATGTGACTTCAGATGCACTGACACTGATAAAGATGTCATTCGTGCTAAGTTTAAGTCAAAATCACAGTAGCTAAAATCAGCCAAAGACCAGGTAATATACTGTCCACCTATCAGCACAGGACCAGGAGAAAAGGCCAGGTCATATATTGTCCACTTATATTAGTACAGTGTTTGGGAAGAAGGACAAGGAAGAAAGGCCAGGTTGTACAATGTCCACCTATCAATCCAACATTGGAGAAGAAGGACCATGAGGATCATGAATATAGACTAGCTTGGGTTTTGCAGAGAGACTCTCTTGAAAAGCAGAAACAAGTCGGATGGTGGTGGTGCACGCCTTTCATCCCAGCACTTGGGAGGCAGAGGCAGGTGGATTTCTGAGTTCGAGGCCAGCCTGGTCTACAGAGTGAGTCCCAGGACAGCCAAGGCTACACAGAGAAACCCTTTCTCAAAAAAACCAAAAAAAAAAAAAAAAAAAAAAAAAGGAAAGAAAGAAAGAAAGAAGGAGAAAAGAAAAGAAAAAAGAAAAGCAGAAACAAACCAAAAGACCAAACCAAGGGTCTTATAACAGAGGGGACCTGCATATAATTAAAACACACACTTGTGATAACTTAAGAGTTTTCAACTTAAATCTTCAACTTTCAAAATTAAAACTAGAGTTGAGACTTGGCCTGTCTCCCAATTGAAAGGCCAAGAGTCTGATAGTGTATTTGTCTCATCTGGTCTTCAGTCAATGTTGGAATCCCAAAAAAAGATGGTTCTCATACCAATGAAGTAATGCCCCAGCAAGAGAATAGATGAACTTGCGAGCAAGAATGAGAGCAAGCAGGAAAAAAAGAAAAAGCTTCCTTCTTTGTCTTTTTACTTGAGCTATCACCAGAAAGTGTGGCCCAGATTTAGGGTGGGTCTACTGAACTCAAATAATCTGAATTTAGAGGGGGTCTTCCCACCACAAATGATCCTATCAAGAAGCCACCTCTTCATCACAGACAAGCCCAATTGCTTGTGTTTAGTTGATTCCAGATATGGTCAAGTTGACAAACCATAGTAGCCATCACTTGAGGTTAGGAAGAGGGCTTGTAGGTAGGGGTTTTGTAACAGAGGACACTGAGACAAAACAGTGCCAACTCTCATAGGATTACAGTTACAATGGCAAGTGTAAGCTATGTTAAAATGACCTGAAATGCATAAATTCAATGTACTTTTGTCTTTTTAACTTAAAAAGGAATGTTTCCTCACTGTGTAGAAAAACTGTTACCAGGGAGAAGAAAGTTATTTCCAATTCCAATGTCAATATTGTACATGTCATAGTACAACATGGTATCAGTGTAACAAACACTAAAAGTGTTTTCCTAATATAGATTAGTCTGTATCTGCAGAGCTCACTGACCCTGCGTTGATGTATCATTTTAAGCCACCATTTTCTCTTGTTGTATTGAGCACATCACAGTTGAAGTAAAGATTTTCATGCTTCTGTAGTTTCCTTAACAGAAAGGAGTGATTGAGAAAGCAAAACTGTATAAGCAACTTACCAAACATAATTGGAAAGTATCACTTACCTGGTCCTTCAAACACTTGTTTAATTAATACGACTTTAGTGGTAACAGTTACATGCTTACTGAGAACGCTTAATTAAGAAACACGATGATGAAATTAGTAAAGATACTAAAGGAAGCCATCTGGACATTCAGTCTCTCCACCCATAATGCTCGTGTTCATGTTATGTTTTTAAAGTGCATCTAGGAACAATTTGGAGCGCTGATAGAGCAATACCAGATGCACTTTCTGAGCTGATTATGAAGCAGATGGTTTTACGATCACATTTGTGTTGTAAAAGGTGCCATTCTATTATATAAGATTCGCATTTCTGACACATGCTCCTTGTTTAGCATAGTCCTCCCATCGGAGCATCTCACATACTCCTTTATTCACATCTGTTCTGTAAGTGTGCAGATTGATTCTCTTAGGAGGAGGAATACATTTCCCAATTACACTGTTGAAAGGATGTTGTATACATAGCCCTGATTTTCATATTGACATTATGAGATCAGTAGAACTTACAGTATAGGCAATGACGGAAAATCAACATGGATATTTAAAAAGCAAACTGGAATGTATCCGTTTCACAAAAATCTATAATCCATGTAATCTAGTAAGGTTTAATATGACCATTTTTGGTTTTTTGTGTGCAATAAACACTACAGGGTTGTTTAAGCTTAAAGTATACCACAATCTAGATGTAAATCTTTATTAAGAACTATAAACCAAGATTATTATTCTGAGAATCTTAAATAATAAATAACGTCTGCCTTAATAATGAAAACAAATGTCTTCATCAAAATATGCCTTTCTGAAGAAGCCAATTAGGTGGCTGTGCCTGTTGTATATACAGTAAATTTTAATTTTTTTTTTTTTACTATTTTTAGAGGCATTAAAACTGTAAGCATAACCTTGTCTTTTCTGTAAACTCAGGCTTATGTGTCTTCATAACCTGGCACTTTTCCCTGTCTAATCTGTGGAAGTAAATTAATTTCAGATTTGAGTGGCCCCATGGGAATACTCCTACAATCTGAATTTGCTAAATTGGTGCTACTGTGAGAAGATCAGATTCATTTAATTAGCATTTCTTAACTACCTACAAATGCTCCTGGAATACCCATTGTGAAGAAAAATTTAATGGATCCCTGTACTTGCCTTCAAGGAAATCTTTGTCAAACTCAACAAGGTATTCCCAATGGTGCAACAGGAGCGCTATTACCTTGAGAGTACCCAAGAATCGTCTAATGGCACTTAAGGGTCACTCAATAGGAGGAAATTTATGTCTGGATCTGTAAACCTAAACCATCACCTATAGTTGGTGAGGTCATAGATGTTAAAGGGTAACATATTACTGCCTATATACTGTCCAAACTAATCTAATTTTTAAATGCATTCTAAATTCTTGGACCTGCATGAATGAGTGTGTGTGTGTGTGTGTGTGTGTGTGTGTGTGTATCTCACCTTTCTTCAAAGATGCTTATTTTGGCAGCAGATGAAGACCATTCCAGAAAGCCATGATCAAAATCCAGGGACAATAGAATGTAGGGTGTCCAGCTGTAATCTACACATCAACAATGTAATTTTTATACCTATGGTTCCGAAAAATTTGGAGAAGAGGGCTGGAAGATTGTAAAAGTCTTAAAACTGGGATGTTTCCTAAGGGATAGTGTCTTCTAAGTATGAAAGAGATGCTTCACCCTTAAAATCTCAAAACTATAGTCACTTACACACTGATATTGCCAATGACATGCCAGTGTGGATGGGAAAAATCCCACAAGGCCTTACTCCTAGATAAAGAGCTACAGGGAATTAATGTCTGCTGAGAGAAGAATCAGTCTTCTTCAGAGATGAGCTCCTGATGGATTACCCAATCTCAAGTGGTCAACCCGAAATACATACTAGTATCAGCAAAACCAAATGAACTCAGCAGTCTGTGTTTACATATGTATGCATATGTGTATGTGTATAAATATATCACAAAAAAGAAGAGGTTATAAATTTGAAAGCAGGTGGTAGTGGTAGTGACATAGGAGGAGTCAGCAGAATGGGGGATAGAAAAGTAAAAATAATGATAGTATCCATATATGAAATTCTTTTGAAAATTCTAAATTTTTAATTAAAAAATTAATTAAATACGGTTTATGTCCCTCCCCCAAAGGAATGAAAGAAAGAATCTTTGATAATCAGAATGAATCAATTTTATAAATTTTAATGAGATTTATTACAAAGTAAAATTTATTAGGAGTTACCAAAACTCATTAATAATAGCAACTTCTGATACTTTGTGTTTTGATAGTCGCTCTGAGGTCAATTTTTAGTTGTGCAAATCTCAGCTAAAGTGGCAAGTTTTTATTAAATATAAAATAAAATCATTCCTTATTGATTAAAAAAAGAAAATAATTGTGCGTAATTATGGATGCATATATATGTGTGTGTCAGAGAGAATTACATAGTAGGTATATTTTACATATATAACTATACATATTATATATAATTACAAACTTGTAATACTATAATGTGAAACAAGATTACCCACATGGTTGCATATATTGGAGAGAGGTTATATTGTTATAAACAAATATTAAGGTGTAGTTCAATGAAAGGCCTAAAGATATAGGAGATGGAGGAGAAAGCATAAGTCGCAGAAAGTGTACTGGTGGGACTTAGAGAATTAAACTGTGTAAGGGTGGAAAATGCAATCAGTAACAAGTTACAGGAGTGTGGGCATCTTGGGCTTCCAGCAGCAGATTAAACAGATGGTTCTTGAGGAGCAGCCCTAGGGGTCTCTCATACCAACTGGAGTGATAATGCTTTAAATGATGGAAGGATGTATGGATCTTGCCAGAAGCATGCCTGAAGACTAGATATTTATCATTTATGGGAACCAAGCAGTGGGAATAGCCCCAGCAAAGTCACAGATCTTTGGACAGCTGGAGCACTGTGGGGATTACAAATCATTTCCTGAGAACTAGAATATACAGCCCAAGGCAGAGGGAGGGGGTCAGCAATGGCCCTTAGGTCACTGTTACTTCGTTACAGTTAGGGGGGGGGGCTCCAAGGCTGTTGTAATGTGTGACTGCACCTGATGATGAGGCAATGTACATTTTTTTTTTAAGTTAGAGGGGTCTTTTGGTTTTTTTTTTGTTTGTTTCTTTGTGGCCAGAAAAAGATATTTAATTGGATGAAAAGAGTCTTTCCCTTTTCCAATTGTGTTTTCTTTTGACAATGCAAAAACTCAGTAGTGTCATAAAGTCCCAACAGCAGCTTGAACTTGACACTCCCCACCCATCTGCTACCATCAAACTACAGAATGACAATTATATATTATAATGAAAACAGCAAAGTTAGTTGCATGGTTTTCACAGATAACTTAGCATCTGTAATTTGGGAGTTTGTGGTACTTTGAATAGTTATGGTACTCATAAACTCATGTGTTTGAATGCTTGGTCCATAGGGAGTGGCACTATTAGGAGGCATGGCATTGTCAGAAGAAGTGTGTCACAGGGACACAGGCTTTGAGGTCCCTCATGATCAAGCTCCGTCCAGTGTGGCACACAGTCTCCTTCTGCTGCCTGGGAACCAAGATGCAGCATTCTGAGGTCCTTCTCTAGCACCGTGTCTGCCTGCAATCTGCCGTTTCCCACCATGATAATAGACTAAATCTCTGAAACTGTCAGCCATCCTCAATTAAGTGTTTTCTTTTATAAGAGTTGCTGTGGTCATAGTGTGTCTTCACAGCAATGAAAACCCAAACTAAGAAAGAGTTTTTGTGACTACAAAAATTATTCAATATTTACCAACCTATACAAGAAATAGGAAAGGGTTTTTTTGTGTGTGTAGACTTAGCTTTATTATTTAAATATCACCTTTTAGCAATGCTACAGATGACCATTTTTGTGTTCCTCTATTTTTCTTTAATTACATCCATGAGTACACTGTATTTATATCAGACTTCCCCTTCCTCCTCCAACTCTCCTTGTGTCTCCACTAACAGCTCCTCCTGAATTCGTATTAGTATTTTCCATACCTACGTATTTAGTATTTGTCTCAGAAGAAAATATACCCCTTCCCACTTCAGTCACTGACTGCCTATAATTTTTTGTTTAGTGGTAGGGCCCTATGGGATTTTTCCACACTAATGAGGAGAGTTAACTACTACCATGTGGCTAAGTTGATAACTTTTAAGTATGGTTCCTGATACCCATGGGAAAGCATAGCTCCCACACCTCATCAGAGAGGCTCCTTTTTGCAGTGGACAGAGGTTCCTATAGAGATAACCAATGGGTCAAAATGCAGAGGTTGATTGAGTGTTGTGTCCAGCCTCATGTAGAACATCTTTAGACAACTTCAACACATAAAAGGATATAGAAAGTGAATGGGTGAAAAAAAATAAAAAGAGAAAATAAAGGAAACAGGACTGCTTCTAGGTATGGAGGAGGAGATGATTTATTGTAGATAAAAAGGGAGAGCGGAGCCAGAAGCAGGGACATCTGGGAGAGTCCAGAGTGGACATGATCAGATTGACCTGGGCCATGTGGGGAGAGGGGGAGGGGAAGAGAGGGGAACAAGGTGCAGCAGCCAAGACACCCAAAGGTACAAAAGGAGCAGGTGACCAAAATGTTAAGATTAAAGAGAAAAGAGCAGCCCAGCCCCTGGGCTGGAGAGTTCAGGGTAGGATGCAGGGTATGTCAATCTGTAACAGGTCGGGACTGAGGGGCTGCTGGGAGAATCTGGTAGCCAGTGTCTGCTTTGATATGGTAGTAGGCACCTCAGCCGTTTGTTTCAGGTTTAAAACCTAACATAGAGTTCTTAGCTTATAGCAATAATGAGAGAGGAGGTAACATTCAAGCTTAAACACTGCACATATATATCAAGCTGTGCTGACTAGTTTTATGTCTACTTGAAAGGAGGCGGTGGTTCTCAACATGTGGGTCTCAACCCCTTTGGAGGTTGACGAATCCTTTCACAGGGGTTGCCTAAGACATTGATATACACAGATATTTACAGTATGGCTCATAACAGTAGCAAAATTAATTATGAAGTGGCAACAAATATAATTTTATGGTTGGGGACCACCACAATGTGGGAAACTGTATTAAAGGGTCTCAGCATTAGGAAGGTTGAGAACCACTGAACAAGAGTCATCAGAGAGGAGAGTGCCTCAACTGAGAAATGCTTCCATAAGCTCAGCTGTAGGCAAGACTATAGTGCATTTTCTTAATTAACAATTGATTGGACAGGCTTAGACCATGGTGGATGAGGCGATTTCCAGGGCTGATGTTTATGGGTTCTATAAGAAAGCAGGCTGAATAAGTCACAGAAAGCAGGTCAGTAAGCAGCATTTGTATCAGCTCCTGCCTCCAGGCTTCTGCCCTGGATGGGTTCCTGACCTCACTGCTTTTAATGATGAATGTTATATGGAACTGTGTGAGAAATAAACTTTCCTCCTCAAGTTGCTTTGGGTCATGGTGTTTCATCACAGCAATAGTAATCCTAACTAGGAAACAACCAACACATGGTGTTCTGCTAATGTTAATAATTGTTATGTTTTATGTATCAGTTTAAAGCATGTTAAAAATGCCAAGTCTGGACTAGATGATGTTGCAGAGAGTGTGCCGAATTTTATGGTAGATTTTAATTTTATCATGAGACCAATGTGGAAATATTGGCCAAATTTTGGAGGGAAGTACATCCTATTCCTATTCTTTTAAGCACAGCATAGGATTTACAGTGAACACTGTCAATCTAGAAGCAGAAGGACTAGCCAAGAAGACTCTGCTAAGGTTCAAGTGAGAGACAATTAATGCCCCACATTGATGTGTGGGACAGTTGGAAGATCACTAATGCCCCAGACAGAGATGTAGCAGGATGAGGGAAAGACATGAAAGGAGACAGACATGGAAGAAAGGACCATTTTAGCAACTGATGCAAAAGGTGAAAGAGGAAAGTTCATGGCATCAGGTTTGTGGAACAAATCCAGTCACAATATAAGTGATGGAACCTGAGAAGGGTTGGCATGGGCGAATTAATGTGAACTCTTTTTATGACATAGAAGGAACACCAGAGTGAACTAGTCAAAAAGTGTTTAGGTTAAAGAAATGGGACGTGAAAGGAAATTGTGAAATTTTTCTTCAGCAGCTTTCAATACTGAGTTTTCAACATTCAGTTCCCTGTCAGTCTATAGCTGGCCTAAATACTCGACTCTAAAAATGAAAGTTAGCAGGAAAGAAACATGGAAATCAAGAGAGATTTACAAGATTCAGATGGCAGTATATATGATCACTTGGATTAAAAAAGTAATCCTTAATAGTGATTGAAATAATGAGCACCTGGAATGTACAACTTATTTCAATAATTTTGAACTTGTGATACTTTTAAGAACAGAAATATCATAAGTTTGAAGAAATTATTATTATATATCCCAGTAAATTATGGTATCAATAAACTGCAAGCAGCCTTCACGAACTTAAAAGAGCTACAGAATTAAGTCAAACAAAACTTACAATTGTCCGGGTACCTTGGTACATATGGAGCAAGGACCCACACAGCTCTTCGTTCCTGGTAATGCTATTTTGTTGGGTTCAATACAGTTAGCTGTGCCATCCTGAAAAACCATAACATAAAACCAGTGATGAATATACTCAACCCCTGTGAGATATGTTAAATAATGATGGGTTTCATAGCTGTTTCCTTCAAAGGAAAGCATTCTCTCTTTAGGAAAAAAAAAGAGGATCAGACATTCAGGAAGCTCATGAAATCTACAGGAATCAGGAGGCCTATCCCCAGGATTATAAAAGCAAGTAATCAATTGCTGGGGGAAATATATTAAGATATTAAATGTACGTTTGCTCATATGCTAATTTGAATGTTTTATATCTCTTTATCAGAATAGAAATCAATTTGAAATAGGACTGGTACAGTTCTTGCTATGAGAATGTGTGCAGCCATCTCAGTTACTCTCCTGTGAGGGACCCCAATAAATTGGTAGTTTCACAAAGCTACACTTGATGGAAGTATTTCTTTGTTCTGTTGCTATCTGGAATGCGTAGCTGTTTGTTCTCATGTACAAGGAAGGACATACATCATAAAAGTGGGAAACTCTTTCCCACAGTGAAGAATTATTTCATGAGTGGATATTTGTATTTGGTATTACATTCATTAAACTTTTCTGGGCAAAGACTGGTAATGTGATGTGATACATCACTGCTACTAGCCACTGCATTTAAAAGTATTAACTTTCAAAAATCTTTCTCCTATTAAATATAATATGCGAATTTAAAACTATACTGTCTGAAAGTTAGAAAATAATGTCACACTCATTTCTCTGGAAAGACCTTTAATTTCACACTGTTACAAAAGATATCAAGAGTCTTAACTACAAGGCAGTATTAAAATACAAAATTCCAGCTCTGACTTTCATCGTTTAACACAGAGCTACATGAGACATTCATTACTCTGTTGATTTCATTAGTCCATTTTTCTCATTTCTGTGAACAGAAATCTAGATTAAAAGTATATAAAATCATTTAATATGTAAATATTATTAGTTTATAATTAAAGCTGGCATTTGTTAAACTACTTCTGTCAGTATTTAGTTAGCATTTTCATATAAAATAATTTTTGAAACGTTTTCACTGTGTCAGATAAGTTTCTTCTCATCCGCTCAACCTTGTCTGTCGATCTTTACTTCAGAGGATCCATTTCTTCTATTAATCATTTGGCCTGTGCAGAATGTTGAAGAGTTTTATTATATTTTGGTTTTCAATTTGTAAATTACTAGTGTTGCTACTGTTAATGATTGGGTGTATGCTAAGAATGATGTAATTATACTTGGTCACATACAAGGTAATAAATTAGAAGTAACCGTTATCCAGAATCCACCAGTTTCCTTTGCATACCCTCCATCTGTAGCCCTGTACTGAGGATCTCCAATGGAGATCCCTGTAGCATGAAAGCCAATTTTGCTATGATGCAGCAAGGTAGACAAGAAACTCATGACCACTTAATTTCAGCACTGTTAAAATTATATATCTGATTTCTTTCTCACAGCAAGAACTGTACCAATCCTATTTAAAACTGGTTCCTATTGTGTTAAAGACATACAAAACATTCAATCATCATATGATCAAACATACATAATCAGCTACCACTTCCAAAATCTAAAATAAATTAGGTCACCAAATGGATAAGTTAAGAAAAGAACATGATTTTATAGTATTTTCCTTGCAAGTCTTTTCATTGCTTATATTTAAAAAATTATGCATACACATATTACATAAATTATATATTATAATACATACACACATAATATATAATAAATTTGTACTATATTATATAGAGAGAGGCAATTAGGCATAACATCCTTCCTATCTCCCTTTTCTTTTTCTCATATAATTGATTCTCTTTTCTCTCAAAACAGCTTCATTTCTACTTTTATGTTATATATATGTGTGTGTGTATGTATATATATATATATGTGATTTTATGTGTATTTATAATCTAAGAATCATAAAAGTGATAAACACAGTATATATCTTTGTTATACTGTCTTAATTTGTATACTATAACTATTTCCAGTCAAATCCACTTTTCTGTAATCAATGTAACTTTGTTCTTTTTATGATAAAAAAAAAATCCAAATTTTCTGTACCCAATCATTTGTTGCTGGACATTTAAGCTCTTTCTATAACTTAACTCTTCCACATAGTACTGGACTAATAATCACTGATGACAAGTATCTCTGAGACAGAGTAATTGAAATTCTCCAGATTAAAACCCTATGCATGATATAAGTAGACCACATTGCCAACTGACTTTTAGTTTTTGAGACACTTTCATGGTGACTGGACTAGTTTGTGTTCTCACCAGCAGAGTGTTGGGTTCACTTTGGCCCACATCTTCATCAGCATTTATCATTTCTTAGTGACTCTGTTTTGGTTGGGGTAAGATAGACTTGCATTTCTCTGTTGGCTAATTAAGTTGAATATATTTTCAGGTGATAATTGGCTTTTTATATTTCACCTTTTGAGAACTGACTGTTCAGTTACTTAGCGCATTGCTCTATTTGGGTTGTGTAACTTTATTTTATCGCTTGGAGATTTGCTTGTTTGTTTTTGTCTGGTTTGGTTTGGTTTGGTTTGGTTTGGTTTGGTTTGGTTTGGTTTGGTTTGGTTTGGTTTGGTTTGGTTT
>JANHMN010000013.1:34822991-34837731 GCA_030674055.1 Rhabdomys pumilio | reverse complement strand
TTGGTTTGGTTTGGTTTGGTTTGGTTTGGTTTGGTTTGGTTTGGTTTTTCAATTCAGGGTTTCTCTGTGTATCTCTTATTGTCTGGAAACTCACTTTTTAAACCAGGCTGGCCTCGAACTCACAGAAATCTGCCTGCCTCTGCCTCATGAATGTTGGGATTAAAGGAGTGTGTCACCACTACCTGGCCTATTGCTTGGATTTTAGTTCCTATTTATTCTGTAGATTATTCGCCTGTCCAGTGTACAACTAAAAGGTTTTCTCACATTCTTAAGCTGCCTTTTCTATTACCTGTTTTCTCTATTGTACAAAAGCCTTTTTCCTCTGCTCATCTATCGTTAGCATTATTCCTCAGACAACTCAAATCTGATTCAGAAAGGCTATACCTATGAGTGTCTTGACACGTTTTCTGTAATTTTTCTCTAATTAGTTTCAAATCGTCATTATCTTTGATTAATGTAGAGTTAACTTTTGTGCAAGGTGAGAAGTAGGGCTCTAGTTTTATTCTTCTATATTTGAACACTCAGTTTTACCAGAACCACTGCTGAAGAAGTTACCTTCTCTCCGGGTGCATATTTGATCTATTTGTCAAAAATCAGTGGTCTGTAGTTGTGTGGGTTTGTATCTATAGGTCTTCTATTCTATTTCATTGATGTATATGTTAAAGGTGTTGACTTTTGTACGCTAATCTTGTATACTACTATTTTGCTAAAAATGTTTTTCCAGTTTTATGATAGAGTCTTTGCAATCTCTTATTTACAGAATCATATCATGTAAAACTAAAAATATGTCTTTCATCTATTTAAAAATTTAATTCATAGATGTCTTAGTTAGGGTTTCCATTGCTGTGAAGAGACATTATGACCAAGGCAACTCTTATAAAGTACAACATTTAATTAGAACTGGCTTACAAGTTCAGAGATTCAGTCCATTGTTATCAAGGCAGGAAGCATAGTAGCATCCAGGCAGACATGGTGCTAAAGAAGGAGCTGAGGATTCTGCATCTTGATCTGACTGCAGTTAGGAGAAACTGATGTCTTCCAGGCAGCTAGGAGGAAGGTCTTAAAGCCTACCCCAACAGTGACACACTTCCTTCAACAAGGCCACAGCTCCTAATAGTGCCAACCATATTCAAATCACCACAGCAGTTAAATGGGTGGAGCTGGAGACAATCATTCAAAGTAACTCAGACTCAGAAAGATAAAATATCACATGTTTTCTCTCATCTGTGGATGTTAGCATTAAATCTTCTCTTGTGTTTTGTTTTAAATACCCGTAAAGGTCAGGAAATTATTAAAGGTGTGCATTGGAGGTATGTTCAAGGGAAGGGAGATAGAATGAACAGGTAAAAAGGGTTAAAAGGAAATAATGGAACTGAAAGAACTAAACTAGGATTGTGGAGCAGGGAATAGGTACAAGAGAAAGTTGATGAAGGGTTAAATAATACCAACAAACTGGGGGCAGGAAGACAGAAATCTACTGCTAGAGAAGCAGGGAGTCTATGGGGGTGACTCTAGCTAAGATTCCTAGCAGTGGGAGATATGGAACCTGAATGTAGCCAGGCAGGACTCCCAGTGAAGGGATAAGTCCTGCCCATTACATCAACTCACCCATAAAAATCTTTGACCCAAAATTTGTCCTGTCTACAAAAAGGGCAGAGACAAAGATGAAGCGCAGACTGAAGGAATGGCCAACCACTGACTGGCCCAAATTGAGACCCATCTCGTAGTGTTTCTGACACTATTAATGATACTCTGTTATGCTTGCAGACAGGAATCTAGCATAGCTGTCCTCTGAGAGGCTCCACCCAGCATCTACTGAAACAGATGCAGAGGTCCACAGCCAAACATTGGACAGAGCTCTGGAGTCTTGTGGAAGATTTAGGAGAAGGATTGAGTTACCCAGAGGGGACAAGAACTCTACAAAAAGACCAACAGAGTCTTTCTAACTAACCTGGACTCTGGTGGGCTCACAGAGACTAAACTGTGGGGAGCGGCTCCACCATTACATTACAGTGTGTGCACATGCTCACGTCCTAGGTAGAGTAAAGAAGAATGTGCGCATATGCCTACGCGTCACCCCTTCCTGGCGCGAGTGTGCCCAGGCCATACGTTAACCGGTCTGAGACTGCAGGAGCCTGTCAGGAGCTGCCACGTCCTAAGCGAGCGTTAGGCTCTATATAAGGGATGGGTTTTCTGTCCTTGGGGCTCTCCACTTCTCGTTGCCTGAAGAAGCTTGTGATCTCGCTCTCAAGATGCATTAAAGCTTCATCTGCAGAAGGATCCTGTGTGTACCGCGTCTTTCCTGCTGGCGGGAGGTAGCGCGGGACATCTAAAGAGCATACAGGGACTAGATCTAATCCTTCCTCTGACTCATATGTAGTAGATATGCGACTTGATCTTTATATGAGTCCCCCAACAACTGGAGCTAAAGCTGTCCCTGACTCTATTGTCTGCCTGTGGATCCTGTTCCCCTAAATGGGCTGCCTTGTCTAGCTTCAGTGGGAAAAGATGTACTTAGTCCTGCAGTAATTTGATGTGTCAGGGTGGGTTGCCCTCCCCTTTTCAGAGGATAGTGGGAGTGGGAAGACAAAGGATGGGGGAGCCACTTGCAAGGGAGTCTATGAGAAGGGGGGACAGTGATAGGAATGTAAAGTGAATAAATAAAATAATTAATGGGGTAAAATCTCTCACAGGTGTACACAGGCCCATGGATTTTAGTAAAAACCAGATGCAGTCTAGTTGACAAGGAAGGTAGCCATCATACCAACTTAAAAAAAATCCATTCCCTTAAATATAACATAAAAACAAATGATGAAGGAAACTCTCAATTAAGTCAATTATGAAAGAATCATCTTTCTAGGATATTGTAAGCTGAGAAATTTCTATTTAGAAGGTGAAAAAGTAAAACCAGTAGAAATTAGATATAGAAGATTATGATATATAAGCAGTGTTTGGTGGCCCAGTAGAAAATGCCATGGTGCTGAACCGTCTACCTTGGGTCCTGCACTAATGTTTCATTGGACCAGATTTAGTCTTTTAAACAAGATGAGCAGAATTTAAAGATAGGGAATACTTTAATCTAAGAAACCCCATATTTCTTTTAAATAAAAAGGAAAATAATGATAACGTGGAAACTTACTTCTCTGAGAAGAGAAGCTGTGTGACTATTGTCTTTGGTCTGTGAAAGAGAAATCTGATGTGTTTGGAGGTGGGGAGAGGCTGTTGGTTCTTCTATCTTGCAGAATTAAGGCAGTGTCTAGCATTCATCTTCTAGCCTTTTAGACAGTTGACAATTCCAAAGTTTCAGATGGCAGAGTGCCTTTCCCAAGGATTCAATGTTAAGAACTTTTAATATATTTTTTTTTGCTAGATTGGAAGCATAATGACTCATAATCTGTGACTCTTAAATCTTGATGACAATTCTCTTGGCAGGATCTAAATGTTCATCAAATTTTAGCTTTCCCAATTTTGGAAAATTATCAGCACATAAATTTGGAATTCTTATTTTCAGATTTAGGTAGCATAAAAGTCAAAGGACCAAGTTATTTTATAATTAACTAATTTTTGAGTTTTTGCTTAACTTGTACTTATGATCACATTGATATAATTTTTATTCATTTTCTGACTCTTATAGTCCTGAATATTAAAAGTCTGACTTTGCTATTACTATTCATAATATTCTCAATTGAACAGATACTCAATCCCACTTTGCACCTATTACATAACTTTAGAAGCAAACCTCACATGGTATTCTCTTAATACCCTGAATATTCTGCAAGATACTGACAATAAAACAGTAAAAATCAAACATAAGTTCTGCTGACAATAAATTTAAGAATTTAATGGAGGTACAAGTATTTTAAATGGATATTAATGTGAAAAAAGTTTAAAACTCAAGAAAAATAACGAGCTAATAAAGATCACAATAAGACTTTTAACAAATATTTAAATTATTGAGTATAGGTCATACATGGGGACTGATAAGACTGGAAAGCCATGATATGGTAATGTTAAAATGCACTGAATGGTCATGGGGCTTGGGTCACAGAATACTATGTCAGACCTCATATAATACAAAATAAAAATGAAGAGGTCAAACGTGGAAAATTGTGTAAGCAACATAATCTCCTTTTGAGAGAATGGCTTGACAGCATATAAAACTAGATTTAGGAAGAACTTCAGTATTCTAGAAATTTCTTCTATGCAGGCAAGGTACGATGATTATTGACAATAACACACACAGAGATAGTGGATTTGAAAGATATTTCACTTCTTTTTGAAAGCAATCAACCCAAGACACATTGTCCCTTCACAGGTGTTGGAAATGACCTGAGTCAAAGTGAGTTCATTCACAAGCCATAACAAACTTGCCACTGCGCAGGTGCAGCCAAGTGCACAAGACAAAGCAGTCAACTGATTGTGAGCATTTTTCTGAATTTACTTTCATACAAAGTATGATTGTCAAAGACAAGAGCTTATATTTTTTAAGTGTGTTACTGCAATTTAACAGAAAAACTGGAGTAACTGTTTAGAACACAGACTGCAAAAATATCGTTTAGCTGTGCAAGCTACTGCACCTATAAATCTATATAATTTTTAAAGAATGAGAATGTTCTAAATGAATTCAAAACACATAGTAATAGTAACACATAGTAATAGTAAAAGCAGGTTGACATTTAGTATTATTACGGATTTTATATTTTCAACAAAAGCTTTTCCACTGCCTTGTTCTCACATCTGGAGCTAGCTAGCATCTACACAATACAGCCCTTGGTTCTTTGTTAGACAATGCAGTTTGTTGAACTAGACATGATCATAGATGAGTAGCTTTCAACCTCAGCACTATTGTGAGTTTGACCATGTAATTCTTTGTGGTTCAATAACAATCACATGCTCAGGAATGTGTGTGAAAAGATTGCGATGAAAAATTACACTATTCATCAATGATTCTAAATTAGACAGTGACACACCTGAGAGATAAGAAAGGAAGTCTGGTTCATCACATACTTTCAAATAACCTAATCTGGTAAATAAATGGACTGGTCATCTTTCCCTAGACCACTGTATTACAGTTTAGTATCTAGGTCACTGATGACATTAATTAGGGGGCATTAACATGGTGCTAACATGGGAAGAAATTGATGCAGTGATGAGTTCAAAGAGATGAAGCAGAAATAGTACTTGACTTCACAAAATGAACAATTGGGTCTCTTCACATCTACTTCTTCATAGAAAAATGGCACTTAATTCTTCAAAGAGAGATAAAGCAGCAAACTCACTAACAGCCAGCCATCATGAGTCTATCCATTTTTTTTTCAGAATTTATTTTTAGGTTATTTTATCTTTTTTAATAATAAAAGCATTTTAATGAGTCTGTGTTAATTGTAGAACTTAGTGATCTGAACCCTTGCAGTTTCATGCCGATATAAAATGATAACATTCAGCGCCCTACAGTTACCCAACTTTGTACCCATTATGGTTGGTACCATTTCTGCTTCCCAAAGGTCTCATGTTCTAATTCCCTTTCTTTCCTGTACATTAGAAAATGTAATAGTTGTCTTTCTAAGTCTGTCTTATTTCATAAAATTATCTCTGGATCCATCTACAAGCAATACTGCTCAGCTTATGTTTATGGCTGTTTATGTTTTAAAATAAAACACAGTTGTGCGTGAATAACCTCATTAGCCATTCATTCACTGGCCAGAATGTAGGCAAGTTCTATCCTTTGTCTGTTAAGATTAGTTCTATGATGAACATAGCTATGCACACATCTCTATTGTATGCCAATGTTGAGTTTGGAGGGATATACAAGAAATTGTGGAGTGGGCTCACACATTAATTGTATTTTTAAGGTTTGGTTTTGGGTTTTTTTTAACTTCCATACTTAATTCCATACTGTCTGGACTGATGGATAACACCACCAAAATTGTTCAAGGGCTCCTTTCCCCAAACTGAATGTTCTCACCACGTTTATTGTTACTTGATAGCAGACATTCTGACTTCAGTCTGTCCTGGTTCTGATGGGCAGGAGATCCACCGTATCTGCAATAAAATCCTGTTTTAAATAATAAGAAAGTTTAAAAAGTTTTCTCTGAACAGGCTTTAACATCATTCAATTTAGTCTCTCCCAAATTCCCATCTTGATGATTGAATAAAATTCCACAAAGATTCTACTAACAACTGGCTATTATACACACCTGTTTTCACAGGCATTTTGAAACATATAGTAAGAGTTGCACATTGTTTTTTTTTTCTTAAAAACAAAAAACTTGCTTTGCTTTGAATTCAAAATTCCAATAAAGAGTACTTTGATTTTCTAGTGGGAATGTGTTAAATATATTTAATATATTTTTTTAATTTCTACATCTAACAATGTTTGGGGCAACCTTTAAGAATGCATTTTAAAATTCTTTATAAAATCTTTTCTACTAATGCAACAGTGCATTATTACTTACATTACTTAGCTAATTTTGTCTGAACTTATTTTTTTTAACAGAAACACTAAACCCTCTTTCAAATCTGAACTCAAATCCAACCTACTCTGAAGCCCTGTATTCACATTATTCTTGCTCCCCTACAATGTTGTTTGCGTGACTTTTCCTGGGGCAATGTAAGGAAATGTCTATTCACTCTAGATAGAGCCTGCACAAACAGACCAGAGAATGCATTCCATCCAAGTCCAGCTTAGTTCACTGGGGCTGCCTACTGAAGCCGGAGAAACTTGAATGCAGCTACCTCTTTAGAAAAGAACCACACTCCCCACAGGATGGAATCATAAGCAGAGGCACCACTGGAGACAGTCCGACAGTCAGTTGTCTACTTTCCGTAGTGTCAGGAAGGAGAAGGGACTTGTGAGGCTATCCTGAGCCTTCTGAGTCCAGTGAGTTTCCTCGGTTCTTCCCTCCAAAAAAGAGAACAGTAATAGGACCAGTTTTTATAATGTCTCCTTTGGGCAACTACAACTGCTTTACTTTCACCCAGAAGAAACAGCTTCAATATACTTCACTGTTAGAAAATTATTCTACTCTTACACATGATAAAAGCTGTCTTCATAGCACAATTATTAAATGATGTCTTTATCAGTTTTTGATCTACTGAAAATAGCAAATCTTTTCACAAATGCTTAAAGTATTAAATAAATTGAATCAAAGCCCACTACTTTATTGAAATTGAATTGATGCTCAGCTTTAAATATTTTCTAAGCATTACTTTGAATTACTATAGGCTTTTGTTACAATAATCTTGAGCTTATAGTAAGCTAATGTGTAAATAACAATAAAACCTAAATGTCACACATATAAAGGGATTTGTAATTATTAAATGCATTACATCACTAATGGTTCATCAGTCAGTAATTAGATGGATGAGAAACAGCACCATGGTGTTCACAATTATTAAAATACTTTATATTCAGCTCATATGTCTTTAACAAAACTTCCACCAATGACTTCATGTCAGGAAGCTTGAACTACCCCGGTTCCCACTATGATCTTTGGCATATTTGTCATTCATGAGACAAGAATCCTTCATATATAATGTCAAGATTAAGTGTAACAATGAAAATGGCAGCCGTTGAGAAGCAAACTTTTTAAAGTGTGTGTTGTGTTTTCACTTGCTCCTCACAACCTGGAAAATTATTATTCCCATTTTAGCAAGTAGAAATGTTGCCATACATGATTTCTGAAGAGCAGAGCCCAAAGTTGTTAAGAGGTGAAACTGAAGACTGGTATTTCATAATCTAACTCCAGAGATAACTCTCTTAGCTACAGTTACAAGCGGCTAAGTGAGAGTTGGCATTCTTACCTTATATATTGCAAATCTAAGTTTTGTAAAATATTAACTAGCATTTTTAGAATATTGTAATCTATAGTTCCAACATTAGGACATTTTTAGATTACCAGCAAGTATAAAGTCATAAACTTAATTAAATTATTCCATTAAAGTTCAAATGAAATTAAAGCAAGAAAAAACGTTCTGGAAGATGTTAAATTTGTATATTCGATATTTCCTATCCATTAGTGAATTCTTCACTTATTACTTGAATGTTCAATAGATCTAGATGGTTTGCTGTCGTTTTGTAACTCATGTAAAATAAACATCAAAGCTTTATGCTTTACGAAATATAGACTTTGAAGATCCATCGAGTTTCCTTTTAATTTGGGAAAGATGTTCACTTACCAACCATTTACCTAGTTTTCTTGGGCTTTCCAACTTCAGGTTCCGTGTGCAATTTAGAAAACAATACTGCCACCCAGAGGATATCAGGTGGAAAGGCACAGTCAAAAGGAGGAGACAATTGTGTTACAATCTGTTACTGGGGAAATATTAAAATAGTCCAACTACCAAAGCCTGCAATTTGCATGTGTAAGAAAAATGATACTATTCTTGATATATTATGTTCTCACGTTGTATAGATTCAACCATCTTCTTGGCAAAAGTCTGTAATTTCCTAATAGCTGCAACAGGATACAGAAGTATATAGAAAATATCCTAAGCTGACAATGACAAGAACACTTAGAACATCTAGCAACCAGTTCTAGTCATGCCTAAAGCAAAACAGAACAAAACAAGGACTGGAGAGATGGCTCGGTGACTAAGAGCACTGGCTGCTTCTGCAAAGTACATAAGTTCAGTTCCCAGAACCCACTTGGTGACTCACAACTGTCTATAATTCACATTATAGGAGATCGATGCCCTCTTCTGGACTCCAGAGGGTATATACATACATGTAGACGAAACAAACACTCAAATATATAAAATAAACAAAAAAACTTCTAAAAAATAAAATATCATTTTGTCTAATTCATTAATTTTATCAAATATCGGTGATGTCATTTTATCTAGTTATTGCCAATATAAATATAAACAATTAATTTTGATATATTTATCTTCTAGCAATTATTATAAGTATTTTCCAGAAGGAAAAATTTTCTACATTGGTAAGCACCTTACCATTAAGACAATCACTTATTTTTTTTTCAGTCTTTATAGAATTTTATTTTATATTGGTGTCTTCCCTCGAACTCCCAAGGCAGTGTTAAATAATAACAGTGTGAGTTTGCAAGCCTACCCTGTTCTTGATTTTAATGTGAGTTAACTCTGTAATAGAAATGAGAGAACATATTTAATTCCCATTAGAACAAAACTATAGAAATGTTTTAAAATTTATTTAAGATGTTAATACTCTTGGAAAAAATTAAGTACGTGAGGAGGAATTTACACAGACCTCTACCCGTAATTTCCTCTCTTAGGAGCAAACAAATGGATGTAGCACGTACCCATATATACTTTCTAGCTTCTGAAATGTCTGATAAAGTGTGATCTGAATGACAAACTATAAGTCAGGTTTACATTCACACAGGCATGATACTGTATTGTTCTACCTCTAAAATACTAGAAGACACAATTTGCAAGGCAGTATATTTGAGACTTCATTTTAGTATTCCAGCAGAGGGCTCAAAGAATGGCATAAAATATCTCTATAGCAACTGTGGGGAATGAACACGTGTGTGCAGGTGTATGTGCACATGCGTGCATGTGGACACCCAGAGTGAATGGAATATTTTCTTCCATCACAACCTACCATATATTTTAAGACAGAGTCTCTCCTTGAATCCAGCCAGAGCTTGTAGTGTTCACTACCCATGCTCTAAGATGCCACATGGGCTGGCAACTTGTTTTATTTCTATTGCTTGGATTAAACACCTTTACTAAGGAAACTTATAAAGAATGAATTCATTTGGGGCTTACAGTTCCAGATTGTTGGAGTCTGTAACCACTAAGGCAGGATGGCATGGCCGGCAGGTAGGAAGCTCTGCAGCTGAGAGATTTCATCTTAATCCAAAAGGATGAGATAAAGAAAGCTAACTGGGAGTAGAGTGGAAATAGAAAATGAAGGACTATTTCCAAGTTATTTTCAGGAAGTCAATATTACCTTGATATTAAAACCCAAAGACCTAACAGCAAAAAAATATATATATTATGAACATGGATGAAAATCTCTTGAGTAAAATCATTACAGAGGGAGGCTCCTTGCTATGAGTGTGGTCTGGTGGGGCAGTGGTGTGTAATGAAATGAGCTTTGGAAATGTAGAACTGGAAGCCAGAGATTTAAACAGAAGAAAGTCCCAAGGAGGATAATGCACTTTCTTAGTAGGAAAGCAATGAAAGCGTATCACACAAGTGAATATGAACTCAGTGGCTTAGAGAAGAAAGGGGTTCATCCACTGTTGACTCAACAGAGTTTACGTGGGACCCCTACTTATGTTTTTCACTGCCATAACAACATCATCTTGCATTTTACAGAAAAGTGTATGAATGGTTTTTAAAAGCACTCCCTTACCCCATCATGTTTCCCTGGCAGTTGCTAAAGTAGGTATCAAGTATATCAGCACCTGGATTATTGTTATCTTGCAAGGATTTCAGGTAAGGTCAATGCCAAAGAACTTGTCAGCTCTTCTGTCTTGTTTTTAACACAATAGTATGCCTACTCTGATAGTAAATCTACGCATCAGATCTCCACTACACATCATAGAAAATCAGTGGGAGTTAGCAAATTACTTAGCTTGGCTCACTGGCTCCTGACAGTCTAGAAGCCAGTTTTGATACTGGCAACAGAGCATTGGGAATCTGTAGCATTGGGTCTGGTGGTTAGTATATTCCTTGATACATCGTCTCAACATTCTATGTCTGTTTCTATTGGAATCATCTTTTAACTACAAGTTGATCATTACTCTCTATAGAACCACTTGTACCCAATTCTTCCAATAAAAATAAATGTGCAAGAGGTTTCAACTGATAATGTAATAGTAAAACTGATAAAAGATGTTTTCTTGATTCCTGTGAATCTGTGTTTCCCCTTGCTGCTATGGTGTCAGGATGCTAGGATCAAGACACCACCCAGGGAGGCAAACACAGAGGCACTAGGCTACAGTTCCTTCCTTGATGCTATGGGGTGTGGGGCTCAGGTAACACTCTGCTCAAGAGAGGTAAAAACGTAGCCTAAGATAGATGCACCAGCCTGTGTTTCTCTGGATGACAAACAGCATGAAGCTGTAGTTCTCAAGCTCCTGGGCACCCAGACACTGCTGGGAACCACAATGAGTTGAAAACTGGGGCTGAGGACCTGAGATGAGCCTGGGGGCAGGGCTGGTGGGGAATCCAGTTTAGCTCATGGTGAGTTCCAGGATTGTGGAGAGGTCTTCAGGGGTAGACAGATAGCTCTGTAGGATTGATGCTTTTGCCCATGGCAGTCCTTAAGAAAGGAGACCATCATGCTTATCCAAATTGTTTACTCATGATGGAAAAGATGCATATGACATATTCAGGGTGGACCAGAGATTAAATACCTTTTGTAGAAAGGAATGTCTGGGAAGGGAGACTTACTGGCTAAACCCTTGGGCCCATCCAGATACCTCATTAGCATGGAGAGCTCTCAGCTCTATGCTACTGACCAGTTGTCATGGTCGTCTTATTTGGTGTCATGGGCACATGCACCAGGATAGGAATCTGATTAGGAGCAGATTCGAACACCCCATCATTCTCAATTATGAGAATTGCTCCGGGGGTCTTAATCTGCCTGACTTTACCAGTTTTTCTATCTGGTGGTCCAGTTCCACTTGCCCCATTATTTGTATTAGAATGACTTTGTTAATCCTAAAATTCACCAGAGAAATACCAATACCACCACTTCGGCCAAATATAAAGCAAGTTTATTAAATATTAAATAATGACCAAAGGAAGGACTTTGTTCAAGACCATTCTCCGAAGTTTCTAAGTCTAAAATGGCCCTGAGGCATGTGTTGTAACGATTTACAAAGGCAAACCCAAAGGCCACAGTATTTTCCCATGAGACTTTATTTTCCAAGAACTACAACTCCCAGCATTCCAAGAAGCTACCTAGTTCTTGGGTTGGTAGAGCTTACAGGTTAATTTTGAGTAATACATTTTCTCTTGGAATTGTGTCTCCAGTCAGATCCTTGACTCTGTGATGGGTACTTGTTTATTTTTGAATCTAATAACCATCGGCTTAATGGGACCCAGATTGGGATTACCTTTTGGTTAATGTATCAATGTTGTAAAAGCCAACTGTAATTAGCAGCAGGACAAAAGGCTCTATGATGGCTTACATAAGAGTTACTATCAAGAAGGATCCTGGAAACGAATGGGGTACCAATAACTTATTTCAGGTTCCCTTTTTGTAATGTTTCTTGAGTACAAGCAGATTATAACCCTGCTGGTTTGTAGAGAAATAATTTCTCTAAAGCTATATAATACTTTATTTTGTTCTGTATAAAGTGAGCCAAGCATCCTATCATATTGGAACCATTTTAGTTTATAAATCTACCAGTTGACAAATCTAGGCCTACTTTTTTGGTCTGTCAATTGGCTTATAGGTAGCCATTTTGTCATCTACTCTAGAGAGTTTCCTTTTGAGTTAGGAACTTACGGAAGTTTCATAACAAATCTCCCCTCCTCCATAGCAACTGCAACTAATTTTTCTCTGTGTTAAACACTAATTTTAGTAACTCCTTATTTGTGTAGTCTCTTCCTGAGATTGCCCAGATAGACCTAGTCTGGCCACTGAACAAAGTAGGTCTTCTAACTGGCATGATTCCTTCTATCTTAACATGTATGCAATTAAAATATGAGCAGGTAAGCATGGTATGGAAACCTGTCAATGGACCTCAGTAAGGTCAACTGAAGGTTGAATGTTTTTAGATAAAATTTTAACGTTAAAGTGAAATGTTTAATTCCATTGAAGTCTGAAAAGTTTAGCAAGGATGAAGTTTCTTCATGAGTTTTTGATATGAGAATTCATAAGCTGTTGGTGCATACTGGTGGTGGTGGTGGCTCCTCTCACGGGTGTAAACTAGGTAACAGTACTTAAAGGATTTATCTTCATGAATCACTATATACCATTATAAATTGGAGTTTACTAATATACCATTATAGTTCTGGTTTATACTTGTTAAAACATGCTGGCCTGACTGCTTTCTCCATTTTAATTTTGACATATTATCGTCAACTCATACTTATTTGGTTATGAAGTGAAAAAAGGTGGGTCTAAAAGTGACCTGGGTCATCTCTCCCTAGAGTACTAATAGCCAAGAGTTTATACCATAAAACTTGTGCTTATAGCAGAAGATACTGACTAGTGAAGTCGTTACATAATTTGCAAAATTCTTCTCTCCATGTGAGCTTCCCTTCTTCCCCTTATGGTGTGCTTTGGAAAGCAAATGCTGTGACGCTGAATTCATCAATATATTTCTGTGTAGATTCTGTTAAGTTTTTGATATCTCAACAATCATTGCATAATACAAGGTCCTAAGGTCTGTGGCCCATGTTATTTTGTGTAAGTTTAAAGTTTTACCTTTTGGTGTATGCTATATTTTTAGTTTTGGAATGGTGGAATACAGATGTTTTCATTCTCTCCACTTAATTACCTTCACTATTTTGTCCAAAAAAATTCTCTACAAATATTTGTCTAGTTTTTAATTCTTTTCTGATGTTAAATATCTAGCTTTATATGTGTTTGCAAACATGACTTCTACTTTCAAGTTGAGGGTTGACAAAATAAGGCCTAAAGGTAAAATTACCTTGAGGTGAATCTAGAAGTGTGCCTTCTGAGCTGAACCTTGACTTTATCTCTCTCCACCCATATATTTAGTATATCTCCATCCATCTCTTTAATCCCTAATGCAATGTAGTTTAGAGATAAAACATTTATGGGAGTAATTAAGGCTAAATAAAACCACTGCTGTGACATCCTATTGCAATACGATTGGGGCCATTAAGAGACACTAAAAATCACTGCACACGGGCACAGAATAAAAGCCATATTAGAGGTTAGACATCTACAGTGGAGAGGTCAGAGACCAACGCTGACGGCAACCTCATCTAGACTTCTAGATTACACAAGTTGTTGAACATAGATTTCTGTCATGTAATCTTCCCAGTCTGTGGAATTTTGTTAGATCAGCCCAAGCAAAACAATACACTGGGATTTGAGAAATTGTGAAGACCTGATGACAGGGAAAACCGAGTCCCTGTTGAGTGTGTTTTCGGACCCTTAGTTCCGCTACGCTCAGTTCATGTGCTGTCCTGCCCTATCCAGTCTGACCAGATGATTTCTCTATCTTCCTCTTTCAATATTGCTCCCTTGCTCAAACACAAGTACTCTTGAGTCTCAAACAGAAACTGCAGACACTTTTGGGGGGTGGGGGTCCATATAGTACCTCTGAAACCTTGCAGTTAAAAAAACTGAGAAGAAGCCATCATGGTAGTTGTGGGGGTTTTTTGTTTGAAGTTATTATTATTATTATTATTATTATTATTATTATTATTATTACTACTACTACCATTACTACTACTATTACAAGTAGAGACACAATGCAGTAAACACTTTCCTGCTTTTTTTTTTTTTTAATTTAAAATCTGGGGTCAGGTTGTGTTGCATTTCTATTTTGCACTATGCAGTGTCCTGAAGTTTGTAGCCAGCCTCAGCTAGGGGAGTTTGAACAAGACTGTTTATTTCACTGTTAGGGCTTTGTTTTTGTTTGTTTTTTTGTTTGTTTGTTTGTTTTTTCATGAAGATCGTATTTTAGATCAAGTAAATCGTTTGACCTAGGACTTCACCTACTGTAGTCATCACTACCAAAATTTGCAATTAGTAGTTGGTCTAATTCAGAGTTTGCGTTTACATTTCTTCTGCCTAGAGTTGAGTGCTTCAAAAACAGTT
>JANHMN010000013.1:34796557-34822891 GCA_030674055.1 Rhabdomys pumilio | reverse complement strand
TTTTTTTTTTTTTGGTTTTTTGAGACAGGGTTTCTCTGTGTAGTCCTGGCTATCCTGGAGCTCACTCTGTAGACCAGGCTGGCCTTGAACTCAGAAATCCGCCTGCCTCTGCCTCCTAAGTGCTGGGATTAAAGGCGTGCACCACCACCGCCCGGCTTCAAAAACAGTTCTTACAAGCAAATGCTCTCTCTTTATTTCAAATATCTCAAACTCAACCTTTCCACGGATTCACAATTCGGCCAGTAAGAAACAGAAAGCTTTGAGGCTCTTGTAATGACGTTCTTCTTGAAAGGGCAAAAATCTTCACAAGCGCTAGATTTTAGAATTGAGCAAAATCGGCAACTTAAGAACTTGATCTGTTAAAAAAAAAAAAAAAAAAAAGTTCGCCTCTCCTCTGGGACTTCCAACGCTATGGGAGCACAATGGAACCGTCGGGGGAAAGTCGCTCTCTGCTAACAGCACTAAAGCAACGCCCACTGCAGCGCGCACTAGCTCGGTTTCCAAGGAAACGGTCAATTCCGGCTGGTCGCCCACGCGCCGGAAGTCAACGTTCCCACTTCCGGCACTACCAGAAAAAAAAAAAACCCAACGTTTGGGCGGAAGAGGCTACCATGGGGGCGTGTCTACGCAGCCGCGGTGTAATCGCGCTCACGTGCCGGAGATGGCGGCTGGTCCTCTTCCTCCGTCCGCAATGGCTCAGCCGGGAACTCTGAACCTCAATAACGAGGTGAGCGCAGGGAGATCGTGGGGTGTGGGGCGCCCTCTCGGTGTCTCCTGCCGCGCGGGTAGTGGTGGGGTGCGGGGTTCCCGGAAGGCGGAGCGCGGCCAGCGAGGACCCATCGCGGTCTGGGGACGGGATCCACGCGCCGGTCGGGTCCCCGGACTCAGGCTCCGCACACTTCTGTCTGTGCGACCGTGGGAGGTCACTCAGTGTTCAGTCACTTTTAATTGTTCTCTGTAAAATGAAACTCAGGAGAGTATCTTCCTCGTAGGGTTGTAAGATTTAAATTTACTGAGATGTTTGTGTAGTGCCTGGCCCTGAGTAAGCGCTTCATTTCTTAATTGTCAGAGATGAAGGGAAGAGAATTCAAGCCGAGGCATAACTTGTTCTAACACCTCCACATCTTTAATGACTGTGTACGCACGCCCGACCTCATTTCTTTGCTCCTGGTACCGTGGGTCCCATTTGTCCCCATTACAGCTTTTTGCACATTTTTATCTCCGTTTTCTATAACCTGGTTTCTCGGTTTTATCTTCACTACCACCTCCACTGTAGTGAGTTATGTCACCAGGCCACCTTGTGTTTCTGCTATATGCTTTTCCCAACTGTTATCTGGCATCCTAAAAAGTAAGTTTTGGAGAACGAGGATCGAAAAGAACATCTCACAACTACAGACGACAAAAGAATTCATACCCTGCATACATATGCAGGGCGCTGTAAGGTTACACAGCCGTGTATGTTCTTTATGCTTTTTTGTTTTTCCTTTTCTGGTAACCTATGGTAGAAAACGAAGATTCCCATCCCTCCAAAAAACAGTGCAGAAGTATTTGAAGGAGGCAAAGTCAGATGTGAGATATAGTCCTTAATCTTCTTTGAGGATATGTGGGAATTGCAGCGAATAATTCCCTAAGGAATCTGAAGACCTTATAAGCAGAGAAAGGGTGGTGGTACGGAACTCTGAATAAAAAGGGCCTAGAAAACTAAAGAGGCCGGGCGGTGGTGGCGCACGCCTTTCATCCCAGCACTTGGGAGGCAGAGGCAGGCGGATTTCTGAGTTCGAGGCCAGCCTGGTCTACCGAGTGAGTTCCAGGACAGCCAGGGCTACACAGAGAAACCCTGTCTCGAAAAACCAAAAAAAAAAAGAAAGAAAAAAAACTAATGAGAATTAACAAATATGCTGCTACTGTATAATTACCAGATTGAGTCTTCATTCAGTAAACAATGGGGTACTAGGTATCAAAGAGGTATTTAGAATTTATTGAGGTCTTTTTTTTTTTCACTCATTTAAAATTGTATTTTGAGCAAGATAACTTGGTGTGGTTTTTTTTTTTTTTTTTTTTTAAATTAGGTTGGATATAAACTATGAAAGATCTTAGGTTAATTGTCTTTGGAAATTCACAGAAAGGGATAGTTATATTTAGGTCTAGTATTGATGTCAATGGTTATAATATCCCAGAATCAGCCAAGTAAGGCTTCTATTCCACTTCACTAAGTTAAAGGCTTTTTCAAATTAGCTTAAATATGACCTTTAGGAAGTATTTACTAACTGATTTTAACCAGAATGCTTTCCATGCTGTGAAAAGCTGTTTCTGTCATGTGTGCATGTGTCTCCTAGAACATTTATGCTCTGTAAATGTTTGCTAAGTCACTGGATTAATTTATCAAATTAGAAATCATATCTCAAATTTAAATTTCATCTGTCCTCATAGAGGATAAGGAGGACAGAAAATGGTGGAAATGTTGATGTTATCATTAAGGTCAGTGAGGAAATTAAGAATACAGATATAGGCACTCATCACTTAATGGCAACAGGATTGGAGAAATGTGGCATCTGATAATTTTGTCTTTGTAAACACACAAGCAGCAATGACTACAACGTCAGTACCCCTTGAATTATTATAGGCCACTGCGTACATCCCTTCAGAGTTTATGTGGCACATGAAACAGGAGCATACTGAAAGAAGGGATAAAGATGACTGCCTAGAAAAAGCCAATCAAACATACATTTTTTTTTTTCATAGAAACTTGGCAAAAGAAATGGATCAACAATTTACCCATAAAGGAAGTGTATCTGCAAAACTGGAAAAATTGAAATCACCATTCACATTGTTCCTCTTTCTCATCACTGCTGCTTTAGTGGTTCAGATTATGGCCTCATATAAAGTTCTTCTGCTCTCCCCCTAGCTACTCAGATTTGTTTTTTTTCAACTGCTGCTGAGGGGACCCCCCCCCCCCTTGGATTTTCAAGACAGGGTTTCCCTGTGTAGCCCTGGCTGTCTTGGAACTCACTCTGTAGACCAGGCTGGCCTTGAACTCTGCCTGCCTCTGCCTCCCAAGTGCTGGGATTAAAGGCGTGCGCCATCACTCATTTCCTACTTAACACTTCTTAAGAAGCCTGTTGCTAGCTATTGTCCTTTTTGTAAGTTCTGGAAGCACCACTTAATTCTTGTTTTTGTTATGGCATTTACTTGGGACTATATGTGTGAAATAGATTGTGTGTCCCTGTCTTTAAAGTTTTGCTTGTATTGTAAGTATGTCCTTTTTTTTTCTTTTCTTTTCTTTTCTTTCTTTCTTTTTTTTTTTTTTTTTTTTTTTTTTTTTTTTTTTTTTTTTTTTTTTTACCATTTGTTTATCTTGTATAGGAATGAGGCTGTAGCACATGTCTGCCCAGTTCCCATGAGGAACTCAGGATAGCTCCTGGGGTCAGCTTTCTCCTTCTACCATGTGGGTTGTGGGGATGGAACTCCGTTTTCAGGCTTGGATCTTCAGTATCTTAAAGTAAACAGCTCTTCTTAAGTTGGGTCAGGGAATAGTTCTGATCTTCTGTTTTTGACTGATGTGCAGGTGTGTAGTAGTGTTAGTGACTGGGATAAAGAATAATTGCTTTAACATTAAACTTGCAAATATTTGTAAACCTCTGTGCTTTTGTCTTTGAGATAATAATCACAGCTGTGATTTGATTAGTAACCCTTGTTTTATAATTTTGATTTTTTTTTTTAAAGCTATATGGTGGCCTGGGTATATAGTTCAGTGGTACAGTGTTTGCCTAGCATGCACAAGGCCCTGCATTCAATCCC
This sequence comes from Rhabdomys pumilio, assembly GCA_030674055.1. NCBI lineage: Eukaryota > Metazoa > Chordata > Mammalia > Rodentia > Muridae > Rhabdomys > Rhabdomys pumilio. The sequence continues at coordinate 34,819,093 of JANHMN010000013.1, read as the reverse complement.
CAGTGCTTCCAAAATAAATGGATTTTATTAGCATTAATATTTTAATTTAATAGATTAAATTAGATTTAGATAATGCCCTGTGAAAAGTGAAATCTACCTGTAGTAATACTCCTTAGGCAATAACTTGAGTGTCTCCTGGCTTGATAATATCCCAGCATTGCTAATTGTGAAGAGGGACCAATTTATAAAACATATAACTCCTCATTCTTAAAATACATTTTAAATTTTTTTTAGGTTTATTTATTTTTTTGTATGAGTGTTTTGCCTGCATGAATATAGGTGGACCACATGTATGCCTGGTGTCAAGAGGACAGAAGAGGGTCTTGGATCTCTTGAACTTGAGTTGGAAGTGGTTGTGAGCCATCTAATACAGGTGCGAGGAACCAAACCCAAGTCATCTGCAAAGGTGAAAAGTGCTCTCACCTGCTGAGCCATCTTTCTGACCCTCCTGAAATACATGTATTATTATAAAGTATATTAAATTTTATCTTTACTTAAAATATAATAAGCCATTGCTTTTTACTTTATCATATCATTGAGTGTTCTTTCCTTTATCTGTTTATAGGATTTCTGTGAGGTTATTCTGTTGGCGTGCTATACTTTCCTAACCTCTAGCATAGGTCCTTGACTAGAAATAGTATGTGAGCATGTATTGAGAAGATGAAAGGTCATGTCTTCCAAAGTCATGTTAACTGGTGTTGAGATGAGAAGGAGGGGAAGTGTCCTTCCGTCTCGTTAGAGCTGGAGAAGCAGGCGTGAGCAGTAGACCATGTCTGTGGGCAGTTAGTGAGTAAAGAGTGTGTGCAACTACAACTGGACTCACTCTGCTCAGCTCGTTCTTCCCCAGTATGTATGAGATAGGGGTTGGAGAGTATGGCAAGTCTGGTAGAACTTTCTATTTAAAAACAAAAAAGATGTAATTTTACAGTTTCATAGAACTGTGAGTTCTTTAGACCATTTCTTTTGAGCCAGTACTGTAGTGTGAGCTCCAGTTGTAGCTTTGGTTTTTGTTGTTTTCATTATCTGAGATAACAGAAGCAATTGGTATGCTTTGAGTTACCTGTTAAGAGCAGCATGTGAAACTGTGTGCCCACCTTGTAAGGTCCCCTTACCTGCATTATACAACCTACCACCTTTGATTGATCCCTAAGCTCTCAATCTTCAGATGTGCTGTCAGGCATCACAGTGCAAGGAGCCCATAGTTAATAATGGCCGTGAAGTAGACATTTTCACTATGGTGCGCTACTATTGATATGTTCTATTGCTTTTAAAATTTTGTGTCTATTTATAAATAAAAAATAATACAAATTTTCTTAGGCAGATATAGGGGAAAGAACTTTTACTTAACAGGATTTTGAACTATCTGTGGTTTTTTAGATATCCACTTTGGGTATCAGAAAATATTCTTAGAGGAGGTAACTTGTAAAGGTAGAAGCTAAAATTCCTAAGGACATATTTATTTTCTATTATGAAGGATAAGAATACCAAAAAACATATTTGTATGTTTATATGAACTTGTAAAATTTTATTTTGGGGCATTTTTGAAAATTGCTGAAGTTATAAATCTGCTTATCCTTAAGCTGACAACCAGCTTGTTTGCTCGTTACTCTTCTGGTAAGCTTTGCTAGGTGGCAGCATAAGCTTGGCAGTGGGTACGTTACAGGCAGTCACTTGCCAGTTCAGAAAAAAGAACTCAACAGTGGAACTCTAATAGTAAGTTGCAAACTAAATGACCAACCTAGAATTTCCTTGTAAAGGCATAATAATACATATAACTGTGGACTACTTGAAACACATGGAAGGTGATAAAAACTTACGTCCTTGATACCTGGTAACCTACTTTCATTTAAGAATTCTCAGTATTTTGCAGTATCATATTTATTTCTAGCTTAGAGATAATTATTAACTCTTCTGGTATATATTTTTCTTACCTATAGGTCTCATTTTGTACCATTTCTATACCTAGTGTGTAGTATTGGTGTATATTTTTAAACTTAACATGTGAAATACTGTACTGCAGAAATGTGTATGTCCTTCTGTGTGCCCTTTATACATGAAGCGTGTTCTAGTGGGTAGGGTGAGGAGAGCATTGTGTGTGATCCTTTGTTGTTACAAGTATACCTTCTGGATGGACTCTCAGAAGGAGGATTCTTATTAAAGATCGCCAAAACTGAGATGGTCAGTACGAGCATGCTAAGGCCAAAGGATACAAGACAGCCCTGTAGCATCCACGCAGTGCCGGAACTGTTGAAGAAAGTTAAAGTGTCTTATCAAAAATGAGAAATCTGAGGCCCAGATCTCCAAGGACAAATGGACTTCTCAGTGGAAAAAAATCATAATTTAGAGTATTCTAATCCCACCAGAATATAAGAGTAAACCATTAATTACTGGGAAAGCTTTGATTTAAAATCAGAATCCTGAGCTGGTTCTCCTTCCGTCCCCATGCATACATGTGCACCCTTTCCTATTCCCACAGTTATGGAAGAAGCTTGACCCACACATACATGTACAGCCTGTCATATTCCCACAGATAAGGAGGAACCTTGATCAGTCTGAGCATGGTTAAGCAGAAGTTTGTTAAACTACAGACCTAAGTGTGTAATAATGCTCAGAATGTTTCTATTTCCATTGTGAACCTGTTTGTATTGTCTTCTTTTTCTCTAAGGTTGTAAAGATGAGAAAAGAAGTGAAGCGAATCCGAGTTCTGGTCATCCGAAAACTTGTCCGGAGTGTTGGCAGACTGAAGTCCAAAAAGTTAGTCATGGGAAGTCAAAATGCTGTAACTAATAAACTGTCAAAATATGTTTAATATTTATCAAGTGAGAGGGCTGAGTCTGCGCTCAGCACTTGAGTTTCTGTGTAGCAGTGATCAGGGTGGGAGAGAATGAGCCGTGTCAGCATGCTCTGCGGTGCTTTGAACCATTGTTGCTTAAGAGACAGAATGAGTTCTTCATTTTTAAAAAGTCCTCCACTTTCCTCTTTCAAAAACGAAATTGCCTTCAGTGTTCCGTGTGTTTTATGTAACTAGAAGTTATTTAAGGTATTAGTAAGTCTAGGGTGTCTACCTTGAATCAGTTATGGTTTTATTTCATTAGCCTTTCTTTGGCATAGTATTTTGAAATTTTCAGTATCTATGGAAGTATTTGTCAGTTTTTTATATACTATATGATATTTTTGAATAAAAGAATATTTTTTATTTCCAGTATCAGTAGCATTAACGGAAACCTAGTTACAGTTCTTAATGTCTAAACACACGGATTTAGAAAGCCTTCAAATGTGTGGTTTCTGGTTTTCTGTTCCTTTATAAATGTTCTAGAATAACTCTTTTCTCACTAAGCAGATATCGAACATTTTTACTTTTTCTTTAATTCCAGAAAACAATTTTTCAAATAATAAAAGCATCTCCAAACTTTAACCATATCTTAGGAGGCTTATATTACATTAAATAGGGTTTTTTGATCACAGAGTATAGCTGACCTTGCCATTAAAGAATTAGAGAAAAGCTACCCGTGGAACAAATCCAGGATAATGTGTGTCTTGTCCAGTTTCCAGTACAATGGCATCGGCGTGTGTCACTGTGGCCTGGGAACAGCAGTGCAGGCTGTACCACTTCCCATATAGACTTTGCTCAAAAATGTAAAGCACTGCTCATTGTGACCTGGCTCTCACACTAATGCTCCTCTCGGTAATCTGTTGTAGGGGTACTGAAGAGGCACTGTTGAAAAACCAAAGGCGGGCCCAAAGGCTGCTTGAAGAGATCCGTGCCATGAAGGTAAAGGCGTGTGAGCGCACACCGAGTGCTTTGCTTCTCCTGGCAGCCCATAGCTCATAGTTTCAGTGATGCCCCTTCCAGGTCTCCTGAGCTGCTCCAGGCTCATTTGTGTAGCTGAGCTTGGTGAGGAGTGGCACGTTTGCAAAACTGCACTATGTGTAAGCTTGCATGTCTGCCTGGTTTGAAGTGCTAGACTAATTTGAGTCAAGACTGCCAAACTAAACTCATTTGTGTTTTATAGTACCTCACCCCTGAGGCTTTTATTTCACTGTTCTTGGGCATGTATGCGAAAGAAGGGCCAGCGGTTAAGTGTCCGTGTTATTGGATGTGGATGGTGATGCTGGTGGCTGACATCATGCTTCTCTTGTTGCCAACTCAATACATTTTTATGGAGTGGTGTCAGCATTTTACTAGGTTCTGTAGAACTTAAAATAAGTTTTGTGTTGGACCAACATGGTCCATATTGTTGTCTTTCCAGCCAGACTTTTCACTGGTGTCATTTTTAGTACTCTCTCTGCCCTTTCTTTGTGGAAACTTTCATTTACCAAATGACATACCATTAAATGTCTGGAAGCCTTTTTACTGCAGAACTCAAAAACAACATTTGGTACCAGCAGTTATCTTAATTGCAGGGTAATTTTGTATATGTTTGACTTTTATAATTTGGTATAACATGTAAGTTCAAGTTAGATAAAAGAGCAAGAGAATTCTTTAACAATATTTTAATTGAGTTAAATTATCAGTGCTTTTCACTATTCCTTTTTAAGAGAAGAAAAGGTATTGAACAGGATACAGTTATTCTGGTTAACCTAAAGAGAGGAATAGAAGTGGTTGTTTAGTATGAAGTGTATTTATTTGTATTTGTTACTCCTCCTGTCAGGAGGACTGTCAGATACATACAATCCATTTGGTAGATCTTCTCATGTGATTTCTTTTAAATATTAGTATTTGTAATTTTAGTTATGTACAGTCTTTGAAACACTAGGTGATTGTTGGTTTTTTTGTAAGAAGAATATACATACAAGGCATATACATGCAGTCTGTAAGAATGTATGTACAAGGAACATACATGCAGTCTTTGAGGATGTACATACAAGGGACATATATGCAGTCTGTAAGGAGAGTGATGACAAATAACTCCATCCTTACAATACATGCAATTTGTACTCAGGTTTTTAGCTGGAGAGCTGTCTTATCCGATCTATATGTGAAGTTTGTTTTCTGTTTAGTTTTATCAGGAGCAGATCAGGCCCAGTGCTAGAAAAGTCTGCCTTCTCTGTGATTAAGACCATTTATTGTTACCCCAGAAGCCCACAGTTTACTGGCTGTGTAGTGAATTGACACACTTCCTGATGGGGATGAAGGTATTCTGTGTGGGCTAGCCTGGTCTTGTTGCTCCCTTTTGGTTTTTGTCTCTTGACATTAACTCAAACAAAATTACATTGAAATATAAAAACTCGGAATACTAAGTCAACTACATGTTTACTTACCTAAAGTGTTTAATTTTATTCCCAACTTATGGTACTTTTACAGAATCATCCTTTCTGAAATAAATGTATTTATCATTTTTCCAATTGAAACATCTTTGATAATTTTGTAAGGAAATGTTTCTCATTCATTTGGGAGTATCAGAGAAATAGTCACAATATAGTACACTCACAGCCACCATTAAATTTGAACGAGAACCTCTACTTTCTATTTTTCCAGAGGGATTTTTTCCTTTCGCTCATACACCACTAGATTTTTATAGTTGTCCTCAGGCCACACTGTCTTATACTCTCTTGGTATGATAACAGGGTATTTGGTTGCAAGATGCCATCCTCATGAAGAAAACCCATATATTTTTAGAAATGGGAGTAAATTTCTTTTTGGTCATGGCAGAGCGGGGCAGGGGCAAGACTAGATCTTTATGATTCTGTAAAATGATAGGTTCTAATTTTATACACTGTAAGTATGAGCCCCATCTTTGATGCAGTTGCTAATAATATACTTTTAAAGTGTTAATGTACATGCTGGCTTCAGAAGCAGGTTCTTTCTCGTTGAGAGGTAGCTTATAAACCCAGAGACCCTCAAGTTATTTATCTGGAGACAAAAAAAGATAAAGTTGAAGCTTTCTCTGTGAATGTAGTTATTTTTCCTGGCATGTAGTAATGTCTTTGGCACATGGGTGGCTGAGTGAGTGTTAATGCAACATTTTTTTTTTTACTTATATTGCTGTATTTATAGTACTGGAATTATTCTAAATCTCTAGATATACATATAATGTTGCTAAACTGTTACTAAAAGGATTCTGAAACCAAGTTTTATTTTATTAGTGTTAAGTCTCAGAAACATAAAGTTAAAAAAAAACCTAGTTCTTCATTGTTTAAAGTCACCTTAGTTATTGTCCTAAGGCCACATATATATATACACGTGTGTGTGTGTGTGTGTGTGTGTGTGTGTGTGTGTGTGTGTGCACGCGCGCGCACATGTCTTTGTTTTTTATGGTGTTACATATTGATGGTCATTGCATCTGTGAGCACATGCAGACGTGTGGTCAGAGGACAATGTATAGTGGTTGAGGACAATGTATAATCGTTGAGTGATGTAGGTCCAGGGGATCAAACTGAAGTCTCCAGGGTTGGTGCTGTTTTTCATTTATTAAAAGGCAGGACTCCAGAGCTGGAGAGATAGCTCAGTGGTTAAAGGCACTGACTGCTCTTCCAGAGGTCCTGAGTTCAATTCCCACCATTACATGACAGCTCACAACCATCTGTAATGGGATCTGATGTCCTCTTCTGGTGTGTTTGAAGACAGCGACAGCGTACTCATAAAAGGCAGAACTCTTCTTGCTGCTTAAAATGGTACAAGGTTCCCTAGGTCTTGTGAACTTTGAAATGATCCACCGAAAATATTGGTGTTGTGTGCGTAGATCAGCCTTCCTCACACTCAGGAAGCACCACTTGCAAACTTGAATCTTTACATTGAAATCCCACATTGCTTTCTGGCATGTAATTTCTTCAGTTAAAAATCAGGGCTTTGGATAGGCCACATTCCTGACCCATTAATATTGTTTCATTGTAGGTCCTGTAATATAGACATTATGTCAAGCACATGATGGCCTTACTTTACTCTTCTAAATACGAGCAGATCTTTCAAATGTAAGTGGCGTCTGTCTCTCTGAAACTTCCTACCTCTAGGGGAAACAGGTCAGGCTGCAGGACGTAAATACGAAATGAAGTGCTCTAACTGCTTAGATTGCAGTGCGTACCAGGATCCTGAGCGAAGAATTGATTCTGGAATTGATCCAACCAGATAAGCCTCCTTCAAAGGCAACTGAGTAGGGGCAGAAGATTTAGGAGTAGAGAATGCCATAGGGGGACTGGGGAAGGCTGTTGTTTTTATTTGGTTTTTCAAGTTTTATAATTCTGGAAATGTAAACTTTTTACCCTGTCAATATGTTTGCTAATAACCATGAAAGTATCCAAAGCACTTTCAACCATTAATGTAAAAAACTTGGACAAGCAGTACTACCAAAACTTCAGTAAGATATAACGGGTACTTGATAAAAATGAAAATATTACCAGCATATTTTGTAGGCAGTAACAGTGGGATCCAAAGATCCTCTTACAGAATGGGTATGAACTCAATCTGGGGTTAAAATGGAAACAGACTTTTGTTTCTATATATTCTTAGCTGATTTTTTTTTTTTTAAGATTTATTTACTTTTATTTTTCTGTGTGTAGGTCTTTGGCCTACATGTTGTATGTGCCTGGTACTCACAGAGACTAGGAGAGGGTGTCAGGTCCTCAGGAACTTGAACTGCTAAGTTGTCGTGTGTGTGCTGGGAACAAAACCAAAGTCCTCTACAAAAGCAAGAAGTGCTGCTGACCCCTGAGCCTTCTCTCCATCCCCCTAAACTGACCTTTTAAAATGTTATAACATAAGACCTTTCTCATGATTGTCACAATGTACTTTGTGCATGTGATCCTGAGTCTCTAGACATCCCTCTTCCCTCCTCTCTCCTTCCATTAGTCTCCTCTGCTTCTGTTCTCAACTCATGAGACATGTGACTTTATGTATCCATCAATTGTAGGAGTCACAACTGAGAAAAAGCATGCAAGACTGAGACAAATTTGTTTCAAATTAACTTGAACATATCTTACATTGTTGAATTTTTATGATGAAAATCACGTACTCTTGTTTTTTCTGTATGTTAAGAAGCATTTTTGCTTTGTTTATGAGGTTAATACTGCCGGGCGGTGGTGGCGCACGCCTTTAATCCCAGCACTTGGGAGGCAGAGGCAGGCGGATTTCTGAGTTGGAGGACAGCCTGGTCTACCGAGTGAGTTCCAGGACAGCCAGGACTATACAGAGAAACCCTGTCTCGAAAAACCAAAAAGAAAAAAGAAAATGAGATTAATACTTTTGGCAGCAAGAGAAGCTCCCTAGTGTATATTTTCCTTGAATGTGAAAATTTATATGGTCTGAGGAGATGGCTCAGTGGTTAAGAACATTGGCTGTTCTTCACAAGGACCTAAAAGTTGAATTCCCGGCAGCTGTAACATACAGCCATCTGTAACTCGAGTTCTAGAGAGCATGGCACACTCCCCTGACTTGATCACCACAGCATGCTCATGATTTCTAGTTCTCTTATTTTGGAAACAAAAACTTCTTACCCTGTCAGGATGTTTTCTGATGACCATCAAAATACCCAAAGCCCTTTCAGCCATTTATATATATTTATATAACCATTTATATATTAATATATGTGTGTGTGTGTGTGTGTGTGTGTGTGTGTGTGTGTGTGTGTGTGTATTAATGCATGCAGACAAAACATCCATACACATAAAAATAAATATTTAAAAATAAAAAGCTATTCCAAGGGGTGGTATTGTTTCAGTTTTTGATTCTTGACAATTTCTACTAACTAGACATCTTCACATTCTCCCCATTTTTCTTTCTAAAGGTGGCCACACGTAGAATTTATCGTTTATATGTGGGAGCGAATTCTTGAGAAAAAAACCTTGTGTTCCTAAGTCCTTATAACTGTTGAAATGCATTATTAGAGTTGCAGGTTTCGGGAGAATTTGTTCTGCTGGTCACAGTCTGTTTTTTAATATTATTAGACTCTAGTTTTTAATCAAACAAATTATTAAAATTTAGTTTTAATACTCATGTCTGGTAAGTCATAAAATTGATAACTTTAAAATGAAAAAAGTTGGTGTCTCTAAAATTTCATATTACATATGCAGCTTTTATACATTTTAGTTTAAAACTTAGAGGGTGTGTAGAGTAGATTGTTAATTTTGCTGTCAGAATGTATTGTTCTGTTGGAAACAAGCCTAGGAAAACTATTGATTAGCTTAGTGTCTAACATGATTTAGGAAGACACCACAGAGTGGAAACTTTAACCCTTTAACCTAGAGCTCTCGAAAAATACATGTGAGCTACTTAGACATCAGTATTCTGCAGTGCACCGCAGACAAAGCACAGATCTGTAAGGTTACAGCAAGGATGGGCTTCTGGGCACTACGGTTCTGTTACACTGCACTGTGTGATGGGGTTTATTACCTCTTGTCTCCATCTCCTTTAGAAGGGATGTTGTCCTGTCTCAATAAGTTTTCATCTCAGCTCACTGATTGTAGCATAATGCAGATGGGTAATTAATGTCTGCCTTTAATAAAGTAACTGTCATTGCTGGACTATGGAATGAATGGAGACGTGAAGGTCTACGTAGTGACTAAAATTGCAAGTGGTATTCCATGTCACAACCTTTTAAAAATATAGGCACAGCAGAGGTTTTTGAGCAGTTATGTTTTCTAAAAAGGTGAAACTGAAAGCAGAGTAGAGGAATGACTAGCTAGAAAGAGTAGATTGGAGAAATAGAGTACAAGAGACAGTGGTTTATAGGTCTCTCTTATGCGTGTAAAACAGATATTATTAAGCCTTTGTTTTCTCATTGTGTTCCGTGATGGCTTCAGTTATCTACTGTCTTAGTTGGGATTTCAGTTGCTGTCATAAAACATGACCAAAGCAACTTGGGAAGAAACGGGTTGGTTTCTCTTCAAGTCTATCATCAAAGGAAGTCGGGGCAGGAACCTGGAAATAGGGACTGAAGAAAAGGCCATGGAGGACACTGCTTACTGGCATGTTCCTTATGGATTGCCCAGCCTCCCTTATAGCACTCAAGCACCACACCAGCCCAAGTGTGGTACAGCCCACAGTAAGCTGGGCCTTCCCACATCAATTAAGAAAGTACAAATCAAGCTTTTCCACAGGCTAATCTGGTAGGGGCATTTTCTCAATTAAGGTTTCTTCTAAAATGATGCTAACATGTCAAGTTGACCTAAAAGTCCCATAGTCTTCAAAACTCTTTTAAAATTCCATCTCTAAAATGTCAAGGCCTTCTTAACTGTCAGCTCCTGTAAAAATCAAAAATAAGTACTTTCTTATTTCAAAAGGGAGGAACCCAGGGCACAGATTTTTACCCTGAACAAAGCAAAATCAAACACTGTTTCATTAACCTAACAGTGTAAATAAATTGGTGTCTAATGTCTGGGAGTTGCCCACAATCCTTTTGGCTCCTTCAAAGGGCTTGGGTCATTTCTCCACTGTACAGCTGCTGCTATTGCTGCTGCTGTTCTTGGTGATTGGTAACTAGCATCTCTAAACTGCCAGGATCTTCTGCAGCTGGGCCACACTATTGACTGATAGCCTTTCTTGGTCTCTATTCAGGGACTCTGATTCTGCCTAATGGTTTATTAATTTTAGTCATGGGGATGATCTGTGTGTGAGAGTGCAATTTCCTGAAGAGGCCAGAGACATCAGGTGTGCCTAGAGCTAGGCAGTTGTGAGCCACAGCTGGAGTGACAGATGGTTGTGAGCTGCCATGTGGATGCTGGGAATAGAACTGAGGTCCTCTGGGATATTACGTTGTGTAGTCTGTCCATTTTAAATGGTATCTTTGGGCTCCTGTCTACATATCTGATGTAATAATAATCTTCACACCTTCCTCTGTTGCTCTACTTTTTTTTCAGTTGTAGTCAAAGTAATGGACTTTATCCACTATGCTTTTCTTCATTTCACTGAAGTTATTCCTAACCTGCAAATTCATCCTAGACCTCAAATATTGTTAATAAAGTTAATTTTCCCAGGCTGAAGTTTGTCTTTTAGAGTGCCCCGCTACAGAGGCTTATGTGTATGGTATTCCTTTAAGTTCCAAACTAACTAACTTTCTTTCTTCCTTCCTTCCTTCCTTCCTTCCTTCCTTCCTTCCTTCCTTCTTTCCTTCCTTCCTTCCTTTCTTTTTTCTTCCTTCGTTTATTTTTGAAGACTTGATATTTGAAGGCTTTCTGCTTGCATATGAATCTTTGGATTATAGATTGTAGTCCTTGAGATTGTACTGAACCTGATGTGAGCTACTACAAGGAGAATCGACATTTAAAGACATTTGTTGCTAGGTTTTCTAGTATCGTGGTAATATCTTAACTATGGCAGGTATTATTTCTTTCCTAGAACTTAACTTTTCATTAAGTTTTGTAAAGCAAGACACAAGAAGAATTTAACTCATGGTGCTCGTAGATTAACTAGAATTGTTGGTTTTTTTCCCCCACAGGAATTGAAACCTGATGTCATAACTAAATCTGCTCTTAGTGATGATATCAACTTTGAAAAAACTTGCAAAAAGGTATGTCTGTGATAGAGACAGGGTAGGAAGGTTCCATGGGTTGTGGAACACTTTCCCGAGCCTCTGTGTATTCCGTCTCCTGGGACTTCACTTTCTCCCTCCTGTCACCATTACCAAACTTCAGTAGCTAAGTACATAGAGTAGTGGCAAGTATTGGAAGGAACTAACTTACAGCCCTGCTAAAAGCTGGGATTTGTTGTTTGTTTGTCTTGAAGATTTTGTGCTCAGTGTTCTCCCTCCTGCTATTACTATTGCCCAGTGTTTTTGCTGTATTAAAACGCTATTTTTTAAAATTGTTTTCTTGTTAAAGAAAAGATTTTGCCCTCAATCTACTTAAAATTCAAATTCATTTCAAGTATGTGATATACGAATCAATTTCTACTTTTTGTTATTCCATTTTTTTAATGATTTTATTTTTTTAATGGTATATTGTATGTTGACCAGAGACATAAAGACATTTTGTGTTTAGAATGTATCTGTTTCTTTTTTTATCTCTATTAAAAAAAAAAAAACTTACTAGAAGCAGAAAGAGAATTTATTTTGACTCAGACTCAGGAGTAACTATACACTGAGATGGATTGTTGGGGTATAGAGTTAACTATAGTAATACTGTGGACAGTCAGCTAGGCAAATTACAGCATTATGATGGAGCCTGAGGAGAGTGCAGACCTCAGCATCAGAGGCAGACAGCAGAACCTACACAGAAATGGGGGAATCGCTTACATTTTCTGAGAATGCTGGTTTCACAACACAAGTCTAGAACCAGTTGCTTACATGATTCCCAAACTAGAGTCGGGTGGGTATAGGGAGCTGGAGATTGGTTACTGATACCTCCATTGATATAATTTCCCCAGAAAAGAGATGCAGTCACAAAGAAGTCTTTAGCCAGGGACTCAGACACTGCCTCAGTAGCATTTAAGTACCTAGAAGGGAAAGAATGCTGGGAAAAGGGACTGGATAGCTTCTTAGGCCTATGGAAAAGCTTCCTGTCTCCTGTCTCTCTGCTGTATCCACCAGTGTGTTCTAAACTTGCCTTGATTTGTGGTCTTCTTTGTTCTATAAAACTTTATCAGACTGCTTCCATATTGGCACATGGAATTTGGGTAACCTAAATCTGTTTTCTTGAGGTCAGTCAAAGCAGCTCCAGAGTACACACTCTTATTCTGTAAGATGAGAACTATGTACATCAACAGTCGTGATTTGCTGATTTGTTTCTTTAAATAAAATGAGGAGTTGAACTTAAGCCAAATTTATTATTACAAGTGTTAATACTCATGTTCTTGCTCTACCAGTGGATATAGAGCTTGTTGAGGTAACATTTCAAAAATTAGTGCTGCACATAAGTAGTCTTTTTTAGACACTTAATTTCATCCAGAGTATATTTGAAGAACTGTTTTCAAAATTGAGTAACAAATGTCTTTCTTTGTGTTGACGATAAATATCCAATACCAAAGTAAAAATTTTCCATTAAAAGATGAGGGTGTTTTCTACTTTTTTGTTTAATTTATTTGAAATGGAAGAAACTGGAGGTGTGTGAAAAACCACAGTTTCCTGAGAATTTTCCATGGCAAACGTTGTGTCAGTTTTAAATAAGGAAAGCTGTGGTTTCTGTCATTGAGTCTAACCCTGCAAAGGCTTTGATGCAGGTGTCAACACTCTTGAGACTGCAAAGCCCAAGTAGCTGCATGGAGATGCGTCAGTGTCTGTTCTTCTATGTGTCTCTGTGACATTGTCTCTCTCTCAAGTGAAGTTTATCACATTCTTGCCACAGCAGTTAGTCAGTGAATGTGCAGAGGGAGTGCAGACAGGAGGGTGGATGTGCAGGGTTCCTCATCCTTTGGGATCCTGCGCTACACACATGATGTGCCCAGGACAGAGCAGCCAAGACACAGCAAGCCAAGCCTTGGTTTGGGTTTGGCTTTTTCACCAATGTTTTCATCTGTTTACAGAAATACTTAATGTGGACCTTAAACAATTTAGTGCAGAAATAATTCTCAGTTAAGTCACAAGTGATTTGTGAGTTAGAGGAAAACGTGTGGGGAAGTATTAGACTAAATTCACAAATCTGAATTTGAGTTCCAGTTTGTTCCTTAATAGCTAAATTAAATGATCTTGAAATCAAGTCTAGATCATGGGTTTGTGTATAGAAAAAAGCTTTGGGCCTATATTCTTTTCTTATTAGCGTTTGAATTTTAAAATTTAAGTGAAGCATTGTCTAAAAAAAAATCTTAATGTTTTAGAAGTTTGGGATGTTAAATTTGCTTTCTTAGGAATGAGATAAAAGCAATGTATAACATGTTAAGTTTTATCTTCTTGGGAACAGTCTGTCATGGGACTGTTTTTATGTAAAGAGTCATGTGGTATTATGGACGGAAGCAGAGTCTTTACCTGAGCACCTAGAAGGGGACCGTGCAGGCACATGGAAACAGCTGTGGGAGAAATGCTGTCTGCTTAGATGTGCCAAGGGAGATCTCTCTCAGCCCTGGTGGGGTAAGAAGCTAGAAATTTGGAGTAGGTTGGCCCCAGTGGGTATATAAAGCAAATAGCATGGGCTATGAATTTCTTAATTTGTAAATACAATAAATGCTGCAGAATTACATGTTCCTATCCCATTATCAAGTACTTGTAAAGTGTTAGTAATGAGCTGGGTACCGTGTTGGCTTCTGAGCATATCTCAGGGATAAAAGACATTCAAAATATAAGGAGAGAACATTATATTATTCTAGGTCTCCATTAAATGAGACTTCAGATGTTACTGTCATCGTAACTTAGCACTGATACTGAAATTGAGTCTTTCTTACTTCCTTTTCTTAGACCATTTAAATTGTTTAAAAGTAGAAGATAGTCTTTCAAATTTATAACCAGTGATGTGTAGCACAATTCTAAGTTTTTATAGACTGTTAAATGGTGACATTTTAATTATTCAGGATTGGTTATGTTCTTATCAGTGTGATTTTTGCCTTTTGAGTAGATTACATAGGTACCTTACTAGAGAGAATATTTGCAAATTCTGTGCTCTTATTAATATGTACAAAAGATTAGTAGGTTGCAATGTAATCATTTCTAGGAGTGCAAGATTAATTTTGGTGCCATATGTTTCTTGCTTTCAATTTGCAGCCAGATTGTACTGCAACTGAAAGAGCAGTTGCCAGATTAGCAGTCCACCCTCTTCTGAAGAAAAAAATTGACGCGCTAAAAGGTATGAATCAAATGACAGTGTGCTTAGTGCATTTAGCTATATGATTCTGGATAGATGATTTCATTTATTTTAAATATTCATCATTAATGTATAGAACTGTGGACACATGTAAGTTTGAAAGATGTTTTTTATCATAAAAAGATATTAAATATGTATTTTTTCGAAATTTTAATATTTATTATATATAAAATTTATGTAAAATACATACACATAATCATGTTGAGCAATTGATGTTTTAAATACTGGTGCAGTTTATACCGTCACATAATTTGTATGTATCTTTATAAAATATATTTATGAAATTAAGTACTTTGTCAAAGATTGGTTACCATTTATTTTGGTGTCTGGAAACTTATTCAGTGTATTAACTCAGAAATTAGTGCTGCCACTTTATTGTTTTCAGCAACAACTGTTTTTCATGACTAAAGAGACATGAAGAAAGTAGCTTTCATTTAGCAGTCACTGAGTGAGCCTTATAAACATGGCGTTTAAGTATTGAAAAGATTTCTTTGTGACTTCTTACATACATGCTGTAGATTGCAGTTGTCATCGTAAATGTTTCCAGATAGCTGAAGCGGTACTGTGCGGGGACAGTGACATTTTGTATGTGCCAGTGCTGAAACAAGTCTTGCACTATCTTGCTTGCAGCTGCTGTCCAGGCCTTCAAAGATGCAAGGCAGAATGCTCCGCAGGCTGAGTCATCTAAGAATTCTTCAGAGGAAAGCCGGTGTAAGGACATTGCAAGGTCAAAGGATGATGCAAGTGAGTCACCGCATCCTGAGAGAACTGTTGTCTCTGAGCAGAAGGGGAGGGATGCCAACACAGCCGCAAAGAAGCCAGGAAGTGGTTCAAAAGAAAAAATGGCCAAGACGGAACAGGGTCCCAAAGCAGTGGCCGCTCCCCGTTCTCTGGGGAAGCCTTCAGGAGAGGGTGCTGGGGTTAACTCTGAACACCAGGGGCCCCCAGCCCCAGGGGACAACAACCAGGGGAAAGCCTCATCCAGGACCACAGAGGACAGTGTGCCTGAACCCGCTGACGACGATGGCAGTGAGGAGGCGGTAAGCGAAGAGGAGAAGGAGTATTTTGATGACAGCACTGAAGAACGGTTCTACAAACAGTCTTCTGTATCCGAGGACAGTGACAGTGGTGATGACTTCTTCATTGGAAAAGTCAGACGGACACGAAAGAAGGAATGTGGTGTCCATTCCTCAGCTAAGGAACAGAAGCCCCTCCCAAAAGTGTCATCCAAAACAGATACACTTGAAAGCCATTGGGATGTAAGAAATGATAAACACAAGCTGATTCCGGAAGCCAGGAAGTTAGAATCCGTGTTTTTCCACTCTTTATCTGGACCTAAGAGCTCCAGAAGGTAAGGGCATATTTGTGTTCTGAAGCAGTTCAGTTGATTTGTTTGCCATATGGAGTGGCTCCATAGCTTCACAATATGAGAGAACCTCCTCATGGACCTGCCTTGTCTCAGCCATGTGGGGTTTTGGCCTGGTGCTTTCTTCACCTTTGTAAATTGCATGGTGTGTAGAAACACATACAGCAGCGGCACTCTGGCCAGCTTCATGTGAAAGGCTACTTTACAGCCCAGTGACATGCCTAGCTAATTTGTTGTTCTTTCCATTATTAGGGTTGCAAATTTTGAAACTGTTTTTAGTCTTTTAGTGAGAAACTTAAAATTTTCAAGTCTGTCGTGATGAGTGTGGGATAGCCTATTTGTCCAAGTGTGGGCTAGCCTACTCCTCCTCCAAGTGTGGACTGGCCTCCTCCTCCTCCTCCAAGCTTCACTCACTCCTGTAGTTTGGTACATGGGGCTGCATGTTTCCAGACCGCTCTGCTGGGATATTGCTCACCACGCCTGCACTTTTCACAGCTGTTCTGCTGCTGTAAAGTTTCAGTTCAGTCCTCACTCTTAGCTGCTCGAGAAGGGTGGTGCATTTTAACGTAGAGGCTGGGATTAGCTTTGTTTAGAAAGCCAAGCTAAACAGTAAATAAATAATCTAGAAATGGTCATTAGAAAGATAATAACCTTTTTTTCTGTGTAGCTACTGGTCAGAGATAGTATTTAATAAAATAATACAGCCATTTTTTTCCTAAACCTGGAGCATGGAGCCTTAAGAGTATTTATAATATTTACCTATCTGGCCCAGTCATGCCCAAAAGTCTCTAGTTTTTTCTAGATTCTGCACCAAAGATGAGGGCTTTAATTTTCATTATATGTAAATCATCCTCTTCTTGAGAAAATGTTTGAAGTTCTTTATACAGACAGTCTGCTAGAGCAAGGGCAAGATAGCCAAATGGATTACTGTTCATTGACCAGAGGCCTCTGTGGGTAGAATGAAGGGGTGGGGAAGGGAGGCAATGGAATTGAATATCTGATAAGCTGACTCTTGATTATGTAATTGGATATTAGGGTGAAAAAGTGGATGCATCTTGTTTTTGGGTTTTTTTGTTTTGTTTTATTTTGTTTTTTGTTTTTTTGTTTTTGTTTTTCAAGACAGGGTTTCTCTGTGTAGCCCCGGCTGTCCTGGAACTCACTCTGTAGACCAGGCTGGCCTTGAACTCAGAAATCCGCCTGCCTCTACCTCCCAAGTGCTGGGATTAAAGGCCTGCACCACCACTGCCCAGCGTGGTTGCATCTTGTGGATGAGTTATTCCATCCTCGGAGGATTTGTTTTGTCTTTTACGCCCTAATGTTGTTCTGTTTTCTTTTAGGGATCCCAGAGAACAGGCCCCAAAGAATAAAGCCCCAGGTGCGTATAGACTGCTCAGCCTGCAAGCAGACACTGCTTTGTCACAGCGAGAAGATGAAAACTGTCATTTCCTAATAGTATTCCTGATGTGTGTACCCACACAAATAGAAACAGAGTGTCATAGCATTATCAGTATCAGTTTTAACTGGTTTCCTTTGGCTTGTTTTGTCTCCCCATGTTGGTAATCTGTGTATAATAATTAGCAAATTAACTCCTCATGTGAGTTCTTAATTTAAAGCTGTCTTCTGTAGGGGCTCAGCTTTAATTTGTGAGTTACTATGCCTAAGTGAAATGAGATTTCTTTAGTAACTGGTGTGAAGAAATGAAATCTGTCCTGTTCTGGTATAGTCATTTGTCATTTTTTGCTTTCTTTTTCCAGATTTTCCAGAAAATGAACCTCCAGTCAAGAATCAGTTTACAAAGCGTGCACACAGAGGATTTGAGAGTGTGAAGCCGCAGCTGCACGCACCTCTGCATCCTTCCTGGGAAGCAAGCAGGAGGCGGAAGGAGCAGCAGTCCAAAATTACTGTGTTTCAGGGGAAAAAAATTACATTTGATGATTGATTGCTTGCTGCCTCTTTCCAAGCTTTCTGTCAAAATTTTTGGTTTTGTTTTTAACTAGCCTGTTATTTAAACTTCAGTTCAAAGTCTCTTTGAAAGAGTTATAAAATATATTGTTTGTTTTTCTTTTTTACGTGAATTCGGGGAATATTTACATAATCTTTTTAGAGATCTCTAAATTTGTTTAAGAGTGCTTGCCCCAAATTATTTCTTACATAAAGTAATTTAGATATTACGGAATTTTAGGTTTTCTCATTCATGATTACAAAATACATTTTGCTAGTTAAGCTTTGCCTTTTCCCTTGAAAATAAGGCAAAAAGGGCTCAGGAGATAACTCATTTCCTAAGGCCTGATGACCTGAGTTTGACCTGAGATTCCCTTGGTCAGTGCAGAACCAACTCACCAAAGTTGTTCTCTACACATGCACATGCTCACACACAGTAAACTTCATATAAAAAATGTTAGGACATCTTTACAATAATAATGGGAAAATAAATTAGAACTAAAGTTATTTCTATAAGCAAAACAAATGACAATTTTTATTGTGGATATAGAAATAATATATAAATAAATGATTAATTTGTCATAGTTGCAGCTGCTTGTGACGTATCTTTGCAGTATTTAAGCAACTTGCTTATGTGTAGCAACATAACCAAAAATGAAGTTCCGAGTACCTCTACCTCTGCAGTGTTTTCATTCATTGAAGAAGAATGGGGAGGTAGAGCCCTAGGTTTTTCTGTCCATGGACCAACTTCAGGATGCAAATGTTCATGGTACAGAAAAGTTATGTATGGTATCTAGTCACTTAGCCATATATTGGGGTACAGCACTGGGAATTGAATCTAGGGCCTCATGCATTCTAAGTCTTGACCTGCACTGAGGATTTTGCTGTGTGACTCAGCGGGCCTGGTTTTTACTGTCCCACTGCTGGGCATGCAGGTATTTTTTCTTGTATTGAGATGTAGAAGAGGAGGGATTGAAATGGCTGAGTAGAGGTTCTTTAACTCCTGAAGAACCACCTGTTTCATGCAGTAGAAGTTACTTTACTCCACTAAAGGAAAAGAGGTTTTTAGAAGATCTTCAACTATTTGCTTTTGACTCCTATGGAAGACAAGAAAGATCATTAGTTAATTAAACAGTGTTAACTGAATTCCATGTGGCTTGCATGTTAATTCTGTTAGAACAAGGGAAAGCCTTTCACTCAGCCTCCAAGCGCTTAGTTAGCAAGTCTAGGTTCTGTTTTACGAGCTTAGGGATGTCAGTATTTAGAACAAGGGTTCAGTTTATGGTGGAGAGACAGAGTTCTTAAATCTTCATTCCAAGCAACCCCCTCCTGACCTCCCACCAAAAAAATGTAATAAAATGTGTATGTAGCTTTTGGTTATCTTACTATAATATTGTCCTAGCAAGTCTCCCTGTTATATAGGATCACAAACTGCTTGGGCCTGTGAGCGCCTACACTGTCGCACCTGCTTGCTGGTGAGTTTTGTCTCAGCTTTGATTATTCTTCCTATGCATTGCATAGATTGACTTTGCAGCAGATCCTTGAGGGAGCTCTAAGTCTTTCTAAATCCTCCCTCTTGGATATTTAACATCACAAGTTCTGTTGACATTATCTTACCTCAAACTTTAGTAGAAAGATACCTATATTCTGTATTATTTGCCCAAGAGGGCTCTTGAGTGTTAGCTGACGCCTCTGTGAACCAGTCAGCTTATTAGAGCTTGGTTGGTTCTTTTTCTTTAACCTGCAGACATGGAGTCTCAAAACTGAAAGAAGAAAGTGTGACTTGCATGTTAATCCAAGGAGAGGGAGAGGGAGAAAGATAGATAGATATTAATGTGATTACATTTTCCCTTAATCTGCCTTTTCTGAAACACAGGCAGTTTGACATTGAGACTGCCATAAGCAGCAGAACCCTTTTAAGATAAACAGCACATTAATCCAAAAAATTTAGAGGGAAATCTGCAGAAGTTAATGTCTGCTCATTGGGGCTTTGGAAATTTCTGACATTTTCTAGAAATCAGATAATCCCCAAACACAGACTATGGCTACCCTGCTCAGGACCTAGTTGAAGCACCCTCAAAACTTACTAGGAGGAAATCACATCCTGGTGTGTAAGTTATGAAAGCATGTCTATAGGTGACCCCTATAGACAAAATCAACACAAGTTTTGATTTCAGGGAATCTGTCAAATTAGCATGCTGTTAAGCTACATGAAGCAGAGTACAATGGTCTTACACATCAAAAGAACTGAACCTCACAGAAGTAATTCAGAAACTCAGCACCCTTAGACAGGCATAGGGTACTGATTTTACAAATACTTTATTATTTAATGTATCTAACAGATAAATTATACACAAAGTGTGGCCCAGTGTACAAGGGGCCAGAGTAAATAGAAACTGAGGAAGAGCAAAAGTTGAGCTTAACTTCAACAAAGACACTGAATAAGCTAAATTAAATATGTTCTAACCTGTGGAATTAAGTAGTTCCAATAGGGAACTATTTAAAAGAGATGAAAAAATATTCTGTCTGATCAAAGGGTGGGGGGAATTAGAAATTACAAAAAAAGGCATGATGCACATACCTGTATTGTAGTGTCGAGACTGAAGCAGTAGAATTGAAAATGAGGTTAACCTCAGTCAAGAAGCAAAATTATGAAGAACCAAAATCTGAAGTCAGGAAGGGCACCAAGTTAAAAAGTTGAGAAGGGCTCTTATGCCAACCGAGATGATGCTGTGTGAAGAACAGGAATTTAAAAAGACTGAGCAGCTTTGCCCAGAGGTTACAAACACCTGCTATGTGATTCTGAAGACCAGAGTTCAGGGAACAGCACCCAAGAGAGGCTGCATCCTGCAAAAGACCTGTAACCAGCTCCAAGGGATCTGACACCCTCCTCTGAGCTCTGCATGCACACATTCATATATTATACATACATTTAAAAACTTGAAAAACCTAACATTTGGAGACTTACAGACCACTATTGATTTACCAATCAAAATACCCAAACAAAAATGTGATCTATTCTAGAACTGAAGTATTGATACTATAACATAAGTAAAACTTGGGAATATACTAACTGAAACCTCTGTATGTTACGTTCTGAATGTTGGTGTAGTAGATAATAACTGTCAGACAGCTCTTGGCTATTAGGAAATATGGGCAGCCAGTCTGCCCAACATTGGATACCAGTTTTGCTATGCAAGTACACTCAGCCTCTTTGGTCTTCAGCATGCTCCAGTTAACCACAAGTATTCCATTTTCCGTTTTGTGTCACCTCTTGGCCTGCACAGCCAAAACAGCAGCCCATAAGACAAAGTGCGAGAATGTGAAAGGAATTTGTCATGATATGTCGGGCTCTTCATCTATATGAAGTTTGATGTATAATTTGGGAAAACATTACCAAGTTAATCTTACCCATATCAAAGCAATTTCCTGTCAACCAATATGATGATTTAATTGTAGCATAAATGTCCATGAACAAAGACTTCAACTGAAATTCAACCAGGAGCTTGCCTCATCTGTATCTCTTCTCACGCATGCCCAATGTAGGCACGTTTCCACTAATCCAGAGGAGGATTTGAACACTATTCTGATGGACCTTGGACTATATACTCTTAAATTAGTCCACATTCATCAAAACATCCATCAAAACATTGAGCTGAATCCCTCTAGAGCAGCGGTTCTCACCCGTCCTCCTGCTGCGATCTTTTAGTACAGTTCCTCGTGTTGTGACCCCTCCCCCCAGCCATAAAATGATTTTTGTTGCTACTTCACAACTGTAATTTTGCTACAGTTACGAGTCATAATGTAGATAATTTTGGAGGTAGAGGTTTGGCACATGGGTCACACCTACAGGTTGAGAGCCACTGCTGAAGAGCAACCCCATCCCGTGCTGCTACAAGAAAGCCAGATGACACACTCTTAGAACATGACTGGACTTCACTGTCTGTCTTTCCCACTACCTGCCTCACTTCTCTGATGGAGTCAAGAAAAGCTCATTTTCCAATTTATCCAGTTCATCCCTTTCAAAGGTCTTCACAGTTTCCTGTGGTCTATGTCCTAAGTTTCATTGTGACAGTATCATTTGTACTATAGATACACTTTTTATATGATCAAGTTCATAACTCGTTACAACCTTACACTCTGCTTTATGCCTTGCGTAAGAAAGCCTACACAGGGTAGGGGGGAAAATCCGTCATAAGCTTTGAGCATCCCTGCTATCTTGTTCAGCATACCAAAACCTATTAGCTTTTCACCATGTTCACTTCTCAAGCTGTTTTTCTGCTGACCAGTCACAAGGGATGGGTAGTACTTTCCTAGCACAAAGTGTTCCCTTCCCTTAGTAAAAATCCACTTACGTGTGCAAGAGTCTACAGTGGCTCATTGTGTTTCCTCTGCAAGACTTTGAACAATATAGGCGTATAGGAAAGGTCAGCCATTAGACTTGGCTACTCAGACTTTGCATGTTCCCAAGATTTGCCTATCTTCTGGACTGGACCTTTTGGGAAACAAGCTCTGAACTAACATTCCTGCCTGAAAAGAATTGTTTGTGTATGAACTTGGGCCATAGAATA
>JANHMN010000013.1:34757937-34796547 GCA_030674055.1 Rhabdomys pumilio | reverse complement strand
GTGTGTGTGTGTGTGTGTGTGTGTGTGTGTGTGTGTGTGTGTGTCTAAGTCTAACTGACCAAATAGAAACCCAAGACACCAAGGTTCCAGTGAGCTTGCCTGGTTGGAACCATATCCCATGGACTAATATATCATTTCAGGAGAATGAGCACACCCTGAGAAAATCCTATTTGGAACCTGTCTCACTGGTTCCTAGCAGATTAACCTATACTATAAGTTAACAATGTGATCAATGAGCTATTGCTAGAAATATGGTTTGTGTTTAACATTTCCTTGTTCTAAGAGATGTAGGCATGAGTTGCTGAGGTCAGTTTGGCAGTTTGCACCTGGGTGACAGACTCTCCATTGAGGAAGGAAATGAAGGGAGGGAGAGAGAGAGAGAGAGGGAGGGAAGGAGGGAGGGAGGAAGGGAGGACAGACAGCTCTTGTCACTGGAAATCAGATGAACTCAGAGTTCAAGGTATGCCCTTTCTCCCTGTGCTAATTTTAGTCTGTGTCCTATTGTGATAATAATAATAATGAGAAGAAGAAAAATAAGACATCATGATGATGTAAGTAAATCACTAAACAAGTACAACATATTTTTCTGAGTCCTTTGAGTCTAGTGAAACATTGAGATTTGGGGTAGTCTTCAGGATCAAAATCTCCTGGGGAGCTGGCATAGGCATCATATTCATGCTGTGTGTCTTGTTTTTACTGTGAGTAATAAAATTACTTGGTTCTGATCCAGCATCTCATTCCTCCACTCAGCCATGAAAATTCTCATGCCCTGTAAAGTTTATGATATCCCCAAATAACCCTGCTATTCCTCCAGTACTTGAATAGCTCCATGTTGAAATGTGTACTCTTAATCCATCTGGAGTTTATCCCTCTGTGTTTTGGCAGATTAGCAAGCTACTTAAACCAATTATTATAGTATTCAACTAATTTACATTTCTTAGTTTTCTTTCTCTGTGTATTTGTGTGTGTATGTGTCTGTGTATGAGAGAGATCTCATTTGTTTTTGTTTTCTTGTTTGTTTTTTTAAGACAGTATCTCACTTTCAAGCTGTTCTCAAAAGCACACCAATTCACCTGCCTCAGTCTCCCTATGGCTAACTAACATCTCTTGATTTACATTTGAGTCAAAAAGCCCAAGAATTACATAAAAACAAAAAATTACATGAACAGTCATAAACAGAATTATGTCAATCACTTCTGTCTGTGTCCACAAAACAAAGTTCTTTGTCTTCTTTTGTCCCCAGGTGTTCACTCCCCCCCCCCTTTCTATGCAGGAGCAAATGTCATCAGAAAGAACCGAGAGGCTTTTCTCTATGGAAGTTACAAAGACTTGAGTGTTCATCAAAGTGAGTGTTAAGTTAAAGAGAAGCTGGATTAAAAGACAATCCATGTAGCATATTCTATTGCAGAATTTGGTGCTAGAAAAGGGCCTTCGTGTGAGGAAAATAGGGAAACTGCAAAACACCTAGCACCGTCAAGTGAGATTTATTCTGCAGTTCCGAAGAACAGGAGATATTTTTATGTTATATGACAGTTATTAAAGAGATCATTCACAATTGTGTGCACCTATGCCTACTGACCCCTTGTCTGGGGGTGAAGATTGAAACTTAGAGTGTTTAGTGAATGTTGTCATCTGTTTCTATCAAAGAAATGGAGCTTGAAAGAGACAGAGAGATGAACCGTGTTAACTATTTGCTAGTTTGCAGATATAGCAGGAGCAAAAAGGAAAGAAAACTCGATGTTTTTAGTTCCAAACAGTAAATTAAATTAAGACTTAGGACTCCATCATTGATAATAGGAAAGGCATAGGATTACCTCCTAAATATGTCAGCCTTAAAATATAGAGACAAAGGGAAAAGACAATTAGCAGACTCGAAAGCTACAATTAAGAAGAAACCTTGGGAGGATACTATTTGCAAAAATAACCACATATCTTTGTACTGAATTATTTGTAATACAAAAAGTTATTTAGAAAAGAAGTATGTGACAAAAGGTTGTATAGTCCCCAAAGAAGGATAGAATTTCTATCATAACCTTCAAGTGTGACCTATGATTGTAGTGGGCAAAGAAGAGCCTCCAAGAAGAGAAAGGCAATGGGGAAATGTAGTCTAGAGGACCACAAAGAGCAACAAAGAACTACTTTTTGCCTAAAAGCAAATTAAAGTCAAAGAAATGCCCTCACTTCAGAGCAGAGGACTTTTTCAAAATGCTTGCTCAAGAGGTATGGCTACCTCAGATTCGAGCCTTCTCTGTTTCCTTTATTATCTTCACTAGATGGCAGTTATTGTTAAAAATAAACAAACAAACAGAAGGACACCAACAACAGTAAACCCAATCCCTCTGTGGTCACTCTTGTATGTCGGCAGCAGGTGGAGCCACTGAAAGCTGTGTTTGCGCAAGGGTTGCTGTTCTTCAAGGAACCAGCTCCAGAGCTGATAGAATCACTCGACCCACAGGTCCCCCACTTAAGAATTAGTGCTGAGTAACAGGATGGGATTTTGGACTGGCTTCAGTCTAAAAGGAAGGAATCATATTCTAAGTGTGGTAGGATAATTAATAACAAAACATTCTATAATAGTCTATGAATGACCATTGGCTAAATGTCCATTGAATCTTTCCACCTCATCTTGGCACCTGGTTGAATTGTGTTCTCCAGCTTCCTTGAAGGTAAGCAAATATTAACCAATGGAATATGGATAAAAATGGTTACGTAGCTTTTACCTGTCTCTCAGAACATCAGAGGAACTCTTTCCTGTTTCCATTAGATATTGCTATTCTGGGTCTAGCAATCTTGCAAGACGGAGTTTAAAGGTGGTAAGTTTCTGTTTGCCAGGGTCTCTCACTGATGACATGGAAAATGTCCTCCCAGCCATATCCAGCTGCCCGCTAAACTTCATTCACAAAAGCAAAAAGAAATGGTTGATTCAGTCACTGGAAATATCTGTCACTGTAGCTATGTTCTACCGCATGTTCAATGTGTAGTTAGGACTTCTTCAGATGTGAATGTTGTTTTAAGGATACACCTGGGTAAGTGGGTCATTCTTTCACTATTAATTTGAAATATCATCATATAATCATGGTAGTCGTCCTAGTTGGTTTCTGACTGTCTCTCTGTCTCCCCCTCTCCCTGTGTGTTTCTTTGTCTCTCTGACTCTGTGTTTCTGTGTCTCCGTCTCTGTATCTCTCTGTCTCTCTCTGTCTCTGTCTCTGTCTCTGTCTCTGTCTCTGTCTCTGTGTGTGTGCATGCACTCGCATGCACTCACATGAGGGCATGGCCATCCCTTTATCCCATGGGTAATCACAGCTCTGTATTTCATTTAGAAAGGCAGTATCCTGGATAACCCATTAGATTAGTTACTCGTTCATGTGACAAAGTGTCTGATGGAAGCACCTTAAAGCAGCTGAGGATTCTGCATGTGGTTTGAATATGCAATCCACCATTGTGGGGAAGTCATGGAAGCAGTGTTCACCAGTAGGCTTTTCTCTCTTCACTTCCTCTATAGTGTCAGTCATGGACTCAGTTGCCCACATTCATCCATCCTTATTTAAATCTCTCTGGAAATCTCCTCCTAGACACACTCATAAGTGTCCTCTCATGGTGATTCTAAATCCTTTCAAGTTTGTGATGAAAATTAAACTACCATACCCATAAATTTTTTTACATATATACACTCTCTTATGTACACAAATGCCTTTTTATGAGTAGATTTTAAAATCCACTTGCCAAGTTTTATTTTTAAAATTATGCTGGTATGTAACTCTTAGAGATTATGAATAACCTGGGTAGTAACTGCATTTCAAGTGTGTTCTGTAATTAATTTCATAAAAACTGAGCCTTCTGTGAAAAATTATAGAATGGAGGAACAAATAATATGTGTGAAGACACGTTCAGTAGCTGAAGTATGATGTCATTCATCCTGCAGAAATCAAGTAGCCTTAAGCTGGACACTGGAATGTTGTTTGTCCTTGGAACATGTGTTTCTCTTCATGAGTAAACTTGTTTTGAAAGAAAGTCGTTCTCCATGTTGTTTTCAGGATAAAATTAAAAGGATGTTTTTCAGTGAAGACAGCCAAAACCTAGAGGGTCAATGAGGGGATGCGGGTTATTTGTATTTATTTTTAAACTAAACATGGTATGAATATTCCACAGAGAGTTTCACTCCCCCTGTCGTGGACAGAAGTTCACAGCCTCACTCATGCTAGCAAACAGCCATCTTAGGTCATCTCCAAAGAAAGTGAGATAAAGATAATTTCTTTTGTTTTCATTGTTCATAGGTATCACCCATGATAAACCACAGGTACTCCGTTCTGTCTTAGAGTTTCTGTTCCTGCGATAAAACACTATGACCATACATAAGTTGGGGTTGGGTCAGTGCACTTCGTCTTAACAGCTTGCAGTCCATCGTCCAGAGAAGTCAGGGAAGGAACTCAAAGGAGGAACCTGGAGGTGGGAACCGAAAACAAAACGCTTGCTGGCTTGTACCCCATGGCTTTCTCATGGTTCCCTGGATCACCTGTTCAGGAGTGACACTGCCCCCCCAGTGAGCTGTGTCCTTTCTCAGTCAAGAAAATACACTACAGGCTTGCCCACAGGTCAATCTGTTGGGGGCAGATTTTCTCATCTGAGGGTCCCTCTTCTCAAAAGGCTCTAGCTTCTGTCAAGTTGACTTAAAACTAAGTCACACAAACCTGTTAACTCCTAAACTCTCAAGTACTGTCATCTCATGATCAGTATACCTAGAATATAATTTCTTTGGTACTGGACTTACGTTCTGCATTTGATAGATATGACTCCCTGAGTCTTGAAGGTCCCTCCGTTCAACTGTTAACTGATTATTCCTATTCCACATATCACCTGCTTGTGTTTCCAACACCTTCCTCCAAGAAACTTTGTGAGTACAAAGAGTGTGTTTTTTTCACTGTAGCCCACCTTTAAAGAGTGTTTCGTACATGATACGTACTCAGTTAAACACATATTTTTCTTTCTTTTTGACGGATGTTTGCATTCTATCAGGTGGGATCGAATAGATGCTGCTAAGAATTAGGGGCTATTAAAATAAACCAATGAGAGAGAAGGTGAATTGGAGCTAGGTAACGTCTGTGGGGGGAAAATAGAAGAGTAAGTGATGGCATGAAGGGTTGCTGGGGAAAGTTAGTCCTGTGGGGAGCACCCGGTTGCATGCTGAGTAATAGGAAGAAGACAGAAGACTGCAGCATGGTGACCCATCCACATCAGGAAACCATTTGAAGTTTGCTGTCGATAAAATAGAAGTGGTCAGGATGACCACTTGTGTTCATTTCTATAAGCCATGTCGTTGTGGTTATTTATTTTGTGTTCTTGATCTTTTTTATTCTTAGTCTGTAGGAGTTTTTATGCTGAAAGACTTAACCCTTTGCTTACCACGAATCACTGTCAACTCTCCTGGACTTTGTTGTTTTTTTTTTTTAATCAAAAAATTTTTTTAATTTTTGTCATGTGGTATATGAGTTTAATTTTTTAACACTTAATTGGTTGTTCTTGGTGTATAGAAAACCTTTGCAGTTCTGCAGATGCATGGTTTTCTCACAGTTTACACAGCTCTCACTTTTTAATATTTCTGTTATTAGTGCTATATTTTTTGTTTATTTTTATTGGTTATTTTATTTATTTACATTTCAAATGTTGTCCTCCTTCCTGATTCCTCCTCTACAGACCCCCTACCCCATCCCCCTACCCTCTGCTTCTATGAGGGTGCTCCCACCCCCACCTAACCAATCCTGCCTCACCACCCTTGCATTCCACTACACTTGGGCATCAAGCCTCCAAAGGACCAAGGGCCTGCCCTCCCATTGATGTCTGGTAAGGCCATCCTTTGCTACATATGCAGCTGGAGCCATGGGTCGCCACATGTGTACTCTTTGGCTGGTGGTTTACTCCCTGGGAGCTCTGGGGGATTCGGTTGGTTGATATTGTTGTTCTTCCCAAGGGGTTCCAATCCCCTTTAGCTCCTTAAGGCTTCCCCTAACTCTTCCATTGGGGTCCCCTGGCTCAGTCCGATGGTTGGCTGACTGTGAACATCCTTGTCTGTATTGGTCAGGCTCTGGCACAGCCTCTCAAGGGACAGCTATACCAGGCTCCTGTCAGCAAGCGCTTCTTGGCATCAGCAATAGTGTCTGGGTTTGGTATCTGTGGATGGGATGGATCCCTAGGTGGGGCAGTTTCTGGATTTTTTTCTTCAGTTTCTGCTCCAGTTTTTGGCCCTGCATTTCCTTTAGACAGGAACAATTCTGGGTTAAAATTTTTGAGATGGGTGGATGACCCCATTCCTCAACTGGGAGCCATGCCTATCCACTGGTTATGTTAAGATTAAGAATTAAAGATTAAGAATTAAATCATCTAAAGCATTAATGATATTACAAAAACATTTCTAATTTTAAAAATTCTTTTCACTGCTGGACCCAATTTTTATTACATTAATAATTATCTAAGAATATATATAATTTCTAAAAATTTTGTAGAAAGACTGAAGAAACTTACTTTCTTTAGTACATTTGGACCACTCTGTATATTTTTGTTTATTATGTAAAATCAATTTTTATTTTCTTAAAATACAACTTCATTAATTATGTATATTTTATTTATCTAAATGCAAGCAATGAAAGATTTAAATTACTTATGAAATTTCTCAACTTGTTTATTTTTATGTTTTCAAATAAATCTTTTTGTATTTGTTGACTTTAATGTTTTTTCATACAGTATATTTTGATCATAATCTTTCCCATTCTCCAGCTCTCTCAGGCTTTGCTAATCTCCCCATCAAGTCAACTTCATATTCTTTCTCTCTTAAAAAATAAAAATTAAAAAAGCAGACAAATAAAATCAAAGCAACTAAACAAACAAACAAAATATCCAAACAAAACAAAAAAACACACAAAATATATGGAGACCACTTTATGTTGGCCAGCTACTCCTGGGCATGGGGCCTGCCTAGGAAGGTGGTTGATATACCTAGTGACACCCCATCAGAGAAAACTGATTTCCCTTTCCTAATAAATATCTTCTTGCAATTAGGGGTAACACTTTGTGTTCACTTCCCTTCTTTAGTGCTACGATTTCCTCTGCTTTGAACCTGTGTAGGTCATATGCATGCTGTCAACAGTCTTTGTATGCATATGTGCATCTGCTCTGTTGGGCCTGGAAGATGCTGTTACCTTGGAGTTATCCATCATCTGTGTCTCTTACAACTTTTCAGTCTTCTCCTTTGAATAGATCTCTGAGCTTTGAAGGGAGGGCTTTTAGGGCTGAGTTCCACTGGACACTGTTCAGTGGTGAGTCTCTGTTTTGCTCTTAGAAACAGCTTCAATGATGAGGGTTGAATACTGCTAGGTTTTATGGGTACAGCAATATGTCATTAGGAGTCATTTCATTTTTATGCCCATTTAGCAGAATAATGATAGTAGGTTTTCCTCTATGCCTATGGCCCACCTTGTTTTAGGTTCTTGGCCACTTTGGCAGTGGACTTTATTCTTAGTTTTTCATCGTTATCCTTTTTCTTATCTGCTAATATGATTTTACCATTACTGCTTTGTGAAGTCAGTATTAATATAGGCTTACATAACTGCTAAATTTCTATCAAGTTTTCTTAGTCTCCAGCCTTCATTCTGTAGTTTTCTTCTGGCTTTGGCTTTGAATATAGTGATGATCTGTTAGTGTGAAGTCCTTTTGTTTTGATCTTTCAGAGCATTGCCCATATTTTAATGCTGCTCAACACAACACTCTTACCCATCACTGTGAGTGTTTCTTTTTTCTGATTTTCTATCTTACCATTGAGAAACAGTCCACTGATCACATTGCCATTATTTTTCCTACTAGGACCTTCTGCATCTACAGTGATTCTCTAATAAAATTCAGTAATCCTGCCACCTAGTAGAGACAATATTTATAGTTGTGATTTTATATGCTGCACTGATACTCAGTTGCTTTAGAATAAAGATCATCAGACTTTCTGTGAGGGATGAGATTGTAAGAATTCTAGAGATTTTAAGACAGAAGATCTTGGCAACTTCTTGATGTTGTTATTAGAGTCCAAAAGTGACAAGAGACAATATGTAGATGTGTGAGCTCAAAGAGCTTCTGTAAACTTGACCAAAGCAGGTGAAGACCTGAATTTGTCTTTAATTCATGTCTGTCGAGATCTTCTCTAGATAGTAGCTTCTTTGTGGCTTTGATAAATAGTGATTAAATTAATATAGTTTTTCTTCCTCTACAGTTACTTTCCTCCATAACAAATGTGAAGTGGTGCTATTCTTCTTCAATTTTTGAATTCCCAGGACAACCAGGACCATACAGAGAAACCTTGTTTTGAAAAACTGTGCACACTTTCAAGAGACCGACAGACGAGACAGACAGAGACTGAGAGACAGAGGCAGGGACTGAGACGGAGTAGGGTAAGACTCCTCTAAGGGGCAGGTGCTTCACTCCTGAGGGTCAGGTCTGAGGGAAGCAGTCAGCTATAGTCAGTGGTAGAGTTGTGTTGCACTTGAGTGACAACCCAGGGAAGAAGGTGGGTGTGACAGATGAAAGAAGACCTTTAGTGCTATTCTGGGTGCTTGAAAATCAGTTCATAAGAAACTGAGAAACCAAATTTAAAATAAAAGATTTGAGAAAGAAGAATGCTATGTGAAGAATGTAAGACAAACACCTTGCCAAATGTTCTCAGCCTTCCTGTCTTTCCAGTAACCAACCTTTCTTAAAATGTTCTAGGTCAAAATTTTCCCATGATATTTCAAATCAACAGATAATTTGTAGAAGGTTAAAGTTACACTTAACTGTCATGAGGGAAAAATACACATACACAGGGCAAAAAAACAACTCCAAAAATAATGTTTTTGCTTTTCTTAGGAAAGAACACTGCACCTTGGAGGCCTTTCATGAGCTTCCAGAATGCTCTCAAATTACTAAAAGGAAAAAATAGTTTATTATTGGGTTTACATTTTAAATACTATTTAATTTAATGAATTACATTAATGAAAGAAATAAATGGTTCAATTTACAAGAAAGTAAAATGTCATTATGCAACCCTCTTAGTTTTTTTTTTTAAAAAAACAGCACTAATTATGATAATGGATAAAACAGTGTTTATTTATTACTAGCAAGATAAGTAGGTAAACATCACAGAAAACATCACAGATATATATGTATCACACTTCTTTGCCTGCTTTAAGGCTTTCATCTGCTGAATCCTCAGGATATGCTCTTTCATAGTTCTAAGAAGAACTAAAGGCACCATAGGATGTAATTAGCAAAATACGTGGCAGAGAATACTATAGGACAAAATATGTATTTTCCCACACTCTATCAGCAAGAAGAATAATAATGGAAAATATACATAAAACATGTAATCAACAATTTTGATGTGAGGACATAGTTTAGTTCTGATTCAAACAAGATGAGTTGGCAAATTAAATAGTTTTAAAAAGATAATTAGAAGGAAAATATGTATTAACTAGGTATTTGATAGTCTTAAGGAAGTGTTATTTTTTTTAGGCAAGGCGACAATATGGTGTTTTTAAAACTTCTTAACCATAAAAAGCCATGTGCTGAAGAATTGAATAAAACCATGCAGTATCATAGGTTTATTTTATGCTAGTAGAGTGAGTAAGAGCTTTGAGAACTAAGAAATAATAGGAGCCCCTGTGACCCTGATCATGGCTAATGGTGACACTAATGCTGATGGAGTCTTGTCACACTGTTCCTTCTTGTCTCTTTTACATTTGATATACTCTGATAGAAAGTAGTGCAGACCATCACTGGAGGCAATCAAGAATAGGGAAAAAAAAGCCTTAAAGGAAAATGTAAAACCTTTATTTTTCCAGGATGTCACAGTAAAGCTCTATTGGTCTATTTTTGCATTCTAACTCAGTCTCATTCACATGGGAGTGCATTCAGAAGTCCCATGGTATAAACCTTTATGGTGTTGCTATATTCAGATTGCAAAGGTCATTTTCTCATCGGGCCAAATTGAAAGGAGAATCCTTAGAAACCGAGAATGCTAAACACACAGGGTAGACTCTTCAAAGAGAACGATCTGTAACCTGTTTTTCCCCGAGAAGGCTGGCAACAAATATGAATAATAACCTGGTAACCTTACACTGTCCCTGTAGCCAGGCCACACTGGCTCTCTCAGACCCTTATCATGAACTTTTCTATCTTGAGCCTGTTTCCAAAGTTCATCCATAGAATCTAACATCATGAAAAATTCTATATTTGTACTTAACATGAATTTTCTGTGTAGTCATATCTTAAGTTTCATTGTGCACAGATGAGTGAGTCAATTATCACCAGAATTTTGTTTTTCCCAATTATGGTGTGCTTAACTATACCTAAAGTAAGCTTTCTAGTGTTTGACTCTTGAAGTTTGAACCAGCACTGGCTAGTGAATTATGTTGAACAAAACTGTCTTTTTATTTAAGCTGTCCTGGGGTGGTCACAGAGACCCCCCCCTCCCCACATTCTAGTTTAATTAATGCACAAGAGCATTTATATTTCTTGAAATGTGTTATCATGTTCTCACCTCATGGGTTACATTGTAGGGTAAATGGTATTTAAACAATTATATTTAGTACTCAGTCTTCATATAAATTAACTAGCATGCTTCCTGTCCAACAGATAATTTGAGCTTTCTTCATATAAGCCTGGTTCTAAGATCACTCCAGGATATATTACAAATTTGATCCTCTGCAAAAACTAGGTATGGTTCATAGCCAGGGTTAATGACCATAGCAAAGGATTTTGAATATTGTATCTATATTAATTCTCATGTATTTATCCTGTGTTGTCTTTGGAACCTAAGCAGTGACAGCCTCTTAGAACTGTTCAGTAATCAGGAAAATCAAGAAAAATAATAATTTCTTCTGCATAGTTGTGAAGACAATAATTCAATGAATAACTGCATGTGTAGAGTGTACTAAGGACACTTCCAGATATTTGATATTTACTATGTCTCTGATCTTTGTCATGAAAGGTACCACACTTCCCTTTAGCTAGCTCCCTAAAATATTGGCCATTGCTTCCTATGTGACACTTTATTTGATAAAATCAGGCTTCTTATACTATAAGACCACTTGACTTAGTATTTTTGGAATTACCTAAAATCAGTAGTATACAGTTCACAGAAGAGACTATAAGGCACTTAGACACATGGCTACTCCAATGAAGTAAGAGTTATTTGTTGATGACAACCATCTAATGTGATCTCAGTACAGCCAAGATGAAAGTACTGATTTTGAGTGATAATCTAGAATAGTCTCATGGGATGAATCTAAATTTGAAATTTTTAAATTAATTTTAATTTTTTTCATTTTTAAAGGAAATTCAAATGACAGGAGTGCTTAGGGTTAAAGTACTCCCATTGGACAGTAGTTGCCAGGACATTGAGAAAGAAAGTCCCACAGGATTTCCTGTAGCCACATTGTGCAATTCTGTATGTGAGGAGAGAGAAAAGGAGAATGTGTACTTTTTCCATGCCTCCCTTAGAAGTATTCCTCTGAGGAAACTGAGAGGATGTTGGAGGAAATAAGGGCATTTGGGTCTAGCTGCTGGTAATCCTTCTCAAAATCCAAAATAATAACAGAGTAACTCCTTGTTGACTAAAAGGCATCTTTGCCCAGCTTGGACCTTTGATATACTTTACCTAGTTTGGCATCCTTTGGGGAGCAAGTAGCCTAAATTGGTTAAGAAGTGACTGTGTGTACTTTGATTTAATCCTCCTAACCACATCCTTTTTGGGCTGTGGACTACAAGGCATGTTTAAAGCAGATACTAATTCTCTTGGATTTGGTTTCAAAAACATTCAGGGTGCATGGGCAAACCTTGTGTATTGCCTGACTCATCTCAGAATCAGCCATGAGTAAGATTTCTTACACCCAGAGTTTAAAGAGATAGAAAGGGTACCACAGAGAGCAAGGGGGTGGGGGAGAAATATATATAGCTGACTATCAACTGCTCCCATTCGAGCTTTCTGTCACCCTATATTTTCATCCAAACTCAGTCATCTTGCTTTGGATGTCTCCAAGTATTGCCTTCCTTCCTTATTGTACGGTTGGACTACAGCCACTCTACAGGATTTATGGTTAGGTTGAATACACTGTAATAAGTAGAAGGAAAGAGTAAGACATAGACTAATATATTCCTTCAGACAAACACTAGGAAAGGCACAGGACTCAGTGAGGATACTGTGCAAGTAGAAGAGCAAAAGCTTAAAGAATCTCCTCTTCTTGCATCTTCTTCCTCTTCTCTTTAGATTAACCCTTGTTTTTGGAACTCTAGTGGGAATGGTTGAATGAGAAAGAACTGAGATCTGCTGTCAGGTGTGAGAATGAACTTCCTTCCAGAGATGCTCTAGCAAGCTTCAGTGAAACAGGGAAGATGAGATGGCAGCAATCAAACTATTTAGACCTGTCGGCAAGAGAAGCACATGATGGAAAAGAGAGAGAGACGGTGGCTAGAAGACACACTATCTTAGATCTGAGAACATGGTTTTCTCTTAATAAAATCCATCTGATTGAGCAGACTAGAGGAAAAGGTTTTGAGCTGGGTTATAAAATTAAGATTTTATTGATCTTTTCACTAAACACAGACAACGTGGCTTTGTAGCATTGAAGAATCGTATTTACCCACTTCTGGGTAACAATTGTCTTCACCCCCACTTCCTTTACAGCCATATGACTTAGGTAGAAACCATCATTCTCTTACTTCACCCATCTCCTTTGCTTTGATGGTTCCAAAAGCTGTGGCATGACTTCATCCAGTCCATTCATAGAATCCATACACATTGTGTCAGTGGTTTCCATGAAACAGACAAAATCTACTAAATGCCTTCCCTGGACTTTTTTAGCTGAAGCCACAAATTAGTGACATTTTCTTTCTGGTTAATAAGCTAGGTGATAGATATCAAGACCTTCAAGCACCAAGATATTTATCTATATATATTTATATAGATATATTTATTTTATATATATATATATATATATATATATATATATATGTGTGTGTGTGTGTGTGTGTGTGTGTGTGTGTGTGTGTGTGTACATGTGTGTGTGTGTGGGTATATATATATATATATATACCCACACACACATATATATAGAGAGAGATACATGCATGATATGCAAATACAATTTGTTTAGCTCAAATGTTACTTGTATGTACATGACTTCATGGCTGACTAATTGGTATTGGATAACCAATTGGGGATTCACTCCTGAGGAAGACTTTTCCTTCTATTTTCAGCATCCTTTGATTGCCTATGGTTCTTTGATTAAGGTTGGAACCCCATGAGATTTCTTCTTTCATGTTAGCATGTCAATTGGTGTTGTATGTGTCTAGGTCATGCTTAGGCAGCCATATTGTTGAGGAATCATAGATGAGGCTTCCAGCTGGGGTTGGATACGACATGATCATTTATTATCTCCATCTTGATCAGTTGTGGTTTTCTATAATGGCCTCCTACTGTTGCAAAGAGAAGTTTCTTTGATGAGAGGAGAGAGCTACACTCATCTATTAGTAACAGGAGAAGTATTTAGAATGCAGTTAGAAATTATGCTGGCTTGGTAAAGTGACAATTGCAAGTTCTCCTTTAAGATCTATGGGTAGTTGGCTGTTTCTAGGCCCTCCTGTTGAATGGGCTTTAAGTTCCATTAGCGAGCACTTGGGTACCACAAAGATATGTGTGCCACTATTGTACACATTTAGGGATATCTTACCATGCTAGTCATTGTTGTGAATTATAGGCTCACAGCTGGGAAGGACTATTGTTTTCTTCTCTCTATAGGAAGCTTGTATAGCACTTTCCAGTGTTAAAATAAAAATTACTTGAACATAAATATTGTAACCAACATTGGTAATCAACACTCTTTTCATTTTAATAAGGAACAAATAGCATATACAGTGTACGTGTGCTAAAGGGATGCATGTTACGTGTCTTGGGAAGGAAGAAACAGGAATGGGTGACATTTCACTATGCTACTTAGAATTTGGATAATTTGAAATATATAAATTGTCTCTCTATGGAATTTCCCATTTAATATTTTTGGACTATGGATGTAAATGCACACACCCTTCTTCTTCTTTCCAAGTCATTCACTCCAACCTCTCCATTTCTTACTCCTGTAATAACCACTAAATTTTACTTGAAATTTGCTTAAATTGTAGGTACAGTGTAAAATAGCGAATGTGCAAAATGAAAGAACCATGAAGAACATGATTGGTTCACTATACACAGCTAATATTTGAAGAGGAAGACATTTTAACAAAAGGTACCAAAGCAGTCATCTAATCAATAAGATGATTTGCATTTCTTAAGAAGAAAGCTAGTTTAGGCAGTGCAGTCCTTCCCACTGGAGAGGTCCTACTTATCTAAACAATTTTAGGATACAAGACAAGTTAAAATTGATAAGGTTCAGAAACTTACACCCACAGGTCAAATGCTCACATCACTGTCTATTTAAGTAATTTACAAATGATTGCATATGTGTAATTAAAATTAGTTAACATGGAGACTCCAACACTCTCCTAAACAAAAACAGTGTAGTGGAATAAGTGTTATACAATACAAAAAATAAAAATAAAAATAAAATCTGAGAAATGATGGTAGATATAAGTCGTGCTTTTACTGCAGGGCTTTGAAGAATTTTCCATATAGTAATATATACTAAAACCTCCACTAGAGAGATAACATGTGCCAGATGTGGTTTGTTAAGAAATTCCTTTTGTGTTTGGCCTCCTGTGAAACTGAAATTTCCATGCTGGTATGCTCTACATGCCCACACTCAACAGAATTTAAACAGAAAATGAATGAGTCTGTACCGAATTTGTGCAACATAATCTTCTCGTCATGATTCCCTAAGTACTGCATCACAACTGCTATTTACCCAGCATTCACATTGTAGTATGTCCTAGTGGCATGCCTGAGAGCAGGTGTGCTTTGGTTCCTGACCACTACCATAGAGCAAATACCACCATTTGGTGAGTCATGTGTGTTGCTTTCTCCATGCATATAGAAACTGTCTATGAAATATGCATTATGTCTAAAGTACACATAATTTAAATTTTAAAATGCTTTATTGCAGAAAATGATTCTAACAATTTTAGCTTTGAATGGGTTGGAAATATATTTCATAGTAGAAGGTCCATGTTGGTAGTTGCTGAATGATCCTGGTAGAAAATGCTGAAGATGAAGCCGATTGTAGAGGTTTCTTAAAATAAGGCATCAGTGACATATTGCTTGACTCAGGTCTGTGAAGGATTTCTCTGTAACAGGCAGTGTTATTTCATGGCATCTAACCCACCATATGGACATTCAAAAAACACTGGACTTATATCTGATGCCATTTTTTTCAGATGAGTTTACTCTTTGTTGCTATTTCAGCAATGTTCCCAGCTTCTTTACTAGCAGGAAACATTACTCCACCATGCCTACCATCTTCCGTCATCCATCCATTCTCCTCATCTGTTAATGTCTCATCATAAAATCACTCCAGTGTAGCCGCATCTCCAGGCTTCTCTTCCAATTCTGCTTCTTGCTATTCCTACATCTGCAGTTGTCCTTTCAATGAAGCCTTGAGTTGCTGGGAATCACCCATGAAGATTGCAATCAACTTCATCCAAAATCCTGCTGAGGTTTTTATGACCTCTCATGTCCTTAGGTTGGGGTTATTTTGACCTCCTCCTCACAAATGTCCTTGACTGTATCTAGGATGGTGAAACTTTGTCACAAGATTTTCATGTTGTACAGGGCCGTCAGATGACTCAATGTCTATAGCAAAGAGAGGTTCAGAAATGTTGCTTAAGTAGTGATACTTAAACATTAAAATTCTTTCTCATCCATGAGCTGCAGGGTGGGTTATGTGCTCACAAGCACAAAGACCATCTCAGTGTATCTCATTGTACTCTATCATTACAACTCTTGGTGTGTTGCCAGGGGGGAGTGACAGTTTTGTGGGAATTTTCGTTTCTGAGCACTAGCACTACAAGGTGAATTTAAGGAATTAAGTAAGCCATAGTTTAAACAGATGAGTTGTCACTAGGGTTTACTGGTCCATTCAGTATAAGACTCTAGGATTTTCAGAATGGTAAGGGAACATGGGCAAATGTTTCAATTTTGAATCAACAGCTGTATTACCCCTTATACCAAGAGTATCAACTGAACTTTGGGGTTTTTAAACCAAGCATTTAGTTCCCCTACATCTGCCTCGTAAAATCCTAGATGGCATCTTCCCATATAAGATTTTTTTTTGTCTAAATGGAAACTCTGTTGCTCCTGTAATGTCTTACATCAGTTAGCTTGAATGGTCTATATAAGGTACTGCCTCTTACACATCATTACTTTCTTAATGTTATTGTCATAGAAACATTGTCTACTCTTAAGCCGCATAGGCCAACCTTTGCTACCTACAAATTTTCCTGCTGTGGCTTCCTCAACTCTCTACAGACTTGGAATTGACCTGAAGGTCCCTCTCTGAGAACTAGCTTTTATGGGGCAGAAGGCACCGTGCAAGCTTCCAAGGGAAGAGCATACTACCCAGCTACCATGGCTATGAGCTACAGCAACCATCATGTCATAATAACCTTAAGGTTACTTGACAGTAACTATCAGCTCCCAGTCAACAAGAAGGAAACCACTTCTGGTCCTGGAAACCTAGCTAAACTACTTGGGACTAGTGAAATCATGGATCTTGAAGAATCACACCTGTCATTTTACCAAACCAGTATATTTTTAACTACATGCTAAATATTTATCCTTATACACGCAGCTAAGTATAGTTCTTGCCCATAAAAGAGGAAACTTCTCTTAGCATCAGGTGAAGACCATTACAGAAAACCACAACTGACCAAATGCAGAGAACAAGAGCTCTTGTGGTTCCCAGTCACAACAGATACATTTACAACACGGTTTCTACAGTACCTAAGGCTCAGGGATCACTGTGGGAGATGGATTGAGAAGACTGTAAGAGGAGCAGGGTGTTTTCTTTAAGATTGTGTCTCCTAGAAAGGTCAGAGGTGTCACACCCCTTAAGTTCTATCAACATGGCTGCTGAAGCAAGCAAGACCTGAACAACATTGACACCAATGGATATGCAAACGTAGAAGGGGAAGAGCTTGAGGAGTCCAAATCCTGAGAAAGAGCAGCTGGGGATTGCAGAGAGTGGAGAAATGGTTTTCCACAGGGACAAGCTCCCAAACTGGTTAGCCAATACCAAGTAGTCAACTCTGAGATTATAGACATACGGGTAACATCATATGGACTGAGAGGGTTGTATTTATGTATTTAGGAGTGTGTGTATGTGTGTGTGTGTGTGTGTGTGTGTGTGTGTGTGTAACACTAACAATAATTAAAGAAAAAAGACCATGATTTTAAGACAGGGTGAGGGATGTGTTGGAGGGTAGAAAGGGAAAGGGGAAATTACGTACTTATAATTTCAAAACTAAAATTTACTATAAAAAGGCACTTGAACAAGACTATCATGGCTATAATGTTTTAACCAAAAAGTGAATTTCAGGTTATTTTTTGTAGGTAACAGCGAATGACCATGTTAGATGCCGAGATCATTTACTCAAGGCAGTTTTCAGGTAAACATGCAGTTACAGCATATGATAAATAGGGTGTGAGAAGGCACCATAAAGTCTGTGTCCGGACATTTAAAATCAAAGATCCTCAAACAAGTTACCAATGTGTTTACAAATAACAATTCAGAAAAACAACTGGGAGAAACTGAACTTTATTATGGACAATTCAACACCAAATGACATGTCCCCTAGTGCACAGAAAGCAGTCATATATTAAATGTTTGCATCCCATGAGCTAAGCCTTAATCCATTTTACATTCAAGTTAAGACAATTCAGCACCGTTTAAACTTGAAGGCTAACATAATCTGTGTTCAAAAGTTGGCTAGGACTCTGGGTAGCTCGAAATAAGACTTAAACCATTGATTTTTAAAAATATTGTCTATGTGAATTAAAAAATGAAACATACACAAAGTGAGTTGTTTTATTACTTAATATACTGTGAGCAAAATTATTTCTAGAATACTATCTGACTAAGAATTCAGTATTTTCATAAAATCTGCTGAGGATTAATGATCAGTGGGGAGGAAATTTTAGTGAACATAGGGAATGATGTTCACACATGTGTCTAATGTTAATATTTTAAAGAGCAACACACTACTGTTACAAAGAATGCCTAAGGAATAATTCGATGGAAATCGTAATTAAATCATTAAGTAAAATGTGAAGAAAATTTTCTGGAACTAGGCAAGCTATACCATGGTCCCACTGGAGATAGAGTCTGCAGTCTCCATATCATGATACCACTCAGATGTCAAGGAGTAGACTTAACTATTCTGTCTTCCATTTCTTCACGGCCTTTGTTAGTGGAAAGCCCAGCTTCTTTTCAATCCTTGATGATCTTTGTGTCATTCTCACTTAGTACTTCTAAAAATTTAGAGTTTGGTTAGGCTAGCTTGGGATTTTTATCATTATTCTACACCAATTAAATGGAGAACCGTTTCCCAAGGGTCAAAGATAGGAAACGCTTAAGTTTAGGATTTACAGTGATTTTAAAATGTGGAAAGGAAAGATATGTTTACAAATAAACAGCCACTTAAATGAAAAAAAAATAAAACAAAAAGGCCAAATTACATTTAAAAGGAAGACATTCCATGGATTTGAAAGGTATTTTAATTATTAGAAATACATGCATGTATATAATTAATAACTTTTAACTTAATCTTTGGAAAATAAAAAATGGCCATGACAAATAGTAGTGCTTAAATTTTAAATTCTGTAGACATACTTTTAGCAGTTAAAAATGAAACTTGAGCCTAGTTTTCATACTTACTAAGGTTAGGGACAGTCATTTTATTTTCCAATGTGTAGCAGGTTAAGTGCCTGGCTTATACTGTCCCTAACATAATGTTGAGTAAAGAGATAACAGTCTCAATGAAATTATTATCCTATATATCTAAAAGCCATATTATAGAGTTAAGAATCTTATTAAGACAAGATGTTAAATCTATGTATGCCAGTCTGGCTCAGTATTCATACTGACAGTAGTTTTTGTTTTGTTTTTAAAAGCACGTATATTAAAATATCTCTATTAGAATGATTATAATTTGAAAGGATCATTCAACAGTATCAAAACCGAAACGCTAGCTAGGGCAAAGAGTTACATCAAAGAAGCAATCCTATCGATCAGATACCAGCTCAATCAAAATTCTGTCTGTATTCGCTTATGGGTAAGTGTGCTTTCAGGCGGATGAGAATTATGTGTACCGCGCTGTCCGCCCCTGGCGACTGCTCATCTCTGGCTCCTCCCACTTGCTCTGCCGCAGTGAGTATACAGTATCATGATTAGTAACTGTAACTCTTACAACTCTATGACACATAAGACAGGATTCCAGCTCACTTAGAAAGGTCTACCTGACACGTTTTGGCACAGGAGATACCTTACTTGAGATTTTAATGTTGGTAAATGAAAGAAAAATTCAGCGTAAGCACCAAGAGTTCAAAAGTGTAACTTGATTTCTTTCCGCACCTTCTGAATTTAAGAATCTCCAAATTCTACTGCTGCACACAGTTTCACAGTTTTAAGTAAGGTCACAGCGGTCTCGTTGTGGGGCACGGTCCTCGTTTTTGCAGAAAGGACCTGATTCTCTCTTGTTCGCCAACCTCTCAAGTATGCAATGCTATGTGCTTCACTAATTGGAGTTGGATTTTGTGTAAATACACACACACAAAAAAAACCATGTACACCCAATTCCTGAAGAGTCTAGGATGATGCCCCTGCATTGCACCCAATAGGTCATCTATTATGGGTGGTTTTTTATATATATATAAATTTAACATTCCCCCTAATAGCTGAACATTTCAGAAGTGTAGTAGAGTTGAAAAAAATCTAAAAAGGTTTTCCAGTATTTTTTTTAACAGTATTTGAAAGATGGTTGTGATATTAGGGGTTCATTGTATAATTGCTGTGTCAGCAGTGACTTAATTCTGGCTAACAGTAAAATATGCGCTGCAGGGCATGTTAGCTTTCCATTTATCACACCTATCCTTGGAATGATTTCTCTATGCTGTGAAACTTCACAATGGTAATGTAAAGATTGTCACATGAGACATTTCTGTCCACAGAAAAACTAAGCGTAGTTGGGGGGTGGGGGAGGAATAGCAACAAGTATCAAACACGAATTTGGAATTTTCTAATTCATCCCAAAACAGAAGTTGACTCAAGTCAGAGTGAAATTAAGCAAGTAACAGAAAAAAAATTATCTAGTAATTCTAAAATGTAAACATAATTTTATATAGGGATGTAACTATCTGAATACATGTATCGCCGTCTCGCTGCTGTAGAGCTATGTTTAATGACAACAATAGTTAGGTGTTTGACTTTCCTCAGCACCAAGTGTATCCATTTCTGTTCACACAAGAGGAACACCATTTTAAAAATCAATATATGTTGAGGCAAAT
This sequence comes from Rhabdomys pumilio, assembly GCA_030674055.1. Taxonomy (NCBI): domain Eukaryota; kingdom Metazoa; phylum Chordata; class Mammalia; order Rodentia; family Muridae; genus Rhabdomys; species Rhabdomys pumilio. Next base: position 34,776,044 of record JANHMN010000013.1, on the reverse strand, counting down.
ACAAGCTCATCATTATCGTTTTGCTGATTTCAGCACTTTAGAAAATAATCAGTTCAAATTGTGGCTCACTCATTAAAATAACACTTTCTCTTTTGCACTAGAATTTCAAAAGAAGATAAGAAACTCAGAGTTCTTTGAAAGAGCCCACTGTGCACCCACAGAATTGAAACATCGTTAATTCGTAAAACAGCATGAATAAGTATTTAAAATTTGCCAAATTAATGCCAATTTAAACACTCAAAATCCAGTTATGTGATTTGTTGTGAAAGAGTCCAAACAAAACCTCCTTTGTTGTTTTCTGTTTGCCTTTTAAAATATGTAAATCCTTCCTACTTAAGCTAATCTATGGTTTTCAGATGTCCAGACACCAGGTACTGCTTTATCCATTGGGAGATGGGCTTCTTTCTAATACCTGGGTTAAGAAAACACAATGGGACAGGTTATTAGCAGGATAATATCGTGAGTGCACACAACAAGTAACATTTTAGTCAGCCTTTTCAAAACGTGATGTAGCAATTTCCCCCTGCCTCAGCGACTATCACCTTGTAAAATTATTATCAGAACATGATTTAACAGTGATCCAAAGGTAGGAATATGTCAATAATATGAAGTACATGCCTGATGTCCACTGTCTGAAATTTTAAAAGACAAAACAAACAAGTAAATAAATGAATAAAAATAAAATTGAAACGAGAAAAAGTAAGTAGGACATAGCTATCTAGCACCCAAGCAGGTGAGCTCATTCTAAGAAACAAGATTCATTCACCAGGAAGCATAGTCATGACTTCTGCACTGTCTTGCATTTGTCCTTTTTTTTTTTTTTTTTTTTTTTGTCTGCACGCTTCTGGGTACAGAATGACACATTAATGGGCAGAGATAGAAACAGAGACCATGAACCATGAAAGAGTTATCATTATGTTGAAATGTTGACCATTGGTTGTCATGTAAGGAAGAACACATCTGGGGGCAAATTGTAAGCTGGTAATTTCTACACAACAAGTTCTGTGAGGAGAAAGCCCAGTCATAGCACTGCAAAAGTGGAAAAGGCCTGAGACATCTGGGAAAACTGAGAAGAGGCTACATGAATGGAACACACCAAATTATTGGGTGGATTTTACATCCCACCAGAATGGTTTCAACGTATCTAACTGGCATGAAAAACAACCAGTCTTAAACTAAAAGTGACATGTCATTAGAGTTGGAGGAGAGGGGAAGCCTATAATGACAACATGAGGTCATACACTCATAGTCATCAGATTGTCCACATAGCTTCAGATGCACTACACTCCCGCTCAAAAAAAAAAAAAAAAAAAAAAAAAAAAAAAGTCAGATTTCTTATGGTCTCCGGAAAGAAGCTCAAAATTCTTAGCTTGCTCTTCAGTTATCCTGTTGATCGGAGCACAGCTGACAAAATCAACTGGAAGCTGCCTTTGCAAACACGGCCTGCAATCCACTCCTGCCCCGCAGTTGCCCATGACTCTGACCCCTACAAACATGCTCTTTCCTGGCTCTACTTTCGTACGTGAGAGCTCTCAAAGCCAAACACACATGCCGTCCTGAAGGCACTCAACAATCATGGTCTGAGGAAATTTCTCTTCTGAACTTGGAGGTGAAAGTCAGAGTGAGAAGCAAGTATGATTGCCCTCCAGGTGAGGGGGTTTCTTCCCCTGAGCATTTCTTACTTCTCACTCATAGATGAAGTATGATATTTACTTAATTAAGATTAATTAACTTTGATTAACTTTATATTTCTATCTGATCAATACAGCTTGTTAAAATCAAGTCAGAACCTCTTTGGAAAAAAATCACTTGGCTTGTCAGATAATACTTACGGTGAAATTGTGCAGCCTGAGGCATAGGCATGATGTCCTGTGTAGCGAATGTCACAGCGTACAACATTGTTACTGTAGTCTGATTCAGGCACCAGGTAGCTGGGGTTTACACTGACCTGAATGAGAAAAATGGCATGGTATGAAAGAATGTATACTGTTATTCCCTCCTACTTCTATATTGCTACAGTGAAATTATTAACAAGGGGCTCAGCTGTGCCCAGCAAGAAAAAGAGTTTAAGTAAAGCGTAGTTAAACATACTGGATATATTACAAAAGGAAGCTGTGTAAATCTCTCTTTAAAGTTCTTCTTTAAAAAAAATTATATCTTGGATTGTTTAAAAATTATTTTGAAAGGTGTTTAATTATTTTCAAGTACATACTTATTTAATATTTGAATCCAGAAAAAAGGGAGTGCATTAAATTGTAGTAGTAAATTACATGTCTTCAAAGGCTCTACCTTTAGAATGTAGTTTCCAGGCTGTACGTCTGTAATATCAATCCACTGGCAGTCTATGTCTGCTGCATAGGTATCGTAACATCCGGGACTCAATCCCTGAAATCAGAAAACATCTTAAAATTAAGTGGCAGGGTGTGGCCAGACTCCCTATATGATATTATCTGTAAATGCAACCTTGATTTAGCACCTCCAAGAATTGGCTACAAAAACGATCACACACCTTAGCCAGTCTTCTAATATCCAGTTCTTCAAAAGCTGCAAGGTTGGAACATGAAGTAATGTTCACCAGTGGAAAATAGTCTTAAGCAATAAAATATGCCTCCAGTACAATGCAAGAGTAACAAGCACATTAGGAAGGAAGGTCTCATAGTCATTCAATTCCAGTGTCCTGTCAGTCAGTGAGACTCCCTGCAATGACCTTCCTGTGTTCTGGATGGCCACAGTATCTTGTCTTTTATTTTTTTTTTTTTTAGGTTTTTTGAGACAGGGTTTCTCTGTGTAGCCCTGGCTGGCCTCGAACTCAGAAATCCACCTGCCTCTGCCTCCCAAGTACTGGGATTAAAGGCGTGCGCCACCACAGCCCAGCAGGTATCTTGTCTTATGTAGCTTTGTAGCATCCATCCTCTTCTGCTCAATATTGAAATTATACTATAGAAATTATACTATAGAATCTATACTATATGAAATTATGCTACATGAAATTATACTATAGAAATCCCCTTAAAAGTAGGAGGTCCAGGCTAGTTGCATTCTTGAATAACTTATTATTGAATAAGCTTATTATTATTAACCCAAAACATTTCAAATACATTATTTGACTTCAGAAACAGGGCACATTACTTCATGTTGCAACCTTGCAGCTTTTGAAGAAAGAACTAGATATTATAAGTCAGTTCTCACAACTACATGAGACATGAGACAGGTGTGTTACTATCTCTATTTTATAGACAGGGAACCTGAGCCATGCTAAGATCAAATAACTGATTCAGGGCAAACAGCTGGACAGTGACTGAGTTTCAGGATTATATAAATAAGGTCTAGGATACCTTTTCTCAGCTATCACATTCCTTCTCTCAAATAAACAGTGAGATCTTTGTTGAGTCAGAAGGATGGATATATGCCCAATTCCCAATGCTGCATCAGTCCACTTGCTAAGACATTTCCACCAGCAAGTCAATGGGCGTCTATCTCACAAGGCTTCCAGGAGAAAAATGCCAAGAACATACACTTCTTGGTATCACAAGTCTAGAGAAATTTTCTTCTATTGGGGCAATGAGTATCTTCTATTTCCTCACGAGAATGTTTAACTATTGCACTTCTATTCTGATAATCCAAAATTGATTAAATAGTGTATGTGACAATACTTTGAACTCAGCAGTGTCATTTAAAACTGTCACTTGAGTTTGCTTTGGAGCTTAAGGTCATTATGGTCAACAAAGATGGTAAAAACATCTCTAAGTACTTTCGTGATGTGGTTTTGGATGCAGCTGGATTTGGGAAGAGTGAAGAAGTCTGCCATCCATAGCACAGGACAGCACAGACAGGCCAACTCGCAATTACTCAAACCACAGGAGCAAGAGTCATAAGCACCTGGATTCCCAGCTACATCCGTTCTTATTTTATGTGTTGAACAGGAAATGCAAAAGGAAGAACTTTTGGACTTTTGGAATCCTTCTCTGATTGTGCCACCAAAGGCACTCAGCAAACAGTAGCTGTTGCCACAACCATTACTGCTATCTCACACAGGACTCTAAATAGTGCACTGGATTAGGTATCCATCCAAGACAGATAAGTAATGCAACTACCAATGAATGAAGTGTTTGGAAAATGCTGATGTTAGCTCTGTTGGCCCACACCTATAGTCCCAATTGCTAGACGACAACTTAAGCCCTTGAATCTGGCAGCATCCTAGGGTACACAATCTTAAAAGTACGTGTGTGTGTGTGTGTGTGTGTGTGTGTGTGTGTGTGTGTGTGTGTGTGAAAACAGCTAGCTGACACTGTTACTTTACAGTTCACCAGCTGGCAGAGTATGTTAACTTTGAGCTTTGCTTATTTGAAGTAACAAACAAATGCCTAAAGTTGCCAAGGCCATTAAGCAAGTAGACATTTCATGTACTCAAAGTCAAATGTGAAAATAAACCGAAAATATAACTTCATTCTCAATTATCTAAATGTGTTGATCGGTTTCAGCAAAACATACCTGTTTGCTTCATTCGGTCAATGAGTGTGATGGGATTATTTTTAACTGTGCATATATTTTGTATGTAAATTTGTGATCTTAGAGCACATGGTTTTGTATATTATATATAACATATTTGCATAAGTTATACCTAGTTATATGCTTATGTACATTTAAGGAAGACACTGCTAGTATAACAAAACTAATAAAAGTCAATATTAGGGGACTATGTGAATGTTCTTTCTATAAATGAAGTCTGTTCAAAAGACTATTACAAAACAGAAATACATAAATCACTTACAATGCAAGACCTAGTGAAGAATTTTTAAAGCATGCACAGAGAAGGATAAACAAGAAAGCTACCACATTAAAAAAAAAAGTGAGATTACATGAGTGAATAGGGTGTCTCTGCCTCTGTGGCAGAAATACACATTCCCCCGCCACCCCCCATGCAACTGTTATAACTTAGAGAGAAACAATCAATGTGTGTCATTTTAAGAACATGAAAAATAACATGGTCCAGGTCCTCTAAGGGTGATCACTGAATGAGAATGCAATCTCTGCATGGCTACATGCTTAACATATGGGTGTGTTACATTTTTCACTTAAAGCATATGTCCTGCCCCTCCCAACCTATGTTAAATATAACTGTTTCCCTGTCTAACCACTTTGATGAGCTAAGCCCAGAGGAAAAAAGTATGGTCACCACATGTAGGTCACCAAAAAGCTTCCGGCCACAGTCCTGGAATCTGCTTCCCAAGACGATGTCTTTGAGCCCTGGGTAATGTACATTCAGGAACTACTTGCCAAGAGCTAGGCTGGAGTAAAATTATGATGTCCTTTTACAAATTAGGGTTTTGGATGGAAATACTGACATAGCTTTTAACTGACACACATTTTCCAATTCTAAGACATACAATAGCGCTTAACTCAGCACTATTAAAAACAAATCCATCCAAAGGACATCTGACATTAATTACACAGGAGGTTTAAATATACATGTGCCTTTCTGCTCTTATTTGCATTATTAAAAGTGATGCCGTTTAAATTTTTTTTTTAAATTGGCTTCAACTTTGTGTTCTAACTTTAGGCACTATTTCATATTAAGCATGAAGGTAGAAAGCAAAAATGGTTTTTTTTTTATATCTGTGAGAAAACAGATATATATTGCCAACAGTTATTATAGCCAATTGAAGAACACAGGATGAAGGCAGATGTTATATGTCATTCATGTGTATTAGGAAAGTTAACTACTTTTCACTGTGTTGTGTAGAAAAGATTCACATTGACCTCCTGTGATCTCCAGCAGGAGTTACACATACAGCTGGAAACACTTTAAAAGCACCACCCAGTCATCTGCCTTTTCCCAACTACTTTCTATGTTGATAAGGTAACCTTAAAATGAAACAAAATATTTTGAAAAAAGAAGGGCTGGAGGAAAGAAAACAGCAAAGGATTTGTTGCCATCTCCTCTGGATGCCTGTGTGCTCCTGATGTCAGGGTACCAGCCTACCTGCGTGTGTGCGGTGCACGCAAAGCGCCTGTGGTACCCATAGTCACAGGATGTGTCCTCCAGACAGAAGCTTGCTTTGTGGCCTTCAGCCACTCTCCTTTGTGTGTTGGCATCAAGAAGGTCGTAGTGGCTGAATTCATCCATGCTGTGGTAATGTCTAATGTTCCACACACAAAAAGACACAGCCATCAGTGGCACATAGAAAAGACAATAAGGATTGTAAATAACTTACTTGTGTTGTGCTCACAAATTCAAACAGGATACATTTATCTTCTTGGGTGTTTTTTTTTAAATTTTATTTATTTCATGTGTGTGAATGTTATGTCTACAAGTAGTGTGTGCACCACTTTTGTGCCTGGTGACAGAGGAAGTCAGAAGGGGGCTACTAATCCCTTGGAAATGGTGATTTGTGAACCACCATGTGAGTACAGGGAATCGAACCTGGGTCCTCTGCAGTAGATATTTCCTCTTAAAATTGTGTAGCCTGGCTATCCTGGAATTTACGCTGTAGACTCTTGAACTCAGAGATCTGCCTGCCTCTGCCACCCAAGTGCTGGAACTAAAGGCATATGCCACCATGCCTGGCTCCCAAATTTTATCTTCTTAAAGAGATATTCATGCCACACACTTTTAAAAGAAGATTGCAAGGTTTTAGCTTTACTACATGTCTTTATATTTGAACATTAAATATAGACAATTGTTTATCTGTGCCTGTAACCTGTGCAGTTTCTGGTGTGTTTCTCTGACCGCCACTGCTGATATTGGTGATGTGATGACAATTTCAAACAAGAACTGTCCTCTGGAAGGCTCGCTCTGAGATTCTAAACCTACAGTTGCAACATTCATAAAAATCTCTGGAAATGTGAAGGGGAAGCAACAGCATCATCTTTATCACTATTATTGGAGTAGCGCAAGCTTTTATTTAAAAATAAAATATTTCTATTCTAATACATAAGTTATGTGGCTAAAGTCCACTTTTCTCTATTCCTTATACAGAAAGCTTTGAGCTTTTCCTCTTCTCCTGTGGGGGAGGAGCTACAGCGAGAATGGGTTTGAAGTGGGAGACCACACATCATGGTTTCCTGGCATTGACTACTTGAGCACATTACCTAGGCAAGTGATGGCATAACCACATGTAATTTAAAAATTAAAACCGTTACATTTAGAAAGGGTAGGGCAACCGCTCTGAGGTTAACATGGTTCTTTCAAAAGGTAGAAGTGAATTGGGTCCTGAAGTCTATCTTTCACTGAGAATAGTCTCTAAATCCTTTAGGTAAAATAAGCCATGCTTTTATTAAATGTCTTTTAAGGCTAACCAACTGCAGATGGTCTTGCCTACAGCAGACACTTTAACATAAGAGTCAATTCTATTGGCAGCCATTCTCTGTCCTTTCAATCGTTTTAATGAGCCTGACTTGCAGTTTCCAAGTTGATTTAGTGGTAAAGAGGCTATCTTAGGGTTTAACATCCTCTGATGACATCACACTTCATAGAAAAAGTTCTAAGTATAAATAAGAGCAAATCTCTAGCCTTAGGTAAGACATCTGAAAAGGTCATCTGAAAAATTTAAGAGCATCCCAGATGAGAGGCCAATCTACTTACTGGTGGCAGCTGTGCCACTCCCAGGAATACCTAGGGCGGCTTGGTAAGAAGTCAGACGTCCCTTGGTTTTTCACTCTTTGGGGAAATCGTAGAAGTACCCTGTGGTCATAGTCTCTGACATCCGCCCTATATGCTGAACTGTGAGTTTAGAAAAGAAACATTAGATCCACTGAACATGGAGGGAAAACAAAATAGAAAGAACAGCTCGCCATCACATGGTCCTGGCATCCCCCTTCCCCAACTAGCCTTTCAACTCAAGGAGCCAATCCTGAGCTCCTGTCCAGTCCTGGAAGAATAAACACATAGTGACTATCTGGTGAATGAGTGAATGAAGGATAACGGTAAAAGCCCAGAGAGATTGAGAGTAAGACTTATACTAAAAAGATTATAGAGACTCCTCATCTAAAAACTATAAAATTGCTACAGTGATGATTCCATGCCAAAAAGATGCATAGGTATATATTAATAACTTGATATATCTAGGATATAAAGTGGAGAAATACTCTAAAACCATATACCTTGCTTTAGATAGATAACTTTATACTTGACAACTACCAAACTGAGGGAGTTTCTTGAATATCTTTCGGCACTCAGTGGTGTGGATCACGCGATAAGGAACGCAAACGAGCTTGAATTTCTTCCCTTAGCCCGACTGTTGTAAAAAGTCAACATGGCATAAAAGTTCATATAAACCTCCCTGGAACGTTACTATATTTTTTTATAGGTCTCTCTGTGTTAGAATGTTAGTGACCCATTTTACTTAGCATACTACCAGAACCACGCAAGCATCTTGTGCTCCCTCTACTGGTGGCCAGCTGCAGAATCAAAGAATTCCGAGACCAGAATAGCTATTTTATTTTAGGACTGACGGAAAACAAAACTCTTGACTGTGGTCTTATACCAAAACAACCCAGTTAATCACGGCCTGAAAGAAATGTGGAATGTGCTCTTTACCAATGGGGCGGGGGGGACACCGTAACGAATACACCCTTAGACCATTAGAGAATAATAAGAGCTTCCTTCATTCCCGCCCCTGCTGCCGCCCCCTTCCCCCACACCATGTTGTTGGTTGTTGAACTTATGTTTTAGATAAAGTTACTGGAAGAAGTTGGCGTTAATGCCTAATAGGTGTCTTGGGAAAGAATCTGAGACCTAGACTCCAGAATAAGGGTTTTCCCCCCTCCCCCATATGTGACTCTCATTGAGGCGGTACCCATAAAAACATTCCAAATTAACTTTCTCTCCAAGTCAGCATGCCCAGGAGGTCACGTCCTACTTCCCAATCCTTGTCCTACTTCCTAGCCCTTGTCTGCACTGAATAGTAGTCAAAACTAGGCACGGGAGGGATCCCAGGATCAAAACCTGGAACCGGGCTGTGGAAATCCATATACCTGGCCAGGCAGTTTTCTTCCGCAGCGCATCTCAGGTTGTACATAGACATCTTCTGGACGTACGTGGATGCCTGGATGTAGTAGGGGTCAGGCACCAGGTCCGGGAGACCTAAAGATAAGACAAGCTGATGACCTCCTGACTCCCGTATCCTGTTTGTCACCTTTCGCCCACCAGTTCTGCAGGGTGGGACTGAGTGTGTGGAAGAACGGGGAAAGTCGGGCTAGGAAGGAAAGGGAAAAGGAAGCTGCTGGGGCCAGAAGCTCGGTTTCCATCAGATTCCAGAGCTGGCGGGACAGGCTGGGCGGTGGGGGGTGGGGGGGAATTGTTGAGTCTGCGGGACCGGATTCCGCCGCCGCGCCCAGACCGCCACGTCTAGACAGCACCGACCTGCGGCCAGGATGGCCAGTACCTACTGTGGACCTAGGGGTGCTTACCGTACTGGAAATAACCGGTGCCGTATCCAGGTCGGTACCTGCTCCCGGGCCGAGGCCTCTCATACGTGTCATAGTAGTTATAATAGGGGTTGTCGTCGGAGTACTTGAAGGAACTGTAGGGGTCGTCGCCCACCATGCGGTCTAAGTGACTGGGTGGCCTCAGATTGCTGAGCTGCGGAGGCTGTGGCGACGCAGTCCGGTTCGCCGCACGTCGTGAGGCTCCATCGCGAGCCCCCGACGGCGAGAAACCAGCTTGGAACCAGTGGCGGGCGGCGGGCCGGGGACGACCCGTGGCGACTCCAGACGGGCTTGGCGTCCTCGCACGGGCAGAGGAGGTGCGGTTGTCACGCAGCAGCAGAATGGGCGTGCGCGGCTGTGAGGCGGCGTCGCCGTCGGGTCTCGGGGCAGTGGCGCTGGGGTCGCGGCGTCGCTGAGGCTGGTACTGCGCCCCGAGGCTCAGCAGACTGAACACCTGCCCGTTGTTCTCCCATTGGATTGTCTGGCGCCAGGCACCCGGGGCAGCGGGCGGCTCCCGCGGGGTCTGCGGGGCGCAGCGGAGAAGAGGACAGAGCTGCAGCGGCCCCAGAAGGAGCACGGTCCAGGCGAAGCGCATGGTGCTCCCTGCTTGTCCCTTCTCGTGGAGGACGTGGCTAGGAGAAAAAAAAATGAAGACGGGACTCAGATCCCCTAAAAGAGGGAGACCTCTTCGAGCAGGCAGTGGAAGGGCGAGGCGAGGGGATGGGTCGCAGGGAGTCGTGCCAAGGGCGAACGGCAGACCCTGCCCCCAGCCCAGGCGGCCGTCGGACGTGGCACCGTCCTCCTCTCCCCTTTCCCAGTCCTGGAAGGCGATGGGGAGCGGCGCACGACGGTCCCGGAGAGCGCACAGTGTCTGGAGAAGAAAAAGGAGGAGAGATTTTTAAACTTTCTGACAAGTTTGCAGTTACACAAGCCGTTCTGGCCCCGCTGCCCCTCCGCTATTTGTTCACGTAATGCGATTGGAAACGTGCAAGGCGGACAGCTCCTCCACGCTGCCCCTCCCTCCCCTCCCTTCCCGTCCCCTCCCCTCCCCGCCCCCTCCCCTCCTCCCCAGACACGTTGCACAGGGAGAGTTAAGGGGAGAGAACAAAACGGAACACACATCCTGAGACACACTCGACTTAATCTGGGCCGAACATGCAGGAATTTCAAAAGACTCAGACAGACGGAGGCAGCCAGGCCATGGGCTCAAGCCAAAATATGCATGAAGAAAAATGCTATTAGGTCACCAGCCCTGGAGAGGCGGAAAGCAGGAGGTGGGGAGAGCGATGGGGGCCAAACTGTGTGCGTTGGGATGGGGGAAGGCTGTGACTAACGCTTATCCATAAAGGAGTTAACCAGACATATTTCCCAATGCACACTCACCCCACTTTTATGGGAAGCGCCCTCAGCGAATAAACCCCAGGATATCAAATTTTGTTTTTCTGGCTCTAGGTAATATGAGAAATGGGTTACAAATCTGTTTCCTACAGTGAATATTTTAATAACCGAAGTGAAAATTTGCAGGGAACAAAGTTTGCTACGTTGAAAAAGTGAATAAACCCGTCTCCCCTTTTTGTCTTAAAAGAACCAGCCCAATTTGCACTTGAAGTGACAAGAATTCTTTCATCCCTACTGTGTACCAGAGAACCAGAAGGGCTAGGTAGTGCTCAGAGGTCCCTTCAAGTAGACCTTTTATCTGACTTCTCGGTTTCTCTTGTGTCTAATAAGGTTTGACTTCACATTTTAAAATCAAATTACTGATGTTAAATACTGAAATTCAATAAAGCATTCAGCAGTTTTCAATTTATCTTCCAATCTAAACAAAGGTGTTGCAGGAGAAAAAGCTTTGGAGTTGAGAATTTAGTACAAAGAAGGCAGTAGGTGTGGCCAGGAGACTGAGTAGGAGGGTGATTAACCGGAGATGCTCAATAGAGCAGCTGCTCGCGTCCTACTCAGGGTCTGGGAAGTTCTGGACCGAATTCAAAGAAAAAAAATGCTACTGAGTGGTCTTATTTAAACTACTAAGCAACGCCAGATTTTAGTATCCATTTTATTGGTCCCATCATTGAGCTGTGGTCTAGACATACTTAATTCTCACCTCTTAGCCTGTCTTCCCATAACTGATCACCTCATAAGGAAGGGTGGTGGGTATCTGCTGGTTTGACTGCTTCCTATCCTTCTCCCTTTTCTCTGTTTTCTTTTTTCTTTCTCTTTCTTTCTTTCTTCCTTTCTTTCTTTTTCTTTCTTTTTTTTTTTTTTTTTTTTGAAAACTGCCAGGAACTATCTACCCCCACGTAGTGTGGTAGGACTGACAGGACATTCATGGGATTTCTTCACTTCAAGAACTGGTCATGAGACTTGGGTTTGCCCTAATTAAACTATCTTCATAGAATTTGAATGTCAAGGTGGTCACATGGTCAACAAAATTCCTCTACCCACTGCTAGAAAAAGTGACAAGTCTTGTGTCTTTAGCTTTTCCTTCAGGCTTTCTAGTGCATTCTTTTGTGGATTAGTGTTGTCAGTATCTGTCTTCTGCCACAGAAGAATCATGTTTGGCAGAGAGGAGGGTGGGGCTGCTTCTCTCAGCTAGTTAAATCACATGACAGAGAGTTCAGGGTAAGGAGCCTGGCTTGTGGAGTCAAGTTAGATGGAGCCTGCACATGACCACATACCTTCCTTGGCACAGAATTTTGCCCACATGTGGCAAATCTATTGCTTATATGATGAAGATAAGCTTTAAGAATAAATTCCCTCATGCAAGTCCACAGTGAATTCTTTTCTGAACAAAGCTATGTCTAAGATAACACTAGTTGTCATTTTACTGGATATCTACAAGGATTACAATTAACTACTGACTTTCTCTAGATCTGGCAAGAGAGATAGAGTTTAAAAAAACAAAAACCAACAACAAAAAACAAAAGAAAGAAAGAAAGGAAGGAAGGAAGGAAGAAAGGAAAAAAGAAAGAAAAGAAAATACAGATGTATATAATTTGGATAGACAAAAGAAATTATAAGGAGAAACAAGAAGAGATTGATTATAATTATCTCTCATCTGAAAAGAGCTCTACATCTGCCCATGAGCAGTTGATCTCCAGAAGGGAATGACTGAGATGGTTATTACTTGACCACAGGTTTCTGGAGAAGGAACTCTGCTGTGGAGGTCAACATAGAGCATAAGAACAAAGCTGTTCCTATGAGGAGAGTAGAAAGTTTGTCCTGAATCTCTGTTTTCTTACCTTTGTTTCCAGTTCTGGTGTTTGGAAGGGAAGAAAAAAATGGAGGGGGTGAGGGGAACAGGAGAAGGAGGGAAAGGAAGGAGAGATGCTTCTTTGTATGTGTATTTTTGTTTTCTTTGGTTCTTAGTTTTTTGTAAGATTTAGCAATTAGCCCAAATTGTCTTCAACGTATTTTTTCAAGTTCCAAAACTTTCTGATTTTCCTGAATATCCAATCTATCCTATTTTCAATTCATTTACTGCAAAGTTTCATTATGACCATTAATAATTGAATAGATAATTCCTTGAGTTTGACTTTAAAATATTGGGTAACTTTTTGTGTCTCTACAAGGTGAAGCCTACGGAAAACAATTTTCACTTTTTAAGTATTTTCCATCAGTGAAATTCCATTGCACATTTATTTAGTATCTCATGAATACATATATACTTTACAAGGTAGTGTACTACACAAATGAGTTGTACCCATGATCCTTTATAGTAGACGAGGCTGGTCATTTTCTCCCAGTTTGTTTCAAAAGATTTAAAACTGTTTTATGCAAACAGAAATAACTAGTCAGAACAGTAACAAAGTGTTTTGTTTATTTTCTTTATTAAACACGCACATGCTCACATAGACACAACTTCAGTCCATTGGTGCATGCTCTAAATGCCATAAGAGAAGGGAAGATAGTTCATTTTGTCCCCTTTTCATTTCCTCCAAATTTTCTTGCTTAAGACTTAACTAGCTGGGAGAAAAGAAAGGAAGGAAACATGTGGTCACCACATTGAGGACAATAGAAAGTGTTTGTGACCCTGGGGTGAGACTATGTAGCTACGCGTTGTGTTCTTTTCTCAATGGCAACCTCTGTGTTCAAAATTAGACAAACCAGTCTTTTTGCACTTACCACAGAAGTTAATATAAATAATACTCATAGTGATTATGATGATTTTAGTAACTGTAATTTTATCAAGATGCCCCCTGCTCTTTAACTTTGATCAGATACACAGCTGATCCCAATTTGAGACCAGCTTTCTGTGGACAGAGCTATTGTATATGACATAAAAGAAGGAATCGTCCAAATTTCTTTTTTTTTGAAAGCATGGTTCTATTTTCTACTAAGAAATAAAAGTTATCCCTGCCCAGCTTCATCTAACTTCTCTCGCAAGTTGCCTGTACTTTCCACATTGCCTCTCTGAGCAGCACCATGGCGGTCAACAAGAACACATGCCTGGTGAAAGGCAGCAAGGAGGGAGCTAAGAAGAAAGTGCTTGGTCCATTTTCTAAGAAAGACTGGTATGATAGAAGCTCTGGCTATGTTCACTATTAGACACATTGAAGAAACACTAGGCACAAGGCTTCAAGGAACCAAAATTGTATCGAATGGCCTCAAGGGTCATTTTTTTTTTTGAGGTAAGCTTTGCTGATCTACAGAGTAACAAAGTTGTATTTAGAAAATTCAAGCTAGTTACTGAGGAGGTGCAGGACAAAAACTGGCTAACCTCCATGGCATGGATGATACCCAGGACGAAATGTGTTCCATGGTTAAAAAGTAGATGAGCAGACCATGATTCAAGCTCATACTGATGTCATGACAACTGGTTGTTGTTCAATTTGTCCATTCTGGCTTAGTTTCACTCCCCACTCCACACAAAGCAACAACAGATACGTAGGATGTCCTGTGTGCAGCACCAGTAGGTCTCAGACCTGGAAGAAGATGGAGACCGTGACTTGGGACCATGCCGACAAATGGCTTGAAGAAAGTGGTGAATAAATTGGTCATAGAAAGCAATGGGAAAGACAGAGGAAACCTGCCAGTCCATTTATCTCTCCATGATGTCTTCATCAGAAAAGTCAAGCTGCTGACAAACTCCATGTTGGAGGTGAGAGGGCTCATGGGAGCCATGCTGAAGGTGTAGTTCTCACTACTGAGGACGAGGCATTTGCTGAAGTTGAGTGAGTGGATGGGTACAAACTGAGTCCAAGAATCTGTTTAAAATCCAGACTTTAATAGTGACAAATAAAAAGTCCTATTTGTGAAAAGGAAAAAAAAAAAAGAAAGAAAAGTTAAAAGGTTGTGTCTCCAGAATTTGCTAGATAACTTTATATTCACAGGATAAGGAATTATTCAGAAAGGTAAAACTGCAGAGCAGAACCTCTGAATTATCAGAAACAGAACAATAACTCCATAATCAAGGAAACAGGTTATGGGCACCACTTCTTTGGACTGGGTGCCGAAGACACGGCTCAGAGATGTAGTACAAGTCCTATTCCTCTAGAGAACCCAATTTAGTTTTCCTGAACTAATCAGGCTTCTTTCTCATAAGCACCTGAAATTACAACTCCAGGGAATCTGACTCTTCTTCCCTCTGGGGACAACTGCACGTGCACACACTCACGCACGCACGCACGCACGCACGCACGCACACACGCACAAATAGAAACCGAAAAGCAAGCAGCTGAGGAAACATATATGAGTCTTGTTCTTCCGTAAAGCTGATGGCTTGTGTGAGTTTTGTCACCTTGTGGTCTTAACATATCAAAGGGAATCAAAGCAAAAGAAGTGGAAAGTTTAACTGTAAAAAGACAACATTAGGAAAAGAAGCAAATAGGACAGCTAACATACGAGGAATGAGCTGAGAGTCAAATGAAGGTACGAAACACACTCTTTGAAACGATCAGAAAAAATAACAGAGCAAGATACAGTACCCCAACCTTTTCCAGTTGGAGTAGAGGAAGGCTGGCCGGTGGACTTGAAAGCTAACAGCAAGTTTGCCCTCCTTCCACAGCATCCTTGCCACATGCCACTTCCAGGTATTCACCCAAATATAAAAAGTAGACAGTTGGTACACATTTGTCTGTGTGTCAAGACTGAACTAAAAAAGAAAATAAGTAAACAAACTGGCTCGAAATAAGTCACAAATAATGAATTTTAAGTCTATCTGGCTTGGTTACCTATCCCCTTGGACCTCCTAAAACTAAAAAAAAAAGGGGGGGTGATTTAAGTCTGGAGAATAGAAAAGTATTTTATCCTGCTGCCTTTAATGGTTATCCATATGTGATTAAGTAAAGAATGTTAGTCAGCCTAGCAAAATGGAAAAATGGGAAGAGAGAGAGAGAGAGAGAGAGAGCGCCTCATGAGAGGAGAATGGACCTTTGAAACATAGTGACTCAGGCAAAGTAATTTGTTTATACTGACCACAAAAATAGTCAGCCACTTGGCAAAACCACTCCTAAGTGAAGTCCAAGTAACTTGATTGGGCTGGGTGACAGTCTAGTGACAGAAAAAGGGCAATTGTAGGTGCCGTGGAGTGTGTCGGGGCTTCAGTAGGTGAGGGTGCACAGTGAAGTTTGCATTCTGGCTTCTTTGCCTCTCAACTCCCCCCACCCCCCTCCACACTGCCCATTACCCTAACATTATATGTCTTCTGCTATGCAGGAATGTGTATCAGGAAGACACTTATGCTTATCCCAGGCACTTCCACCATCGACGATCTTCCCAACAGGCATCTCTCTTCTTTAAACTGATGTATGTGCATAGCTTTCTTTTGCAGCCCAAGAGGAACATGATAACAAATTATGAACGCTGTAAGGAGGTTCTTGGAACTTGTTCTACACATGATGTTTTAAGAGCATTTGAAAGTGGTCAGGGCGTCAGGGTGGAGGCAGAGAAGAAAGATTTCATGGGACCATGTAAGAGGACACCTTTAGTGAAAGCGTAAGTACGGTCTCACAAGTGGTTCATTAAGTTGCTACGTTCTTTTATTATTGCATGTTTTATGATTATTTCCTTCCTCTACTAAACGGCCACCGGCTCAGTTACTTGTTTCCTATTTGTGCTTGAGAAAAAATGTGAAGCCTTCTCTGTTTCAGGTTGAACTCAGGACCTTCCACATGCACATTCTGAGCCAAATCTGCAAATGAAGATCTTCCAAAGGAAGCCAATTAACACTGAAACTGTATTATAGCAAGCTTGGGTTACTCGGCCCTCTACCTATTTTTTCTTCTACATTTCAGTTTTCTTAATGAATTATGGTTATTGTTTCTAGAAGGTTCAGGGACAAACACAACACAAAGCATAGCTGAAAATCTAGATCGCTATCCTAGGCTAGTTAAGGGCATAAGACTTGAGTTTTCAATGCTTTCTATGTTCTTCTGGAGATCGTTAATAGTTCAAGGGCCTATAACAATGGAATATCAGAAAATTATTGAATACATTGATTATAAATTAACATTGAGTGACATTTTAATGTATACACATGCAAAATGATCTGTGGCTAAGAAATTTTTGATGTTTATGTAGCTGAGCTGGTAGCCTTTTAGTAGAGGAAGGAAATAATCATAAAACAGGCAATAATAAGAGAACTTAGCAAGTTAATTATCCACCTGTGCGACTGTCCTTATGCTTTCATCAATACAATAATAATGGTTCCTAGTTCTTGTCACTACGTTCATGGCAGCATGCACTGTGCTTCAATGCACTGCCACATTGTATCCTCATAGCAATCTTGTGACATGGTTATTTATGGTTTTTGTTTTGTTTTGTTTTGTTTTGTTTTGTTTTGTTTTGTTTTGTTTTGTTTTGTTTTATGGGTAAGAAACCAAAGCATTAGTAAGATTAAGCAACATTCTTACTAAATATTGGCAGCACTGACATTTGAACCCAGATCTACATTGTCATAAACCACAATATTAAATCCTGCCATGGGGTGTAGAGAGAAGAGAGACAATTGCTTCTTTTATTTTATTTCTTTTTGTTTAACTGTTGGAAGAATTACGCTGAGTGATTCACTAAAGGCTACATGGCAGGGAGATTGGGGCCAGGCCGATTAAATTACAAGACTGGCAGTGACTAGTGACTATCATCCTGTGCCTATGACTTTGGGATCTGATATGCAAATTGGCTGAAAAGAGGCTTTGAGTAGAAAGAAGATGCGTGCAGGAGACAGACAGTCCCTGTGATGTATAACAACGAGTCCTTGAACAAATTACTTAACTATTCTGAGTCTTGAATTTCTCCACCAAAAATCAAGATAATAAAACCAATCTTGAAGGGCTCTGTTGCTAGCATGCAATGTTTATAAGTGCATGACAGAGAATCTAGCTCTTGCTAGGCGCCGAATAGAGGGTAGTTGGCATTACTGCTTGGCGTTTAAACGGTAGAATTTAAATGGAGACAAAGATTCTTTGTACATAGACAATCATGCTGAAAGGCGTTTTCTATAAACATGGGGAAAGGAGCCATTATTTGTTTTTTTCAAATATTTTTATTCTTTGACAATTTTATACACATATATTTTGAATTTTGGTAATTTTTAACCTTTCTCTTTACCCTCTCATATTCTTTTTTTTTTTTTTTCTCCTGCTGAAACCCTGCTTCTTCCAAAGAAGCTCAAGGTCCCTCCTGTTACTTTGATGATGATGATGATGATGATGATGATGATGATGATGATGATGATGATGATG
>JANHMN010000013.1:34707242-34731591 GCA_030674055.1 Rhabdomys pumilio | reverse complement strand
GAGGCAGGGAGAGGCAGGGAGAGGCAGGGAGAGGCAGGGAGAGGCAGAGAGGCAGAGAGGCAGAGAGGCAGAGAGGCAGAGGCATAGTCTCTGTGAGTTTGAGACTAGTTTGATCTACAAAGTGAGTTCCAGGACAACCATGGCTGTTACACAGAGAAACCCTGTCTCAAAGGGGAAAAAAAAAAAGAATAAGTACTATGTGGTTCTATTTGTGTGAAATTCTAGAAAAATAAACTATAGTATGAGAGGTTATTAAGGTTGACACTGACTGGTGGATGCAGATGAAAATCACAGGAGTTAACAAAGCCTCAGAAAGCTTGTGCAGATAGTAGACATGTTTATTGTCTTCATTATGATGGTGGTTTCATGCACGCACACACACACACACACACACACACACACACACACACATTCAATATTCATAAGAGTTTTTTGCAAACATCAAATTCAACACCCACTGACTTACAAAATATTGGATACATTTTTAGCTGATGTATCTAATGTAGAAACATGTAAAATACAATTTATTGGGGGAACTCAGATGCATGCCTAATGACCAGAATGTCATCACCATTACAAAATAACCAGCCTCAAATATTTCTAGGGAGAGGATCTGACTTTCAGTTTGGATGATACAAAAGGTGCCTGGTATGTAGCTAAGAACGTCATTGGGTCTGCAGGCTCCCTTCAGCTGGCACGTGTGTCACGGCTCTGAGATTTCTGACTCCCGGTTATGTTGTGCCTGCACATTTTACACATCCACCAAACCCCCAAATTCAATAAAATAAAATGCTTGCTTATGCTTTACTAGATTTATACTACTAGGATAATAATCAAGTGTCACTTTTCTATCAAAAGTATTTTGTAAGAGGCTAGAAGTTATGCTTATTTTTATTATAAATATATTCTTTGATAATTGCACTCTCTCTCTCTCTCTCTCTCTCACTACATTTGAAATTTCCTCACACCCCATGTCTTATCTTTCCTACCAGTTCCTTTCTAGTGATGTCTTGTTTTGTGATCCACTGAGTATAGACAGTCAGTGCTCTCTGAGTACCATAGCTATAAATTTCCCAGAAGAGCCTGGTGCTTTCATCAGTGGGTATACAACTCAAGATAATGACTCAATGATTCAAAATCTTTTGGTAGATACTAATTTAACATTGAGGACCAGAACCTGGTAAGTCCCTACCCAATCCATGACTGGCTGTTTTTATGTTTAGTCTTAGACAAACCCAGAGCACGAAGTCAGAACTTCTGTGAATTCATGATTGCAAGGTTTGCAGCAAGCAGAGATGGTGATGTCTCACAACCTTTCTCCCACCTCCCAGCTCTTAAAATCTGTCCCGCCCCTTCATTCAACAGGCCAGGAGCCTTTCAGGAAGTAGTATCACTATCTTTAGGACTGAGCACTCAAATGTCCCGTTTTCTCAGCACTCCCAAGAGCCAACAACCTCTGTACTCATCCTCACTCATAGAAAAGAGAAGCTTTTAATTACACCTAGAGTAGAGTTTGCCAATGGTTGTAAATGTAGATGCTTAGAAGGCTATTTGATGCAATATCTATTAGCTGTGTGTGTGTGTGTGTGTGTGTGTGTGTATGCCAGGGCCTATGGAATCCCCCCCGCCTTGATTTTTTGACCCTGTTTATAGTGCCAACCTTGAATTCTCTCTCTTGGAGCACACCTCCAATTCCATTAGAAGCAGGTGTTTTGGCTTACAGTATTGCAGCAGTGGGCCTATCTCGCCTGGTGGGTTGGTGTTGTACTTCATAGAATTAGAGTTCACAGCTGGGTAACACCATGAATGTTTCTTCTTCCTCAACAGCATTCATAATACTTCATATATAAATTACTGTTTGATTTCAGACCCTGGGAAAAGAGGCTAAGGTGCATAGTTTACATATCAAAGCAGACCTGGCCTCCAGATTCTCCAGCATCCCTCAGTGCCTACCTGGCATAACCTGCCCCCAACTCTGAACTTTCCAGCCCACGGGCAATTCTGCCATTTCCCCAGAGGTTCTTCCCTATATAATCCAAACATTTTGGTCTCACTCCACCCTCTCCTTTTCTTCTCTATCTGCTCACATACCTGTTTCCCTCCTATCCCCCGTGTCCCCAATGTCAACTCCCCTGTTCTCAATCTTAGGGACCAGTGAACTCACCCAAGAATACCTTCCCAATAAACCTGCCTTTTATATGTTCTAATCTGGCTTGAATTGAATCATTTCACCAGTGGAGAAGTAACCTATTAATTACCATGTTTAAAAATTTGACATTAATTAAAATATAGTGAAGCCTGTTTCATATAAACAGAGAAACAAATACCCTTCTATAAAATTGGATCTATCATAATTGATATTTGACAGTATCACAAGGAGGAAACTGAGCCTTCATTAAAATGAAATACAAAATATGTACATGTGACAGTTTGGGCAGTATCTATTCAGTTGTCCAAGCTCTACATAGTCAAATAAAGTCAATGTCAAACTCTACCTTAAGTATTAATGATTTCTTAGCTCCATGGTTCTCAAGTATCTCATGTTCAAAACATGGTCACTTTATTCTGAGGTCCTTATCTTATTATGTATCACAGTCTGCTGTGTTTTTATTAATGTCATGATACAATGAGTAGTGACATCTGTCAAATAATGATCCTTCCATCTCCAAGCCTCAATTTACTCCTGGGTACTTGAGATCAAGCAAGTTGAGACTTTCATCCCTTGATAGGCAAGATGTTATTTAGCCTGGTTTTCAGAAAATAGAACTTCAGTCATTACCCTCTTAAGGGACTGAAGTCTTAGGGAGATTAAAATACCACCCCCAATAAGAGAAAATGATAGGGAAACTTAAGGAGATATGAAGAGGGAAAGAATTCTCCCCACCCCCATCCCCAATTCTCCCCCCCTCCCCCACTCTGTGTCTCCTGTCCGAGAGTCTGTCTGTCTGAGTTACAGTTGCTTTTCTGGCACAATCTCACAGTCTAATGAAGAATATGATGGTCCAAATAGTGACTTGACTTCCTATGACCTTTCTGACCTATGGATTTGCCTTATCAGCCTGCAAGCCTACACAACACATAAACAATCTTCTAATCTTGTTTACTGAAAACATTTCCTTAGGTAAAAGTCATCATGTGTTAGCATTTTTTGTTAATATTTTAAATCCTTTTGGATTTTGAAGCCACCTAAATCATGTACATACAGTTATTGTTAAGACACTTACATGGCACTTTCTTGAGAAACCTAACACACCCTTCTTAAGTGTCCTTTTCCTACCTCTCCCCCACACCTGTCCTTAAAACTATATTACACAATATTAAAGCTTCTAAATACGTTCCAAATCAGCTATAAAAAATGAATTAAAGAAATAGCAGTTCTTGCACTCAAAAAGTGTAAAAATGGTCATAGCTAAATGATAAAACATTATTAAGGAGAGCAAAGCTCAAATCTGTACTCATTGCGAAGGGCAAAAGTATGTTTCATAAGGTGGTGCATGATTCAGTATGCAGTGAACATTCCAGAAAAGGATCATTATGGATATCAGAGGTTTGTTATAAATTGGTCCTGTGAACAACAGCTTTTCTTAAAGGGAGCACGCCTGGAGCCCGGTCCTGGAGAGTTGTGTAACAGACCAAATGTTTGGCTAGACAGAGGAGTCACACAATTGCTTTTAATAAACTGTGGGCCCACATTCTGTGTTTAGAGAGTCAATATGTTCAGGGAATGCGTTCTGCCAGTAAAGTCAGTCCCTGTGGATGCTGCTGCTGGCTCTTCTGCCAAGGAGTCTCTTCTCCCAGGCCAAATACGCAGTGTGACTGGGAGTCTCAAGGGGTCACTTAGAAATAGCTTGCTTGCTGGAACTGGGATGTGTTTGTGGGGCTGGTGAAGCACCTGTGCCCACCCATGATTGGACATAGTTATTAGCTCCTCATTTTTCCAAGTGGCAAACTTGTTCTCAGATGTTCCTGCAGGGGAAGAAAGTGCTCAGAGTTTATGCAGTGAATCTGCTCTGAAGAAATCATTATGCTCCTCTGAGGAAATACCATCGTTATTTTGGTATTCCATTAATGTTGGAAATTTTTATTATTTGAAAGGCTGACCAAAGGCCCCTTTTTTTTTAAATCCACAAATAAACATCGCATTCCTGTTTAATATGGCGAATGTTATTGGCTTTTGAAAAATAAGGAACAGGCAGGTCATTCTTGTCCCCACCCAGCAGCTTAGAGACCTTTCTGGTATCAACAAGTTTAACACATCCTCTTCTATCCTGTCCTCAATGGAATGTCTACTTCAAAATATCGAGTCTGTGGGAAGGTCCCTGCTACTCCTTACATGGTTGAAATGGTAGCAAAGAATTGGTAGTGACCAAATAATACTAAGGGACATTTCACAATCTTTCTCTTAAGAAATTCCTACTTCATAAAAACCATCACTGATTCTCTTAAATTGAAGCCTTCTTTGAGATGGATAAATACAGGACAGTATAGCTGGGTCCTCTCTTTATTCTTCCTGCCTGAGGAAACATTTGTCTCTCAGGAAATCAGAACAATCGAATATAAGTTGGTTGGCTTCTTGTTTGTTTTTCTGTTTCATACATGTGAAGACACTTGGGAGACTGAGAGGACATTAGGCATAATTAGGGGCTTTCAATTTATTACTTTAGATAAAAGTTGCCTCAAACATCTTTGGTAATTTGTCTTTGTGGGTATGAGAGGGTGACTGGGGCTGATGGAGTCACCCTCAGATTCTATTTCTAGCTACCTTCTGTTAAAATTCTAATCTCTGCTCTTCCTTATGCCTACTGAGTGTGACAATGACATTTGCTACCCTAGATGTCTTGGACCAAAACTGTGTGACATGATGAACAAGATTGTAGATCAAATAGATAGAGTGGAACAGTTCCCCCTGCATATGAGATATCTGGGTTTGAAAACAGTCTCAATGTTTTTGTACTGAGCCTTGCTCCGGCTCCTCTTCATGCTGTAGCCTGCTGCTCTATGGTCAGCTCTGGTTACTACTTTAAAATTTTACTGCTCCTGAAATCCAAGATGACTGTAGAGTCTCTATGTCACAAACTTGTCCCACACCAGTTCTATCCAACAGAACTGACCATGGAAATGGCGTACAGTGGCCACTAGTCATGTGTGTATGTTGAGCATTTGAAATGAAGTGTGACATTTATTTTTAATCAGTTTATATTTATATTGCAATGGCTGGGTGTTGCTAATGCTTATTATATTAGATGGCATAGCTTCCAAAAAATAGTGTTAACTGAAAGGCAACATCTTCTCAATTGCACAGACCTATTAATCTGTGCTTATTATCTGCACAGATGCAGACTTCTTTCCCTGGCATCTACAAATTCCCAGCTTGTTTCTATCTTATATACTCTGTGTCTCCATGTGTGAGTCTTACCATATAAACTAAGGCTGTCAGTTTTGTATTTCTCAATCATATTTCCTTAAACATATGTGTATATGTTATTAAATATCAGTATTAGCATATCACAGCTCTATGTTTAAGCATTTGATGAATTTATAAAGTAGTCAGACAATTTTTTTTTTTGTCTAAATGAGTGGTTCCCAACCTTCTTAAAGCTGAAAATCTTTAACACAGTTCCTCATATTGTGGTGACCCCCAAACCATAAAATCATTTTGTTGCTACTTTATAACTGTAATTTTGCTAATGATATGAATCATAATTTAAATACCTGGCATACAGGACATTGTGTTTTATAAAAAAAAAAAAAAAAGAAAGAAAGAAAGAAAAGAAAAGGAACTGGGGATGTGTTTGTTAGACAGTATGGTATGGGGGAAGAGAGTGCCTCTCTGGGCCCATGCTGAGGCATCCCTTCGCCCCTGAGGTACGAGCCTTAACTCTACTACGTACTGTAGTCCATATAGTGTTATATTCCATATAGTACAGAATAGAGTTTATTTGGGGCACGGGAAGGGAAATTGGGAAAAGAGGAGAGAGAGAGAGAGAGAGAGAGAGAGAGAGAGAGAGAGAGAGAGAGGAGGTGAGAGAGAGGAGAGTAGAGGTTGGCCATGAACACATGGAGAGAGGGACAGAGAGGGAAGAGGGGAAGAAGGCAAGGGAGCAAAAGAGCAAGATAGAATGCAGGGGGCAAGCAGCCCCTTTTATACTGAGTCAGGCATACCTGGCTGTTGCCAGGTAATTGTGGGACAAAGCCTAGAAGAAATGCTAACAGGATATTTGAGATGGGACCCTCAGGTGAGTAGCAGCCCTCAAGCTAAATACCACATTTCTAAATCATGTTTAAATTAATTTTTATTATTAAATTTTAGGGTATTCCACTATAGGTTGAAACAGTCAGTTCAATCAGGAGAAATTGGCATTTTATCTGTGGAACAAATGGCTTTTCTTTCCAAGCAGAATATGCCTATGTTATTAGGGTCTCATGCTTCTCCGTGTCCCTTGTGGTAAAGAGAGCAGCCTCCGACCCTTGATCTCATTCTCTCAGAAGAACTTTTCTTCTCTTAAGAGCACAGACTTTGTTTCACAATGTATATTTGCCTTCTACATTCCTTCCTTTCAAATGTTTATTACACATGTTAATCTTCAACAGCTGGCCTTTATTTTTGTGGTGAATGCATTTAATAGATGCTGTGAACACTTCCCTTGACCAAAAGACTGTTTTCTTTGAGCCAAGGCCTGACACAATATTTCCCCTCTCAACCACTCCTTTGTATAGCTGTTTGCTCGCTCTGCATTTACATTCCTTCTGTGACTCCACTCCTTTCAGTATTATACATGAAACTGGAACTCTCAGATTCATGTGTTGATACACACAAGCGTGCCTTGCTGGACTCAGCATGTCAGCTTCCATTTGTGTCTTCCTCTGCTTGTGAGGTAGTGCTGCTTTCTGAATTCTATTGGGCAAAAAGAGTTCTACAAAAGAAACAGCTTTTTAGTGGACTGACTGGCAATTCACTTCATTTTAGTCCTTTATACTAAGTAGGATCTCAGTTGATGCTGGTTTCTGTCCTTAGCACCTTTATCTTGCAAGCTCTCAATTATAATGCTTCAGTAAGCTCTGTTTTGGTCACCCATATTGTGTAGTTGTTAGCATACAAGGTCACAAATATATTTATTACATCTTAATTTTTGAAAGTTGCACAATCATATGAACAAAAATAAAAAGAAAAAATAATAGTCCATGACTTTAATAAAATCATACTTTCCTTTCATGGGTATGTCTGTATAATTTTATAGTAATGGTATCCACACCTTTTAGAGCCATCCTTTAGAATCAACTTCTTATTAAAAGACTTTTTATACATGGAGACAGAGTTTACACAATGCTCCTGTCCTGTAACTACCATTTTCCCAGAGCAAATCTGAAATTGAAAAGGGCAGATATGGTGGCTTGAGAATGCCCACCTCTGACTCACATATCTGAACACTGGTCCCCAGTTGCTGGTGCTGATCGGAGTAGTCCAAGTGGCCACACCTTGCTGATGGAAGTCTTCACTCCGGTCAGATTTGGAGGCTTGAAAGCTATGTGACATTTTCATTCCTCTCTCTGTTTTGTGCTTGTGGCAAAGGACATGAGTTCTGCGTGTCCTGCTCAAGCTGCCATGCCTGCTGCTTGTCACCACGCTTCCCTACAGTGACAGACTCTTATCTCCTGGAAACCACAAGCCCATTCTTATCCCTTTGGAACCACAACACAAATAGACTTTCTCCTCTAAGTGACCTTGGTCTTGGTGTTTTATCACATCAACAGAAAAAGTAACTATTCCAATAGGCCTCTTGAGAAGGACAGGGGCTGCTTCATCTTAGGTAGGCTTAGTTAAGGTGTTAGGCTGCAGAATCTCAAGATCATACAAAACTTCCACTCAATCAATGGCTCCAGGTTCTCATTTCACAAATTTGAAGAAGGATTTTCATGGTCCATGGGGACGGGTGGTTTTAGAAAAGGAGTTTGTAAGTTTTTAGACTAGAATTTAAGACAAAGCAAATGGAGCTTTTGTATTTGTAGATAAAGTAAACCTATAGATGGAGCCAATTTGGGGGTTGCTGAAGCATCTATGAGTTGAGATATGGGTATTAGACTGGTCGTGTCATGGGCTAAGCAATCAGCCCACCCTGTATATGAAGTGTCCAGAAGCCTCTTAGTTTTGGTTACATTTTCCCATGTAACTTTGCAGGCAGCTGTGCTCATTTAGGCAGTGTAAAAGAAGAAAAGATAAGGTAAGAAACCAGGGCAGTAATCAGAACCCACTTCTGGCATTTCTTGCCTCTAACCAGGACATCTCTGGCTTTTGTCAAGGACAAAATCAAGGTCACTGTCTCTAAACTGCCTAAGCAGTTTCTATCTTCTGTTCTTATACTTCCTATTTGGTTCTGATAAAAACCCTTCCAAAGTGTTGTCTTCCCATCACATCTTCATGTGGAAAAGGGCAGAAATAAACTTCTTTAGGGTTATTTTTTTAATTATGCATATTTATATGTGCATATGTCTTCATGTTAGCATGTACTCATGTGCTTAGGTACCCATAGATGCCAGAAGAGTATATCAGATCCCCTGGAACTGGAGTTCCAGGGACATTGTGAGCTGCTGCACATGGGTGCTAGGATCAAAACTCAGGTACTTTAGAAGAACAGGAAGTGTTCTTCATTGCTGGGCTGTATCTCTAGCCCTAGGCCTATTCATGACACTGACTACATTGTATGAGCACTCTGCTTTTCCAAAGTGCTCCATGCTTCTATTCCTTGGGTTAAGATTTCAACACCTCAATTGGGTGAGGATACAGACATTTAGACTGCAGCACCAAATAGAAATACTGTCTCTTTCTTGACAACTACTTCTTGAAAAACAACCATTATTTAGAGAAAATAAAGACTACAAAGTAGATGAAACCTCCTAATCCTAAATCCCTGAATGCAATGTCTAATTAATGCCCCACAAAGCAGGAATTAGCAATAGGGCATGGCAGAGGAAGATGGTTCAGAAAGAAAAATAGTGCATTACTAGGAATCGTATCCACGCACAAGGATTTAAAGGAAGACTGTGCTGGGGAGGAGACCATGTATAGGAAATGTGGACCTTTTCGATACTTGAACACCCACCACAACCATAATTCATTAATAGTCCTTGGTTGGCTGATGGATGATCAAGTTTATTATAAGTTTCCTTTCCAACAAAAGTCAGCTTACTTCAATACACAGCAGTATGTTAGTGACTTGTTCACCTACATATCTTCAGCATCGGATAATACAATTTAGGCTATTTTAATAGCCAAGCATTTGAAGAGAAGATATTTATGCTTGTAACTACTTTTTCACAATGATTTTTAAGGAAAATACTCGAGAGATCTGTGCAAAGAGATCTCACAGAATTCTTTTTTTTTTTTTTTTTGAAGTCTAAAGTTCGCATTGTTGCTCTTCTGGCTTAGGGTATAGAAAACTCTTGGCGATCTGAGAATTTACTAGTGAGAAGGATAATATACTAAACACTTCTCATCGATAAACACTACATATTCTTCTTCTTTACAGTTGTTCATAAGCTGTGTCCTTAAAGGATGAATCTTGTAGGAGTTGCTTGGATGAGAAAGTCTGACATGGAAACGGTCCCTACTAAGGCTTCTACTTGAAAAGCAAAAACTAAGTAAGGCATGTATGCTGGGCCTATGAAGAGTAAGAAGATGGAAGTATGAGGCAGAAAAAGATATTGCTTATGAAAGTTAAAGGATCGAGTTTGTTTGTGGTATTTTTGTCTTATTTGTTTTGATTTTCATTTTTTTTTTTTTGTTTTTGACAGAAAAAGAACATGAAGTTGGTTGGGTAGCAATGTAGGACGGGTATGGATGGGATTGGGGAAGGTAAAGTATAAGAAATAAAATATTGTCTGAAAAAAATTTAACATAAGAAACGTACAAAAAGAAACAGAGCAGATAAAAATTAAATATATATTCTAAATAAAATATATCTTTAAAAACTAATGAATAGCTTAAAATATTATGTTCGGGTATTTTTCTGCCAATAAGTAGTCATTCTAGAAGAAAACGGAATATACCTTGGAGAAAATAGTTTTGCTGAACATCAAATAGGTTACATTGTTGTTGTGTAAGCCAACATGCTCATAATTTCCCTTACACTCTTTGGCTTTAGCCATGTATTAACAGGCACTCTACACTCTGTACCTGAGGAAGTCATGAAGAACTGCTCTTGACAGAGAAGACAGCTATCAACGCAGTTGCCAGCATCAAACGAGATGGAAAGGTTAATTTCTATTTGAAAATCATGTTAACTGGTATTTGCAGGCTAATCATGTGACATTTACAGCTGTTTAATTCAGTTCTGTAACTGCTGCTTCTCCCTCGGGAACTATTCTGCTTCTCCTTCTACTGAACATGTCATGCTTACTCTCTTTCCACTCCTTCCTTAATCTGTGGCTTGTTTTGGACAAGAAAAGAAGGAAAGTGTGAAGCACTAGGTACCAGAGAACGCAATGAGATGGACTTGGTTTGACCCAAACCCATTCCACATCCACAGGACCATCTGGACTACTGACTAAAGAAAAATAAAGCCTTATAGTAGTCGCAGCCAGAGGAAAACGAACAATTCACAAATAAGCATTCATCTGGATACACTCCATCTGCTTTGTAGACAAACCAGAAACCTTCAACTGCTGCCAAAGTAGTCCCGAGAGTTCCCAGGAAACTCACACTGTCTTTTGCAGCCAAATCTTTTTTTTTTCCCCTCCAAATCACTATTGCTATGATAATGAACAAAGCAGATGTAATATAGCTCAGAGTTGTCCACGCCATGATACATGCTATTCCTGAGACAAAAATAGCAATACCATATATCAAGGACAATGTTATTTAGACCAAAAGTTATACTGTCACCTTTAATAAAAATATCTGTTTACATCTCCATGGAAAAATTTAGCACAAATTTAACAGTGCTGTGTAATTTCACAGACTTCCTTCATTTTGCTTTACTTCTTTTTATGTTCATTGTCTTTTTCACATCACCCCCCACTGAGCTCAAATATGAAGTCATGGTAGCTAGGTTAGAGTGATTGACAGAAATCGGCCTATGCTCAGTAATCTTTACTTTGTCTTGATCCCCAGTGTGTCAAATAAATTTACACAATCAGAAGACTGCTTCTTCTCTTCATATCACTTATCTATAAAATGTCTTTTCAGGCTTCTTGTCCACAAATGAAAGATCTCAGAATAACATCTCATTAGATGTGTCCTTTGGAGATGATCATTAGTCAGGCCCTTGCTGGGTACTCCTCTACAAAATACTTAAAAAAAGAGTTCCGAAGGCTTTATTATTATTACTATTAGGTGTTTATTAATAGAATTTGACTAGCCAGAATTTTGTGGACTAGAATGTAAGAAGGTACTGAACTATTTCTTTATAAAGCTACATTCTATTGTGGAACTGGTATCATTAAAAAGAAGAAGAATTGTATCGCAGTGTTAATAAAACCATCTGCAATTGTTGCTAAAAAAAAAAAAAAAAGACAATTAATTTTCTTTTTAAAAACATGATTGCATAACCTTCCAGAGGCAGCTGACTAGCGAATAGGATGGAGCTCATGTGTGCCCAATGCATTCTTCATTTTCCTTTATCCTCATCTCTTCTTTTTTCTTTTTGGATGCTCAGAACCGAATGGTGGGAGCTTGAACATCTTCAGTGATCGTGAGGAGGAAGCCACAGCTGGCAGAGCAATAAGGCAGAAGATACAAAGCTTAAGAATCTAACACAATGAAAGTACATTTGTCTCCTGAACTAGTTACACGCAGACTATTAACTGACTTTAGCTATGTTTCTAATTTAATCTACTGTTATTTGTTTTTGCAGATCATACAGTTGTAACTTAACTCACGAAACTGAAAAAATAGAAATTGGAAAAGTAACACTACCAAAAGTTTGCCCAGAACTGAGCATTCATTGTGGATAAAATACATTCTGGATATTGTAAAAATAAGATTTTAAAATGTATTGTTGATAAAGATATATCCCCTGGTATTTGTTCTGTATTAGAAGAAACAAACGTTATACTTAAACTCCAGAGTAGCGAACATGCTGTACCACAGAATACGCAACTCTGTCACCATGTCTTCAAAATCAAATATCAAGACACCTTTGTCTAACGGTAAATTTCACTGGCTAAGTTTATACATTCAATCCATGGGAAATCACTTGTTCTTTCCTATCCCAGAATAGCTTAGTGAGAATAAGAAAACAGAAGAATCTTTCCTACCCCTCCACTCTTCTTTTCTACATTTTCAAGCTAATGCTTAAAAAACAGATTGCCATGCTTTTAAGAAATTTTTTTCCAGGAACATATAAATGAATATTTCGTGATGCTCTGAGGCCCACAGACACAGAATTGCCATTTCTCAGCCCGAGTAAGAGATGTCTATAACATTTGCTATCTGGCCCACTGATTACAAACTTAGTTTTGCTCTGATCTACTTAGTTCTTCTAATATGTAAGAATTGTTGGTAATATGACAATTGGTAATTTAAACCATAGTAATATTTAATATTCTACCAAAGCAAGAATTAGAATGAAGTGATTCCATTAAAAAGCAAAACAATACAAGATGTCTGCAAATGGAAGTTCCCACGATTATGACTTCAGTGACATGATGGCACCAGCAAAGGCCTAGATACCTTCTGTTCTCTGATGATATCGTTGCTCCTGTTCTGTCATGTCTCCTACACTGACACAGTCTGATGCTCAGATCTTTCTTCAACCCTGTTCCAAATTCAGAAGTTGGAAGGGAGGATGGGGAGCACCTTTATCCTCCATGTTGCTGTAGTAACTCAGGGAGGAACATGTTTACCAGGAGTCTTAATACATCATTACTCAAGCTGTGATCTCACAGACCTCAGAATCCACTACCACCTGTAAACTTCATAAAATGCATTGTTCTGGGCCTGACCCCAAATTGGTTACTCATGTTTTGCATCTTCACAAAACTCCCAGGTAATCCGTATACTCTGTAATGCTTGGGAAAGGCTCACTGTATTTATGTTTTCCTGTGTATTTTAGTTAGACATTGGAGACAGGCTTATCCTGGGGTGGAACTGAAGATGGGAAAGTAATCTTTTTTGGCCTCTTCAGTGGAAACCGGAAAGAGCACACAACATGGAGCAGCCGTTGGGTAAGTTGTTTCCACAGTGTGATGTGGTATTTTTCCATGGACCGAGTGGTATCACATGTCACGCTCCCTGCACTTGAATCTTGCCTGCTGTGACTCTGTGGCTTTCACGCTGCCTGGAGAACGAAGCCTGGCTTCAAGAGCAATATTTTCAAGAGAAGTTTGAGACTTTACCCTTGTGGTTTTGGAAAGGTTCCTCGTTTTTATAATATTGAGGTTTAAGAGTGCTGTCTGACCCAGGGGAATCCAGAGGAAAAACATGGAAGCTGGCAGAAATTGAGGAGAAGGTGAAGATTGTAAAATAACAGGTTTCTTTTGAGTTCCGGTTGGTATGATATTTGTTTTCTCCACTAGAACAGCTAATAAAGTTCATTTTCATGTACCTTTTCCGCCTCTTGCTATGCATTAGTTCTACGGATTTATGGCAAAAGTTCCCTGGGAAGTTTATTTTAAAATATGAAATAACTGTCTCAGAGGAGTTTAGACTAGCTTTTAAAATGAGAATCTCACTGTTTCACAGTTCAGTCGTTAATTAACTAAGTCTTGAGAGTTTCCTAAAGTAAAATTGTGACAAGTTTTCCAATCATATGGAGTAATTAAACACAATGGTAAAGGGATGGAACTCATGAAGTAAGGGTTAAATGCAGAATACCTCATCTTAGACTGACGAGAGTTTAGCCCCAATTTATGTCCATTTAGTTGACCCAATGACTTGTAATTACATCTGCACATTTACTCAGAATACTCCTAGGAATTAATCAGTCCTACTGACTGGTCAAGGGCATTTTAAAAATCAAACTTGGTCTCCATGTTGTTAGCTCTTTGAGAAATACATGTTTTCAACAAACTTACGTCATTGTAGCCTTACCGATGTGACAGGAAACCAATTGTTACTTTACTGACTAGATGGGAGGCCAGGAGATAGTGTCATATGTACAGGAGGAAGTCAGAAGTCTTAAATATCACAACACATTTGACTTCAGAAATGCTTCTTACACACACAGTATGTTCTCCTAGGCTGAACACATAGATAGCGTGAGTGTTTGCAAGAGAGCCATACACCAGGGGACAAGAGACTCTTTACACTGCTAGTCATGTTTGGGGTGCACATAGTTCTCATGGGATTGGTTGGGAGGCCCCTGCTGAGATCTGCTGGCAGACTGTGGTACCCACTAAAACAACTGTGACCTTCAATAAAAGCTCATGCCCTTCGTGCCAAAGCAAACTTGTGAAAATTGCCCACTTTCAGGCAACCCGGACAAAACCTTAGGAGGGCTAGTCACTATTTAAAGGCCCTTTTAAAAGCCAAGAGAAATGGATGCCTGGTTTATTTGAATACTGGTTCTTGTAAATGGCAAAGCCACAATTTGTGCTTCATACCTACACCCTGATTAAGCTCAATCTAATCTGGTCAGTGGAAACAATGAGAACCCTTGGCACTTTCCTCCTTGATACTACCTGGAGATTTCACAGATTGGGGGAGTTTGACCTTGAATATAAAGATGCAGTCATTAATTGGTGATTTGGAAGGAGTACCATTTGTATATTTTAGATAGTGTTCATTGGACTAAAGAAAAATAATATTTACAGAAAAGCAGGAGACACATTTGATTAAGAGTGTGTGTGTGTATGTGTGTGTGTGTGTGTGTGTGTGTGTGTGTGTGTGTTGTATTTAAAACTCTCATTGCGTCCCTTCAGTCTAGCACTAAATCAGAATGTCACCACTTCATCCTGGCACAGGTACCTGGTAATGAGGATGAAAGGTACACGGAACAATTTGTGTCTATCTGAGTCACTGAATGTTCCTTCAACAGTACAAATGTGTCATGTGTTTTGTCGTGTCTGGTCTTGAGCAA
Source organism: Rhabdomys pumilio (assembly GCA_030674055.1). Classification (NCBI taxonomy): domain Eukaryota; kingdom Metazoa; phylum Chordata; class Mammalia; order Rodentia; family Muridae; genus Rhabdomys; species Rhabdomys pumilio. The sequence goes on along the minus strand of JANHMN010000013.1, from coordinate 34,716,577 downwards.
CAGAGGCTGCGTGTGGTATCCACAAGTGGGGGGATGGGCAGGGTCCTGGCTTGCAGGATATGGGACAATAACTATACATGGATATTCACCCATAACTTCATAAATTTTTCTGGAATGCTATATAAGATGTGGTAATAGGAATTGCCATTGGAATTGGGGCAGGAGCTAATGAATAAAAGAAAGGGAACTTTTAGTTTTCATTTTAAAGTTTGCCATGTGAATGTGTCTATGTCTGGCTGGGTGATTGAGTACACAGATACAGATAGATAATCCATTCCAGAATAAATAACAATAAGCCACATTTTTTGCTGGTTCTGTTTTCAATTGGATAGGTAATTTTCTATCCTTCAAATTTTCAATTTTAGAGCCTCCCCCCTTTTTTTTCTAAAATAAGGCAAAGAAAATAAATGCAAAAACAGCTAATATTTCTTAAAACAGTAACTCTGTAGCTATGGAAATATATCTTCTTATTGAGGACTGATGTTGGAAAGAGATAATATATCAATGATAACAATGTCAGACATCAGCTGTACCTTTCTGGTCAAAAAGTTAAAAATCCCACATGGACAGAAAAGAGAAAGAGCAGAGGGAGAGGTGTCTGGTGAGGTAGAAGCTGTAGCAGACAGGAGAGATGGGTAGTTCATGGCCCAGAAAAATACAATAAATAGGGCAGATGCTAGGACAAAATCTGGTGGAGACTGGGCTCACCTGGCTGGGATCAATACCATGTAAGAGTCCGTGCCATGTTTTGCTTTAACTGGATGATGACTGACTTGGGTGTGGTGGCCCTAATGGACCCAGCTGACCTTATCATTCCTCTTCTCTGAAGTTTGGCTCTGGTCTCACTTTTCAGCGTCTAAGTTGCTTACACATCAGACAACCCCCACTTTCACAGTTGCCTATTCATATAATTCCATTACAGCTGCAGTGGGAACAAGAGGCTTCTGTTATCTGCCCTATACTTTCTCGAATAGGCCTGTGTGTTGCAAAGGTGATTTTACTGTCAGTCATACTCTCAGTCACCTACAGTTAGTTCTATGCCTTTAGCTCATATGCTTGAGGCAGATGATGTTAAAAAGAATATGGGCCAGAAAATGATGCCAGGACCACCATTCCTGGGTTGAACCGTCCTCACGAAGGAGACAGAATAAGAGTGAGCTGTGTAATGCAGACTGTCTGTGCCTGCTGCCTCATATATAATAGAAGCCCTTACTTATGTGCTCTGTGTTTGGAAAGAGCCTGTTGGCTCACCATATTTTAGAAACAAATCATTTGATTACAGTCTACTCCACAGACTATTCAGAGCACAAAGCTCAACATTGGCGCTATTGCCATTTTAGACTAGATAAATCTTTTTGTCCTGGACTGAAGTGTATTTTTTAAGAGGTTTGGCAGCATTTCTGGTATCTGGCCATGAGCAACACTCCCTGTGTGATATGTAACAATATAAAATATCTGTAGATCTAGATGTTGCCAAATGTACCCAGAGGTAGAAAAATCACCAGCACTTGAACATAACTGGAGGATGATTTTCCTACAAAATTTCATTTTGTCTCACATAGAACTATGGTGGGTGTTTGGATAACATTGGCTTTTTCTGGTGTCCTCATCCTTTTAAGCCACATGGTGCCCCATCTGGCTGCATTAGGCAGTTGGTTAGAGTCAGGGGAATACACTAAAAGTCTCCATGTGAGTTAACTTAAGGTGTTAAGAGTCCAATGTGGCATCTATATGACAGCCAAGCTCATTCTTGCTAATAAAGACTTTCTTTTCCCTAAAACTTTCCTATGTGATTACTGAAACTGACGTGGCATTTTATCAAAGACATTTGCGAAATCTGGAAGTGGAGAGAGACAGGAAACCACTGGCAAACAAAGATCCTGGTCACACACTGCCTGCTGCAGGGCCTATTAACCCACTGCCACTTTCCCCTACTCTCTTAAATGATGACACCAGAATCTATGACTGCAAATTGGGATTCAGACATCTTACTTTTCAGATGGTTCACATTTATCAAGTATTAACTTGAATGTGAGGAATTTTGACTCATCCCAGCCCCGTACACTGGAATGAAAGAGAACATTTCTTAGTAGGCAAAGGGGTAACAAAATGAAGTCTTAAACTTGCCTTGGGGCAGGAATAGAGAAAACTCTGGAGTGGACTGATTGATTCATGGGATCATTGATGATTTGATGAGGTTATAAGAGAATATTTCAATGTGAGAAAGGAATAAAAATATACAATGAGGGAGGGGAAAGAGAGAGAGAGAGAAAGAGAGAAAGAGAGAGAGGGAGAGAGAGAGAACGAGGGGAATTAGAGGAGTAAGACACTGTAGTTTACACCAATCTTTCTTCAGAAGACAATCCGAATGAGTATTCACTGTAGAATGAATACACATTGCAGAACAATAATGTATATTATTGCTTAATAATACAAAGTTCAATCAAAAATACATCAAAGCAAATATCTCTGAAATTCCAAATAAAGTATAATATTGTGTAAGCATTAAAAAGCCACAATCCTAGAAACTGCCTAAGGTCATTCCTGTGTTGAATGATAGACAATGAATGAACAGAATCATTTAAAAGTCAATGCTTAAAAACATCTGCAGCCCACTGAAAGCAGAGATGCATCCTCAGTGTGACTTCTGTATTTTAAGAGAAGGTACCAGAATCTGGTAAAAGAGGAGGCAGCTACAGAATGAGAGAAATGAAAAGTGCTTCAGAGGAGGGGATAAATGTGGAAAAACTACGAGAGAGAGGAAACATCCCGTTTTCTGAGAATGACAAAAGTGAACAGGAGACAGAATTTTCTAATTACTCGTGTTCTTCACTTAAGACACTGAAGATGTTGGGCTGGTCTGCAGGTAATGAGTTATCTCGATTGGTTGTCCACAGTTAGTTACAGATTGAAGCCAAGTCTACACTTTCTTCCTTCTCACTACTGCACTTAGCTAGAAAAGAAACAAGGAAAAAGCTGAAATGTCCATACCACTGGCAAGTCAAGATATTATATCGTCATCAGCCATGAACACCAATTTAAACCAGCTTTGAAACCTTTGGGCAGTAAACTTATGAGTAAGTGTATACTGAACCTTCATTGTTCATATGCCATAATGTTCCAGACATGCCAAGTGTCTGATGAGAGGCAAATTATTTTAAAACGTCCACATTATATCAACAGGAAACTTTAAGTACTCTCCCAGCCTTAACATTTTATACCTTCTGTCATCTTCAACTGGTCATTAATACCTTTAAAATATAGTCCTAGAGAGTGTGCGTTTGGTTGAGGGACAAATGTAAGTATCCATTTGGTACAAGTGTGATCTAAGGGAGTTGGAATAGAGCGGTATGTGTGTTGTGGGGGGAGGGGACAGCACTAAGCAGATAATAGCTAGGATAGCAGGAAAGCCAGAACTGCTCAGACTTAAAGCAAACATTGAAAACCTAGAATGTTTGTTCCTTGAAACTATCTGTTTTATAACATGATATATAAAAAGCACACCATTATTGCCAGATACTAAGTATAATTCTGTAGAAATATCCCCTTGCCAATAGAAAGAAAGAACCAATCCTTCTCTATAAGGACAGAAAAAAGCTTAAGTGGGCACTGGAATGTGTTGGTTGAGGGAGGGAAGACAGGCTAAGGAGTTCAACCCAAACTAAGGATATATAAAAATGCCACATATAAATCTAATTTCTGTACTTGAGTTTAAAAATATATTAAAAATAATGGGATATAAAGTTGGCTAGGTATGGAACAGGGGCAGTTTGGAGAAGTTGGAGAAGGGGTTAATATAATCAAATAGAGTGTATGAAATTCTCAAGGAATTAATAAAGATCTATATTTTTTTGAAAAAATCAGGGAAACTGCATTTTGAAGAGAAGTATCCTGCATGGGTAAACATAAGGGGTTTGCAACCCACAGGAAGAACAACAATATCAACCAACCAGATCCCCCCAGAGCTCCCAGAGACTAAATCACCATCAAAGAGTATGCATGGAGGGACCCATGGCTTTAGCTGCATATGTAGCCCAGGATGGCCTTGTCGGACATCAATGGGAGGAGAGGCCCTTGGTCCTGGGGACAGCTCATGTGTAGGGGAATACCAGGGCTGGGAGGTGGGAGTGGGTGGATGTGTTGGGGAGCACCCTCATAGAAGCAGTGGGCAGAGGATAGGATGGAGGTTTTGCTGAGGGAAAACCGGGAAAGGGGATAACATTTGAAATGTAAATAAATAAAATATCCAATATAAAAGTCTAGTATGGCCGAGCAGTGGTGGCATACGCCTTTAATTCCAGCACTTGGGAGGCAGAGGCAGGCGGATTTCTGAGTTCGAGGCCAGCCTGGTCTACAGAGTGAGTTCCAGGACAGCCAGGACTACACAGAGAAACCCTGTCTCGAAAAACCAAAAAAAAAAAAAAAAAAGTCTAGTATGGGTTACCTCCTTTTGAGTCATTGCTCAGGGAACCCCAGAAGTTTCTAAAACAATACAGGCTATCATTACTCTCAATCATCTACTAGAACTAGATCAGACCCTGTTGCTGAAGACACCATCCACTTTTGTTACAGGACATAGAAAAATCAAGTTGAAACTGAGGTGTAAGCCTCCATCCTGCTTGCTAGCTTTCCTAGTGCTTATAGGTGCTAGGCAGGCTACTGGGGAGGAAAGCCATTGATAGTCTTTCCCAGATGTGAAATCAAGTACAACCCTAACCAACAGGCAAGTTATGCCCTGGTGTAATAATGGCATGACTGTTATGGAGGTAACCACACACATCCTTACTGGATTTAAGGTTCCTTCCGTATGAGGGAATTAATGTTGGGTATGGGAAAATTGATTAAAAGCCTGAGGCTATGGAGTTCATAGGCCCTAGAGGAGAATTTGCTACTGTTGCTTTTAAAATTTTTATGATTACATCCATAGGCTAGTGCTGTTCTCGACAATGGTCATAGAAGTTTCTGCCTGTGGTGTGGCTGGCAGTTTTATAGTTATATAGGCTGCTTAGCAGCCTTAGGTACTATGAAAAGCTAGCCAGCAGGAAGAAAGCTTAGCTTCAGCTTGACTTGTCTATGTCTTGCAACTCATAACTAATTAAACTGCTGAGTTGAGTGCTTATACCTAAACAGAACATGTATATCACCCTTTCCAAGGGTCAGGGATCGTCACAGAAGAGGGGCAGACTATGCACAAGAACTGGAGAATGGGGGTAGAGTGCCATGAACTGTTCTCTTGTAGAGGTGACATGCACCCATGAATTCACAGCAGTTACCTATACAACACTGAACCCATCAATATTCAGTTACAGATGGGTGGGGCTCCTGATGCTGCACCCTCCTCTGAGGAAATGTAGGGAGTTAATGATTGTGGAGAGAGGAGAAGTCATTCCTGAATGGTGTAGCCAGTGGTTAAGTGGTTAATTTCTTTTGCTTAAAGTAACCCACCACATTCATGTGAGCGATTTTAATTAAATGTAGTTGGGCACATATTCAGAAACAGACACGAAGGAAGGAAGGCAAGTAGTTAGAAAGAATCAGTTTAGTGGGCTGGAAAGTGGGTAAAAAGAATAACTCGAAATAAGAGTTTCTGGATATGTCAAGTGATGCACACACTCACGGGTTGTTTTGCTGAGGCAAGACACGTGGGAGGACACGTGATGTTTGGAGAGGGTATAAATAGGAGTCAAGGGACAATGATGGCGCACTTGCATAGCTAGCTTTGCAACACTTCATTGGTCTCATATCTTTTGCTTCAGTGAGAAAGACCCGGCAGAGAACTTCTCTTGATGTCACTGGTCCCAGTTGCTCCAGCTGATTCATGCCCATTTTGGGGAGGCCTGGTGATTTCTGCTGGATCATGCCACTGCTGCTGATTCATGGTTGGTATCCTGACATTACTAAACTGGAATGCTGGTATCCTGACAAACAGAGGTTGGAATTGCCTCAAGGAGCTACTTCTAAACAGGTCCACGTCTCCTTGTCCTATTTATCATCTTTTCTCTACTACCATTGGAAGGTGGGCTAAAAGGAGGGCACAAGCATTTAAAAACTCTGATTAAAAGTGGGTTTTAAAAAATCTAAGCCTCCAGTAATTGGGGACTAATTAAAGTTACTTCTGTACATATGGTCTATATGAAAAGGTATGAAATAACTAAATTAATGGAAGGGAGACTTTTGTTTCATTCATTCATTCACTGATTCATTCATTCATTGATTCAGTTTTTTTGAGACAAGGTTTCTCTGTGTAGTCTTGGCTGTCCTGGAACTCACTCTGTAGACCAGGCTGGTCTCCAAATCATAGACATCCACCTGCTTCTGCCTCCCAAGTGCTGGGATTAAAGGCATAAGCCACCAGTGCCCAGAGAAGCAGACATTTAAAGAATAATCACACACTCTCATTTAAGTGCTGGATCTTTAAAAGAAAGAAAAATGTAAACAAAATCTTTCTCTCTGCCCTAGCAATGTTTTCATTGTGCCAAACATAAAGCAAGAGACTCCTCTGGTAGCTTTTTCCATTGTTAGCGTCTGAACTTAGGTCTCAGTTACTTAAACAAGTAACTTACAGTCCTCTGTTTATATGTCTCATTGATTTAAAAAAGCCCAACCAATCATTTCTTTTTGCCCAAAGACAGCTTGGGTGTACAGACTCGGTAATACTCAGATGGTCTTTAGGCTTGAGTTCTATCTCTCTGTAAAACTGCACAAAAGTAGAGAAAACATTGTACACTCATTTCTCCTTTTCATAAAAGTCTACTCTTTCTCTTGAGCATAGAGAAAAGAAAGCATTCTATACTGTCTTGGTTGCTGCTGTCTCTTGATCACTCCTCAATACATCATCTTGCTCCTGAGGTCGAGGTCACCGATCTGTGCGTTGCCTGTAGATCGTCTGGCATGGCTGCTCTATGGGAGCAGCAGATACTGTCTTGGGGTGGGAAGAGGCAACTTCATTGGCTTGTGGTCCATGAAAGGGCCACAGTCCGTAAGCAGATGTGAGGTTTATCTGTGATGCTGAAATATGATTAGGAGAATTCTTGACAAGGGTGGGGTGCTGTGGAAAGCACAATGGCAAGGCTCTGCTGCAGGGCAAGGCCTGACTGCTCGAGGCCAGAGCAGCTGGATAAGACTGGATAAATGTTTTCCTCCTCCTCCTCTTTCCCTCCCCTTTCCCCTTTTCCTCCCCCCTCCCTTCTTCCTCCTCCCGTTTCCCCTTCTCCCCCTCCCCTCTTCCTCCTCCTCTTCCCCATTCTCCTCTTCCCTCTTCCTCCTCCCCTTTCTCCTTCTCCCCTTCCCCTCTTCCTCCTCCCCTCTCCTCTCCTCCCCTCCCCCTTTCCTTTCCCCTCCTCCTCCTTCCCCTCTGCCTCCTATCTTCTTCCCCTTCCTCCTCCTTCTTCCTCCTCTTCTTCCTCCTCCTCCTCCTTCTAGAGGCTTATATTAAAGAGGACATCTTCCCCTTTCAAATCTATCATAGGACATTTATTTGCAATACTTTAAATTTAGATATTTCTAATTCAATATGGCTGGTAAACTTTAAAAAAAAAAACATTTTTTTTTCCTTTTAGGTCAGACTTTTCAAATGGCAGTCTGACAACAAGATCTTCTCAAAGGCAGAGTGGAAATCAAATCATTAGGTGAGAGTAAACCATATTACAGGATTTCCTTTAATTAACCTTGCATTCAGTGGCAAGTCCCTTAAGCCCCAGTGTCTTTATCTATCAAAGAAGTATACTACAGCTAGGCTGGGTGAGTTGTTATAGAATTTGAAATGATTGATGTACGGCGACTGGCACTCACTATTCATGAGTTAGATAATAAAAATGGAGCAAGTGTTATGTTAAAACCGGAGGATTGCCATTTAGTTGAAGGCCAGCCTAAGCTAAAAACTGAATTCAAGGCCAGCCTGGGCTGCATAGCAAGACTGTAGCTCGGAAGAAGAGAAAGAAGGGAGAGGAAGAAAAGGAAGAGGAGGGGGAGGGGAACGAGAGTGGAGAGATGGGGGAGTGGGAGAGAAGAAAGAGGAAGGGGAAGAAAAGGAGAAAGAAGAGGGGGAAGACAAGGGAGAGAAGAAGCAGAAGAAGAGGAGGAGGGGGAGAAGGAAGAAGATGGGGGATAGGAAGAATATAACTGGGTAGCCTAGAGTAAGACACCCAGCAGAACTTATTTCAATAGACCTCAGAAACACCCTATTTACATCTTGCTGCATCCACGGGGTGGAGAGGATCATTGCACACAGACTAAAGCTCCTACCAAATTTAAATACATGTAAAAGAATTATCAGTAGTTTTGAGGGTAAAATCTAGGCTTTCATCAGTGAGGAGACATGAAAATTGTCAAAAATACCAGCAAGGAGAAGAAAGCATCCATCTCTCCTGCTCTATAAAAATCATCCTGATTTATTCTTTTAATGAAAAAAGGCTTGGGAAGGCACACCAGCTGTGGTTTATGAGGGGGAAATGAGCCAGAATTCCTTGCGGGCAGGCAGGGTCATTGCCACAAGAGGTCAGATTTGGATTATGGGTGGAGGCTGGTATCACCTCACACTAACATAAGCATGGTCAGGCATCACATAATCTGTGGTGACTAGCTAGGCTTTTGGGTGATATTGTCAAGCAACAGCAAGGCAGCTCAGCTTTCTCCATTGGCACTCAGCAGCACTTGGGTCAAATATTTGGGGCTGGGACAGAAGTAGCAGGTTTATGTTGAAGCTCTAGCTGGTTGCCCAATCAACACATGTGAGTAGTTTATCCATCGCTGCAAATCACAGCCACCACCCCCCAGTGTTATAAATAGGGATACGTAAATATTTTGGATTTATCAGACTCCAAGTATTCTTCAGATGTCTTGGGTTCACCCAAACAGAACACATCGTGCGAGCACATTCTCCCTCCCTTTTTTTTTCAGAACTGTCTGTGATTTATGTGAAATAGAATCCATATGTTTCTGCTTCATTTACACTTAAATAATCAAAAGGCCCTGTGTTGTAAGAGCTGTTTGCTGTCCAAGCTGTGTCAGAGCTCGATAACCCTCCCCCACTCCCAGAAACACAGGCAGTTTGGTCCCTTTTTAAAAAAAAAAAAAAAAAAAGCCAAAGAGAAAGAGAGAGAGAGAAAGAAAGAAGGGGGTGGGGCAGAGGGAATAACCTAGGGAGGCCTGCTTTGCCAAGATGAAATAATCTTTGGTACCACAGAGTTCAATTTAGGCAGAAATGGCAAGGCCAAGAATTTCAAATGAGTCCAGAATATGGGTGTAAACAAAGGCGCCTCTCCAACCATGTTAAAAGCAGCTTCAAGAACACACACACACACACACACACACACACACACACACACACACACACA
>JANHMN010000013.1:34686273-34707232 GCA_030674055.1 Rhabdomys pumilio | reverse complement strand
ACACACACACACACACACACACACACACACACACACACACACACACACACACACCGATGGCAACTTGATAACCACACTCTGAAGAAAAGAAAAGCATCCAAACTAGAAACACTATAGTGACTGTATAATCTTTAAATATCTGTGGAGGATGTTGTCGCTCATTTTCACAGCAACATCACGTATTCATATGAAGGAAATCATGCTCCAAAGTGATCTTTACGTGTGAAGTTTGCCATGACCCCCAAGGATTCTTCTTCCTAGGTGTGTTAAGTTAGCAAAAACTAACTTCCCCGTGAATGAAGTAATCCACAGGACTGTTAAATTCTTGTGTACTTTTCTTCTAATCGCTAAGTGTTTACTTAGGCCTAAAGTGACTACTTCCAGTCTACTGCTTCTTTTGCTTCTTGTTTTGAAGGTTATTGGGCAGTTGCTAGAGAGCCTGTCCTGTCCCTTCTGTTGACAGGTTGCCAGGATATATCCAGGCAACAGAAGCTGGGGTTCCTTTTACCCGGCAGCCATACCTACTAACTCAAGTCCCAAAGGAGAAATGTGAATCTTAGAGTTCCCAGCTCCTGTGCCAAACTCCGTGGATCCTCACAGGGTGCTGAAACGCCACAGTAAAGGCCAAGCATCGAGAAGAGGACAAATCCAAGGTACATCTGTGAGAGTGTGTTCTCTCTCTCTCTCTTGTCTCATAGCTCCTCACTCTGAAGCTTTACTTTCAGTTGGTCATCACTTACTACCCTGATTTCCTCCACATCCTCCTTACCCGTGGGCGGAAGGTAATTATGTCTCTGTGAGAGAAAAGAAATTCAATTAGAAGTTAGTCTAATGATTGCGACGATATTTTCCAAAATAATATTTTACTTCCTTGGATAGTGTCGACAACTGTTACTTAATTGCTTTAATGGCTAAAACTAGAATCAAATTTTACTGAAAGACACAACCTAAAGAATTTCCTTTCAAGTGAAGTATGTTTTAACCCTACTACTGTATTAAATTTATTGGCCAGTTTATCCACAAAAGAAGCGGTGGTAAAGGCTCCAGTTACTCAGTTGAATGAAAGGTTTTTTTAAAAAAAAAAAAAAAAATCAAGTGAATGAAATACAACCAAACTTGAGTTATAAGTTTCAAATTCCTAAAATCAAGTAATTTAACAGACGATAGCTACATAGAAATCCTCTCAACCAAGGCAGGGGCATTTTGTGTCACCCGGAAACTGTTCTTTTGACTTCCGGTCTGCCTTCTCTCCACCGTGCTGGCTTCAGTCACCAGAGACTGATATATGCTCCCCAGCCCCCCATGAACTCAACTCAGCATGACTCTAGTCATGCAAAGTGTGCTCCTGTTTCTGACTCCTAAGGATGTGGAGTCTGTTTCAAGGCTGCTCTGTGCTCTTCTGTATGCCGCTGTTCATCTTTGATGGATGAGCATAACTATGATTGTTCTACATTTGTTTAGCTAATCCAGTTGTTGATATTTGGTTTTGTTCCAGTTTGGACCTGCCGTAACCAAACAGCTGTAAACACTCCTGCACAAGTCTCTTCTTTTCACCAATTTCATTCTTTAAGTCTTCCGGTTGTATTGAGATTCATCTGACAAAATATCCATGCATTTAGGGACTATCCTGAGGGGTTCTCGTGAAGTGTGTGGCAGGAACTGATTGCCAGAGTTAGCTGAATTGAAATGGCCATCACTTCACACGGTGGCTTTATTTGCTTTTGCTCTTTTTTGGTGGAATGAATGCTTGTGACTATCTAGCCTGATAAATTGCAGAAATATACTGCATCCTCATGTCTTCCAATACTAGGGGTTGTGTTTGGTCCACAAAAATTAAACTCAACCACTTGGACCCTTTAACTATTATTTTCTCTTTTAACCCAGGCTCCAGCTGTTGACAACGACCATTTTACTCAAATGGCTATTAAGTATAAAAAAAATAAAAATATTCCATATCACTATTCATCAAGGAAATGCAAGTCAAAGCCACCTCAGATGAATTAGAATGGCATTTACCAAAAATTATTTTTAAAAAATGAGGAACTGGGAAAAATGGGGTGAAAGGTGGACTCTTAGGGTCACACTGCTAGTGAGAATGTAAATTCATACCACTGTTGTGGAAAAGCATATGGATATTCCTGTGGGAATAAAAATAAAACCAACATAGGAGGCAGAAATCTCGTTTCTGCTATGTGTATGTCTAAAGGAAATGAAATCAGTATTCCCTACTCCCAAGGTGTATTGCAGCATCATTCAAGCACCAAGATAGGACCATCAGCAGATGAATGGACAACGAAGTCACAGGATGTATGTAGGGTGTTGCATAGAGAATATATAATAGAGCATTGTTCAGTATTTTTTTTTAAAAAAAGAAATCCTTGTGTGTGGCCTCTGGGTGAACATGGTGGTCACTGAGCTAAGAGGAATAAGCCAGGTACAGGAAGACAAATGCTGCCTGACTCCCTTCCATGTGGACTCAAAATGTGCACAAGCCTTTCAGTGGTTATGTTTTTATTTATCTTTGGTTCACACTTAGGAGTGAAACTGGTAAGTGTAAGGAGAATATTTAACTTTTCTTGAGTATAAAATGCTATCTTAGCAGAGTAATAATTTAAATTTGCCATTGACTAATGAAGTGGAGCACTTCCTCACAGGTCTCTTTTTAATTGCCTGTTCACACTATGGGCCCATTTAAAACTTTTTCCTTACCTTTAATGAGCCATAAGCCACACACTAGACAGAGCCCTTTTGAGTAGCCAGTGATAAGCTGGACAGATGATGTTGCCAAAGATGTCAGTGTGACCATGCATCTTTGTGGTTGCTTCAATATGTACTCACCTTCACACCCCAGAAGCACTGATCAGTGTTCTGTCACCACAGAATAGCACTGCCTACTCTAGCATGTCACTTGCCACATATATGCAGTAATTAAGCACATAGTCTTTTGTATCTGACATTTTCAGCATCGTGTGTTTTGAGAGGACTCACATTGTGTCTTGGTAGCCTGTTCGTATTATGAGTCAACCCTCTATGTAAGAAGACGCCATGATTTTTATATTTTACCTTCTGATGTGCAATTGTGTTTTCAATTTTCCTCATTATGAATAAGGATCCCATGGACATCTATCTGTGTGTGAGCTTTTGTAGATATGTAATTTTATATTTTATACAGTGTGAAGCCTGTGCATATTGCTAAGTGCTAAGAAGTTCTTCAGAGTGGTTGTAATAATTCACAATCCTACCAGGAAGATTTCCTCACATCCTTATTAACGCTTAGATTGACAATCATTTTAGCTTCAGGCATTGCAGTATGTATGTCTATGATCTCTGTGGTTTTTGTATACATTTTTTTACATAAAAGATTTTTTTTATGTGCATGGGTGCTTTGCCTGCATGTATGTCTATGTACCATGTGTCCAAAAAGGCCAAAAGAGGCTGTTGGATATTGAGACTGGAGTTAAACAGTTGTTAGCCATCATGTGGGTAATAGAAATTGAACATGGATCTTCTGCAAGAGTAGCCAGCGGTCTTAACCACTGATAACCACTGAGCCATCTCTCCAACCACAGAAAAATGTTGGTATTTTTTTCTGATGCCAAACAACCAGTAACATTGTGTATTATTTCCCAAGTTCTATGACTAGATAACTTTTGTCATTAGCAATATAGGCAAAGATTTATTCTTTTTAAAATTTGGATTGTCTTGTTTTATGTGCACACATACAGTCACACACAACAAATCCTTTATAGTTATAAATCTTAAGTATATTTTTCCACTCTGTCACTTGTCTCTTAATTATCTTAATTTTGAAGTGCAATGGTTTCTGATGCAGAAGTATCATTTATTATACTTTTATGTTTCCATCCCTTTTGTTTTGTATATGAAATTCTTACAAATATCAGTATCACAAACAAATTTCCCTGTGTTTCTTTTCAGGAACCTTCTAGTTTTATCTCTTGTGATTAGCTCTGTAAGTTATTTCTGAGTGCTAAAAATAGAGAATCAATACTGGATTTTACCCGTGACCACATCCAACCTTTCAATGTTGTGTGTTAGAGAAGTTTCTTTTCCTCCATTGCATCATCTTGGCAGTTTTGTCAACAAATGAACCCAATAGTTGACAATATATCTCTCAACTCTATTATATGCATCTATGGTCTATACTGTTAATTTTAATATGCCAACATTTACTGGCTTATAGGTATGAAGCATATATTGGGACCACTTACCAGTGGTCATTCATAAGACTTGAATGAGGTTGGGTTCTCTTCTCTCTTCCTTGAGTGTCATCTACATGTTTCCCAGGCAGGAGCCAAATATATGTGACACATTTATTCACAAAACTTAATACCAGAAAATTGTGATTTAAAATTATCTAATTTTAGTTACTTAATTTTCATTAGCTTATTTTCTACTGCATTGCATGATCTATTCTACACAGAGGGAAAAAGGAGAATATTTCTTGGTTCAAAATTTACACAGAGAGACATTATTTATACTAGCACCATCGTGCCTACTTAACAGTGTGTGTATCACAGTGACAGAGAAAAATAAACCCACTACAGTAGCATTGGACTAAAAGGTTTAACATCTTCTGTGACTGAGAGAGAATTATCAACACACAAATGTTTTCAAAGCAAAAATATGACTTATCTATTCCCAACTTTGAAACCTTGTACATATCCACGTTGAGCCTGAAAATGAAAACTGTACTTTCTGTTAGTTGCCCTTTCCTGCTTACTTCAGAATGTGAATCCTATATAGTTGTCTCTGATAGAAATTTGAAAACAGTGAAGAACCCCCACAATTCTGGAACACATGACTTGAAGGAGTAGTGATGATTCCTATGGCATATTAAAAACAAGGAGAGATATTCTCCAGACGGCAATAACAATATACCATGATACTGCAGCAGGGAGAGGGAGAATGTAAAGAGATAATTTGCTAATGATTTAAACATAGTAATTAAGCCATTGATTTTATGTGCAAATCACAAAGAAGCCAAACGTTTGTTTGAGGAAAGACCAAGAGGATCCTGGGTACATTTAGGCATAAGCAGAACTTGATAGGAATTTAGTTGTATTTTGAGTATTATTTTAAAATTCACACTGATTAATAGTTGGATGCTTCACTTTAATTTCTTTCTTTTTTTTTTTTTTTCAAGCATGCGTAGTTTTGTAGGAATGCAGGTTCGTGCGTTATGTGCATGCAGTGCCCACAGAGGTCAGAAGAGGGCGATATGTTCTCTGAAGCTAGAATTACAGATGGTTATAGTCATCATGTGGGTGGGGGCTGGGAACCAAACCTAGGTCCTCTGGAAAAACAACAAGGGTTAACTGCTGAGCCATCTCTCCACCCCAGACACTTTACTTTTAAATCAAGTCTCATTTTTAAATACTCACGCAGGGAGTATACATATTCCTCAAGTGTGCATGAGTAGGAAACAATTTAGCTTCATAGGACATATACCCTGCCATTATAAGGCAAATACAATCAAAGACAAATATGTAAAAGAATAAATATGACTGTTCTCCAATAAATATTTATCAAACGAGGTGGGCAGCTGGCCAAATCTGGTCTATAGTTTGTGTACCCTTGTCCTAATGTTTGAGCAATTCTGGTGAATTATCTTCTCCAAGTCATACATTAATTTAGAAAGTCTGTTCTTCCACTGTGGAACCAAGTCCTTTGCAATCTTTTCAGGAGAGAAGTGACTTTTGAAGAGAATTAAGTTTGAAATTCCTAAGTACTCATAATGCTTATGTATAAAAGGGATTATGGATAAATAATCCCTAGCCAGGAAACCCAAACATTCACGCTCAGATTCTGCTTAAATGTGCAGTGCCCCAGTACATGTCATAGCTGTTATAAAGCCACCATTGGTGTTCCCCTGGCAACCATTTCTGGGGGCTGGTGGCTGTGGCATCCTCTAGTCATTACTTTCTGAAGGACTCTTCCCTGAGGCACACTGTTTGGTTCAATGCATAGTCTTTGCCTGGGGCCTTATCTATCTTGGACTAATTATGGTTTTATCTCTCAGGCTAAATAGAATAGTAACCCCTATATGAAGAGGAATTAACAAGATTTATATGTTGAAGTATTCCTAAGACCTAAAAAAAGGCCCCCCAAATCCTCACTAAAAGTCCATTTCCATTTTTCCTATTTAAATAATAATCTGTTGAAAATGTAATGTAAAACAAAGCTAATTTCATCCAACATAAACTGTGTTTTGTTAGCACCTACCATGGGTCTGGCAAAAGGCCATGTACTGTCAGTCCAACTGTAGAGAGCAACTAAGTCCCCAGTGCCATGGAGTTCATGTCCATATGAAGGAAATGGATACCACACGTGCAAACCAAAAACCAAAACAAAACCACATGTTGTAAATGCAGTTCAGAAAACCAGCTGTGATGTCACTGAACAGGACTGTTGGCAGTGGCTGCAGAACATGTCCGTGCGTGCCTGTGGGTGTGTGTACGTGTGGTTGTGTGTTTGAAAGAAAGCAAGAGCAGTTGCCAGAAGAGAAGCAATCAGGAAAGGCCTCCCTGAGTTGATAGCGTTTACAGAGAGACAGGAAGAGAGAAATCAGAAAGCCAGTCAAAGAACTAGAGGAAAGTTTTAGGCAGGAGGAAGGTCACATGAGAAGCCTCCAACCCTGTCTACTGAGGTGAAAAAAAAAAAAGACTTTGGTTTGTTTGAGAAACTTGAGGTGAAATGAGTATACAGTGGAAGGAAAGCAAGATAGAGAAACCTGGGAGAGAGGAGAGAGGAGATAGTAATCCTAGATCTCAGAGGACCTCAATGTCAAGACTTTGAGTTCTGTTGTGAGGAAGAGGGTGGGGCATCTGTAAGCATCTAGTCTGGGTCCTGGAACTGGGTTCTGGTAGCAATTTGCAGAGATAAATGTAGTTGCTAGGACAATAATTGACTTAGAGAGTCAAGGTGAATGTGATCCTTCTATGCCACAGCCGACACAGGGTGTGAATGGTTAGGCAGCCTGCCTGGCGGTGGTAGTCTGAGTACAGGCAAGTATGCAAAAGGATTAGCTGGGCGTGTGAGGGTTAGATGGAGACACAGCCCGCTTGTGTTAATACGGTATCACAAAGTG
This sequence comes from Rhabdomys pumilio, assembly GCA_030674055.1. Classification (NCBI taxonomy): domain Eukaryota; kingdom Metazoa; phylum Chordata; class Mammalia; order Rodentia; family Muridae; genus Rhabdomys; species Rhabdomys pumilio. The sequence goes on along the minus strand of JANHMN010000013.1, from coordinate 34,700,124 downwards.
TTCAACATCAGGTGGGTTGAAGGAACACAGAAGTGAAGTCAACGGAAAAAGGAGACACACCCAAATTCATAAGCAGGAAAAAAAAAATGGACCACACAAAAAGAGTTACTCTCTTTTCTATGAATTTAGCAGATGGGTCCACAGGGAAGAAAAGCTGCTAATGTTTTTAACGTGTTGTTGCTTTTCGTCCTTCTTCCTGTGCTAGTTGCACTGGCCCTGAATAGCACATGCAAACTGTGGTCAGTCGGGGCTCTAGATGGAGGGTTAGAGCAAAAGAGAGCATCTTATCCCAAGTTTAAATACTTGTCAAAAGAGCAGCTTGTGATATGAACATCTAACAAACAAGCAGGCAAGTAACCAAACAAGAGAGGCAATGATCTAGAGATAAAAGATAAACAATTTGGAAAAAAACATACTTCAGGTTTCAGCCATTGCTGTCCTTGTCAGTGCCATGTGACCTAGTTACAACCCAGATTTGATAAGAAGCCATCCTGGATTAAATAATTGTTAGGCAAAGATTAGGGCTATTATTAATACAATGCCTTACCAAAAACCATATGGAGAGGGAGGGGTGTGTGTGTGTGTGTGTGTGTGATGTGTTAGGAGCTGAGGAGTTCTGTATTCAAAGAGGGGAAATTCACAACAGAGCACAAAATGAAATGATAATAAATATGGGTAATAAGCCTCTATCTATCTCATTACTACTCAGCTATAGTCATTAAAGCATATAAATAAAATATAGTCAAAGAACATCCATACACATGTAATAAAAAGCTAATATAATATTTGACTTGGTTCATGGCATTTTTCCCTCTCAGAAATACTAGGTGATTATGCAATGTTACAATCAGATAAATCTTGGACTGCATCATTTGTTTATTTCCAATCTAGCCATCTTATATATGAAACACATGGCATTGAACAAACCAAAATTAAAACCACATTCTCCTCATCAGTCAGCCTTTCCTATTTTAAATACAACCTCAAATGGAATTTAATTATCCTAACTATTGGGGCATGAATGGGTGATAAGAAATTCCCAAATAAAGTTTTCTACAGAGTCTCCTGGGAGAAACTTATGGTAAATAGCAAGTACTGTTTTAAATTAAAGCAACTTAAGTGGATACTATCCGTTCCTTGCCTAAATAGCATAGGTATTGTTGCGATACGTTCATAATTTCATTACCTCTAATGTGACCAAATTAATTGTATTGTTAATTTTGTATCCAGAACTTCACAGTTAACTAAAAAGAATCAAGATTTGCAGCCTAAAATTGTTTCATCCTTCACAGGGCATTTACAGGGTAAACCTCCAAGTCTGAGTTCCTTCTCAAATACTGACTCCATAATGTCTTGAGATGTTTTCCCAAACTCTGCATCCCACCACCACCCCAACCCCCAATGTGGTATGGAATTTAAAACTGCTGGGGTTTGAGGCAGGAAAGATGCCTCAGTGGAGAAAGTACTTGCCACACCAGCACAAGGACTAGAGTTCAGATCCCCAGAAATCATGTACAAAACAAAACCAGTAGGAGGCTGTGGTAGCCCTGGCAATCTCAGCTCTCCGAAGGTAACAATACAGCACCCTGTGGTAAGTTGGCTAGCCTAGACTAGCTGATTCAGCAAGTTCCAGGCTCAGGAATGAAAATAAAGAGTGATCAAGGAATCATTTTCCACTATTATGGAAAAGTATATGGATATTCCTGTAGAAATAAAAGTAAAACTACCATATTACCCAGCACTTCTCTATGTGTCCAAAGGACATATATATTTCACTTCTGCTGTATGTCCTATATATAAAGCTATATGCTATATGTCCAAAGAACATATGTACAGTGGAGTATGTTGAGGATAGATTCGTGTATATTGCAGCTGAGGATAGATTTTCCATGCTTGTCACTTAATGGGGGTGGCCTTGTTGATGGCCTTCTGACCATGCGTGGACAGTAATGGAAGACGCAGACATTCTCGGTGCTAGCGTCTGTGTTTTGTGAACCTTGGCTGATGGGATTTCTGAATTTTCAGTTGCTAGGATTGGTCCATTTTCTGTGCGCAAATCGAGTAGAGGAAATAATCAAAGCAACACAGCAGAAACACTGAAAAAAACTCCATGGCCTTGATCCTGTTTAGCTTCTGATTGCCCCCAGATTTTCTGTTTGATGCAAAAGATATTTTCCTTTTTCCCCAAATGACTGACGTAGAACTTTTCTTTACTTACAGTGACAAAAAAATCCTCACAGATATAGAATCATAGGAACCATATTGTAACAATTAGGCTGTGAACGTAAGAGTGGAAGAGTTAGGTTGTTATGAATAGCATAATGGTGACAGGAATACAGAAGTTATGCAGCAAATACTTGCTCTGGTTTCCACTATCTGAGGCAGGATGCTGGATAAATGAATTAGTCCTTAAGACCAGCTCCAAACTCTTCTCACCTGCCCCAAGTGTCCTCAGATAATGGGACACATATCATCAGGATATATGCATAGGAAGCCCCAGGAGACTCTACTGCCATGCTTGGCTCCAAAGCACACAAAATACCTGTTCTAGGGGAATTCTTAGCTTGAGTATAGGAGACTCTATTCTTGGGTCTAGAATCCAAAATAATTCCTTAACCATTCACTTAGCTCATCACTTCCAGAAGGCTAAAGTGTTTCTGGGCAAACTGTTAATCACACTTTGCCCACACTGGGTTTTCCACTCCATATTTGTTAAAGTCACTTGTTTGAACTACTTTAGAATTCTGGAGACCACCCTGAGCCACCTTGGAAGAAGGGTTTGGAAAAGGCCAGTTCACAGCCAAGTACTTCGAACCAGCTTATGTCCAGTGCCCAGCGGTGTGCCAGTCTGTTGCAGTGCCAGGGAACATGGTCACCTAGGGGCAGCTAACTGGGAGATGGAGCAAGTATCCTTAGCAAATGGAGCAGTGTTGTCAAGCAGGATTCCAATGTTTCTACAGTCTGGATGAGGTTGGAAAACACACTTAGGTTTCTCTAGAGTTCTCAGTATTTCCAGGACTGTGGCTGAAATGTCTTTCAATTGAATCTAAATAAAATGTGGTTTGAGTTAGCTAGGAAATGAAAACTTGGGAACTTGTTGGAATAGTTTAATAAAAAGAAGAATAATTTCAGAAATGTTACTAATTACATTTTCTGGTCTGTTGCATTATGTACAAAGATATGATCATGTATAAAGATGGCATTTGAAAGCATTATAATAACAGTCATGATATATATCATACCTGCCATCTGCCAGCAATTTTATCTTATGTTTAATCTCCATAACAACGCTGCCAGGTGACTTTTACATCCACAAAACAGGAAGAAACAGGTCCAGAGATATTAAGAACTTCTGTCAAAATTCCAGCTGATAGGACTTTGGGAACTATGCTATGAACCTGTGTCCAAGTTTATGTAGAGGTAATCAAGCAAAACAAAGAGACAACAACAGTAGAGACTTTGGACACTAGGAAGCAGTTCCAATACTTTGGCAAGCAACTTTTCTGCCTTTCCTTAGAAAATTAGATCGTACCAATATATTTAAGCAATTTGCTTGACTCTGTACTTTTCCTCTATTAATGGTAACAATTCAATTACATTTTAAGAACCGAGGGCCTGGAGAGACGAGTCAATGGGCAAAGTGTTTGCTTTGCAAGCATAAGGGCCAGAGCTGGAATCTCCGGGATCCAGATAAAAATCTGTGGAGGTTCTTGCCTATAATCCCAGCATTTGGGTGGGAGGAGAGACAGACAGATTCCAGAGCTTGCTGACAGGTCAGTTTATCAGAAACAGAAAGCTCCAGGTTCAGTGAGGAGCCCTGACTCAAAAACTAAGGTAGAGAGTGATGGAGAAAGAAACACGACAGAAAAGCAAATGGGTAACCATCTTGGTTTCTTAACAAAATATATTGCTGAAGATGAACTCTCTCGTTAAGCTCTGTGTGACTAAGTCAAAACAATACAGCAGAATAGTTCAGAGGTGTTTGTCAACATGTTTTAGCAAAGATATTTAAGCATATGTCAGTTATCAGTGACATAAGATGGGACACGGGTTGAACAACGGAAATGGGTATCACACGTGGTCTCGGTGTTGGAAGGAACATAGAAGTCTTACTAGGTAGGTAGTTTTGTAAATGATGCCCATCTCCTTTCCTGCTAAAAGTTTTCTTTTAGAGGCAACTGTAATCTGTAATATGTAATACAAAATTTTAAGAACGTAAAAATTTGCCTTATCTCGTTCCTAAAAGTTAGAAGCCAAAGTTTTTTTAGATTTCATAATCCATGTTCTTTTGTCAATCAAATATGACACATATTATGAGAGAATCCATGTAATGTTTCTATTCCCAATAGGAGAATCAAAATTCCTGATACTAACTGTAAGGCAGCTCATCATTTGTTTCATTATATCCTAGTTACTTAATTCAATTTTTCATCACTTCCCTTCTCATTCATCTATAGTTCTCGATCTCCCAGCAGCCTTCCCCCTCCCTAAGCCCCACATCTGTCTCTGTCTCTGTCTCTGTCTCTGTCTCTCTCCCTCTCTCTCTCTCTCTCTCTGTCTATCATATCATGCCACCCAGTAAAACTCATCTGCACACACCCATCAACATACTCACTCACATTCATTTATGGATATGGATGTGTGTTTCCACTCACATCCATGCACACATCCCATCAAACAATTCCTAGCAGCTAAGTCTTCACATCTATCTACACTTTTATACCTTAAGTGGCTCCTTTATTCATACCAACCTTACACAGACACACAGACACACACACACACACACACACACACACACACACACACTTGTCTGTGCATACACATGCTCACTGTCATACTTTCATGTTTGTATCCCCATAAGTTGTAGCCACCCACACACTCACACACTCATACTTAATTCTATACTCAAACACTCATTTACTCATGACCCTGTCTTCCCATGTGCATATACACACTTAAGCTCCTCCTGACAAAAACTTATACATATTATACAGAAAACTGGTCTTCCCTGTAAGCCAGTTCCTGCCATTTTGTGAGAATGTCATGCTTTGGGTACTTGTATCTTTACACATGCTTCTGTTTCAATGACTAAAATTATCTTTCCTTCCACCCCTACTCGACTTCCTTGAATCCTTCAAAAACCAATTCAATGTGTTTTGTCATAAGAATGAGCATAACCAAACTGTAATTTTCTAAATGGTACTTCAGCAGTGAAGCAAAGTATGACATGTACGTAAACTCCTACACTATGGAACAATTAAAAGCAGTAGATTGCTGAAATATACAGCACAGTTAAATCTTCATGAAATTATGCTCAGTGAAAAAGTCTATATACCATCTATGTTCATTTATATAACATTTTGAAATGATAACATTTTCATAATGAAAGGCACATTTGTGGTTATTGGAGTAAGGGATGGAGATTTGAGAGAAATAATGGAAAAAAGTTGAATAATGCTAAAAATAGCAAGACAGGATCTTTATAGTATTGGAGCCGTTTGGTACCTTGTCTGTGGGTACTTGTACATGCAGTAAAGTTATATAAAGCTAAATTGACACACGGAGACAAACAACTAAAATGAGTATTCTGGATTTTACTCATAACTGTCTCTCTCGTCACATATTACACTTTAGTTTTATAAACAGGAGGAAAGTGAACAAATGCACAAGGGATCTCCCAACTATTTCTTTTGACAATATTGAATCTATAATTACCTTAATAAAAATTACAATTAAAATGTAATTATAATGCCATCCTCATACCTAAAAATTAATGCAAGTTTTAGTATCTGGGCAAAAAGATAGGTTTTGAAGGACTATGCTATGAGAAATGGGTAACATGAACCGTGGCCAGTGGAAACTCCCTCAGTATATGAGAACAGTCAATTCTGTCCCACACACAGGGGAAACTTGGCACACAGCAAACCATATGGCCACAACTGGGATCTGCAGGCATGATGAGAAACAGAGATGGATGGTTCACCCAGGCTTAACACCAAGCTCTGCGACTGAGTAATGGTCTGTATCATTGTGCCTGAGGGGATATACAGCAGGAAAACAGCAAAATACTCTCCCTCTTGGGGGTGGGCACATCATGTTAACAGCAATTATCTTCCTGTGTGTGAGCCTTTTCTAGCTTGGGAGAAGCCTCAAATATGATCGACTTAAGAATAAATAGTCTCCCGTGTATTGAAATGGAAAACTTTGTTTTGTTGAGTATCACAGGCAACAATCGCCAGTGTTCTTATACATTTTGCACAGCACACTACAATTTCCTCTGTGGTTTGTTCATGTTTACACAATTCAGTCATGCCAGGTGGTGGTGGCACACGCCTTTAATCCCAGCACTTGGGAGGCAGAGGCAGGCGGATTTCTGAGTTCGAGGCCAGCCTGGTCTACAGAGTGAGTTCCAGGACAGCCAGAGCTACACAGAGAAACCCTGTCTCAAAAAAACAAAACAAAACAAAAAACAGAGTTCAGTTATCAAGTGTGAGTTGAGTAATAGTGATACCCTTGAACAGCTGATGCTGGGGATGGGGGGCCATGTAAGAGGGTTACACAGGAAGGCTACATGGGGGGGGGGGAGAGACAGCAAAGTGGAAGATCTCCATTATGCCAGAACTCCATGCAGAGAATGAATGACTCAACAAAACAGAAATGCGTTATCAGCATCAAAACAGATAGTGACTCTTCCTTCTCCACAAGGTCCGCACGCCTTCTTTCAGTTGCCAGAGAAGTCTGCTTGCAGTGTTGACAGCATGGTTGCAGGAAGAAAAGGAACTCAGGTTAAGCATGATACACCTGCATGAATAAGAAATGCCAGGAACTGGGCAAAAGTGATGTGAGTTTAAGTCAAGTTTCTGAAGATTATACTTAATAATGATTCTCTCTGATGTAAATTAAGCAATGCAAAACAAATAGCATAGCCAAAGAAGAAAGAGGATAATTTGGATGAGCCAGGACAGACATTCTGACTACAGTTGGCAAAATAAAATAAATTAAAATTAAATAAAATAAAACAACAGCAACAACAAAAAATACAGAACCAAAAGTTGTCAGGCACCATGATTGGGGACTTTCACTCACCTAGAGAGTGACACTAGGACTCACTGTACACTGTTGTATATTTGTTCATCTGTTGTTGTAGAGTGAATTTTATTTTAGCTCACAAGCAACTGGGGCATCTTATCAAGGCCCTGGGTTGTGACCTATGGAAATGTGTTTTCTTACTGTGCCATGACTTAAAGTTCGAGGGCAAAGCATGGACAAGGCTGTCAGAAGAACCCTTTGCAGAAGGCTGCTGCATTCACGATACTGATTTCATCTTTTCGAGATGATTTCATTTCTTATTATGTGTTGTACGTTGCCTTAAAATCAATGGCTTAAAAAAATTACACCTTCATTATGGAAGAGTTCTATGTCAGAGGTCCAGCAGGGTCCTCACTGGGCACAAGCTGAGACTGTAAAAGGTCACATTCTTTTCAAAACCCCTTACAGAGAATCTGTTTCCTACTCTCTCCAGATTCCAGGGCAACCCACATATCTTGCCTTGTTTGGTTCTTCCCCTGTCCTTAAAGTCAGCAAGTATTTGTTTAACTCTTTGCATGCTTCAGATTCTTTCTCTCTCTGCCTCTTGGGGACAGGCAAGACTCTTCATGTTTGTGACCGGAAAGAGCCCATCACATTGTAATATACAATGATCTGCTTTACATAAACTATAATAGAGTTAATATTTAAGTGACATATTCTATGTGAGAATTTGTTAACACTGTTGCAATTCCAGCCAAATTATGGTGTCTATAGAGTTGACCATGGGATACCTCATTCTTTATTCATTTCCTGATTCTACCTATTTTGCATTGGCATATCCTACATGTAAAGAGAGATGGTACTAAGAATAATGTGGGTGACATAGGACATAAGTCATGGAAAAAACAGTTGAAAACACAAATAAAATAGGGCAAATATCTGGCCTTTACCATCTTCTGTGTAACTGAAATATACACATAGACCTTCCTTTCCTTCACCGCAAGGAAATGATCAGATACTCTGACATCCATAGCATTTAGCACTAATTTGACATGGAATGGCAAGAAGCTTTCAGTACGTTGTAAACCACAAGATATCTAAACCATAATCGATGGGGTTTTAAAATAAAGAGTTCTCACCACATTTCATTTTTTGCTTGGGCTCTTGGGACAGAGAGGAAGCAAGTTCCTCACAGAAATCAAGAGGTGAATTCTAATGGTTTTCACCAGCGAAGGGTATCTTGTGTACGTTTTCCTGAGAAGGAAATAGATGTGTTACAGAAGATTCTGAATCATCAATGAGTTTTAACCAAAAGGGCTGTGAAAGAGTTCATATCATTTGGTGACATCAATCAGAACGACAATAGCTTTTGGGTGACGTTTCTGCATAGGATGGTCATAGGACCACAGCAATGAAAGCTCACAGTGAGAAACAGTATTTAGCTTGTGGGTGTAAATAAACTACTAAGTCTCCAGACTCATTCACTGCCTGTCAGTGAGGAAATCAGAAAATAGAGCCTCATTCACTGACCGACAGTAGAAATCAAGCATGTCCGTGGGTCCTGATCTGCTTTTGACTCTCTGCCCAAGGACTTTCTTCAGATACAGCTTTGGGTAAAGAGAGCATTATTAACAGTGTTGAGGTTTAAAATGAATGGTCTTAATGATAAGTTTAAGAGTTAGCCAGGCTCTGGGAGACTCTGACCTCCTGGGGGTAGAATAAAGCTAAGGCACAATGCTGGGTCTGTTATTAGGTCAGTGAAGGGTATGACTAGAAAGGTCCTTCTAGGACGCACTGACAGCCATCTGTCTCTTGCCAACCTCTGCCAGCCAAGGGCAGCCATACTATGCATTGTGTTTGTTTCCATCTGAACACACCAGTGCAGTGACAATACTTCAAATGCTGTCACCCTTGGCTTGGCAGCCTGTACCAGAGTCATGGCACTGATAATGAGTCAGGAGAGTTACAACAGTGGACCTCTGTCAAGAATCTCCTAGGATGAGGCTAGTAAACCATGCATTGAATTGAAATTCTTTTAAAGTTAGAATACTAAAATCTGAGTATCCATTTCCCTCTCCTTTTTGGTGGTAATCAACTTTAGATTCTTGATAAAGAGAACTCACCCTAGGCTGAGAAAGAATTACAGCTCTGTTCTCCCACATTTTCAATTCAATCCAGTCTATACTCACGTCTTGACAAAACAACTTGGCAGGGGAAGAAGTAGACCAAATTCTTCCATCCTCTCCAATGAGGAATTTCCAGACCAAGTCCTGAAAATTCAACAGCTGCTTTTATTGTTAGTAGATTGTATGAGTCTTTTACTGTCTAGTTCTTTAGAAAAAAAAGGCATCTAACCTCCCATATAAGGAAAGACATTGAGTGGTAAAGCAAGGTCCATTGGTTTAAATAGAGTAATAACATGGATTGAAAATTAGGTATGCAAATGGCTTCAAAATATTCAGATGATGCCAGAAACACTTTTTTTCCTTGCCATTGTTTCCCCGTCTGTTGTCTTTCTTAAGGATTTTCTAAGTGCAGAGTCCTTTGTCCTTTCTGATTGGAGTTCCGTATGACACCATGGACCCTCCAATAACTTGTTCTTCCTTACATCACTGACTCCTTTCTCCTTTCTTCCTCACTACTCAAACCAAGCATTTCCTCTTCAGTCCACTTTCATTTGCAAGATTTTCTACTGAAGTTTTACCAATGAGTATGCTGTGACTTCAGCACTCATATCTTTCAGAAAAGATCATGTAACTTCAACTGGATCCTCAGTGTCTGAAGAGCTGGGCTTTACAGTTCTTTGAAGTGATTTTCAAAAAGTCAATTAAGAAGAAAACTGTGGGAAAGGGTCAGTTTCAGATGAGGTTCACAAGCAATCTTACAGACTCAAAGTAGCCCTAGGGAGAAGCTTGACCTATAAACTAGTGATGCGAGCTGGTTGAGAAACTTCGGAAGAGTTCACATTGCCAATCTGACCTATGGCTTTCACTGTGCTTTGACTCATATTGGTTGTGGGACAGGAAATGTAGGCTCCTTAGGCTAGATCTTCCATGTCAGGTAAATGCGAACAACCATTCATGTGCCATCTCTAAATTTAAGTGTAGTGGCAACTGATTCATTTTTAGTACTTTTACTACTAAAAAGAATGTATACATGTGGGGCACACTTGGCCTCTGAGCCAATACTTGGGATGAAATTATCTGAAATATGAGAAAACACAGTGTGTGAACTGCTGTTTTGTGGCTGTTGTTGTTATTGTCAATTTGACACAAGCTGTAGTTATCTTGGAAAAGGAAACCTCAGTTTAGAAAAGGCCTCTATCAGAAAGTCCTGTGAAACATTTTCTTGATGGATGATTGACATGGACTGGCCCAGCCTACTGTCGGAGGGGCCACCCCTGGGCATGTGGTCTTGGGTTGTATAAGAAAACAAGCTGAACAAGCTATGGGGAGAAAGCCCAAGGCAGCTTTTTACCTAAGGGTCCGTTTCAGTTCCTGCCTCCACCTTCCTGCTCCCAGCTTCCTGCCTTGAGTTCCTGCTTTTACTTTCCTTGGTGGTGATAGCCTGTAACTTGTAATCTAAGTAAAGTCTTTCCTCTCCAAGGGCTTTGGGTCAGTGTTATATCACAACAATAGAAAGCAAACTAGGACAGTGATACTCCTGTAATCTTATTCTCCCGAACCCTCCCTTCTCTTTTATCTCTTTCATCATGCTTTGTCTTTCTTCTACATATTACAGGGATCTTGCATGAGCATGTTGGTGGTTTCCATAGTTACTTTTCTACCTCACCACATATCAGTGTGACAGTTGTGTCCATACCTGAACAGCACTTGTGATTTTACACCCTGTGATTTGGATACTCAATATAGAGTGAAAAGTACAGGTTGGGTCTAATACTAGCTTACATAGGGTGATATTATGAGTCTTAACAACATAAAATGCCCATGCAGAAGGCTCTACTTAGAAACATAAAATGTCCATTTCTCTCCTTTCCCTTTGCTTTTCTAATACCACAGACTAATGTGTCCACACATGGCAATTAGAGAGAATGAAAGTAAAAGAACTTTAGGGTTCAGTGTCTTTCATAGTGAAGAAAAAATGAGGAAGGGTATTTTTTTCAAATTAGCAATTATGGTCCAGACTGAAAATGCTCACATTCCCTCAAAGTCACACCTCTGATTACGTGGCTTTCGTTAAAGCATCCCTTATGTCTTCAGTATCATTCTTGTAGTTTTTAAGCCATACAACCTCCAGGTCCTAGCTGTTTTCATAGGACCTTTTGTCAGTTTACCTCAGATTTACTGAGGACCATAGACATCCATTCTCCTAGTTCTTTCTAGAAGAGTATGAGCCACCCAGATTCCATCAGCTCTTCTGGTAATCCTTGGCCTCTGAGTGGGATGGGGTGATTTCTCTACATAGTATTAGAGAGAAATTGGATTATCATTAGAGAAAGAGAGTCATACAAAAACTCAAGAAACTATAGCTTGGCTTAAAATGACAAGTTTCCCTTCATGATTTAACTCAATTAGTAACAAGTACAGAAGTGGCATCTTATAGCTGATAATACCATTTTGTTAAAGCCACACAACCATGTTTTCAGTGGAAGTTTTATTGTTGAGGCAAGCACCTGAATTTCTATCGTGTTATAAAGAGTTCCTTTGAATGTGTACTTATTGCAGCAGTGTCATAGTGTCACTCAAATAGAACAGATTTCTGAAAATTGCTTATTCTGAATCTGTCTGCATCCATCAGGAAATAAACTATATATGTTGTTTGAACAAACGAATTTAAAGTACTATTGACTAGGAACAAAGCCATTACCTACATAACTAGTAGTAAAAATGAACAGCATAAGAGAAGTTACAGCTCCACCTCCAAGACTGGAAAGTGATAGGGAGCGTCCTGAATTATAACAACTTAGACATCCAGAAGAGGGACCTGAGGAGCTAAGAATCAGATCTTTCAGGAGGAAATGCCTCCTGATGGCTGATGATGTCCACGGGGAGGTCTGTAGGTCTTCCCCAGTGTTTTATGCAATAAAACAGTCATTTATACAGTAAGAATTTATTTTGTGTTCTAACAATGATCAATATTAAATTATAAAAAAAAATCCTCAATTACTATTAGATTTTCATGAGTAAACAACCACTAAAATATACAAATAGACATTTGTCTCATGTAAATAAGACATGTTTTTAAAAAGGTACTTGGGTTCATGTAATGGGTTTTACACTTAACACAGACTCAAATTTATTCAAGCCTACGCTGGGTCACATCAAGTGTTACATGGATATAAACTATTCCAAGATGGCTGCTGGGGTTCCAGACATTGTATGTCTGTTCTAAGCATCAGTGTCTATAATCCTAGCACTTGGCAAATGGAGGAAAGTCTGGGATACATGCTAACGCTTTGTCTCAAAAGAAAAAAAAAACTTTCTCAAGTCCCATCAATATGTTCACTAACCACAAAACAAAACAAAACAAAACAAACAAACAAACAAACAAACAAACAAAAACCTCATAGCCTTTAACTGAAAAACCTACCCAGCTAAAAATTAGGGCTACATTAACAAGGGGAGTTGAGCAGTATGGCTTTTGGTAAGTAATGAGCTACCTCCACCAGACTCTGGGAGGGATATTACCTGCCATAGCCTCCCTATAAGTGACTATATTTGTTTCTTGTAAAAGGCAAAATTCCACAGGTAAGGAAGACCAGAGAGTACATTAGGAAACTGTACTCACATCAGACGATAATGAGAATGGAGGCTGCCGAGTAACATAAAAGACAGAGGAATCAAACCTTCTAGGCTGTTGAATGTGCCCATTCAGGGTGAGCTTCAACTTTTTCTTACACTTTTATCCCATTTGGAGAATTTTGGTTCTATACGTATAGGAAGGGGCCATCTCATGTGTTAATTATATTTATTTTAAAGAATTAAAGTAGCCTTAAAAGACTTGGCCACACTTTTGTTTGCATCCCATGGTCTTCCTTTTAAAGAACACCGACTAAAGCCAAAATGGGCTCTGGAGTCTCACAACTATGGCATTCAAATTTGTGTCCCTTCTCATGAACCCTAAAGGGAATGGAAAGGGGCACGATCCAGATAAAATATGAACCCTCCGAAGCATTCCTGAAATGTTCAGTGTGCAGATATGGTTAAATGCCTAATTCAGGCCCATCTCCACAAATGCCTGGGTTAAGGCTGGCTGGCTGGCTTTTCCAAAGTGCTTCTCTTTCTATACTAGCAGTGTTGTATGATGTGTCTGGATGACAGGCTGGCTTCTTTGCATGAATTAAATCTATGTATTGAGTGTTTCTAGCATTTTTGCTTTATTTATAACCAGCTTGCAGCATAAACAACCAACAGCCTTTACCCTGGCACACTGCCTTGGCATAGTCAGCAGCAGGGACATTATATGTCTCTCCTCGTCTTCCCCAAAGTTCACTAGCTTCCAGGTACCTCCTCATTTTCACTTTCATGCCTTCACTTGCGATATGAGAAATGTCTGCAGCAGTGGGACAAAGCTGCTGCTTAAAGTGGGAACCTTAAGTGTCTTCACTGTGCTTGCTGCAGAGACGGTCTTCACACTGAGCATGCATTCTCGTGCAGTAAAGACAGTGGAGGACAGCTGCAGGTGGAACATCGCTTGGCCTCACTGTATAGTGTCACGATCATCTTGTATCTAATTGTAAAGACAACTAAGTCAGTCATTTTCTCACATGCCTCTCCCCCACACCCTGCCCCTCCCCCACACCCTGCCCCTCGCTCACACCCTGCCCCTCCCCCACACCCTGCCCCTCCCCCACACCCTGCC
>JANHMN010000013.1:34673526-34686263 GCA_030674055.1 Rhabdomys pumilio | reverse complement strand
CCCACACCCTGCCCCTCCCCCACACCCTGCCCCTCCCCCACACCCTGTCCCTCCTTTGCCCGTTGCATAGATGACCCTGAAGAGGCTGATAGGTTCAGACAAAGGATATGTCGTACTTCACCCAGAAGAAACTTCTAGCAAACCCTATTTTCTGCAGAATGAAATGACCCTGTCTCACACAGAACATCCTTGTCTTTGGGAGCGCTTCTCTCCCTGTTCTGTTTTTTCCATCTTTATCCTCCTCCCACCTCCCTTTGCGAGCATAGAGACTGGAGAGAACTTAGGCGCCTGCCCAGGAGGCATATGACTAGTGCATTAAAACAGGGATGGAAACTAAAGGGGAGAAGCTCTGTGGAATTCGGGTTGGATGGATAATGGAAAGAGCTGTGCCCTGGAGCCAGGAGAACAGGAATTGAACCCCCTGTTCTGTCATTTAGAAATTGTCTTGGGCAACTTGACTGTCTTTTCTGAGTTGCAGTTTGTTTATAAAATCGAGTAATAACATGTGCCTCATCACTGTCTCAGAGTTAACTGAATTATATATGTGAAAATGAGAGCACTGTTGGGACCACAGTTGCCCTTCACTAAATATTAATCTCTTACCTCATGAGAAGGGGGGTGGAGAAGTTGTCGGTGAAGGTCACAGGGTTTCTCAGTGTTACACTGAGGACTGGCTCTGTGTGTGTGCATTTGTGTAGGGAGAGAGGGGGACAGAGATCCAGAGACAGCCGGAGAAGAAGTTTAAGGCATGGGATCCTATTTTATTATATTGAGTTTTCTAATCTCTTTCATTACTTTCAGTATCTGTAACTTTCTGGTTTCAGAGAAAAAGGATAACTAGGTCAAAATAGTATTGGATCTGAGTGTCTTTTACTCAATGCTGATAAATGTGCTTTGTGTGTGTGTTCCCTAGCCCCCTTATCCTATGCTCCGTGTGTTCCCGAGTCCACTGTCTTTTCTAATGGGACTGAGAAAGTGATCCATTTCTCTGAGTTTCATTTTCTGTGCAGGCCACTCTGTTTTCGCCAACACATTCTTTGGTTGCCACGTGTTAGCATCACTGCCTCAGGAGCTGTCAGGATGAAGAATCACTTCCTTCTCTGTGCCAGACCTGAGTTGATCTCTAAACTACAAAGGTTCAGGCTTTTCTTGGCACCAAAAATGCAGAAACTGGGCTCAGATCTCAGTTCTTTTTGTCCCTTATAAACCTTATACCTGAGGTATTCATATTACCAGTCTAAGCTCATATGTTTGCTGATGTGTGCTGAGCCCAGATCTGGTGCCGTCCCTGCAACCTAAATGGATCCTTTCGGGCTCCAAACCTGACCCAGTGACCCAGAAAATTAACAAGGACCCAAGATTTCTGATAGAATTAGCTTGTTAACGCACAATCAAATTTACTCAGAATTTCTCCTAAGATAAAAACATCTCATGCTTCTGCCCATAATGAGATCTCATTGTCCTATCAGCCTTTTCTTCTAGTTTGAGAAAACCAGCGACCCTATTTTTTCTTTCTTTACCAAAACTGGTTGGCAAACATACACATATAAAACAAAATAAATATGGTGAAAGAGCATCAAGCAACGCCTGAGCGGCACAGACCCAAGGAAGATACACAGACATCTCATCTCAGCTCTTCAGTGCATGAATATTCAAGAAGTCTATCACACTGCATTTCCTAATACACAGTGTCACCTCAAATACTTGACACATTTCAACAAAATTTGTTTCACCTTTAAATAATGTTAAATTTTTTTTTAATCATCCCATGAAGCCTGATGTTTTCAAAATTATCAGAGGAGTCTATGTCACTGAAGGGTTAAGAATCTCTGAAGGAGGGGTTTGTGGGATCACAAAGGTTTTCTACAGGGTCTATTGATCCCTTTTAATTTTTATCGTTTTTGGATTTTCTCTTTTGTGAATAGAAGCTTCGTTTTGGTTTTTTTTTTTTTTTTTTTTTTTTTTCTTCTGTGAAAAGTGCTCTTCCTGGAGTCAGAATGTTACTTTGTGTCATCTGTATGTATGTGATGTC
This sequence comes from Rhabdomys pumilio, assembly GCA_030674055.1. NCBI lineage: Eukaryota > Metazoa > Chordata > Mammalia > Rodentia > Muridae > Rhabdomys > Rhabdomys pumilio. Next base: position 34,684,231 of record JANHMN010000013.1, on the reverse strand, counting down.
ATCCTCAGTCCTCTTTGTGACTAATTCTGCTCTAGTAATTTCAGTGCACTACAGTTTGTAAACAAACTATTCACATTTCTGTTGGTGTTTCTTGAATATCTCGAATGTACTGGTGGTTACTAAGCTAGCCAAACAGACCATATGGCCAATTAAAAAAATGTTGTCTTTTATCAGTTTATGGTCTAAGGGGTGTGTATGCGCGTGCGTGCGTGCGTGTCTGTCTGTCTGTCCGTCTGTCTGTCTGTAGTAACTTCTTGATTTATATCTCCTGCTCCTTACAGATCTTGGAGACATCTAAGGCTTCATGGGGACTTTCCCACATTCCAGACTGCTGCCCTCCAACAAAGCTCTGAGTCACTGATTCAAGTCCAACAACATGTGGAAGCCCAGGACAGGTCAGCGTCACTAGCCTTCAGCTGAAGCAGCAGCCGAGAACCAGTGTGGCCTGAAACTCAAGAAAGTACTAGAGAAAGCCGCCTCCTCTGTTCATGGAAAGAGGAAATGAAAGGGTTTCCAACCAATCACAAGGAACTATCCACTGCTCCAAAGAGCCCACCTTCCTTATCCAGCAAGCTGTCCTGCCGAGTGATTCCCATTCAACCCTTCTTCAAGAAACACCGTGTGGCAGTCTAACCAAAATCATAAAGGCCAACACTCAGAAAAGGAGACCGGGAACAGCGATTCTATCAAAAAACTCCAGTCGAATTATGTCAGAAAGCCTGCCTAGACCCCCTGTGATCCCATCCCGCAGGCCAGGGTTCCGAATATGCTACATTTGTGGCCGAGAATTTGGGTCCCAGTCACTTGCCATTCATGAGCCCCAGTGCTTGGAGAAGTGGCGCATCGAGAACAGCAAACTACCCAAGCACCTGAGGAGGCCAGAACCCTCCAAACCACAGCCCATCGGTGGCAGCGACTCCTACAACCTTCAGGCAGCCAACGAGGAGGCATTTCAGAGTGCGCAGGCTCAGCTGATACCCTGTGAAAACTGCGGCCGCACATTCTTGCCAGATCGTCTCCTGGTTCACCAGAGAAGCTGCAAGCCAAAGGGTGAGAATCCTGGAACACCAAACATGGATAGTCCTAATGTTTCTACTGGTCTCAAGAAAGCTTCTAGCGGCATCCCAGCCCGACCAAGGACTCTCATCTGTTACATTTGTGGTAGGGAATTTGGCACACTGTCCCTTCCTATCCACGAGCCCAAATGCTTGGAAAAGTGGAAAATTGAGAATGACCGGCTTCCTAGAGAGCTAAGTCGGCCACTGCCCCAGAAGCCTCAACCCCTTCCAACTGGACAGCCCAGCCAAGAGGGGGCCAGTCAAGCCGCGCTTGTGCCTTGCCCAAATTGTGGCCGGACCTTTGCTGTAGACCGCCTACCTGTACACCAGAGAAGCTGTAAATCTCAACCTAGTGGACCAAAAACTCAAAATTCGAACCTAGAAAGGAAAGGGGGTCCAAATGCACCTACTAATTCTAAGCAACAGAGGAACATGGAAGCACCCAATGGGGACAAGGTAACTGTTGTCATATAAAATGAAGTAGGTGGACTGGGGACACACTGCATCTTCAAAAGGATGAGAAAACTATTCCCAGAACCAGCCACCTCAGCCCCAACGATGGTTTCTCCCAAAGCCTTACTTGTGTCTCAAAGCAGCCTGTCCAAATGGATCTCCTTTTGGACTCCAGGGGCTGTGTGTGTGTCTCTTTTTGCAAAGTAGACCTAACAGAATCCTTGTCTGGTTGGTTCATAATCCTCTTCAGTCCTACAGCCTAAAAAAGATGGACTTTTTTTTTTCTCTGATCCCTCATCCCAGTAATCCCTGGGAGAGACTGTTACTTAAAATGAGTCATTAATGCTGTGTCTACATTACAGAGATATGATTCCCATTCCAACGGCCAATGTTTATTGCTGGTTTATTTTAGTCATCTACCTTAGGAATTTGTTTTTGGCAATGCTGGGTTATTCTGAGTTTATCTTACTAAAATAGAATCTGTGTCAAAAACCCCAAATGACTTTAGCAATAATTAAACACTGGAGCACTTGCTGAGTCTACGTGCTCTACAGAGAGCAGTGTGATTTTGTCGATGGCATACATGATTATTAATAGTGTTGGGGGCTGTTAACCCCTTCATGGATGCTGAAGCAACTGGATATGTCCGCATGATTCTGGGAAGTTCTCAGTCCATTGTTGTTCTGTACCCTTTTGGAGACTGTTCACAGGATGCTGTCCCCCAACCTCAGTCATTCTAAACAGTGAACCCAGGTTTTGTCAGACTACAAAGTTATTAGCCTTTTACTTGGGGTCTCACCATTAGCAGGATTGGGTGAGGATGCTTATGAAGGTGGCCAGTTGAACAGCAGGACATGGCATATGTCCTGCCATAAAATCAGGACACTGCCCTGTCACATCTTATATGTCAACTGTAAGAAACAGGAGGTGATCTTTCCTCATGGCCGTTTGGATTCCAAGCATGCTCAAAACCCCTAATCACGGCCTCCTGACAATAGTCTTTATCCAGATATTGTTTATAACTTGAGTAGTTTAAGGAAACACAAGTAATTTGAACCATTATTAAACTGGAGCGATAAGGACACATCTTTTATTATGATCCTATTTCTCTCGCCTTTATTTTTTTTTTTTTATTACTCTAAGAACTGTCTAGTCCTTGTTCCTAATTTCCATGACTAAAAATTAAGGACTTACTAGTTTTGAAGGTCCTATGGCAGTCATCCGAGAGCAGAGAACTTAGACCAACATGCTGAACAATTTTTCCAGTGAATTCTGAAGACCAAAAAATATCAAAATGGCTAGATTCTTTGTCCTATGGAAATCCACTACGTAAGTGTGGCATGGGCTCTGAGCTGGTCTCATAAACCCGATCTGGTTTTCCCATCTTCTGCCTGTTGCTTTTCTTCTAAGATGTGTGGGGTCTGGAAACAGAGAACAAAACAGTCTGTGTCTCAGGGCCACCCATCAGCACCTGTCCCAGCATTCTAGCTCACAGCCCGGTTTCTTGGTTGCATGCATTTCCTTTAAACCTTCTCATTACAGATCTAGAGCTAGCAGGGAGTATGGCCAGAACTCTTGTGCTTACTGTTGTAACACATACTTTGTGCTCCAAGACTGGTGCCAACCCACTAAGCACAGCATGTTCTCTCAGTCACAACTACTGAAAGAGACCGACTGACTGGGCCTGTGGTGTCACAAAAAGCCACCTCCCTTCCTCACCCACCCAGTTGTTTGGAGGAGCTGGTGTCAGCAGTGGTGGTATCTCCATGATGCCTGAGCGTCTGTGAGAGTTCAGGGAGGTCCCTAGAAGACTGGATGTTGCCAGTGTGTACCCAAACCCTCCAAAGGCGTTCGCTGCTATGTATCAGTTGGAAAGTGGCACCTGCCATGGTTACCTGTGTCCTGATAGATTGGGAACCATACAGGTCCCAGTGAAAACATGGATAGGTCATCTAAGCAAAAGGTCATAGCCACATTTAAATCAAGCTTGGCTTATTTAAGATGGAGCACGTTTTAGACTTCCCTAAAGCAGAAGATATTTTGGAAGTGATAGACGTTATCCGTACTCTCAGACATTGCTTTTAAGGTGCGTTCAGAGGAATACCGGTTTCTGACTAGTTTACTTTGCTTTCTGGATCCCGTCTGTTGAATGTTCGCTTCCTCACACCACTTCCCACTTTATGCAGTGAGTCATTTGTTTTTCATAAAGAGTGCTGACCTAGACATCATTAGATTCTGGAGTTGACTCTGCCCGTGACAGCTGACTTTTGGCTGACTGAAACGCATTGCTTTTTACAATTTGGATGCCTGCTTCATCTCTTTCTCTCATCAATTAGAGCAGTTTTACTTTGGAATTCTTGATCTGGTCTTGGATTAGCATCAGCTGTCTTGCCTGATATTCACAAGGGGCTCAACCTGAATTCCAGAGAGGGAAAAAAAAAAGGTTCACAGTAACAGCCATAGTATTAGGGGATAAAATTTGCTCTCGCTGGGTGACAGTGAGGTTTGATAGCCAGCTACAGTGCTGCTAAGGATATCCCTCTACTGTTGAAGGTTTAATTATTGCAATCAGTCAAAAAGAACAAAACTAGAGGCCCATGAGATCTAAGTGGGCACCTCTCTTTATCCTTATATGAACTCAAACCCTCCTGCTATGTATAATCTGAAATACAGAGCCAAATCTATTCTTTGTGATCTCATAGAAAAGTTGTGAAATGCTCTAGCCATGTTTAAGGGGAATAAAAACCTTAGTGTGGAATTATGTAAAAGTCTATTGTTCTGGGGAGGTCATTGTCTGGCCCCATGTCGTAGTGACCAGCATTGTGGCATTTCCTTCCTCTGAAAGAAGAAACGCTTGGGTGAGCTACACCTAGTTACAAATTTCATATGAAGTTTTGATGCACAGTGTGGAAAAATACAGATTATTGTTTTGATTTTTACTATTGTTTTTGCTTGATCAAACATTCATTTTGTAAGTATTTTTTTTATGGTATCTGCAGAAGAATATGATAGAGGCCATTATTATTCCTTATTTTAAAATAAAAGGAATAAAAAGGAATAAATGTTAACACGTTGGCTCTTTTTTTTGGAAGCTGATTGTTACAGTCTTTAGCTTGAGACCTCTTCCAGTTACTTGACGCACAAGATGACAGTTAAACACGTAAGCCCAATTCAGTCTTTGCCCAATAAACTTCTCTAAGTAAGCCTAGGGATTTATGTCTTAGGATTTTGTTGGTGACACATGAAATGTTCCTAAAAATCCTGCCTTACGTTGCAAAGCCAAGATTATTTTTATTAAGGGACAGTATCATTTCTACAGAAGATACTCTTTGAACTTGGATCTGAGTACTTTTGGTACCAGGGCTCAGGTTGCAGCTGAACACATTGCTAGCATCTGTGCTGCCATCTGCTGTTTCCTTTTAATGCTTTCTACATTGTCAAATGTGTGACTGCCTTTCAAAAAAAAAAGGATTTATTTTTATTCTTTTTAATTATGCGTATGTGGATGGGTGTGTGTCTATGTGCAGGTATGTGTACCTGATTGAAGGTGCACTAGGAGACCAAAAGTAGTCAAACCCCATGTAGCTGAAGTTACAGGTGGTTGCAAACTATCTGACGTGGGTACAGAGAACTGAATTTGGGTCCTTGAGTCCTGTTAGCTGCTGAGCTACCTATGCAGTCCCAACTCCTCTTTTAGTTTTATGTATGTGAATAATTTTCTTTCACACATGTGTGTGCAGTGCATGCATGTCTGGTGCCCTCAGGTGTCAAAAGAGAGTATCAAATTCCTGGGAACTGGAGTTATGGATGGTTGTGAGCCACCAGGCAGAAGCTAGAAATTGAACCTCAGTTCTCTGCAAGAACAGCAAATGCTCTTAGCCACTGAGCCATCTCTCCAGCTCCTCCAGCCCCAACCCTTCAGTTTAACTTCCACAATCTAAGAAGGTTCGTTTATAATACTACTATGAACTCCAGTTATTTGGGACTACATATGGTTGGTTCTATTAGATTTCAAGTTAGAGGTGCAGTTTCTGGTGGGAGTGGGGAGAATCTCATTCCTTGAAGGCAAAATATCTAATAGAACTGTCACAACAAGAAAGGTGGAGCAGATATGACCCCATTTTTATCATTCTCATCCATTTGTGCATGGATTTCTGTTAAATAGAAAGAATATGAAGTTTAGGGACAGGAAGTAAAAATATGAACTTCTTTATCGAGTATCTGTATGTATTCATTCATTCTTCTATGAAAATGCCTGAGATAGAGTAATTTATGAAGAATAGAGGTTTGATTCTCACATTCTGGAGACAAGACAGTACAAGATCAAAGTGCTAGCAGCTCTGCTGTCTGGGAAGGATGTTCTCCATGCAAGATGGGGCTGTCTGCTGTTCTGAAGTGAGTTCACAGCAGGGAAACAGTGGAAGAGCAAGGGGGCATTAGCATCAAACTTGAACCCTTTGATGAAGGTGTTAACTTTATTCACAAAGGTCACCACCCACATCACGTGTTCCACTGAGGACTAAGGTTTCGCGTGACCTTAGAAGGAACACCATCACTCAGTGTTGTTTTTCCCCCCATCAGCACTTTGTACGCATAATCTGCTCTAAATTTTCTCTGATTTTCTGGTGGGAAGTTTGAGGTTAAGAGTTGCCTAAAGCTAGGTAGCAGGTTCTAAAGTAGGTGCTAGGGACAGTTCTCAATCGAAATGAGCGTATCAAGGATACGAGGTATGGTAGAACTCAGTGGTAGCATACCTGTGTTTTTAATTCCCAGCATGGAAAGGTGGGATCAGTGTTACCCTGGGAAGTCTAAGCACTAGGTAATAAAAGGAGAAAAGTTAGCTGACTTACAAGTATTCATCATTGAGCGTTGGCCTAAACATTAAGTATACACTCATTAAAAACAAAACAAAACAAAACAAAACAAAACAAAAACAGAAAAACAAAAAACTATAGACCCAGCTCTTAGTCTTTGGAGGAAATGATGGGAAAAGTCAAAAAATAATCAGATAGTATCAGATTTTGATAGCACAATGTGTTGGGATGGGAGGCAACATTCAGAACCTTGGCTAGAGAAAACCTCAAGGGAGATTATTCATCTGAGACCCATTGCCAGTGACAGAATTAACAGAGCAGGTTGGCATGAAGGCGTGGCTGTAGAGGGGAGACTGAGGTCTGAACTTACAGTGGAACTAAAGAGCCTACATGTGGCTGGCACCTAATGGCGGATGATGCTGCATAAGAAGCAGCTGCAGGGTGGCACTTGGGCAGTGATAATCCCTCAACACACCAGTTGCTTAGCTGTATCATGAATCCAGTGACTGGTGGCAGACTTGGAGATGAAGTAGGGTGGCATACTTTGTGAAACTTAAATATGGAAGGGTGAGGAAGGAGGGCAAGGAGGGCTCCCATATTTTAGTGCAAACACTAGGTTTAATCGCCCCACTTTCTAAGAAGGAACGGAAGGCCATAAGGAGTAGTTTCATTCCAGAAATAACAAATTAAAATGTTACTAAGGTATTTAAGTAATCTGAGCTGAGGTGTATGAGTTTGAGACTAAGAAGAGAGGACATGGCTGGGATGTTCATTTATTGGTTATTAGTAATTACAGAAATCTGAATGAGTGTAGGATCTGAAAACCAGACTCAGGTTCTGGACTGGCTCAGCAATTTAGAGCAGAACAGAGTTCAGAGTCTAAGATTCACATGGTAGCTCACAACATGTATAATTCCAATTCCAAGGGATCTGATGTCCCCTGTTGACCTCTGGGGCACAAGTACACACAGATATTTATGCAGGCGAAACACCAATGCAATTAAAATAAAAACAAATCTTAAAAGTGAAAAAAGGAAGAAAGACTGAAGCTGACTCTTGAAGGAGCTGGAGAATGAATATCCAAACTTATGACTGACTAGAATGGCCTGGAGAGAGAGACTGCTCTAGGAACATGGTAGCTGCAAAACTCTTAGCGGAGGAGGAACAACAGAAGGCATGCTCAGAGAGGAAGTAGAACCAGAACTGAAAACAACTGTTGGTTTGGCCATGTGATTTACCTATAAACGCTGGAAGGAACACGCCCATTTGGTTGCACCTGTAGCATGTGGGTATGTTTTGAGAAATTTAGCTCTCTAGCCTAAGGAAAAAGTCAGAGGAAAAGTTGGAAGTAGGGGTTTCTTTTAACAATAGAAGTGTTGAGACTACATTGAATGACCAACACGATAATTCAGTGGAGAGGAGGAGTGGATTGAGGTGACCAGAAAAGGTAAGACCCCGCAGAAGATGCAGGCACCAGGATCGCCAGTGCATGGAAAGAGCAATTTGTAGGATGAGTGCTTCTTTATTCCGGGAGGATGCTGAATGCAAAAAAACGACAAAACCAAAAAACAAAACAAGTGTATCCACTAGCAGTGGGAAGATGGAGGGGCTGCAATCTGTTTATGTTTTCTAAATTAAATATCAGGCAATCCTAGCATGCTATTTAGCCCATGAGAATAAGGAGAAAGGGTAACTCTGAGGGTATTCTTAGTGTTGGTTCTCTTTGTGGCCTCTGTTAAATTGAGTTCCTGAAGTCAAGACTAAGACTCTTAGAACTGCTTGCCTCAATTATCCCTAAATCCAAGAGTGACATGGGACTCCTTTTGGAAATGATAACACATTATGTGGCCTCTGGTTCTCACACTTAGTCATCTTCAGTGGCCCTAGCTCAGCCGCTCAGCAGTGCTGATGTCATGAAAACCAGCCTTACCTCATAAAGTGCCTTTTGATGATGCTGCCGGCTGGGCTACTTAATGACCAACTCCACATGACGCTTGATCATCTTTCCTTGGGGCCAACCATGCCTGAATATCAGGGCAGCACCCTAGGATCCCATGGCTCTCAGGTCTACAAAGAGCAACAATAAGGTAACAATACTGGCGCTTTCTCTCTCTCTCTCTCTCTCTCTCTCTCTCTCTCTCTCTCTCTCTCATACTATTGTACTATTGGCTCTTAAAGCCAAGCCAGGTGAACCTGTGGACAGATGTGGAATGTGTGAAATGTGTGTGCTGGGAATAGTTTTAAATTTTTAACAAAAAATTTACTATATACATTTCTCATAAAAAAAATTGAAGGATAACACCTACACAGATGCTAATAATAGCAAATAACTTAAAACATAAAAGATCTGCCTTCGATTGCATCAGAAGTTAGCAAGACTCTGATAGACACTGATACTCCTAGGATTTGCACCAGGATACATGTATTTTGCTTGCCGCTTCTTTCGAAGGATAAATGTTAATTATGTGTTACTCCTGTGAGAGGATAGGACCAGATGTTCATACACCAAATATTCAGTCATGAACACAATGAAACTATACAATGGCTACATTATTTAAAAGTTTCTCTATCCTGGGCTAGTGAAATGGCTCACTGGGTAAAGTTGCTTGCTGCCAAGACTGACAATGAGACCTATCTCTGAGACCCACGTGGTAAAAAGAGAAGACCGACTCCTGCAATTTGACTTCTGCACATGCATGCACACCCAATAAATAAGAGACGATAAAATGTTAACCTATCTTACATGCATTCATGAGCCTATTTCTTTTCATGACCCCATTTCCTTGCTTCCAACCCCAAATGTATTTCCTAATAATATACACTAACGACTATGGTTTGGAACATGATTACTGCCAATCTGAATTCCAGCATCAGTTCTGAATCCTTCTCCATGAGTATTTAGAACCACATTGAATGTAGTTGAACATATGCTGGCAGAGTCCTGATCAGCATGGGCACAAATTCTGCCATATAATTATTGAGCAGAGAGCATGGAGAGAAACTTACTTGGGTCCTCTTCTCTAGATTGCTATTTATCTATATAGCGCTTCTCAGTTATTGCATCTTTTTATGGCCTTTCCCAGAATTGTGTTATCTTATATATAAAATATAACTCAACAAATCCCCGATACATGGATTCCAAAAGGTTCTCATATTTTCGTTCAGTACTTGCCTCTAATACCATGATCCCATTTTTTAAGTCTCTGAGGAACATACACACCCCAGGCTCGCTTTAACCACAGAACACCAAAGCATAAAGGCATCGTTCCCAACTTCAAGATTAAAGAAAATAGGGACACTGTGGGGAACAAGGGCAAGTCACCCCCATGATGGAAAAATTTGAAAAGACTCTTGCCTCTTAAAATTAGAATTCTTTCTGGCCTATCTGACATGGTAGGCTTTGTTTGTTTGTTTTGTTTTGTTTTGTTTTGTTTACATGGACATCTACTTCTAAGCACATTCCCTAAGCTGAGGACTTTTGCATCTAAACCACAGAAAAATCAGTCATGGAAAACAGCCTTTTGTCCTAAGTCCAGGTGCCACTATTTATCCTTTTTTCTTCCCTCTCTATGGTCACTAGATAGGTTAGTTACCATCTTGCCTGTGAGTTCCCCTCTGTGCTTCCTCCTCTGTCACCTAGAAGCCACCTAACCATGATCGTTAGGCCTGTCATCCAACTGATGAGCTCAGAAACAAAACACCAAGACATCCTGTATCAATATTATCCTAAGAAAGTCATTTTTAGAGCAAGAATTTGTCCAGAAAATTGATATCCTCTAAGGTATCAATAATAGGGGTAGTTTGATTTTTATATTTTTGATTGTGAGCCTAGCCTTTAACGGCTGAGCCATCTCTCCAGCCCATAGTTTGATTTTTAATCTCAAATATGGCAAAATGGAAAAAAATGTTTAAGCAGGAAACTGTTCCTTGGCTGGGAGATGGCTCAGGTGGCACAACGCTTGCCTTGCAAACACAAGGACCTAATTCAATCTCCAAAATACAATTAAAAAAAAAAAAAAACAAATGAACGCCATATGTGGCAGAGAAGGTTTGTAATCCTAATGTTGGTGAAATTCAAACAGCTGAGTCCCTGAAGAGTCATTGGCTTGCCAGCTTACAGTCATGGGTGGGCAGGGGTATGTGTGAAGATTTTCTGCACCACAATAAGAGAAGGAAGAAAATATCTTGAGGATGAAACCCCATGCCTCAGACAAGGCTGCATTTTGTAAAGAAGCAAACTCATTTAAAGGAAAAATCTAAGATCAGTAGACAGCCTCTTGTTCCTCACAAAGCAATGGCCTAGGAAAATGCTTCCTTGGGGCGAGCATACATGCACACACACACACACACACACACACACACACACACACACACACACAC
>JANHMN010000013.1:34630159-34673516 GCA_030674055.1 Rhabdomys pumilio | reverse complement strand
CACACACACACACACACACACACACACACACACACACACACACACACGACTTTTCAAGGTAGTTGTGAGAACAGAATAGTAGCATAACTGAAAGCTCTGCTGGTTTCTCTCAAAGCCAATGCCTATCTTAGGGGCAGAACATGGTACTTCATTGACTACAGATGGTGGATTTGGTTTAGGATCTCAGATGCACACTAAAGTTATGGTTTTTGTTACTGAATTCACCCCTTAATGTAGTAGCTTCTTGTTCCTGAGGATAGCTCCAAACCTCTCTGTGTTTCAAACCAGAGTACTGGTTCTCAACCTTCGAATGCTGTATTCTTTAATACAGTTCCTCATGTTGTGATGACCTCCAACCATAAAATCATTTTTGTTGCTACTCATAATTGTAATTTTGCTACTGTTATGAATCATACTGTGAACAAACAGAAATGACATTCTGTTGTAATTAAGATCAAGTTTTATGTTACATTCACTATAGGCAACCTACTTATTATAGCGTACATATGATTTAAGTATAAAGAGATGTGTATTTAGAGGGCAGTTTGATAGTGAATCTATTTAGCAAAATAATAATAATTTCCTCTGGGACCTGTGAGCTCCCCTGCCATGGATTCTTGGCATGTTTACACAACCAGACACAAGTTTCCTTCTGTGGGGCAGGCATTCAATTCAATAAGGAAGTATTTGGTCATTCCCATAACATCCATGCCTCTATTGTATACACAGATAATTTTAGGGGACTCAGTTTTGCTTTTGTTTTGGTTTTCTAATTTCACCACCAGAGACTCATCCTTTTGAATTGCTGCTTTTAGGAGATCACAGGAAAAAAAGCCAATTCCCTGGACAAATAACAAAGCTTTCTTAGCCACTGATGTGTTGACACAATAAGTCATGTCGTAGAAATTAAATAATAGGCAAATTCTTTTTACTGTGATGGTCAAAGGATTGGAAGAATAAGCTGCTTAAAGTTGCACTTCAAATGCTTTAAAGGACAGATCAGGCTGCCCATCAAATGCTTTCAGGGATAGATCAGGCTGCCCATCAAATGCTTTCAGGGATAGATCAGACTGTCCAGTGGACACTAAAAGTGAATGTTGTATCCTAGAGAGCAGGACCTTAAGATAGTAATTTTCGAACTTTTGGGAACGACTGGTTGACCAACTAAAGCAATGCTCTCAACCTTCCTAATGCTGGGACCCGTTAATACAGTTCCCCATGGTTTGGTAATCTTCAACGACAAAATTATTTTTGTTGCTACTTCGCAACTGTAATTTTGCTAGTGTTATGAATCATATGTAAATATCAGTATTTTCTAATGATCTTACGCTCCTGTGAAAGGGTCATTTGAGCCCCGTGTTGAGAACCACTATAGTACAGCATGCTGCTAGCTGAAAGGACTATGATCCATCTACTTGTAATCTGAGGTCAAAAGGATACTGATGGAGGCCAGTCTGTGGAGTCCCTGTAAAGAAGACAGACAGCCTGGGACCCGATAGACTAGATGAGCATGCTGAAGGGACCCAAGTGACCATGCACAATGCAGAAGATCTCACAAATTTTGCCACTCACTATGTTTTCAGTCACCACTTAGATGACCAATAAGAGTTTCTAGACCAGTGAATCTCAGCCTGTGGGTCACAATCATTGGCAAGTGCATATTTCTCATGGCCTTAGGAACCGAGACACTGAGCACCCTGTAGCAAAATTAGTTTTAAAGTAGCAATGAAAATAAATTAATGGTTGGGAGTTACTAAGAACCATTGTTCTAGATCATGAGGCTGTTCTTACGGGGCCAAACATCAAATCTCTTATGAAGTTTAAGTGGTCACAAAAGTTTAGCCATCTAAAATGGTTCCTTGCCTGGAAACCAGTTCTCAAAAATAATCAGCCCAAGCTCAAATACACCAATTGGCATAGAAGTCAAGGAAACACCACCTCTACTCAGCAGAAGCCCTCCTTATCTTCCCTCCCTCTGTTTCCTGAGTCGTTTCATGTGTTACGAGCTATGAATAGACAAATGGGGATCCATCAGTCTAATATTCACTCATAGAGTTAAAGAATGTTTTTCAAGAAAAGTGGGTTCAGTGTGGTTATACCTGCTGCTTAGGGCCAGTTCTTGGTTCTGTTCCCTATACAGAGCCTGACACATGGCAAAGGCAGCTTCCAGAGCAACAGTATTTTCACTGCAGTTGAATCACTAAGAGATGACCACCCTTTCCTTCTTGCATGGCCTTTGGTGCAGGCACCATCTGAATCAGTCACAGCTGTGCCTCCAGCAGGCACCTCTGCTTTGTTTCTGCTCAAATCATATTGGCACCACCACTATTTCGAATACCATTGTCTTACTGATTTCTGTGGAGTTTGGAAATAGTTGATTAAATCCAGATAGTCGTAGACTGGCTGGGCCTGTGACTAGTCATGCTCCATCTGAGAGACAAAATACACACAGATAAAAAGGACAGCTCAAAACCCAATTTTGAGCCAGGGTAAGGACTGCCATGTCTACCTCTCTCGTGGTCACCATTGTTTTGAATTTCGATGTTTTGACTTGTATCATTACAGATTAATGATTACAGCCATATGCTTGGACAATATCAGAAAGCAGGCATGTCTTCTCTTAGATTGCTGGGAGTTGTGGTTTAGATCATTCCTCTATTTCTGTATTAGGATACCTCATTTTGTGGATTTTTTTGTCCTTTGGTTTGTTTGGTTTTTTTTTTTTTGTTTGTTTGTTTGGTTGGTTGATTGGTTGGTTGATTGGTTTTATTTGTTCAATTTTTACTTTTAGGGCAATGAATGGCCTCAAGTAAACACAAAAAACAGAGCTGTTTTGATACAGGGATGTTATGACACAGTCCCCCAGAGAGGGATGGAAAAGTTCCATTTTAAAGACTATTTCCAAATAATACATAAATCATGGTTTATTTGGAGGGGGGATCTGGCATTTTATCTAATTTGAATAGAGATTTAGTAATAATGTAATTTGCACTGTGATGTGGTTTCTTGGGCATAGCCTCACCAAAATGGTCTTTTTATGAAGAACAGACAAAATGCTTGAAATAAATAAATAAATAAATAAATAAATAAATAAATAAATAAATCATAGTTTTATATGATTTTTATTTATTTATTTCAAGCAATAAAGAAATAAATCTAGGCTGGTGACAAGGCTCAGCAGGTAAAAGATGCTTGCCACCCAAACCTGAAATCCTGAGTTCAGCCCCTGGGAGAATTGATGGAAGGAGAGAATCAACTGCCATAAGTTGTTGTTTGACCTTCATATGCACTGGCAACAGTACATGCATGCAGCACAGAGTAACATGACTCACAGGAGTAACACACACACATACACACACACACACACACACACACACACACACACACACACACACACATACACTCCCAAACAAAAAATTTTAAAACTATATATTTAAATCATGTGCTCTTAAATGTCCTGTAATACTGTATCTTGTCCTTTCACACTATAAAAGTTCACTTACTATTCACTATAAAGCTGGTGTAAGAATTTAACAGGTGGCATAATTTCATTCTTTACTAAAACTACTACTAATTACTTCCATTTTGACTTTCAGTGTCTCTTCCATTGAGACTCATGTAACGTTGCTCTTATTTTTTCCTTCTGACCAATGTTTCCTTCAAGACCATCTTTCAGAAGCTCTTGTCTATTAAGCTGTGGGGCGGTGGGCTGTGAGAGGCAACTGGGGATCTGGTCAAGCAGGCTTTGAACCCCGGAGACCCTCAGGGACCGTAGGAGTTTGGCCTTGTCCTGGGCCCCTGGGTCCTTTCACATAGGTACAGCCCCCCCCCCCCCCCACAGAGAGGTCTGTGGCCATCAGTCACATAGCAGAACACTCCTACTAGCCCCTCCACAGGTAGAGGGCATGACTACAGACCACAGAGTCTCAAGACAGATATATACCTAAAGGCCAGAGGGTGTAGCCAATTAAGCTTTCCTTCCCAGACACTCCTCCTTGGAAAATTAACCCCAGGCCCGCCCAGAAAGTACTGGGGTATAGCTTCATCTATTTTTCTGCCATGACAATAAATACCTTAAGACCATAGCCTATGACCATGGGACCCTCATGGGGAAACGTGAAGAAGGTTTTCAACTACAAAGCCACAGTCTAACCTTTCGCTGACACCCTCTCTACGTTCCAGCCACAGAGACCCAGCCAAGTGAGATGAGACAACCAAGAGTCTCATCCCCATGAGATACAGTCAGAGCTTCTCCTCCTCCCCTCTTCTGCTGTGGGTCGATCCAGCCTGTATGCCCCTGTCTCGGTCCTTCTGTGACCTCTCAGCGGCGCCTGAGAACCCAAGGGCCTGAGAATCAGTCAGTTTCCGGCTGCCTTTCAACCTGGGGACCCCCAACCCAAAAGCTCCGACCCCCGCAGGACCTCAGATTGTGTCCCTCCACCCTTGGAGCAGAGTCCTGCAGCTTCTCCTCCCCTCCTCTCCTCCTCCTCCTCCTCCTCTTCCTCTTCCTCTTCCTCTTCCTCTTCCTCCTCCTCCTTTTCCTCTCCCTTCTGAGCTCAACATCTTCAATCCTCCCTCAATTCCATCTCTCACTGGTGGTGGAGAAAGATCCCATTTTATAATCCTGTCATGGAAACCTTTCTTGACTCCACTCAACTTTCATTTCCTTCCGTCTTTTTTGAAAGCACTCCCTTCTCCTAGCTCTAATTTTGAATGTCTAACAGTTGAAGTTTCTATGGTTTGCTGGTACCGGGAATCAAGTCACTTTAGACTTTTCTTTACCTTTCCTACTCCATCGGGACTGAAGGCTCGTCAGTCACTGACATGTGAGCTAGTAGTAAATCTGATGTCTTTTTTCACCTGTCCAATTCTTTTTTAACATTTAACAGAGTGATGACTCCACCTTGCTGGAAGCCAGGAAGGAGTGTTTCCAAAATCCTAGATGGAGCGATTCTCTCCACGCCTCAGTTCTTAAACAGGAAACTTGAAACTTTCTCCATATTTTTTTTTACCTATAGTTTTATATTTTTAATATTCTTATTATGGACATTTTACCTGTATTTATTCTCCATATTCTAATCCCTTCATCTGACATTTTCTTATTTAAAAGATCCTTTTCTGCATGAATAGTTCTAAAACTATTAACGTACAATTGCAGGCTCATGTTTCCGGTTTTGGCTAGGTTTACTGAGGCTCAATTCTAGGACTATGTTAGTCTCCTCGAGTCCAGAACACAATCAATGTTTTCCTCTTCCTTCAGTTTGCTTTTGCTCCTTTCTTCCACTCAGGCCTGGGCTGACACCTTCCAGAATAAAGTATTGCCATATGCAGTCCCATTATGCCCTTGTCTGCAGAACAGCCATTTATCGATGCCATGGTCATGTTGGCCTGCTAGCCACAAACCACCAGGTTAGCATCCCCGACACAGTTATAGCTTCATTCTTGCTGATTGGCTCCTATCACAGTAAAATCCACATCTCAGCTTGGCTCTCACAGCTACCCATGTCCCTGTAGCCTGTTACCTATGGGACTCAAACTGCCTACACTGAACATAAGACTTGCCAACTGTCTTTATTTCTCTAACTGGTCACATGGAATATTTTCCCCATCCTTTTACTTGAAGCCTATTTGCATGGTTATGTTCATAAAACTTGTTTCTTGTGATAAAACACAAAGTTGAATGTGGTCTTTTTAATCTAGTGTGGAAAATGTGTTCTCTTTCACTTTCATTACTTTTAACTTTTATTCTCCTGGCTTTTTGAAACACAGTCTAGCTCTTTAGCCCAGGCTGGACTAGAACACATTATGTAGCTTGGGTTGGTCTTGAACTCATGACAAATCTTCCTACTTCAGCCTTACATTTAGTAAGATTGGGTATGAGCCACTGTGTCCAGCAGCTTTTAATTGTGTTGCTTAAACTATTTGTATTTACTATAATTATTGATTTTTAAAAAACAGGGTTGTTTGAGGAATACTGCAAGAGGCAGCAAGGTAGGCAATGAAAAGAGTACTGCCCCTGGCCAATTATCAACACATTTGGCTTTGTTTCTAGCCGTCTTCCTGTATTAATCCTCTCAATAACCGTGTCTGGGTGGGTTGGTGTTTTCTTTTCTCTCTTATTACCCTTCCTTCTTTGGGGATCAGTTAATTTATCATATTTGACATTTGGTTGCCCATCTCACCTGTCAACTTTAGTTTCCCCTCTTGCATATCTGCATGTACTAGTGGTTACTATAGAAGTTAAAATAAATGCCTTTGACTTTCGATACACATATTTCAAAACTATTTCAAGAAAATATAAACAAATTAATAATTATCTATTTTGTTTTTTGTTCTTCAGACTGTGTTATTGATGACTGTAACTTGGTTTGTACAGATGCACTATAAACGATCTTGGATACTTTTGCCTTAAAAAGCCCGTTATCTAAGAGAATTAGTATTCTGTGTGGCAAAAGTATGAATACTTCAAAGCTTATTTTATTGACTGACCTATTTGTGTTTTATATTATTCTACCATTGCTTCTTACAGAACAAGACTATTTGTTGATATTTCTTTTTGTAATTTAAAACTTCTCTTAATTATTTTTGACTCAATAAGTCTATCAGTAGTGGATCTTTTAACTGTTCTGACCAAAAATATCTTTATTTAATCTTAAGTTTTGAAGACTATTTTTAGTGGACTAAAATTCTGAATTGACATTGTTTTATAGTAGGTTTTGTTTTCTCTTATTATTTAAAAAAATCTGAGGTCATTATTTTGTGGCCTCCACTTTTTTCTGCACAGATCCCATAGAAAAAGATATATGGAAAAGAAGACAGCTTTATAGTATGTATCAGACATAGAATGATTTCACTAGAGACTTCTGGAAAACTGTATGATATTAGCCTTAGTTACTTATTTATTTACCAACTCTAATCTATATTAGCTACTCTTATTATTGTTGTAATCAAATACCTTATAAGAAGCAATTTAATGGAGAGTTGATTTTGGCTAAGGTTTGAGGGTACATTCACCACAACAGCAACTGGAAACTTCTTCAAGGATACACTCAGGGGTATATCTCCTAAGTGAGTCCTAATCAGAACAAGTTAACAAGAAGAATCAACCATCATACCCTTTGCCAACTTGACACTATCACTTTTAAGCTATATCCTTCCACACCCAGCCTTGAAGACTCTTACTTTTCACACAGCAGTCTCAATGCCGTTCAAAAGCCAAGGTCAAAGTCCATCAGGGACTCAAGACAATCCCTTAACCATGAGTCCCCATAAAATAAAAGAGCCACAGATTTCTAATGTACACTCGCAGAATATGTATTCCCTTCCAAAAGGAAGAAACTGAAATAGCAAGCAAAGATCAGGTCAAAGTAACATTAAAATAAGCAGGGGAACCATCAATCCTTGCAGCTCTATATTCTATCATCTAGATGTTTGTTTGTTTGTTTAATTATTTATTTATTGGAGTGTGTGTGTGTGTGTGTGTGTGTGTGTGTGTGTGTGTGTGTGTGTTCACATGCTCATGGAATGCCACAATGTGCATGTGAAGGTTGGAGGACAACCAGCAGGAGTTTATTCTCTCCTTGCATGGGTTCCAGGGGTCTAACTCAGGTTCACCAGGCTTGACAGAAAGCCCCGTGTACTCATCAAGTCCTCTCAGCTCCCGATCGGAGGCTCATTATGCTGTCATATGGATTCAAGATATCACCCACTAAAGGGTGTCTTTCCACATCAGTCACTCCTCTTTGGAAATTCCCTCAAAGACAAACTAAGAGGTGTGTCTCCTGGGTGATTCTAAATCCAGTCTATTGGCAATGAAGAAGGCAAGATGCTGCGTATTCATCTACCAACTTGATTGGTGGTCCTGCCTGTAGTGGATCTTACTCCAGACTCAGAAAGAAGGTGTAGGTACTTGCAGTAGAAAGAAGCAGAGGAGAGAGTGTGGACTGGCCTGTTTCCTGCTCTCTGGTGGCACCTTCATTTTCAGACATATTTGGCACATTAGATCTTGATGTTACTGAGAGGAGAATTCTTAGCCTCCCTTCCTATTGGGTTTCCCAGCACTGCACCCAGGTTTAAGGATTAGAAGATCAATCAACCTTATAAACAATGAGCATACATGTCAGACAATACTTCTTTATTCCCCTCCAAGGTCATATCCACTCATGTAACAGCATAGTTTGATCTATTAATTGCCAAAGAAGTTAAATTCACCAGACCGGTTGGAATTTTCTTCTTTCTTCTTCTTCTTCTTCTTCTTCTTCTTCTTCTTCTTCTTCTTCTTCTTCTTCTTCTTCTTCTTTCTCTCTCTCTCTCTCTCTCTCTCTCTCTCTCTCTCTCTCTCTCTCTCTGTGTGTGTGTGTGTGTGTGTGTGCCTGTACAAGCCTTTGGAACTCAGGAGTTATAGGTAAATGTGACTTGCTGGGAACTGAATTAGGTCCTCTGTAAGAGCAGTACTCTTCTTTTTTTTTTGGATATTATATTTACATT
Organism: Rhabdomys pumilio; assembly: GCA_030674055.1. Classification (NCBI taxonomy): domain Eukaryota; kingdom Metazoa; phylum Chordata; class Mammalia; order Rodentia; family Muridae; genus Rhabdomys; species Rhabdomys pumilio. The sequence goes on along the minus strand of JANHMN010000013.1, from coordinate 34,665,029 downwards.
TCAGATTTTATCCCCTTACCCCATTCCCCCCACCACCCAGGAACCTCCTATCCCATTTCCCCTCCTCATGCTTCTATGAGGATGTGCCTCCACCCACCCCCCTCTCCCTCTCAACCCCCCCCATTTGGTGTTCAGCCTTCACGGGATCAAGGATCTCCTCTCCAACAAGGCCATCCTCCCCTACATGTACAGATGGAGTCATGGGTCCCTCCCTATGTGCTCCCAGGCTGGTGGTTTAGACCCTGGGGAGCTCTGGTTGATTGGTATTGTTGCTCTCCTCATGGGGACACAAATCCTTTCAGTTCCTTCAGTCTTGTCTCTAACTTCTCCATTGGGAAACCCTTGATCAGATCAGTGGTTAGCTGTGAGCATCTGCCGCTGAATATGTCAGACTCTGGCAGACCTCTAAGGTGACAGCTATATCAGGCTCTTGTCAGCATGTACTTCCTGACATTCACATCAGCATCTACCTTTGGTGACTGCACATGGGATGGATACCCATGTGGAATGATCTCCAGATGGCCTCTCCCACACTTTGTCTCCATATATGCTCCCTTGAGTATTTTGTTACTCCTTCTAAGTAGAATCAAGGCATCCACACTTGGTCTTCCTTCTTCATGAGCTTCATGTGGTCTGTGAGTTGAATCTTGGCTATTTCAAGCTTTTGGGCTAATATCTGCTTATCAATGAGTAGATACCATGTGTGTTCTTTTGTGATTGGGTTACCTCACTCAGGATGATATTTTCTAGTTCCATCCATCTACCTAAGAATTTCTCAAATTCATTATTTTTAATAGCTGAGTAATACTCCATTGTGTAACTCGAATGGCAGAGAAGCACCTTAAGAAATGCTCAACATCCTTAATCATCAGGGAAATTCAAATAAAAAAAAAACCCTGAGATACCACCTCCCGCCAGTCAGAATGGCTAAGATCAAAAACTCAGGATGTGGAGAAAGAGGAACATTCCTCCACTGTTGGGATTGCAAGCTGGTACAACCACTCTGGAAATCAGTCTGGCGGTTCCTCAGAAAATTGGACATAGCATTACCTGAGGATCCAGCTATACTACTCCTGGGCATATACCCAGAAAATGCTCCAACGTATAACAATGACATATGCTCCACTATGTTCATAGCAGCCTTATTTATAATAGAAAGAGCAGTACTCTTAACCACTATGCTATCTCTCTTGCCCTGATGATTGAAATTAGCAATGTTAATTTCCATATAACTTGATCTTACTATAACTTTCAAATAAGATTTCGAGACTTAGACTTTATCTAATGGTTATATTATTTTCAGCCAATGATGATAAGGCGGCCACCAACAGTTATTTGTTACATCTGTGGCCGTGAATATGGGACCAAATCTATTAGCATCCATGAGCCACAGTGTCTGAAAAAATGGCACAATGAGAACAATCTGTTGCCTAAAGAACTCAGGAGACCAGAACCAAAAAAACCAGAAGTCAGAACCATTACTGGTGAGTCCTAACAAGAGGGGTTGGGGGAGAGAGTGAGTTCAGAGATTCTTTTTTTTTTTTTTATTTTTCTAGTTTGAACATCACTTACTATCTTAAAAGAAGTCAAATTTGATTTTTAAAACACATCCTGATAAGCCCTTAGAAATAGTGATCATGGGAGTGTTCACGGATTTTGTTTATTGTCTTGCTTGTTCTTTGACTATTAGTGTTTGTTGTCTTGCTTGTTCTTTGCCTATTTACATCTATTGTATTGCTAGTTCCTCAACCTAGAACTGACCTTAATACTCGCATGTAATTAAAATGATATGAAACCAAAAAGGAGGAGGGGCGATGGGATAGGGGGGTTCTAGGGAGGGAAAATGGGGAAAGGAGATGACATCTGAAATATAAATAAATAAAATATCCAATAAAAAATAAAAAATAAAAAAATTTAAATTTTTTAAAAAGTCAAGTTTGATTTTTAAAACACATTCTGGAATGTCTGTCCAGTGGTGTCTTCAGATGCTGAGACATAGAGATGTTTTGTCCTGTCAACACCTAGTGTGAGGGACCCATGAGAATTTACCTTTTTTTCTAAATGATTTTTGTATATTATCATGCATGTTATTTTTAAAAACACAAAGCTTAAAGACTTTTGAGGATATTGACAGACTTGTTTCATTTATAAATGTGTCTTGAGTACCAAACTCAAAATGCCCACCAGGTCAAATAGTCAGGTCACAAAATTGCAAAACGTGTTTCTTGTCTGAACAAAGAGGGGAGATGCCCCCATCCAGCTGCTGATGTCATTAAGAAACTTAGCCCAAGAGAGTTATAATTTTGAATGAACAAAAAGAGAACCAGAAAGCTAGACATCTGGATGAAATGTTCAGATTTTTATTTTTTTTATTGTTGCAATCAGTATTACAAGGTGCTATTCACCCCAAGTGAAAGAAAAACTGTACATTCTCAGGAGAGGGTTCCCAGAGTGCTATGTTTCCTCAGAATATGAACAGAGTTAAGAGAAGAAAAAAATACATGTCAAATTATATAGGTAGATATAATGTACATAATTGCCATGCAAACTCAGTCTCAATTATCATATTTCTATCATTGATTTTTTTTATTTGATTTCCTCATTCTTTAAGGGATATTTGATTTTAAGAGAAGCATATTTCAATGTCCTTTTCCTGTGCAGTCATAGCTACTATGCAGGCTGTTTATCATTGGCTAGTGTGATCTGAGAAACTGACAGTGCACTGAGTGAAATCAAGGTTGTTATAAGTTCGAGGTACCACTGAAATCCAGCTATTCACAGTTCATGGCAAGAAGGGACTTAAAGGTTGAAAGGAATTTGGAATGAATATACTGGGGCTGGAGAGATGACTCAGAGCTAAAGAGCCTTGAACTGCTATTGGCAGAGGACCCAACGTTCTGTTCCCAGCATACACATGGAAGCTCACAACCATCCATAGCTCCAGTTCTAGGACATCCAACACCCTCTTCTGATCTCCTTCGGCATAATGCACACATGTGGTATACATACATACCTGCAGGCAAAACACCTATACACATATAAAATAAAATAAAATAAAATAAAATAAAATAAAATAAAATAAAATACCGAACTATCCACCCATGGAAATCATAGCATTTGACTCTAGAGAGACTACCTAGAACTTCTGACTTGGCACACAAAATAATCTTCCCTAATTCTCTGTATCACTTTTTCTACTTGATCTTTATCATTGGCTAGAAGAAGTAGGAATGATGATGGGCAATCCCTGGGGCATGTGGGGAGCTCACTGTTTGCCACTGTTGGCAGAACGAATGGGTAGATCTGTTTCACTTGCCTTCAGTTTTCCTCTTGGCTTCATGCTACTTTTATCTCTGAAGGTGCCTTTCTCCTCTATGTAAATAAAATTGGCATCCCCCCCCCCTCACACACTTAGTGCAATACTTCTTTTTCTGGCTCAACAGTCAGAGGCCTATGCAGAAACATTGCAGTGCAAAAGTCAATGTTATCCTTTGCTCTACAGTTTTCAAAGCACTCAAAATGCACATTCATGTGCTGGAGAAATGGTTCAGTCATTACGTACACGGATTGCTCCTGCAGGGGAGGGACCTGAGTTCATTTCCCTGTACCCATATCTGTCAGCTCACAATCACCAGTAACTCCAGCTTCAACATATCCAACATCTCTGGCCCCCACAGGCATATGTATTAATGTACACACACACACACACACACACACACACACACAATTAAAAATAAAAGCAAATCATTAAACACACATTCATAACCTGTATAATAGTGATACTTGCTTTATCTAAAGGAGAAATATCAGGCTGCACAAGATTGAAATCTCTATTAAAAGCAGGCACGCCAAGAATCTAAAGGATTGTTATGGTTGTGTGAACCATTAACATAGAAATCATGGATGTAGCCTAGTGTTTAATGGAGTAACATACACTGGCCAATGATAAAAACAGATCCATTTTGAGTGCCTGGCCACATTTGAGGGACCTATTTTCAGAGATCTTAGGGCATAGTCAGTTTAATGTACTAAAATCATTCTATTTAAATAAGGCTTATTAAAGTTAAGCCCCACATTGTTCCTCTAAATAAAGCCATATGCTTTTTCTCTTCCGTGTGCCAACAAAGAAGATCACACATTTCTTAGCTCTCTTTTTGTTTGATTAAGGGCACTTCCTCCCCTCAGCTTATTTTGTTTGCATTCTTTACTTTAATTAGTTAAAGAACGTCTGTGGTTATGGCCATGAAAAGATGATGTGTTTTTAGAGTATAATTCATCTTACATTCACTCTCAGTTGTCAGTTTGGGTCTCTGAAAACATTCCAGGGAAGTATTGCATAAAAGGAAAATACAAACACGCGTTCTTTTTCCACTGTAAGCTTTATATTTATAACCAACAGAAAGAACTCCAAAAGTTATATTTGCAAGATAACAATGTGTAAGCAAAGATGTTAATAATTAGCAAAGAATGCGTATCATAAAAAGAAACTATATCTTTCTCTTTTTAATATTCAAAGCAAAAAAAAAGCCTCCAGTTCACAGCTGAAAGAATGTTCAACACTATTATTTATTTATTAAGTTCTGACAAAGTCACATGATTTGCCTAAAAACACCAGTCAAATGGTATTCCCTGTGACTGTTTTCCATAAATAATAGATTATGGTTTCCGAGATTGTAAACTAACCCATTTTCTTCATATATAAAAGGGAAAGTAAAATAAGGAAAGTAAAATGGTAAAATGGGTTAATGAATAATATATATAATTAATGAATAATATATATAAATATATATACATTTACAATATAAGAATGATATATAATATATATATATCATTATATACACCATTGTATATATAATATGTGTTACATATATTATATATAAATACCATTTAATTTTTTTCCTCCTTCTTCCCTGTCTCTTTGCAGCCAAAGGGTTCTATGATCTTGACGCCTTAAACGAAGCTGCTTGGACCAGTGCCCAGAGCCAATTGGTTCCCTGCAATGTTTGCGGGCGGACCTTCCTGCCAGACAGACTAATTGTTCACCAGCGATCTTGTAAACCCAAAGCCGCCAAGTAAAGCCCTTTCCTCAGCACCGAGTGTTATAGGAGTAAATGCCTTCCAATCTGAGGGCGAAGAGATGGAAAGGAGAGGAAGCCAGGAGAACTGGAGTTGATGGAGCACTGGCCCAGCCCGGAGGAACCAGCTCTGTATGGAAGTGGCCAGGTTCTTTCCAGCTATTAGGGGACCGTGTCACACTTTGTGTCGGGAGGAATTACTAGCAGGCTGCTTCTTATCAGAGCTGGGAGTTTTTTCCAAAAGGACATTTCTCAGGCAATTGTTGCCAGATTTCTCTCATTCTGGTTTCCTCAACAAGGTTTTGTACCTCAGAATGAGGCTTGTGTCTGGTGAACAGAGGCTTATAAAGGCAATTTGAGGCAATTCTAGGTTGTAGGCAGTGCAGACTTCCGTCCTCATCCTTTGCTTTCTGACTCAGGGGTGCTTCTCACTGACTGAGAAGTTTCGTTTTCTTGTAGAATCATCTGACAGGATAAATTAACTTAAAAGGGCTGAAGATGTTAGTAGTATTAAAACTGTATTTAGCGCTGTTTCTAACAGCAAGAATTGCTGTTTCTAATAGCACGATATCGCCTAACCAATAGCATCAGCCTCACGTGTCAGGAGACCTCTGTAATACAATTCATCAAAATGGGTGGAGGCGAGCTCCTTCCTCCCGTAGAGGTCTAGCAAGGGTTCTTTGGGTTTTATAGTTTGTTTGTTTATTTATTTATTTATTTATTTAGTAAAAGCCTGCCAGGAAGATCTGTGCCTCCCTGCCCAGACCCATGCACCCTAAGTAGGCTGTGAAAGAGCTTTGTATTTTTTGAGACTTTGAATGTGTTTTAATCCAGGAAGTGCTCTCCTGGAAGGAGGCCTGGGGCCAGAGAGGTGCTCTGCCCAGGAAACTCTGCTCTCCTGGGCAGAATTGGCTTTGCCTAGACTCTCAGCATTCTACTTGGGATCTTTGTTCCTGATTGGGCTGAATTCCAAGACCATGAAGATCCACTGGGTTCCTGCAGTCCTTCCCTCTTCCAGCTCACCAAGGGCAGCCAGTTAGAAATCACAGGCAAATTCATTCAACCTTCTATTTTGGTCCCACATTCTACTTATTATCTGGGGTTGGGTTAGGGTAATTGTGCCAATCACTCTGTTTTCTTTTCTGTTTGCTAAAAGAGCAAGAGATTTTTTTTCCCTAAAGTCTAGAGATACTCTGAAGCAAGACTCTTATGAAATGGTTGGCAACTAATGACTCCACTTAATGATAGTTCCATTCTTTCAGCTTGCTAAGCTAAATGATGGAAGGTAGCATAGTTAGTTGAGTGTACTGGGTGGGGGGTGGGGGTCCAGGAATTGTGCTAAGGGCTTTGTATACAGCAACATATGTGCATCTCATATCAGCTCCACAAATTGATGGAATTATGTTTATTTTGCAAATGAGAAAATCCATACTTGGACTAAACAGCTAACTTGGGGTGGCACGAAGATTGAGGTAAGCAACAAAATAAAGAAATAAACAGTACTAGCTGAGCTTTCAGGCCAGCTATAATTTGTTGCTGTTTATGACAGATATCAGCGTCGATACAATTATCCACACAGACATAAATGCTCTGACAAAGGTGACATTTCTCCCACAACATCTAGGAACTAAGGCAAACAAGAATCCTGGCCCCTTGGCATTCTCCTGCTTATCTAGGTTTATCTTAGGCTGAGGTGAAAACAAAATTTAGAAGTAGACCACCACGTTACAGGTTTTGAAAATTACTTTAGTATTTTGCTGATATTGAGGGAATAAGTTGGGGAGGGGGAGTGGAGAGGTAGAGCAAACATTCTGGCCTCGTCTTTGAAAAGAGTTGCAACTAAGCATCACAAGGAGACTCGTGGGCACAGCCAAATAACAGCAGCTTCACCTATGTGAAATAAGCCTCTGAGTTCCTGAAGTGTTTGTTAACGAGGGGCTCTTCCACGGATTATTAGCACATCCTAGGAGAACTGTGAACGGGCTTGAAAAATCCATCAAGGAATTTACTGTGGAGAATTCACATGGGGTTCCAGCTGAGCTCGTCCTCAAATGTTCCATAGAGTTAAACATGGAGAAAGAAAGTTCAGTTGTGATGACGTCATCCTCAAGTTTGTTCCGTTATGAAGGTAAATTATCAAAACCTTGCCATGTGTAGGCATGAGCTCACCAGCTCTTAGCCAGCTACCCCTTCACCTCTGAGAGTTCACATCTGTTGAAGATCTATGCAGTTCTCAAAAGAAAATCATTGAACAATGGCTGGCACCTCCACAGCTCATGAATTTGAACCTTATAGTTTCCATATAAATCCCCTACATGATAAAGAATAGTAGATGAAGCTACACAGAACTCCCCATTGACCCAGGTAAACTATTGGTGTGAAATCTAATGCCATTAAAAACACCGACACTAATACAATGCCTTCTTTACTCTGTCACCTGCTGCAGTACACGCTTTATCTTAATTATCCTCTGGGAGGTTACCAGGATGCTCCTTTACATATTGAATCTACATGAAAGTAACAAGTTATGACATACCAAAAGACAATGAATGGCAAGGGTGTTGTGACGGGCATTGCTACTATGTATAAGCACTTAAATATTTTATATCCATTATGGGGGCTCTCCAGGTAGCTACATCATAGTATTTTTGTAACAAGTATTTCCAGATGATGTTTCCAAGTGACTCTGTTGAATCACTTTAGTTTGAGGAACATGGGTTTCTTGGTAGAAAAAAAAGAAGCTTGAGTTTCTTTGGAGCTTTGAGAAAGGAAGAGAGATCAGAAATTCAATCTCTTCTGCTTCCTAAAAGCAGGCCTTGGACTTTCTGTTCTTGTCTCCTTCTGGTATTAATTTCTTCTTTTTTTACTTGGGTCTAACACCAATTAGAATGGCTTGAATCTCATATCGTGTCAAAGCAGGAAGCTTAGCCCTTTCCTTCCGCTACTCTTAGAGGTCCTTCCCCTAGTCTGGCAGCAGGCCATCTTTCCTTATCACTTGCCTTTCATACAGATTCCATATCTGGTCAGTACAAACAGTTGGCCCCACCCTCTCTTCTTATCAAGAGATAAAAAGTCAGGTTTTCCCTGAACTTGGAAGAAATATCACAAATGAAAAGCAGTCAGGCTTCCAGGAGAGGCCAAATTGGCTGGAATTTAGGAAAAACTCTGATACAGAAAAAAAAACAAAAAACAAAAAACAAAAACCCTCTGATACAGGATGGTACTGGGTTATTCTTTAAAATCGTGTTAGAGAAATACTCAACTAGATACCCTCAAAGACAAAAATGGAATGAAGTCTCTTGCTCTTACATCCAAGTAGACTTGGTTCTACAATCACACGAAGACTTCATTTGAATGGTTTTAGTCTCATTGTTATCATCTGGGACACAAAGGAAGATGAACATGTCAGAGACAGGTGCTTTGTCCCATGATTCCACTATGTCTCTCTGGAAAGCACAACACTGAATTAAAATGGTGATGATAACTACAAAGAGATAAAATGAGAACAGACACAGGTTTCCCAGAGCCAGGTTCTATTGCTGATTCACACTGAGCCACTCTATTGGTCTAGGTAGTGACTGAGATGTCTTTTAGTTAGCAGAGCGTGTATGATGCTAAACCTTGAGGATGCCAATACCATAGTATCTAAAATGACTTTTCTCCTGTTTTGATAGAATACCATGACAGAATGCAACTTAGGGGTGAAAGGTTTTATTTTGACTTACAGTTCCATCATATTAAAGAAGGCGTGGTAGCAGGAGCCTGTCTAGCCAGTCTGTTGCATTTTGTCTGTACATAGGAAACAGAGAATATCAAAAGTCAGAGCCAGGCTATAAAACCCCAAATCCTACCCCAATGAGATATATACTTCCTGCAGCAAGGATCTACCGCCTATAGGTTCCATAATCCACCCAAACAGTATCACCAACTGGAGGCCAAGTGTTCAAACTCATTAACCTACTGGGGACTTTTTACAAAAAAGCCACAGCCTATGGCAAAGGGACTTTAGAGGTGTGATTAAAACTATTATGGACCTTGGATGGGAAGACTGTCCTGGATTCTACTGGAGACACTACATCTAATTACATGAATCACTAAGAGTTAAAAAGCAAGAAGGCAAAGAGATGGATGAGAGAGACAGAAGCATAAGGATTTAGCTCCCATTGCAGGCTCTTAGGCATAAGGAGCCATCTATAAGATCTAAGGCATATGGGAGCTAAGGGCTAGCGAGGAAATGAACTTAAGTCCTACATCTATGTTAAATTGAATTATTCAGAAAAGTTATAAATAACCGAGGAAACAGATTCTCTCCCAGAGCCTGTAGGAAAGGATACGATGTTGCAACATCTTTTTTAATCAAGAGAGCTCAGGCTTGGATTTCTAACTCTATTGAACTGTATGAACATTTGTGTTGTGTAAGCCACTAAGTTTATAGTAATTTGAGATGGTGATAACACAGTCAAAAAAACAGAGCACATTTACAGTGGTTTGCATAAGGCTTCCCTCATAGGCTGCTGAGAGTCACCAATTGTTATTCCGAGTTGGTGACTCTATTGGAAAGAGTTAGGTGCAGGCTTACTGATAAAAGCACGACAGTGGGGCTGGATACTGATCATAAAAAGCCTCTCTGCCTTCAATTTGCTCTTTCTCTGCATCCTGCTTGAATTTAAAAATTTGAGCCCTTCAGCTTCTCAGCTTTCCTCTCCTCACTGTGCCTGTCACTTGCCACCATGCTTCTCCACCATGACGGGCACTCACTCCTCTGGAACTGTAAGCCTAAAGAAACTCTCCCTTAAGTTTCCCTGGCCATGATGTTTTACCACAGCAACAAAAGTAACATATAACATCCATGTGGCATAAGGTAGAATCTCGTGTTAATCAGAGAGGTACAGCTCTTAAGCCCACAAAGCTGAATGGACATTCCATTGCTGGAACTACTAAAAGACAACTGAAGAGCACTTCCTGGGGCAGATAGCCCAGTAAATACTGAATGGGTGAACCGGCAAAGCAATCTGAAGTATAGAGAGGGCGTGAATTCACTGATTGATAAACTATCACGTAGTAAGTTGACTTTCAGCACTTTCAGCACTTCCGTCTCCTTATTTTGAAACCTCTTCCCTCTGTGACCCCTTCATAGTCCTCATTAGTGTTCCCACTTTAACCATACACCCCACAATTGCCCAGACTTTGCTTTCTGTTGGACCAAAAAGTAAATACTCCGTGCCGCAGATATTCTTCTGTATGAGTTATTTTTATGTACCTGTAAACTAAATATCTAGCAAAACAACTTAAGGATTTATCTGGGCTCATAATTTCAGGGGACCTTCAGGGTTCTGAATGCAGAGTGAACAGAGTTTGTGTCCTTACACGTAGGAAGCAGAGAGAGTGACAAGAAGTGTCCAGGAGCAGGCACTGACCCTTGGTGAACAGCTTCTTGCAGCGTGACCTACATCCAGGTGTTCTGAGATTTCTAAACTTCCCAAAATACCCTCACTAGCTGGGAACCTGCACTTTACCAATTAAGACTATAGGGGCTACTTCATATTTCAATTGTAACAATCTTCCCCTCATTTCCAAAGGCTCTCATGATGATCTCATAATGAACAGTCTTAAAGGTTCCTCTGTTATTCAAAATCCCAGATTCAAAGTCACTCCTGAGTCTCAAGGCAAGCCATTCCCTGTAAACTCCTATAACAAATCCAAAATAAAATTACCTTTGGTGCAGAGAAAACATTTCTATTTCAAATGGGAGAAGTGAGGGCATGGTAAAGAAGATGGGACCAAAGCACGGCTGAAAACCAGCACGGCAAACAACAGCTCCTGTAGCTCTGTGTGTGGCACTGGGGGCGTGCAGTATCATGAGCTGACCCCAGAAAGCTTATACAGCCTCGTCTCTGATGGACTTGACTTGCTCAGCACACATAATCTCTCCATGAGGCTGACTCTACTCATTGCTTTCCTTAATGGATAACCCACATTGCTGGCATCTCTAGCAAACTGGGGTCTTCACTACAAGTTATGTTTCTACCTCACAGCTTCATACATTGTCTTCTCAGGGTCTACCTACAGGAATCCTCATCCTAGCATAGTGCTGAAGTTATTATTTCTTCTTTTGAAATGTGTGCCAAAACTTCTCTGGCCCTATAATTCTGCACAGGTGAAAAAAAAAAAAAAACCAGCATCTTACAGTCTGCCATCCGCTTATGCATTATTACTTCACACACACACACATTTGCAATTGCCTCTGTGTAAAGAGTACACAGTAACTCTCTCTTCTCAGGAGATCTTTCAATTGAGTTTACACGTTTATTCCTGAAACCTGTGATGAGTGGTTTCTAGCCAATTCCTGAGATGTTTTTGAGGCATCTTTTCTACTGTCTCAGCGCAAAGTGCTTGCCTTTTAAAATTACATCCTTTACCCCGCCCCTACCGTGTGTGTGTGTGTGTGTGTGTGTGTGTGTGTGTGTGTGTGTGTGTGTGTGTGAGAGAGAGAGAGAGAGAGAGAGAGAGAGAGAGAGAGAGAGAGAGAGAGGTTGTATAACAGTCTCTTCCTAGATTAAACTCATCCATCTTAGAGGGAAGCTCCTTAAGACACAGGCTATGGTGTTTATAGGGAGGTAAAACAACAAGATATTCTAAGGGGAGGTAAAACATTCCATCTTGTAGGGAAACCTGTTAACCTTAGGAAGTAAACATCTCACTGGTTTTAGGAAGTCCCTGAAACTGATCAAATTCATCATAGCACATATATATGACATTTCTCATTGCTGTGACAAATATCCCCAAGAGAACAAAGGAGAAAAGATTTATTTTGGCTCACAGTTTCAGGTATTTCACTCTATTGTAAAGGGGGAATCATGGTGAAGCAGAGCAGTTCACAACATGGCATTCAGAAGTTAGAGAAAATGGCAAAAAGAGGTCTAGGGATAAGGTACCCTCAAGGACTGAGTCTGAAACATGCTTTCTCCAGCTAGTTACCATCCCTAAAAATCCCAAGTAGTCCAAAAACCTTCCAAAAATAATGCCATCAGCTGGAGCTCTAACTTTTAACCCAGGGGTTTGGAGGTGGTGGACATTTCATCTAAAAGACATTAAAAACCATCCATCTTTCCTAGTCAGATCTTCACATTTTACTACCTGTCTCTCAGTTTTTAAGGTGTTGATTTATAGAAACATCTTTATTAAGCAGTCCCCAGAGAATCTGTTGAGTGCATTATTTCATCAATATGATTGAGGTACTTTGTTTGTTTGTTTGTTTGTTTGTTTTTCAAGACAGGGTTTCTCTGTGTAGCCCTGGCTGTCCTGGAACTTACTCTGTAGACCAGGCTGGCCTCGAACTCAGAAATTACCTGCCACTGCTTCCCAAGTGCTGGGATTAAAGGCGTGTGCCACCACTGCCCAGCGATCGAGTTACTTTAAAAGAATGTTCATAGTAACATTGAGTGTTGAGCTGGGCATCATGGTGCACTCTTGCAGTTCCAGCTAGAATTCTGAAAAGGCAGAGCCACTGCTAGTCTAAGGCCATCCTGAACTTTATAGTGAGTTCCTAGGCTGCAGTAGGAGACCTTGTCTCAAAAGAACAAATAAAGAAAGAGATGAGGTTGTGTACTGGCTTTTTTTGTGTGTCAACTTGACAGAAGCTGGAGTTATCACAGAGAAGAGAGCCTCCCTTGAGAAAATGCTTTCATGAGATCCAGCTGTAAGGCATTTTCTCAATTAGTGATCAAGAGGGGAGGGCCCGGACCATTGTGGGTGGTGCCATCCCTGGGCTGGTAGTCCTCAGTTCTATAAGAAAGCAAGCTGAGCAAGCAAGGAAAGCAATCTAGTGAGCAGCATCCCTCCATGGCCACTGCATCAGTTCCTGCCCCCAAGTTCCTGCTCTGTGTGAGTTCCTGTCCTGACTTCAGCAATGTGGAAGTATAACCTGAATAAACCCTTTCCTCCCCAACTTGCTTCTTGGACATGATGTTTTGTGTAGGAATACAAACCCTGAGTAAGACAGGTAGGTATAGGAGGAGAAAGAAAAGCAGAGAGAGAGAGAGAGAGAGAGAGAGAGAGAGAGAGAGAGAGAGTTATAGAGTTATATCTTTACCTAAAGCAATTAAATCAGGAATTTAGACAAATACTGAGATGATGTAAAGAAAGCATGAAGCCAGTATTATTATTTACTGTTAATGTACTTTTCACCATAATGTAGACCTCTGCAGACTCCAGAGTAAAGGCATGTCTGACTGTTGGAATATCCATTTACAGCCTGTGTTATCATAAGGTATTTAGTATAACAAATAACCCCAAAACAGAGAAATGGCTTAAAATAAGGCCCAGGCTTATTTCCTGTTCTAAACAGAGCACTGCCCAAGAAGGCACTTTATTAAGGTATGTCTCTTTCAGTACAAGGAATATCTGTTTTCTCCATTCAACTAGGTGGTCTCAGAAGTTGTCCTGAGATAAGGGCCTCTTCTTTCAGTCTACCAAAAGCAGAAAAGTGTAAAAGCCATGTTAAGCCATGTCTAGGGGAATATTAACCATTCCTCCTATTCACTAGCCAACAAACAACACAACACAGCACAACAACAAAACCTGAGTCATACGACTGCATCTACGTGCAAGGAGGCTGGGAATCAAGTTCTAATTGAGACAGAAGGGAGAGAAGATGAACAGAGATCTGGGGGAGCAATTAGTCATCCCTATCATGTATTTACGTGTAAATCAATACTTTTTCTAAAAGAAGAGAAGGAGGAGAAGAGGGGAAGGAGGGGAGGAGGGGGGAGGGGGAGGAGAGGGAGGAAGAAAGATGAACAGAAAGAGGAAGAGGAGACAAGATACTATTCTTGGAAGAGAGGTAGATAACTGGTAAGGAGGAAAATGGTAAGGCTTAAAGTTGACTACTCTTTTCACAAATAAGGCTCCTGACAGGGCACTTTTTAGAGGAAAGAAACGGTTTTTTTGTTACTTGCTTAAAGAAGCGCTACATAGGTATTTTTGATATGCAAACTTTGGCTCTGAGTTTAGTCTCACTGGGCAAAAACTAGAGGCCATTTTGAAAAGGGATGTAGATATTCACATTTATGGCAGGCAGAACTCTAATTTTGAGCAATTATTTTGAAACAAGTGGGTTTCTCATTCTCTGGCCAACACTTAACAAGACATAAATAACAACACATTGGATTATTTTTTTTTACTTCAAACTAACTTTCCAAGACCTATTGTTATATGAGAAGATACCAAGACCCCAGGATCTTGTCAGCAAGACAGACTGGGGTGAGAGAGCCTCCTTTCATTGGAATAAGAGAAGAGTAACATTCAGTTACCAAGTTTTCAACATTGCTTTTCTGCAATCTCATCTGACTTTCGTATATTTTTCTTCAAGTCCACAGCAAACGTTTGAGTTACTCTGTCTTATGAAGAGCTAGCCTGGGGTACTGAGGTATGCCACGGTAGCAAGCTTACAGCACACTCTGAAATATTGGTAGTTCAGGAACAAGAGGAAAGCATCCCTTTCTAAGAGAGGGGGCAAGATTAACACAAGGACAAACAGGCTTGGTAACCATCAAAAAGTTCTTGAAACAATATGAGGAGTAACATACGAGCAGCAATAGCCAAGGTAGATAAAGAGTTTGTGCCAGTCTTCGCACTCCTTAGAGAGGGCTTGGATTCCTGATCCCAACCACAGGGGTTCAAATCTTGAGTCCTTCTCCCCTAGCAGAGATTGGAACAGGGGCAGAGAAGATGGCTCAGCAGATAAGTCACTTGCAGCTCAGGTTCGAGGATCAGAGAACAGAGCCCATGAATCTTTATAAAAAGCAGACACCATGGTGGCCTCCTGTAATTTCAACTCTTGAGAGACAGAGACAGGAGCTCCTTGGGGCAAACTCACAAGCTAGCCTAGGAGGACAGCAAATTCCAAATCCAGTGAGAGACCTTACCTCAATAAAGAGAGCAAAGGAGAAAAACACCTGACATCACTTTGATGCCTCTGCATGCATGTCTGTATAAATACAGGTTCACCCCTGCACATGTGCCCACATACTTGTGAACACAGAGGTACATATGCATGCAAAGTGCACAAATGTGCACAATGCATAACAAAAAAAAAAGGAGAGGTGGGATGGAAAAATGATTGAAATCACCTGATGTCTGAACAGTTGGCCTCCAGCTAGTGGCATTGCTTTGGCAAGCTGGGGACCTTTGGGACTGTGGCCTGGCTACCTGAAGTGAGTTTCTGGGATCGGATCCTGAAGATGACATCTGCTTCTAACTCTTGGTTCACGGAGGTGCAAAAAGCCACGAAGTAAGTCTACCTCTATAACAGACTAGCTGCCCAACACCATGTCTCCTTTGCTATAATGAACTAATCTCCCAGAAACTGTGAGCCAAAATATATTCTTTCTCCCTTAAATGGTTTCTGTCACAGAAACAAGAAGGAAAACAAAAAAAACCTTATTTGCTCTGGTTCAGTCTATTATGTCTGTTGAAATCACTTTTGAATGTCAGTCCTCTCTAATTGCTAGTACAAAATCAGACCTTTTCAGATAGTAGGAGTATTTGGGTCCAGAAGGAGATTTAAAAAATCCACACCCCTTCTAACAATGAGGAAAGAAATTCCATATATAATAGGGTAACAGAAAAGGCTCTGGAGAGTCTACTAGTGGGCATGCTGAGTATGTGAGACCAAAAGTAAACTGGAACAGCCGGGGCCAGTATTATAGAACTCGTGTACAAGGTAGGAGAAGGGCATCAGCAATGGGAATATTAGTTGTAGCTTCATGTCTTCCAAGAACACACTGTCTGGAGGTTTGTATGCAAGTTGGATAGATTGTATGACTTGTCAGTTTCCTTTCAGGATGGTATTGGACAAGATGGCTACTGTAGAAACGTACAGGAGAAAGAATGGGGAGGTTCTCCTTTCTGGCTTTATTTCTGTCTCTCCTAATTTCCAATCCCTCACAATATTACGCCCCTTCTGTTTTCAAAGTCAGGTATTCACACAGCCTTTCTAATAAGCCCTCTGGCACCTTCTGTCCAGAAGAGGGCAGCATTTAGAAACAATCACCACAAATCACTGGGCAGCACTTACAAGCCAACCGCATAAATCACTGTAGCTCCGGCACAGCAGGGCCCGGCTAAGATTTGTTCTTTCTCTGTTTGGTTATTTATTTGTTTACTTATTTTGTGCTAGCAAACTATAAAAGAGTCTTGCATTTACTCCTGAAGTCATAACATGTGACCCTCTCATCTCTCCCTTCCCTGCCAACTTTCCGAAGAAATAACCATAAATATTTAGGGTATAGATTTCAATTTGGCTTCATAAGAAGCAACGCTTTGGCCAAATTCCTAACAAAATGTACACACAACATAAACTGTAACTGTCTAGTTTCTCTGAGCCGAAAGAACATAGCAATTCAAGCAAAACTATTTTTCTCCAAGTGTGCCTGCTTTTAGGCAGTTGGGCAAGTGGACTACTATTCTCTCCCGACCTCTTGTTTTACTCTTGAGTATAAGCAAGTTATTAGCATTCCCAACACATAGTTATTGAGTAAAAAAAAATGCTGAATGGACAACAGGGAGACATGCAACAAGGCTGGGGCATGTTGAGTTTGAGATACCTAAAAACTCAGGGATTTTTACTTCAGTGAGTGAATAAGGGTAACCACGATGTTCTAAAAAATGTTGAATTTCTAGTCATGCTTAAAGTACACTTTTGGGGAGTGACACAATGTCAGTCTGCTAGTGAACAATAGTTTACCGTTCCCCATTAAAACTTTCTTCTATGGCAAGGCAGAGGGATTGGGCCAAGGTGTTCTGCTCTGTGGAAGTAGGATACGGAATAAGGGATGAGCAAAGAGGCCCAGTGGAGGGCATGGAAGTCTTTACCTAGGCTCAGGCTACTTTGTATCAGTGGCTTTATTTCTAAACTCTAGTATAAAGCATGGTAGAGGATTAAAGGGAGCTTTCTGGACCTCCCTTAAATCCCGCTGTAGGCATACTATGTGAGGAAACATTGCCTAATTAGAGGTCACACGCCAGTCCAACATTTCAGTGGAGTAAAATGTTAGAGTCTTGCTTTCTCTCAGGAATATGATGACTGACTTACTTGCTCTGTCAATCTCCACCTTCCATCTGTATAGTCGTGTAAGTTTCCTTTTAATGATTTTACTTTTTATATTTAATTCTTAATTCACACGAACTTTTAGTTATCACACAGTAGAAATATAACTTTAATACCCAGTGAAGTTTACGATTATGACTTCAAATATCCTCTATGCAAATGGCTCCATCTGGAATGTTCTACTCTCTTCTAACCTGTATCTTCACATCAGTAGCATCGCATTAAATACCCAGTCATATCCTTAAGGTGTATTCTGATGCTTTGTAGTAAAAAGCAAGTTCTATTTTAAATGCTTTTTTTTTGAATATTCGTCATCATTTCTTCTTCCAGGCAAACTTTCATATCAAACTTGTCAGATGATATAGACAATTCTGCTGAGGTATTGGCATCTCTTGACTCCAGCCACTACTCTAGGAATTTCCAGCTTTTCCACAAGAGGAACCCCTTCCCCTTGGGGACACAGCATGGGATTTGTGTTTAAAATCATGTTTTCAATCCTAACTTCTCTCTACCCAACCATGCTTTAGCCGCGTTGTTCAGTGCATAAGTAGGAGTCTGAAGACAATAAAAAAAAATTCACATTCAGATAATTTCTGAATATTAAGAGCCTATGTTCATTTCTATGCTGCATGTTACTGAAATACTTATTTTTTCAGATGCTTTAGGAAATTCTTGCAAAGTTTCATTTTAGACCAGGAATGTAGTCTTATCACTATCTCCTTCGTATAAGCACAAGGTACAAGGGCATATGAAATTAATAGTGAACATCATTGGAAATCAATATGTAGTTAGCATGTACCTCATTTCTAAAAAAATAAAATAAAAGGAAACTAACACACTCAACAATATCTGTCTGTAAAATAAAGATAGCCCTTTAAAAATGTTTTAGTCAGTTCACTTATTCACTGTCCAAGACTAATCATATCATATGATTAATAATACATCATTGCCTTAAAATTGTATCCTGGGAAGTGTTTTCACTTAGGTTTAATGGAAAACACTTGGCGGCCACTCAGCGTCGTAGAGAAGTGGTTAGCTATTATCCTTGTTTATGAAGTAGGATGAGTTGAAAGAGTCATAGATGCTGAAGGCTAAACTCTTTTGTTTCTTTTCCGTCGGTATTTTTCCATCCAAATTGAAATTGAATCATTGACAAACGTCAGCAAGCTAAAGTTAGCTGACAAAAGAAGCCAGAGGCAAAAATTTGGACCCAGAGATGGTTCAGCAGATGGCCTGATGAAAGCGCAGAGCCCAGCAGGTGGCAATAAAGGTTCTTCTCTTCCCTCCATGTCCAGACTTCTCAGCTGTTCAGCTACTTAACCCATCATTAAGGCAAACATAATTTGAATTTTCTGTGGTCCCCTGGTTCTCATGGAACTAAGGATGAGAAGAGCCAGGGCTGGATAGGAAGAATTCGATACATAAAATATAAGCCTGGGAGCAATTCACTTTCCCACGTCACTGAGCAGACCTTTGCATAAGCAATGCGGGTGGGTATTTTGCTACCTGTACAGGCTAGCCATTGAAAAGACTATTTTGGTTGGGAGAGAGCAGTAAAATTTAATTGGAAGTACCTTTCAGCTTACTGGTTAGGTTCAGCTTATTACTTCAAAGGGAGCTCATGGAGATGTTTGAGCTACTAATGATTATTATTTTTAAAAAAATTCCCAAGTGTTTTTATTCAAAGGAGAGAGAGGGAGGGCTGAGATGCTGCCTGGGAAAGAGATATGGAGGAAGGGAGTTCTCTGGTAGGACAGAGTGGTATTTCTGGGCCATTCAAAGAAACGGAAGAGATTATCCTACGGGATGTCTCTCTTGATTTGGCCTGAGAAGAAGCAGGCATTTGTCCTAGCTAGTGGTTTTAGTTTTCGTTTTATTTTATTTCTTAAATACAGTGAGTGTAAACAAAGTACACTTAGACATATGAAGCCTCAGATTAAAAGGGGGAAAAAAACCCTAGCCTTATCTATAATTATATGTAGTGTCTTTAAGAAATGATTCGTTCTTTCTGGGGCTCAGTTTTCTGGATCCATAAAGTCGATTGGTGGCAGCACTTACCTCACAAGGTAATCGGTGTAAAGAGCTCAGAACAGTATGCTTGCAAAGAAACACTCAACTAATATTGAGTGTTATTGAAAAAAAAAACATTGGTGTTTCTATTTGTTTGTTTGTTTATTTATTTATTCATTCATTCATCCAGTATCATATATTCCCCAGGATTCCTAACAGTTCATTTAGGTCCATGTGCCTGACATTGCCATGAACACAGCAGAGGACTGAATTGGGAACTGAACCAGTATTTGCTAAACATCTTCCCACATCTGGGTATGAAGAGGGTGAGAGAAACGTGTGTAAAAGTCACTGAAATTGTAGAGCTCTTCCTACACCACAACACAGCACAAGTATGAAGGAAGATGTGGGCTTTGACTCTTTCTTTGAGTTTCTTTGAGTATTGCTGCTAGATAGTGACCAACAATATGAACAGCAGGACAACTTCTAGCTCTTGTAATTAGAATGCTTTCAGAGTACGTCCTTTGTCTTGCCATTGAAACCTCAGTGCCAAGGACAAGTGTTGGCACAGAATAAATGCTTAAGCACATTTCCTGAGAGTTCTGTATGTTTTGAATGTGCACAGCCTCCATACATTGCAGAGTATACTAGAAAGTCAAGACAAGGTCTTTGCCCTTAAGGCAAAACAAAAAGACAATTACTCCAGTCTCTTCCCTCATCCACTCTGTAAAATATGCAAATCAATGCCATTAAGGCTTCAACGAAGAAATATTATATTTAATTGCTAATTTATGAAATAGAATTTATGCATATTCAGATGCAGAGTGCTCCCCGAGGTCTGCACAAACTGAGAGAGGAAGAAAGGATATCTCAAGAGATTTAAATAAAAAGAGAGAGACCCAGGGCAGTGGTTAGTTAGATGGAGAGGCTGGTGAAATGGCTATGACAGAGCTTACATTAATTTTTATTATATTCCTCCCCTTCCTTACTTTCCTTCATTCCTTCCCTCTCTCCCTCTTTCTTTCTTCCTCTCTTTCTCGCTTACTCTGTCTGTCTGTCTGTCTGTCTGTCTGTCTGTCTGTCTGTCTGTTTGTCTTTCCTTCTGTGTGAGCCAGTGTGGCTTCTATGTAGAGGTCAGAGGATAGCTTGCATGAGCTAGTTCAGCTCTGGCTCTCCCATGTGATTCCCATGTATCACTCAGGTCATCATGCTTGAGGGCAGATGATTGAACCATTGAACCATCTTGATAACTCTGTAATAAAAAAATTTAAGCATGTAGATATGAATGCTTATGAATGTCAGCACACACACTCATGTGTACACACACATACATACACACACACACACACACACACACACATACACACACACAAATACAGCTCTCATCCTAAAGAGAATGAAATTATTCATCATATTCTCTCTTCCTGTTGTGCTTGCCATCAAGTTAAGAAGCCATGACACCGGTGGCCATAGTGCTACCCCGTGGCCATGGACATCAAAGGGGCTACACGGTGACTATACTGGCTGGTTTTATGTATCAACTTGACACAGACTGGAGTTGTCACAAAGAAAAGAGCCTCAGTTGAATGAATGACTCAATGAGATCCAGCATTTTTCTCAATGAGATAAGGCATTTTCTCAACTAGTGATCAAGGGTGGAAGGACCCAGCCCATTGTGAGTGGTGCCATCCTGGGGAAGTGTGAGGCTTTGTGCTCTATGCTCTACGAGTGGCACATCATGGACCTACTCAAAGTTTCCAAGGACAAGAGTGCTCTGGTTTATCAAGAAGAGGGTGGGCACATACATCCACACCAAGAGGAAACAGGAGGAGCTAAGCAATGTGTTTGCTTGCTGCCAGGAGAAAGGTGGTGGCCAAGGACTGATGCTTCCTACCCCAGGAAATGTTTGTGTTAAGCCCCTGCCCCCCCCCACACACAACAACCCAAAAAGAGTACCATATACTGGAACTACACTGAGTAACCATAGCCTGGGATCACAGATTTAGGTTACCCAAAATTCCATGTTCCAATGTAGAAGCATTTTCTTGACGTTTTATAGTTTAACAGAACCATGTCATAAATCAAGGCAAGTGTAAGTAAATTGGAGGGTACATCAGAGAGGTAGCTACAGACAGATGGCAGGAAACCAGTGGAACTGCTAAGTCAATAGATTCCTGTCACTTATTTTTTTTAATCAGTTAGTCACAGGATGTTAATTCTGACACACAGATGGACAGGGACTAGCTGTTCCAGGATCTAAAGCTAGCCCAAGATGAGATAATTATCTTCTAGCCTTAACATTCCAACCTCTGTATAGTCCAAAAGTTCTAATCAGTCAGTCTGTTTGGTGGCAGTTTCTTCTCAGGAGTTTTCCTTCACTGGCCCTGTTGTAGTTGAAATGTGAAATCTCCCCTATGATTCATGTGTTTGATCACTTAGTCCCAACTGGTGGTATCATTATGGAAGCTAGGTTCTGGAACCTTTCTGAGAGGGTCTCTTGCTAGAAGAAGTGGGTCTTGAGGTTTTATAGCTTGCCTCTACTTCCTGCTTTCTCACTCCTTCCTCAAAATGTGGCCAGAAATACAGTAAGACCAAGAAAAAAAAATCTCCTACATATCCACAGAGCACATCACTGCAGTTCCACAGTCTATGCCCCAGCATTTCTGCCTGGAATGTGTTTAGTATTTAAAAGTCCACTGAGAACTTTAAAGTGCCATGAGCAAAAGGGGGTGAAATTTCTTCCTTGGCTGTACTAAAAGTGGGATCATTTGCTGGGAGGTGAATTTGGTAGGAAAACAGTTAAGAGTGAACTCCTGGGACCATGAAGAAAAATCTCAGTATTTTGCAACCTTTTTCAAAAATAGCACTGAGACTCTGAAAGGAGCCTTGGAAGGAAATACTCATCTTATGACAAGCAGAAAACAACAATTCATTCTTACCAGTCAGATCCTAGCATTAAAGAAAAGTATTGGCCCCAGAATTGAATAGGAGCTGACAATCGTGTTCCATTGGGAGTAGGAAAAACAGTGAGAGATGGGTAGAGAAAGAAGTAGGAAAAAGAAGAGCAAAAAGAGGAAGAAGAGGAAGAAGAGGAGGTATTAGAAGAAACAAAAGCCAAGACAGTCAAGTATGTCAAATAGATCTGAGAATTGTGGTGAAGATAAATCACTGGATATTATTAATTGTTTATATGATTTCAAGACACAACTTACACACCATGCATGAATTTTCCTCTAAACTTGTAATGAGACATTTCTTCTTCCTAACATTCTTTTGATTTCTTATGTGTTGTCACAATGGTGTTTTTAATGACCTGACAAGGAAAGAAACAGTGTATCACCTATTCCATACCAATTGCTATGATGATGGTGCTAATTTGAAAAAAAAATCACCTGCAAAACTAATGAATACTTTTATTCAGTCTTGGCAGAGGATGAGGTTAGTTGGAACAATTCTAGGAGTACTGGTTTACAATGTAAATTAAGGCTCAGGGTCTGGGGAATGAATCTTCCAAAATGTTCTTATAACAGGGCTATTAGTTCAAGTGAGCTTGGCATGGCTTATCAGTGACCAGGCTAGTGGTCTTATAATGAATAGCTGTGACAGATCTTATAATTTATAGAGGTGGAATCTTACTTAGCCAAAAGAAATAAAAGAGGGGACATCCTAAGGCAAGATGTAGGTAGGCAATGGGTGCCTTTAATGCTACTGAGCCCCCTGAGACTGGAATCATCTAACTTAAGAGCACAACCAACAAGCATCCTTTAAGATCTCTAACATGTGTCAAGCACTGCAAAAAGACACACGTGGAAAATTTAGGAAAAATTAGAGCTCATAAACTCAGAAACATGGGGGAAAGGCAAAAGAAACAAAGTGGTGAAGGAAGACTAAAATTTGTAATTGGAAAAATGACAGCTAAAGGAGAATTCTGTGTCTATTTTGAGAAATAGCCAAGTTCCTAGAGTCATCAGCCCCATCGGGTGATTTTGTAATGTTTTGTAGCAAAAGCACATGAGACATTGAAGGGTGACTAGAAGAATCAATCTGCCCTAGATGCAGATTGTTGAATGTACATTGCATATCTATCTCTAAAACTGGGGGACTTTGAATAGGTTCATTTAAATCCTCCAGCCATTTCTACATCTGCACAATGAGATTAGTAATGCCACTTCAAAGAACAGTTGCTGAAAATTAATGAAATAACTCATGCAAAGTATGGCACACAGTCAGTGTCATTCTAAAAAAAATCATGGAGTATATATTCATATATAGCACAATGAAGGGAATATCATGGAGGAGCGTGGGAGGGCAAGCACTGCAGAAGTTAAAGGGACACTTGTCCCTGAAATATAGTCTTTGCACAAGCAACACCCCTTAGTTCCCCCATGAGTTGCAGATGGAAAAGTGCCCAGCAGAAGCAGCTGGGATTCATTCTCTCTGGACTCACTCATCCCACAGCAGACATTCAGATCAGCAAGCAGTTTTGTTCCTCTAGGGTTTACAGTTCATAGAGTATCATATTGGCTGAGAGACTGCAGCTACCTTCTAATGAAACTTACACAATTATCTTAATTTTTGCTTGGTAAGAATTTGCTGGACATGCCAAGTCTGAATAGTTTCTGATGGATGAAACAGTTTATTATTCCCTTAAAAGCTTTATAGCATTCCTTGAAAAAAGACCTTTAAACTTATTTGTCCCATGCAGGAGTTCTTGCTGCATGGGAAGAGTCTCCAGTCTAAACAACAAAAGCAACTTAGGATTTATATTTTTAAAAATATCAGATCATAATCTTCCTCTATGACTGAAGCTCTCTTTATCCCAAATGTTAAAACTACTCTTTGCTTCTAGTATAGATAAAAATACAAGAACAAGTGTGAGCCCCACTCATAATCCATGTCAGCATTGCAGGGCCCATGCATGAGTGACAAAGAAAGGCTTTTCCTTGCCCTTTCCCTTACAATTTATTGCATGTCTGACTTCTTGATTTTGAGTCTTCTCTGGACTATGAAAATAACTAAGTGGCTGCGTATTAAGCAGAGTCAAGTATCCTTTGAAAGGGTTATTTGGCTTTGACATGATCTAACTGACAGTAAATGAAAATAAAGAGAAATAATTTAACTTATTCCAAATGACAATGTGTGACAGGAGAGATCACATGTGTCTATATATCTACTCATCTATTTCTGTTTTCTGCATCAACCCTTATTTGCCATCAGACATGCCAATAGTCACTGGTAGAAGAGGTATTTGGCCTCTGCCCTCTTCTTTCTTATCTGATCGTTTTGCTATAGGTCTTCAAATTCTTATTCCATCCTCCTATCAATCTCATATGTGAGCCATGGGAAACACTGAAGGATATTTTTGGTATTATTTTTATGTGCATGACCAATTAACATAATAAAGCCCCTGGTTTTCCTAGACATGACATTGAGATAATTCTCCATGTGTCTCATGTTTCTGTATGTCTTACAGATAACAGACCTACTGCCCATTTTTCCAGATAATTTTTAAGGATGATTGTATGGTGAGTAGCCTTAGAAGATATGGTAGCTTCCTCATGAGCAGAGATCAGGGAGGTACTGTTATTGTGAAAGATCAAGGTTCCCTGAGCTTAGTATCTCTATTCTGCAAAAATCCACCATGGCTTTGGGAGCATCATGGCCCTCCTTGCACTGATCTGGAAGCCTGGGGCTCTACTACCAGCACAGAAATATTTTTCCTACTAATGTGTGCAGTAAGCTCTTCACCTCTAATTAGGAACCTATATCTTCTTCCAGTAGTCATAACACTGTCACATTCAATGGACTTGCATGTAGGCTAAAATTGTAGACTTTCCCCACTTCTGGGTGTACAATTCCAAACTGAAAATGATCCCAAAATATCTTCTGATGTACAAAATCCATGGCAACAATCTTCACACATCGACCAAGGCAAAACCACAAAGGGTCTCTCTGTCTCTGTCTCTGTCTCTGTCTCTGTCTCTGTCTCTCTCTCTCTCTCTCTCTCTTTTCAGAAACAATCTTGTTACTAGTATACAAAAATAGCTGCATTTAATTATGCTCCCTTAAATTCTTATTCTGGAGCCCTCTTAAGATGTGCCAAAAAAGCATTCAACCCTTAAACCACTTTCTAAATGTTATCATATACCAAGGATTAAATTGCTATAAATGACTAGGGCTATTTGTGTTTAGCAAGAACATGAAATGTATCTGTGCTCCCATTGTAAAGACCAGCTACCCAACCTGGCTCATTCATTTATCCAGATAAGCTTATGTGTTAAGGTTAAAAAATATTTTTCACAGACATGAATAAAACAGGTGAGTTTCTTGATTTTAAGTAACTTGCCTATTAATGGCAAGGAAAATATTAAAAATTATTATATAAAATATTTCACAAGTTATGAATACTAGAAAGCTACAAAGAAAATAAATGCTCAGAAATACTATAGAAACATATTATATAGGATAGATAATTTTGGTATTTTTTGTCTCAAATATCAAAAGTTTTGTAGATTAACAGTACTACAAACCATTTTTCCACATGTTTGTGTGTGTACCTATATGTGTATCAAGCAAACAAAGAGGAAATAAAGGCTAAATCAGGGAGTGGTGACAAATGCCTGTAATTCCAGCACTGGGGAGTTGGAATCTGGAGTCTCTGAGGATCAGGGTCATACTTGATTACATAGTCGGTTTGAGACCAGCCTAGGAATATATGGGACCTTGACTCAAAAAAAAGTTGCAAAAGAAAGAAAAAAGTAGTAAAATATATGTTCTTTATAAATTTACCCAACTAAAATAACACTTCCCTTGAGTAAAGTGGGTTTGGAAAAGGATTCTTTCTCCAGAAAAAGAAAACATCGTTCCATTGACAGTCTTGGAGAAGAACGATTTGTTGGTTACTACATGGGAATTAGAAGCTGGAGAATCTGAAAACAGAAGAGACAATCTTCGTGTCCCAAAGCAGCAAAGTACACTTAAATACAGAAGATTCTTTCACTTTTCCCAGCAATGTTTGGACCATACTCAGATGACTGAAGCCTGTAATGACAAGCATTTAACATAATAATTATAAGACAAGCCCATACAAATGTGAATCATTTTGAAAAACTAAAACAGAGGTTGATTATAACTTAGTAAATTTTTAAAAATCAGAAAAGGAGGAACCTATTAAGTTTCCTAGGTAATTCAATTTCATATGAATATGTATACACTACTTTAGCAGAAAACTCACTAAATAGACTGGATTGCCTTATGTTCTGGAACTACTCAGAATTTTCTAGTAACCATATCTGTCTATCTTTCCCTTTTCTGCATGCTTATTAAGAAGTGTAAGTTTGTACCCTTGGTTTTCTAAGTAATTAATTTATTTGTATTTGGAATCTTCTAAATTATGCCCATACATTGCCAAAATCTTTACTTTGGCAAAGCTTGGCCATAAAATCTGAATATATAAAACAATTTCTGAGTATGGATAAAGAAAAGATGAGATAGAGGGATTTGACAAAGTCTTTTTAAAAGCTATTATTATGTGTATGTGGATTAAAGGAACCTAATCTAGTTGAAATTTTTCTTTGAAGGTGGTGCCAAAAAGGAATTTATTTTTCTTTGTAGTAATGCTACGACTTAAAATAACTTACCTAGTAATTAGTTACTTCATGGGAAAGAAAAGTCTCACTAGTGTTTGTGTTACTAGAGATGAAGGCAAAGAAGCCAAAATGTGGTAGACCAGTTCTCTTCATCCGTCAGCAATGGGAGATGTTTATCTGCTTCTCCTTGATCACTCTGTGTGCATCTGGATGAGGCCAAGGCTTTCTGCCAAGTGTGCAGAACTGAGTCTTGCTAGCCAGAAAACCACATCACTTGCAGCTATTGCTCCTGGCTTGATGACCCTCACTCTGTAGCTCATTTTGAACAGTGATGGGGCAGTATAATTTTCTGGCTGCTAAAAGTAAATACAATGCATCTAGGTTTAAGGTTCCTGCTTTCCTGTCAGAGCCCAGTGAGGTGAATACATTTTCTCTCACTCTCTGTCTCTACCTTTCTTCAATATTTTAATTTTATGAAACCTTCAATTCCATCAAGGTCAAATGAGAGGTTAAGGGCTACACGATATTTTGAACCACTTTTGTATCTTTGAAAGAGATGACAGCATAGGCATAAGATTCAAAAAACAAAAACAAAAACAACAACAACAAAAAAACTACTTCTCTATCTTTATAACCAAAGGCACCATGGGCCTGGTGCTTGAAAGGACTTTTCATGTAAGAAGTAAGATTTTATTATATTATCAGCATATGGAAATATTCACAGTTATTTGTTCAGTTTCTTTTTTCACATTCAACACTGGCTGCTTCTACCATGTAACAACAAAATCTTGGTGTTTTCTGTAAGATTCTTGAAGTCTGCTGTGTTTTCCTCCCTCAACAACCTCTTGCAAAATAGAGTAAGCAACTGTCTCATACTGTATTAATGAAGGAACTTCTCCTACTGTGTCCAAGTCATGCTCCTGTCACCTCATATCACATTAAGAAGGCATTCTTACCTATTTCTAAAAGAATGGGTCGAAGGCATACTGCCTTGAAAATGTATAGAGTAAGCTGTTTCCATTTAGATGAAAGTAAGGCAAATTATCTTCATCTTTAGAGAGTTAACCTAGATAGACTTAAATTTTTCCATTGACAAAATGAAATGTTATGGACCAACTGTACATGTTTTGTGGCTGTGCACATTTTAACTGAGTGGAGTACAGCAATTCCTGATGCTCTATTGCTATAAAAAGTCTTTAAGATTCCTAGGTTTAAGTACTGATTTTTTTTTTAAATTTATGTCAGATTCAAGTTGGGGGCTTTAAAAAATAAAGGTAATTGTTTTTCGAGCTTTAATTCTACTGTGAAGTAGTTTATTTCCTTCTTGGTGGTAGATAAGTGAATAAAAGTATATTTGGCTGTTATAATGCCTGGTTTTGTGTGTCAACTTGACACAAGCTGGAGTTATCACAGAAAAGGAGCCTCTGTTGAGGAAATGCCTCCATGAGATCCAGCTGTAAGGCATTCTCTCAATTAGTGATCAAGAGGGGAGGGTCCATTGTGGGTAGTACTATCCCTGGGCTTGTAGTCCTGGGCTCTATAAGAAAGCAAGCTGAGCAAGCCAGGGGAAGCAATCCAGTAAGCAGCACCCCTCCATGGCCTCTGCATCAGTTCCTGCCTCCAGGTTCCTGCCGTGTGACTTCCTGTCCTGACATCCTTTGGTGATGAACAACAATGTGGAAGTGTAAGCTGAATAAACCCTTTCCTCCCCAGCTTGCTTCTTGGTCATGATGTTTTGTACAGCAGTAGAAAGCCTGACTAAGACAGCAGTGTAAGTGTAAAACCCAATATGCAGTTGTGAACTTCATCTCCTCAACCTAGATATGCTATACTTGGTAAACAGTTTTTGAATACATAAGATACTCAGTTACTTCTCTCAGAATGATTTTTCTGAAAACATGAGAAAAATGGATAATAGTCTCTGTACTAAAACAAATATTCCGGTGCTTTGGTTATTTTTAATTTTGAACCATCAAATGTTGAAGTCATTAAGTGCTAGGTTGCTAGAAAAGCCAGCTCTAAAAACCTATGTAATGTGTCAAATTGTTGGGGATTGCCAACCCCCCACCTTTTCCTGTTGTTGGCTAACTATACCAGTCAGGACAAATTGGGTTATAACTGTATAAACAGTCCCTAAATCTCAATGGCTTAACATAGCAAAGTTTATTTACTACATATGCTGGGATAGACTGTGGTTTTGCTCCACAGTGTTTTCTCTGATCCCAGAGTGACAGAACAGCCCCTGTCTCCAACATTATTAGTTCCTTCAGGAGAAGGGCAGAGGAGGCATTGTGAACAGGCATTTCTGTGTTTGCCTGTGAGAGTCATACAATTGTGCCTGAATTGATGGGTTATATGTCTGATTCTGTCATGGGGAAAGAGGCCAAATAATTGAGACAATATGCCCCATGGTGCTCCAGAAATAAATAGTGATGATGTTAAATTTCAGAAAACAAGCTGAAACATGTTCATGCTAAATATAAAACAAGTTAAAAGATTACTTGGTACCTACCATCTTGTAGACCCTGTTCAACACTGAGAATATGGATGTACATCGAAAACACACTCTACAAACTCTTGGGGCTCCCATTGAAAGAATGAAAGGCAGAGGAGATAAATACATTTCCTTGAAGAAAAGCAAAACAGATTAAAGAATAAGTGTGGTGGGAATGTTGGGACTTTAATTCAGACACAGTGGAAGATGTTTGAGCACAGAATTATAAAGGGAGTGGAGACCATTCCTAGTGATAGTGTGTGTGTGTGTGTGTGTGTGTGTGTGTGTGTGTGTGTGTGTGTGGAGGAGGAGGAGGAGGAGGAAGAGGAGGAGGAGGAGGAGGAGGAGGAGGAGGAGGAGGAGGAGGAGGAGGACAGAACAGCAACTGCTGCTGTCTTAAAGCAAGAATACAATTGGTCTGAAGTAAAGATAGGACATCCGGTCTAGAAGGAAAGGAAGCAGAAGATGTAACCAAGAATTTCATTAGTTAGACCACTTTAGAAAAAAAAAAAAAAAAGCATTGAATTTTCCTGTAACAATGAGAGTTATTTGAACAAGGAACTATATGATCATATTTTCATTTTCAGGAAATCTTGCCATCCTAAGTTTGAATACAGACAGACATAGAACAGAAGACTGGAGGATCGTTGGCCAGGACACTGTGACAGGTCATTGAAGAGAAAGGTGCTGCTAATTTTTACTAAATAATGGCAGTAAATTGGGCAAGCGATACTCGTTTAGACAGAGAACTGGTTAGATTTACTGGTGAGCTGTGTGCAAGTCTTAAGAGAACAGACATAATGTGCTAGGATGTTGGTAGAGCAACTGGGCAAATCAAAACAAAGTGTTTACTGAGCATAGAACACAGGACCACTGAGAGAGTGACTTGGGTTTACTTTTGGACAAAGGAAGTTTAAGATATCTGCTTTATATTCAAAGTTGGGCTTATGCATCTGGAGACCGGGAGAGACCCTGGGTGATGACGTAGTGGTCAGGAAGTTGGAGGTTCAGCCAATCACCTATGGTCTCATGCTTGCCCCTCCTCCGCCCACTGTCTTCACCAAGGAAACCAGACGCGCGATAACCCGCCACCAAAGCTGGATTCATGGCAGACGCTCCGAAAGCGGTTTTGGGGCCGTTGGTAGGGGCAGTGGACCAAGGTACCAGCTCAACACGTTTTTTGGTTTTCAATCCCCAAACAACTGAATTACTTTGTCATCATCAAGTAGAAATAGTACAGGAGTTTCCCAGAGAAGGATGGGTAGAGCAAGACCCAAAGATAATCCTGCAGTCTGTGTACGAGTGTATAGAGAAAACATGTGAGAAACTTGGACAGCAGAGCATTGATATTTCCAACATAAAAGCTATCGGTGTCACCAACCAGCGGGAAACTACTATAGTCTGGGACAAGTTCACTGGAGAGCCTCTCTACAACGCTGTGGTATGGCTTGACCTAAGGACCCAGTCTACTGTGGAGAGTCTCAACAAAAGTATTTCAGTAAGCAATAACTTTGTCAAGAACAAGACCGGCCTTCCAATCAGCACTTACTTTAGTGCAGTGAAACTCCACTGGCTCATTGAAAATGTGAGAAACGTGCAAAAGGCTATTGAAGATGGCAGAGCTTTATTTGGGACAGTTGACTCGTGGCTTATCTGGTGTATGACTGGAGGTGTCAACGGAGGTGTCCACTGTACGGATGTAAGTAATGCAAGCAGGACCATGCTTTTCAACATTCACTCTTTGCAGTGGGATGAAGAGCTCTGTGAGTTTTTTGGAATTCCAATGACCATCCTTCCCAGAATCCGGAGTTCTTCTGAGATCTATGGCCTAATGAAAAGTGGGGCGTTGGAAGGTGTGCCAATATCTGGGTGTCTGGGAGACCAGTCTGCTGCTTTGGTGGGACAACTGTGCCTCCGGGACGGACAAGCTAAAAGCACATACGGAACAGGCTGTTTCTTGCTATGTAACACAGGCCAGAAGTGTGTAAATTCTGAGCACGGCCTTCTGACAACAGTGGCTTACAAGCTTGGCAGAGAGGAACCTGTCTATTATGCACTGGAAGGTTCCATAGCCATAGCCGGCGCTGTTGTTAGCTGGTTAAAAAACAATCTTCAAATTATTAAGACTTCATCGGAAATTGAAAAACTTGCGGAGGTAGCCGGCACTTCTTATGGCTGTTACTTCGTCCCAGCCTTTTCAGGTTTATATGCACCTTACTGGGACCCCAGTGCAAGAGGGATTATCTGTGGGCTCACACAGTTCACCAATAAATTCCACATTGCATTTGCTGCATTAGAAGCTGTTTGCTTCCAAACCCGAGAAATTTTAGATGCCATGAACAGTGATTGTGGAATCCCGATGACACATTTGCAGGTAGATGGAGGAATGACGGCAAACAAAATTCTTATGCAACTGCAAGCAGACATTCTTTGCATTCCAGTGATGAAACCTTTCATGCCAGAAACAACTGCC
Organism: Rhabdomys pumilio; assembly: GCA_030674055.1. Lineage (NCBI taxonomy): Eukaryota > Metazoa > Chordata > Mammalia > Rodentia > Muridae > Rhabdomys > Rhabdomys pumilio. The sequence goes on along the minus strand of JANHMN010000013.1, from coordinate 34,633,279 downwards.
CTGGGGGCAGCCATGGCAGCAGGAGCAGCAGAAGGAATTAGCGTGTGGAGTCTGGATCCTAAGGATTTAGCAGGTGTCCAGATGGAGAAGTTCGAACCCCAGATCAATATTGAGGAAAGTGAAGGTCGTTACGCCATATGGAAGAAAGCCGTGATGAAGTCAATGGGTTGGGTTTTGACTCAGTCTCCTGATAGTCGAGACCCTAGTATTTTCAGCAGCCTGACGCTGGGCTTTTATGTAGTGAGTAGTATGGTGATATTAATTGGAGCAAGGTACATATAAGGTGTCCCTTATTAAATCATGCCTCCTTGCGGACTCCCCAGTCGAGAGTTCTTTGCCTAATGAAAGAATCCAGCAGTTATTTCAGTGTAATGCCATTATTTGGACTCTGAATTTGTTTCTGTGCCCCTTGTTGCATATATCTCCAAGAAGACCTGAGATGTGAAATAAAAAAAAAAAAAAGCAGCAATATTGGTTTCTTTCTCTCTCTCTTTCTTTAAATATTAGCCATTTTCACTGAGGATGACCACGTATGGGGCAGAATCCCTCCAGAGTACTAACAACCTGCCCATTTCTTATTTTTATTTTGTTCCTTGTGATCTTTGATGAAACGAGATACTGGTGGGTCAGGGTTTGTGCCTCTACATAACACGTGTCTGAGGATGTGTCTTACTCCTGTACTACAATGATTAAATTTTCGTTTATAACAAAGCCTCAAAAGGCATTTTCTGTGAGGCCATATACGATCACATATTCTATTTAGCTTTTATGACTTACTGAGCTTCTAATCCTAACTTTTGAGTCCTCTCTTTCTTTCCTGAGATGTGTGTTTTCCTTCTTTCACTAACGTATTACTTAGCTCACTTATTACTTCTTACGTTTATTAAATATATTAAGCGTGCCTTGTAAGTCATCCTTTCGTGCTTTTGCATTTTCGAGTGAACTGATTCCCTTCTCTTATTGTTGCTCTCTGTCTTGCCTTTAGGAGTTTTTCAAAGTTTATTTGACCAAATTTTAGCTGGAAGATATGACACTATGGTTTCTGATTATAGAATTTGTTAGGAGCTTATACTCAGCTGAGTAGTCTATTATCGAGAGTGAGTCATATGTCTGAGAAAATACTCTCTTTTGCAGATGCATGCCCCCATTTTCAGGTGTTTTATTAGATCCACACATGTATGTGTTTCTGAGAGTGTTGTAATAAAATCTCCTGAGCTTCTATCCTTTTCTACCCCTGACTACATGTTTCAAAGTATCAGCAGAGCACCTCCCCTCACTTTTCATAACTAGCTCAGAGATGGAGAGAGAGAGAGAGCCAGAAAGACGACATCCAAAGATCCTTAATTCACTGTCTCCAGCATCACGATTTTGCTCCTCTAGATAAATCCAGATTGTCAGATTTGGCTAGACTCTCTGGAGCTAAGTACCTGTAATTAATAAGCAAAGCAGCCTCTTTATGATGTAATTTTTAAGATTCTCTTAATCTGATGAAAGAAATTGTATAGTCCCTAGGGAAAGTCTTTGAGTATACTCTGGGCATTTATTTTCTTTCATAAGATACAAATTTGAAAACAATTAAATGAGCAGATAACTTTAACAATTGTACTTCCCTTTTATGTTAAATATATATATATATATATATATATATATATATATATATATATATACATACATACATACAAATTTGTAAAGCCATTGAAAATGCCACAGCTTCAGAGACATTTTCCCAAAGCAAATTTAAATTAAAGTGTATTGTAGTTCTCGGGATATTTTCACATGCACGAAATAATTTTATAATGGCAATAATCAAATACAAAAGTAAATGACTGTCAGCACCATTCTGATAGATGCTACCAATTGCCAAGGATTAGAAGTGACACATTCAAAGTTTCACAACTCATCTGTGACTAAGCTAGTGTTGAAATATGAATCTTAGGACAGCAACTTTCAATGTTTTCACACTTTAGATTCTCTTTCCCCAACCCAGAGAGTTGGTGTCTACGGGTAAATTCTCTCTGGGTTCCAGCTCATGCATAAAATGAACTTTTGGAAATGAGGGATTCCTCAAAAGTAGTCACTAAATAAACCTTTGTTGATTTATTTCTAACATGCTCCATTCTTCCTGCTGTCCCATGTGTAGCAAGAGGCTCTCCTGCAGCATCTTCTGGCTCTCCTGACCTCTAAGACCTTGTAAGACTGGCCCAACAGAAACCTGAGGGCTGAACACAGCTCCCTCCATTTTCTCCTTACTGTTTTCCTACAGGGTAGCCACACATCTTCACGGAGGATTGTGGTTCCTTATCCAGGTCTCAGTTCCAGGAACAATGTTCATTCCTTCCCTCTCAAGCTGAGAGAGCTGTGAAACGCTATGCACTCTCCATTTTGTTTCCCAACATCCTGCTCACACCTTTGTGAATATTCTCTAATTAGTGCTCACACTGCCTGGTTTGAAGGTGCTATCTGTCTGTTGCAAGGACCCTGATTGATAAAGAAAACAAAGCATTCTTAGATTATACAACTCAAGTTTTAAAAGATGGGATAAGAGTAAGTGTCCTAGCCAAGCTAAAACTATTCGTACACGGGCATCTGATTAATGCTGTTTTGGAAGGCATTGGTTTCTTTAATATATTTTTCATTGGGGATTAAACATTTTCTGGATCCAAATTATAATCAGATCCAAAAGAGCTCTAATAGTGAATGTGCTTGTTTGTGTGTGTGTGTGTGTGTGTGTGTGTGTGTGTATTTAATAAAGTGTAACAATAACAGAGAAAATAAAAATTAAGAAAGCAATTCTTTGTTTCCAAAACTGAAAGACCAAGATACTAATGTACCCTGTTCCTGTGAAAACCTGTCTGTCCCACCACCTGAGAAAGGCTTTGGCAGAATTAGACTCCTCTGATCTGCAGTCTTTGGCTAATTAGGGTCTGGTTTGGGGTACTGTGGAAGCTCACTGTCCAGAATTCAGTATAGGACAGTAGAATGATGGTTATGTTAGAGAAGGGATTTTAAACAACTCATTTCCAGAAGTTTCTGTGCATAGTTGACTGTACATCCCTATTCTCTCTCTATCTATCACACACACACACACACACACACACACACACACACACACACACACAC
>JANHMN010000013.1:34611912-34630149 GCA_030674055.1 Rhabdomys pumilio | reverse complement strand
CACACACACACACACACACACACACACACACACACACACACACACACGCCCCTTGCGGAGAGGGAGGAGAGAGAGAGGTGGGAGACAAAAGGCAAACTTTCAGAGGAAACGTGTGACTCTAATAATTCATTTTTGGCACTTAGAAAGTAAATGAGATATGGAAGTTATTCTCCTTCTTAGCCAGAACAGGGCAATATGCTGACATCCTTGGTGTTTTCTGCCAGTTGATCACCATTCAGGTGGGATGGAAAAGATACTCCACGCCCTTTCTCCTCCTTCATTTCCTCGCATAGGCTAAGCTTTAATACAATGCAAAGGAATTAGGTATCACTCAAAAAATAAGAAAGGAACAAAGTTACATAATTGCTTGATAAATATTGATAGATTTTGATAAATATTGATAGATTTCCACTGTTGAAATGCTCCATCAACTACCAGTGGTTTTCCTGCTGCTTATATAAGAATTAGACTGGCCACATCTGTTCTTTCTTCAGCATTTAATGAAAGGAGATTTTACAAAAAAAAAAAAAAAAAGACTTAAAGTACTAATGGCTGAAGTCACTAAAGAGCATGAGGCAGAGCAGAAAGTAGTTCCTGTATTTTAATTTTTTCCAGGTTTTAAAAAATCTGCATGCCTTCCTCTCAAACAATGATGGCTTGCATTTGACATAGCCACACATGGATACATGCTTTGCTCTTATTGGTCACCAGACTTTCTCACTTTTCTTCTACTGGTTCATTCCGTCTCCCCTTTCCTTTCTACTCCTCTGTTTTCATGCCATGTGTGTACTTCCATGCCTCTGTGAACAATCTAGGCTCCACACATGAGAGAAAACAGACAGCAGTTGCCTTGTTTTGCTTGCAGGATGATCTCCAGCCCCATCCATTTTCCTGCAAGCCACACAGTTGCATTCTTCTTTGTGGCTGAATAAATAAATCTCTTTGTGCAAATCTCCTACATTTTCCTTACCTTTCCCTCTGATGGTGTCTGTGTAGGTTGATTCTGTTACTTGACTCCTGTGACTAAGGCAACAATAAATGTGAATGGCAGGCGTCTCAGTGGCTGACTTATAATCCTCTGTGTTTACCAGAGGCAGCACAGCTACATCATTTCATAAAACATTTTTTTTTTTTTTTTTTAGTTTTTTTGAGAACTTCAATGCATTCTCACTGTTGTCATTCAAGATAAAGACATACAGTAGTCTTGTCAAATTGTCAACTTTAAGCTTTGTGTCTTTGGACAATTACTGTGGGGAGCAGAGAAGTCTCTAGTGAATGTGTTTGATGAACATGGGTAGGGACCTGACAATGACCTTTCTCTCCCATCCATGGGAAAATGACAAAGGATCTTCGACCCCAGAGTCCCCTCCCCCAGGTGAGCTTTAGAAAGATAACTAAGCCAACATTCCTCTTGAGTCTGATTGCTGATAGTAAAGAATATGGCCATCATAGCTAGCGTCCTCTCTGGATGTTTATGGCCTGAAGACAGCTTCCCTACAGAGGCTTCTCCTACCAAGTTAAGCTAAGCCTGTCTTCTTGACCCATTTTGAGATTATAAACCTCACTTCCTTGTTTATCTGTGATGTAGTTACCCTACTGCTTGTTCAGCTGCGAGCAATAACCCCAATACCTTATTCAAATCTGAATAACAAACAACATGCTGAGTCTCCGGTGAGCTGAGACTTTTCTGTCAGCAAGCCCAGTCCTTCTGATGCTAGCTTTTCCGTCCATATGTCTGTTTGTCTAATTCTTCATTTCCTAGCCATACCCTCTCTGTCCCAGTCATGCAAGTGCCTGAGGCAGCTCAAGTACTCCACGATCATTATGGATTGCTAGTCCCTTGGTTATATTTTGAAGGATGTAATAGGTATTTACTCATAACACCGATTTAAGAGGTGAAGCTATGCTACAGAAAATCAAAGCGGTTTGTGGCTCCTTTATACCTGGTCGAAAATACAGGAAATGAAAGTAAGTTCTAAGAAACTAAAATCTGGAGTGTTTTGTGAGAAAATAAACCCAGTATCCCTTCATTTCTCAAAGATAACAGAAATAGCTTAGGGATTGGGGGAGTCTTTCGAGACAGAGTCTGTACAGACTTGGCTGTCCTGGAAATTTCTCTGTAGACCAGGCTGGCTTCAAACTCACAGAGATCTATCTACTTCTGCCACCCAAATGCTGGGATTAAAGGCATATGCTCCCATCATCTGGCTAGAAGTAAAAAAAAAAATATATATATATATATATATATATATATTTGGTTTTGGTTTTTCGAGACAAGGTTTCTCTGTGTAGCCCTGGCTGTCCTGGAACTCACTCGGTAGACCAGGCTGGCCTCAAACTCAGAAATCTGCCTGCCTCTGCCTCCCAAGTGCTGGGATTAAAGGCGTGTGCCACCACCGACCAGTGAAGTAACAATATTTTAAATCCAAATTTCCATTAAGCAGTGCAGGTGGACAAGATAGCCAACTACAAGCTTCTAACACACTCTCTCAATGCATAATAAGTAACAATTGCCTTTGAACCAACACAAATAAAGGAAAGCACTGAAAAAAAATGTAGCTCCTGAAACCCAGGAAGACCTTGTCTCCTCCTTTCCTCCCCTGCTCTGAAGCAGGAGGGATCTGACAGTGAAAGGTAATAAAAAGGTTCTAGCAACCTCCAAGATCCTTGTGATCATCAAAAGCTCAAAGGCTGGCTGAGGGTGCTCTCTAGAGTCCACAAGCTACATTCTCCCTAGAGAAGACACCAACCCTGTGTTCTGCATCCTCAAAGCTTCACAGCCTGTGTTATAACATCTTGGAACCATGGCATTCCCTCATCTACCCCAGTGGACTGTGTCCACTGACAGAGCTACTTCTACACCCTGGTCCTTAACACCAAACTGAAATGATGACACACGCTTAGGATCCTAGACTCTTAAAGTACAAAAGGTGGTACCTGTCTGCTATGAACATCCTACTTCCTGGAGGTTCCAAGCCTCAAGTACATTTGCGCAGTTGTATGTCAAACTCCAAAGCTGCTGTGTCTCCACTCCATCAGCAATAGTCTGGAATGACCCACACAGTCCAGCATCCAATACTTCATTTTCTAGAAATCAGCCCAACTGAGCTAGCTGTGTTGAGCATTCAGCGATTGCCTTGTCTGTTGGGAACTGCACTGGCTGGCCATTTGCTGTTCAGGATGCCAAGGTACCCTCTCTCAGACCCTGCCATGCCATTCCTCATTCCCCAAAGTCCACATCAGCATCTTGGTATTCCATATTCCTTCTTACTGAGAAATTTTATCTTAATGAGCCCAAGTTACTGCCATGTACCTCCATTTTAGGGTCCACAGGCACCGTTCAGTAATGTACCATCTCTCTAGGCTTACACTACTGCTGGACCCTGTTGTTTCTAGTTCCCAACGTTGCAATGTGCTCTTCCCTCTGGGGTCCCAGCTTCTGGAGCATGGAGAGCCATGTTCAAGCTATTCCCTGACCCCGAAAATCAGAACCGCAGTCATATACCAGCCCCATCGGTTTAGGCTAGTGGGATGTACCACACAGAACAATGGGTCCCAGCTTACTGATAGAATACATCTACTCACACATCAAAACCCGATCCTAGGCCTCAAGCCTCACATGGCGTTGTAGTTTCCTAAGACTCTAAACACAGAAGTCTAGTTTCATATCGATTAAGATCCATGCCCTTGACTTCCCTGCAACTATGGCTCCCCGTGGACCTTGTCAGAACCACCACTTAAGACTCCTCAGTGAAAGGAGCAAAGTAACAGCGGATTCCTAAAGCCGTTGATCTAGTCATCTATGCAAATATCGTCTATATCTGGAATTCCTAATAGCCTAGAGCACAGAAGAACCTGGCGCCATCACTAACGTTGATCACAGCTGAATCAGCTGTGAAGCCAATGTGACCATACAGAAATACAGCCACTGCACCCTGCTCAACTGGAGTGTAGGTGGGAGGGTCCCCTCTACAACAGCCAATTAATAAAGTTTGGAAGAGGTAACTGAACTACTCAATTCACAGGCATCAAGACAGAGACAAAAGAAACGCGAACAAGCCAGAGGTTAGAAGCCACCAAAGGAGCACAGAACCTTCTCGGTAACTAACCCCCAAGGCATGCTATTCTCGAACTGCCTGAAAAAACTCAAAGTATTGTTTTAAAGAAATCCAGCGCGATACAAGAAAATAAAAATCGACAAGGCTCTAAAATTAGGAAAATGATGATCATCAGTAGAAATTAAGTAAAAGCATAGTTAGAAGAACGGAAAAGAAACAATAAAGTTCATGAATCCATAAGTGAATGAAATAAAAAATATACATAAAATTCCACCAAAGTCTAGGAAAACAGAATGCATAATTTGTGAATTTGAAGACACACCATTTGATATGATTCAATCAAATGAAAAAAGAATGTAAAATATGTGAAGACAGCCTTGAAGTGATTTCTTAAACATTCCCAAGACTTAGGAGGGACATGGGCACAAACCCTTAAAGCCTCCAAGTCACCAAGTAGATTCTGTTTTAAAAGATCCTCTTTGAGACATGTTGCAATAAATTCTCCAAGTTCATGGTGGCTCGTGCCTGTAAGTATAGCACACAGAAGCAGGTAAATTGCCAGAAGCTAGAGACTAGCACAGCCTATATTATGAGTTCCAAGCCATCCTGTGATATTCTATAAGAACCTGTCTTAAAACTAAAACAAAACAAAACGAACAAAAATTCAAACAACAGCTATTTAAAAAGTCTAATACCAAGGATTCTAAATTCTAAAAAAGAATTCTTAGCAGAAATTTTGAAGATGGGAAGAGATTCTTCTCTTTCTATCCAAAATGCTGGGGAAAAAAAAGGCTACCAATTATAAACTGTTATATCCTGCCAGGCAGCCTTTCAGAAATGAACGAGGAATACAGTCTTTCATTGCTTTTCCCCCACAAAGTTAAAAGAATTCATGACCACTACACATGTCTTTTAGCGGATGCTTAGGGAGTTTTTAAGGGTGGTACCCATTGTCATGAAAATGTATACTATTATCGGTAAGTATGATGAGGAGAGTTGAGAACATAGTGAAATCCAGAATACCCTAAATGCAGTTATTACTTACTGCTTACATGTACCCATCAACAACACTTGTACAAAGAAGGCTTATGCACTGTAAGCAGTGATTAGAGCCGAGGCTCTTGAGAAGTGTTTGAATCACGAGAGCTCTGTCTTTAACAATTTACTAATCTATTAATGGATTCAAAGATCCGAGCAGATGGCTAGCATGTGCTGCAACTGTGGAAGGTGACGCCCAATGGAAGGGAGCGAGTTGCCCTTGAACAGGTGTGTATCTGGATCCTGGCAAGATGTTTCTGCTCTCTTGGCTCTTTGCTGTTGTGAGGTGAACGGTCTAACCACCGTGATGTTCAGCCTCACCTAAGGGCCATAGCAACAAATCTAACTTATTTGGCTAAAATAAGGCAAATTACTTATCAAAGAGGTGAAAAATGAGCACAACTGTAAGGCTAGCATATAAATCACATATATCTCTAATCTGAATGTAATAAGTCAGTCAAAACCAACTAAAACTACATTGATTCAATACAAATATGTAAGACTGTGTCATCACAAACACAAATTATGTTGGGCTGATACAATTCTAGAGGTTTTATTTTGTGTGTGTGTGTGTAACAGAAGCAGACTTCTTATCAGCCTAGAACGATACATTGTGAGTGGTAAGCCACAAAACAAAATGTACAACCGATGTACAAACGACAGAGAAGGGGAGGAAAACAGTGCTGTGGGCCACCAAGTCATACAGGCACATAAACGAAGCCAGAAGGATAGAAGCAAGCTACAGAGCAAGCACTAACAGCAAAGGGAGTGGTAAGTTCCTGTCCATCCATAATCCTGACCATCCATCCTAAACTCTAAGGTGAAGGTATAAAGAGTGATTTAATGAATTAAAAGATCAAATGGAGATCCAACTGTATCCTACAAAGCATCCACTTATGACTTACAAACACGAGTATGATGAAAGGGAAGGGATGGGAAGATGTCCATGAAGACGGTACCAGAGAACAGGATGGCTATGCCTGTATCTTACGAGATGGCCTTAAGTTACAAAAATCAAATAAGATGATGGTTAAGGGGCTAGAGAGAAGTCTCGTGCAGTGCTCTGTCAGGGGACTTGAGTTCAGTTCCCAGCGCCTAGGCCAGAAGGCTTACAAGTATCTGTAACTCCAGTTCAAAAGGGATCTGATTCCTTGTTTAGCTTCCACGGGTATGCACATATGTTACACACACACACACACACACACACACTAATGGCTCAAAAATGTTAGTATTTAATGAAACTGCAAATTCATAATATATAGATAGCCAAATTTGAGGAGTAAAATTCACAGTAGATATTAACAAATGTATAAGTAGAGATGTAGAGTGAAACAATACAAAGTCGGTGACTTAAAAACCTAATACCTACCACTTTTACTTTTTAATTCACTTTAAGTCCCAGTCACAGCCTCCTCCCTTCTCTCTTCCCAGGCCCACCCCTACCAACCGCTCCTCCCACTGCCCCCCCCCTTTTCCTCAGAAAAAAGAAACCCTCCTTGAATACCACTCCACCCTGGGGCATCAGTGCCAGCTGATCTAGGCACAACCTCTCCCACTGAGCCCCAACCAGGCAGTCCAAGTAGTGGGGAGGGAATCTAAGGGCAGGAACAGAGACTGAGAGGGCCCCTGTTCTCCTCGTCCATGAAGATGGACAGGGAAAGTGCATGAACATTGAGCTGCACATTTGCTACAGATGTGTAGGAGATCTGGGTCCAGCTCCCACATGTTCCCTAGTTGGTGGCCCAGGTTCTGTGAGCCCTCATTGTCCCAGATTAGTTGACTCTGTGAGTCTTCCTGTGGTACCCTTGACCACTCACTTGACTCACTTCTATCCCCCACTCCTCAGGCTCTGCCTGATGTTTGTTTGACTTGTGGGTCTCTGTATCTGCCTCCATCTGCTGCTGGCTGAAGCCTCTCAGGAGACTGTTATGCTGGGCTCCTATCTGCAAACCTAGCAGCATATCATTCAGTGTCATGGGTTGGCTTTCTCACATGGAATGGGTCTCAAGTTGGAGGCGTGTTTGTTTGAATGTTCCCTCAGTCTCTGCTCCATCTTTATCTCTGTGCATCTTTCAGGCAGGACACATTTTAGGTTGATGGTTTTATGGATAGGTTTGCATCTGCTTCCTTCTCTGGAAATCTCGCCTGGCTATAGGAGGTGACCTTTTCAGTCTCTATATTCCCCTCTGGTAGGAATCTAAGCTAGAGTCACCTCCATAGACTCTCTGTTATCCTAGGCCTCTAGCTAGTTATCAGAGATGCCGCCCAGTTTCCATTCTCACCCCCAGTCCTCTTTCACACCCACTACCTGCCCCCTGCTTTCCCTACGCCTGATTACCATCCCTGTTCGGCTCTTCACCTCTTTTCCTGCACAGTTCCCTGTCTTCGTGCACATCAGATGACAATTTATTTTCCCCTTCTGAGTAAGATTCACACATTCTCCCTTGAGACTTCCTAATCACCCAGCTTACTTAGGGTCTGTGGATTGTGGCATGGTTGTCCTGTACTTTCTGGCTAATTGTCCACTAATAAGTGAGTGCATGTCACAAAGCAAGCCTTAACAAATTCACAAGGATTGAAATCATACTTAGTGTTATCTCCGACCATGATGACATAAAACTACAAGTGAATGACATTAGGAATCTTGGACAATCCTCAGATATGCTTAATCTTAATTGAGAGACACTCAAGTGAAGCATTAGCACCAGACAATTAGGGAAGCCTCTTTCCAGATGTGTCTGTTTCTAGACAGAATTAACTAAGGAAGAGAAACTTGCCCAGAATGTGACAGTGTGAGAATCCTAGTAGAATAAGAGGGAAAAGGAACAAAAATGGGACTGAGCCAGCCATACCCTTATCCTCACAGTGTATTCAAAACTGGGAACTAAAATAAATCTTCTCTCCTTTGAAGTTGTTTTACCAAGTATTTGTTGTTTTGTCAAGATATGGAGTAATTAATAAATGGAGTAATTATAAACATGCCCCTGTATAATCAATGAATCAAAGGGAAATATCAACACATCACGTGACAACCTGCAATGGAGTACATACTAAAACCTTAGCACACAACAAAACCAGCTCCAAGACATAGGTTCCAGCAAGAAATGCCTGTATTAAAGAAGCAGTCAAAATAATTCCTCTTAACAGTTTGCCTCCATGAACTAGAAAATAGAGAAAAACAAACCCAAGACTGCCAGAAGGAAAGGAGAGTAATAATCAAAAGAGAAATCAAATGGAGGATAGAAGCATAAAAAGACAGTAAGAGTGGGGGATTAGCTAAGTGAATGAAAGCAACAAGCCTTGGCTACTCTAAAAAAAACCAAGGACACAGACACAAAAATGAAAGTGAAGAAATTACAAAATAATCTCAAATAAAAGGATCAAGGAAAATTACTATAAATGATTACATGCTGACATTAGATAACAGAAGGAAATAGGTGCTTTAGAAAACGTTTGATTCAACAAGAAACAAAAACATGAACAGATCCTAACATATACCAAGATTAAAGAGCAATTTAAAAAAAAAACAGCCCATCAAAGAAAGGTCTAGAAGTAGATCACAATTCACCTGAACTCTACCAACCATTAGAATAAATATCAATATTTCTGAAAGTCTTTATTAAAAATAAAGTTAGGAGAATATTTCCAAATGCACTCTATAGCACTTTGGTGTCTAAACTGGACAAAGACTCAACAAAACGTAAAGCTACTGGCTAATTTGTGTGGTCAGTGTTAATGGACAATTAAAAACATTCCCAAATTTAATAAAATGACATGGTTTCTGTTCAAACCTCATGACCAAGTGATATATATATCTAACATGCAAGGCTGGTTTTTTATACACAGATCATTGTGGAAAAGCACACTCACAGACTGAAGGGCAAAACTTAGAATAACATAGACTATGTTAGAATAACATAGAATAATATCAGTTGGTGTAGAGAAAGCACTTTTCACAATTCAACGTCTTTCTTAAAAGAACTTTTTATTAGTTTATTTAATTGAGGCACAAAAGGACATTTCCTCAACAATGATAAAGACACTTACGAAAACCCCATAGCTCACATCAAGAAATAAAAATCTTTATTAAATTAAATTACATTTAAAAGAGAGTAAATTCCTCTATACAGATAGCATCATCTTTGATGAACAGAACTCCAAATGCTCTGCCAAAAACCAGTGGTAGTAGCAGCTTTTAGATCTGATGAATGAATTCAGGAAGATTTCAGATATGAATCAACATGCAATAGTTGATAGCATGTCTACTCACCAACAATGACCAAGCTGAACAACTGCATTTAAAACAACATTAAAATAAATTGCTTATGGGTAGACATAATCAAAAATGTGAAACATAAGTTAACACTGAAAAATATAAAATATTGAAGGTATGGAAAAAAAATAGTCATCCCATGCTCATGGATTGAAAAAAATGCAGACTGTTAAAATGCAAATGGCTCCATGTGCATGCACAGGCATATATGTAAGCACACACACACATATATGTTTTATGCTACATATTATATATTGACCTATATTATGTACATTATATAACATATGCTACAATCAATCAAAATACTAAATACCAAAGAAATTCTGAATATCACAGAAACAGAAAGAAAAAAAATCCTGAAATTTTCATGGTACCAGAAAAGACTGTGACTAGCAAAAGCTATTCTAAAGGTGTCTTAGTCAGTCAGGGTTTATATTCCTGCACAAAACATTACGACCAAGAAGCAAGTTGGGGAGACAAGGGTTTATTTAGCTTATACTTCCACATTTCTGTTCGTCACCAAAGGAAGTCAGGACTGAAACTCAAGCAGATCAGGAAACAGAGGCCATGGAAGGATGTTACTTACTGGCTTGCTTCCCCAGCTTGCTCAGCTTGCTTTCTTATAGAACCCAAGACTACCAACCCAGGGATGGCACCACCCACAATGGGCTGGGCCCTCCCACCCTTGATCACTAATTGAGAAAATGCCCTACAGCTGGATCTCTTGGAGGCATTTTCTCAACAGAGGTTCCTTTCTTTGGGATAACTCCAGCTTATGTCAAGTATACACACAAAACCAGCCAGTTCAAAAGAGAAAAGTTGGTGGTATCACATACACACACTGAATTAAAACTATACCATAAAATGGTGGCCATCGAAACCATTGGGTACCTGCATAAAAGCAAATGTAGAAGCTAGTAGACTAGAACCGTGTTCCAAAGTAAGTTCAAATCTATTGCAGCAACTCTATTTGGAAAGGACACAATAAGGAAAAGTTAATTTTTTTCAATAAAGAGCACTGAGAAAATTGGATATCCACATGAAAACTGATGAAATTGAATCTTTATATACAGACTCAAAAGTGGATTAAAGACCTAAATATAAGATCAGAAACTATAAAACTCTTGAAGAGAACACTGAGGGAAAGCCTTCTAAACATTGGCCTTGGCAGTGATATGTTTGCCTGTAACACCAAAAATATACTGGCTATAAAAGCAAACATAAAATTAATGGAACTGACTCCAACTATAAAACTCGGCATAGCAAAGCAAGTGATCAACAAGATTAAATTGTAGCCTCAGGCTGGGAAAAATATTTGCAATCCACATATTTAACAAGCACTCAATATCAAAAAGATATAAGAACTCACATGACTTATAAAGAATTACCCAGTGAAAGATGAGCAAAGTAGAGATTTCTTCAATGAAAGAATAACAATTGCCAACAGACATTGAAATTTACTTATCATTAATCCTCAGGCAAATGCAAAATGAAATTACTGGGAGTTACCACATGACAACAAATACAGTAGTCATTTCCCTAAAATCAAACAGAAATGCTGTCCAGGAAGTAGAGAAAAGAGAGTCCAAGTCCACTAGGGACAGAAATGCAGACTGGTACAACCATTATAGGGAAAAGGATGAAGGTTTCTTAAGAAATTAAAGCTATGTGCTTTCTTTTGGGCACCACCCCCAGGAAATATAAACATCATTTTGTTAAGCTATCTGCAGTTCCCAGGGATCCACATCTGCCAAGATCTAGAAACTGAGCTCTCTGTTCCCTCCCCCCTCCTTCTCCCCCTCCTCCTCTCCCTCCTCTTCCCCTTCCTCTTCCTTCTCCCCTTCTCCCTCCCCCTCTCCCTTCCTTTTCCCCTCTTCCCCTCCCCTCTCCCTTCCTTTTCCCCTCTTTCCCCTCCCCCTCTCTGTTTGTGTGTGTGTACATGTGCTTGCATGCAATTATTATTAACAATAAAGAAAAACAGGGCCTTCCCATTTGTCATAACATGAGCGAGAATGGAGGACATTATGCTAAGTAAAATAAAACAGACGCACAAAGACAAATGTCTTTCTGGAGACTTCCAAGATGGTATGGGATCTATCTCATAAATATAGGGACACCAAAATGGCAATGGGCAAGAGACTTATATTACATCCCTTGTAAGATGGGATTTTGATGGACTGTGACAGTTGTCATATGGCTTTGCTGTGGATGTTAAAACATACGACTGAGGCTAAGCTGTCTACTCAGAAGGAATGTGAGTGTATGTATGCATAAGAGAGGAATTTCAGTGGGAAAGGGAACATGTGGATGCTATCTTCTGCATTAACTTCACTTTGGCAGGAAAAGCAGAAACACGGGAGGATGAAACGGGGGGTATTGGCTTGCCATTTTTAGAGCTGGCACAATGCAAGGGAGAGAGTCCAAGTTACATGTGTGCTAAAGATCCATTTCTAAGATTGAAGGAGAAGAGTCAGGCAGTGAAGAGGCAGGGTGAAGTACAGTAACGTTGGCTGTCTCTCCAGTTCAGCCTCTGATGCAGAGAAAGGAAAAATCAATGATTCAGCATGTGGATGGCAGCCTTAATGATAGCCTAGTAAAGAAAACTATGATAATTAGGGGCTACTCTGCATCAGGACCATTCAAATTGAGGAAGATTTTAAATGGAGTGAAATATCTTCTCACAGCTTGGTTCATGCATCAGAGGAACTTGGGGAGGGTTAGGGTCAGTCTGCATGCCATAGAAGGAGAAGCTGAGAAATATAACTACCTATCCTGCCTTGAGACAAAGGCTGCAATCATCTGCAGCAATACTGTGACAGAAAGAAGTCCCTTATAAAGGCCTGTATGGATGCTTGAATATCACTGGCTGAGGTCCTCATGAATATCAAGGATTGGACGACAAAACAGAGAGAAGATGAGCTTTGCTGAGAGAAATGGACATGAGAGAGGTGGCATTTAATGCTCACTGGATCAGACAGGGTCATGTGAAAGTTAATTCACACTATTTTGGGGGCATTTGGTGTTTTTTTTTTTTTTCTGGGCTCCATGGTGGAGTGTGGTCATTATGAGGTAGGCAGATTGGAATGACTTAGACTGGTGTGTGAATCAGATCCATAAAATGCTAAAGGAGTCAAAGGTGAATAGCAAAGAGAAAAAGCAGGAAAGGGGTCTGTTCCCGTCACTTGAAGACAAATTTGCCAAAGTTTATGTGACTCAAGTTCCTAGGGAAAACTTAATGGAAAGCCAAATGGTTGCCTTCTTTAGGTCATCCACACTCCTGTAAGTAACCCCATATCTTACCTATATAAGCTCTGTGGTTCTGGTCTGTCATCAACAGGGAGAATATACAGTTGTTCAAGTTGGCACAGGAAAAATCGTGCAACTGAATCAAGTACGGGAATGAACAGAAGCTCTCATTTATTTCTGATGGGAATAAAAAACAGAACAGACACTTTTCCCATTCTTAAAACAAAAGCAAGCATTTCTCCTCCATCCAACACAGAAATCCTGCTCATTAGTGTTCACCCAAGTGAGCGGGATGTGTTTCCACACAAAATCTTGCATGATTTCTTCCTCAGTACCTATTTCCAGGCTCTTACCATGTGTTCCTGCCCTGCCTTCCTTCAGTGATCAACTGTGACATGGAGGTGCAAACTGAAGCAAGCCCTTTCGTCTCCCAGCTGCTTTTATTTTTATTCCGGTGCTTTAACACAACCACAAAAACCCTTGTCAACAGTATGGTTTGTAGGCAATAGCAAAGTGCTTCGGACTCTTGTTCTCTGAGAGCCCTGGGCAGATGACTCAGTTGGTAAATGCTTACCTCTTAAGCTTGAGGAACTGAATCTAGGAGGAAAAAACCAGCCAACCAACCAACCAACCAAACAAACAAACAAACAAACAGGCACAGTGCACAGATCTATAATCCCAGCACTGAGAAAAGCAGAGACATGAGGATCCCTAGGGAAATATTTTTTTAAAAACTTCGGTTCTCACTTATGCAAAATGGCGCCTTATTTTCCTTGAGGGTCTATGTGAACTTAAGCATTAGACAGCCTGACCTTAGTTTTCAACACTGATAATATCTGAAGGCCTTTTTTGGTGGATGAATACTGAATTCACTTTGCATTACAAATATCTTAAGTGATTTTTACATTTTTAAGCTTTGCATGCCCTCTGTAACTCCAGGCCCGCTGCCAGATGAACTTGGCTATGCTAAGCTAAGTGGAATTTGAAAAGCAGGGTTATGAGCAAGACATTGGTTGATTCAAGAAAAGGAGAGTGACAGGGGGGTTGAAGTGAGGGGAGAGAGAGAGGAGAGGGGGAGACAGAAAGACAGACAGATTCTTTCATACTTCCACCTTGTCTTTCGAATTTTTTCCTGTGCACGCCCTCTCTCTTCTGTTGCACTCTTTCCACAGTTGCTCTTGTTTTGAATGCCCTTCTTTCAGCTTGCCCTGAGAGCAAACATTGCTTTAAGGGACTCTAACAGGCAATTTCAAAGTATTAATTAACTCTGATTTCATTTTTTAACATAGTAAAACTCTCACACTAACCTTGAGTCTCTGCCCCTCTGCAAATGTGACCTATCTGTCATGATGCTGTCTCCCTCTATCTCTCGTTAATGTCCTGACTACATGCTCAGGTCTCTTCATGTTTGGGATTGTGTAATCAGCTTCTACAATGATCAGCCCTTTGACTTTGGCTCCTGATGAGGGTTACTGGATATGTATTTTTGCTATCTACACTTGTTAGAATAGAATTTTGCCTACTCTTCTGAACATCCCAGATGCTTGTAAAGAAAACAGTGTGGTATCAATAACAGATATTTCTCAAAACAACAACAAAAAAGCTGGTTGATTAGTTATTTATCTCATTTCTGTGACAAATGGACCCAATGAGAGCAAATCAAGGAAGGAAATTAAAGATTCATTTGGCTTTAAATTTGAGTAGATAGACTCAGTCACCACTAAGAGGCCCAATAGTAGGAGTATGGGGTGTCTGAACACATTTAATCCAAACGGAGACAGACTGAAGCTGATGCTCAGCTTGCTCTCCCCCTTCTCAGTTCTCTGTTCTGTCAAGGATACCAGGTCCTGGGTTGGTGTTGGTCAGAAGGCCCTCAGTTAATCTGCTCTGAGAATGTCATCATAAATATCCCATACATTAATTTCCCCAGTGCTCCAAAGATTTCTCTAAATCTAGTCCAGAAAAAAATTAGCAACCAAATTAGCCAGCACTGTTGATGAAGGATAATACAACAACCTACAATTAATTACATTCAGCAGATTCGCTGAGCTCTGGCAATCAAAAGTTCTCCTTTATAAATGCATGTACACAGTAAACGACATTTTACTGTGAAATACTGTGTGTTTGATGTTGAACACTGGCTTGACTCTTAGTGCCCACAGCGGCCTGTTATATAAACCTAGCCACTATCTTCTTACCAGTTTAGATTGCTTCTGGTGAAGGCAGTCTCAAAACTGAGCTTCCCTCTTCCTGGCTGACTCTAGTTTTGTCAAGTTGACAGACACTAAGCAGCACATCACAGTATCCTTCTATGGCTCATCAGTGTGCTTCCCACTTTCTTCTCTAGGTTTCTAACAGTTCAGTGACACATTAGTTTCTTGTGAGAATACTGGGGAGCCTGCAGTCACTGTAGACTTGATGCCTGTAGCATTTTACACACACACACACACACACACACACACACAGAGAGAGAGAGAGAGAGAGAGAGAGAGAGATACACACACACACACACAAGAATGAGAGACAGAGAGAGACAGAGTTAGAGAGAGACAGAGAAAGACAGACAGAAATGGAAAGAGACAAAGACAGGGAGGAGAGAAAGAAAAAGGGGAGGGTACACATGTGATTTTTTTAAATTCCTAAGGTAAAAACAATGTTTTAAGCTTACTGATTTCCACACATGAAGCTTTAGGTAGGGAAGAAAAGAAGAGAAAAGAAAAAAAGCAATCAAATAAGTTTTGAACAAGCACTTACTCTAGCGTATCTGGCAACCATAAACTCGCAAGCAAGGAAGAGCCTCCATGTTAACAATGGCCGCTCTCCAAAGAACAGTAAGAGACTTATATTTAAAAAACAACAACAAAAGTGCAAACCACAGTCATCTGCCACAGGAGTGAAGACGGCTGGAGTCACAGAGGACACCGATAATGAGAACGGGTTATGCCTCTGAGTGCTGCCTGTAAAATCCAATTTAATTAAGCAAAGGTTCAATTATGAAAACAAACACGACTTTCACATCTATCTTTAATTTTATGGATGAAAAGTGAAGCCTTGGAAATATGAAAGAACCAAATTCAGTCATCAAATAATCATAACTTAAACTCGATTTCTGGTCCTGGTCTGTGGAGCAACAGAGCATAGTGCCATTTGGCAGGCAAGAGATAAATACAAGCAGGCTGTGCGTCCTTGGTTTTTTGCCTTAAGTGGCAAAATGCAGATGAGAAAAAGACTCAAAGAGCTCTAGTTGATAAACAGAGATGCAATTGTTTTTCTTATTTATTGGCTTTGCGAGGACATCTTGCTTAGCACAAGGTGCTGTGTTGAAAAACAGAAAGGCCATTACGACCCTCAAGTGGAGACAGTTGAGAGTGGGAGCCATGCAGAATATACTAATGCCCTCCAGAAAAGAAAGTATCTTGTTTAGAAGTATGTGCACGGACGAGTTTAACTAAATAAGGAAAACAGATCTACAGTGACTGCTAGACCGTCTGCCAGGACGCCAATAACAGGCTGAACCTAAGCAAAAGAATCTTGGCCAAAGCCCTAAAACACAGTAAATGCTTAAAATCAAATTGATTAGCATTAGTATCAATATATTTTAAGCTTCTTTTTTCTGGATGAAGGATTGTGGAGGCAAAAAGAATTTTAGGAGAAATGCCACAACGACTAAGGGCGTGTGTTTGTGTGTGTGTGGTGGGGGGGTGGGGGGGTTAAATTGATCCAGAGAAACTCAGTGGGAGGTCTATATCATACTTTTTACATCTTGAAATATATCCAAAATTGTGTTGGTCTTTTTCCTCCTAAACTGGTAGTGTTATGTGGTTTTGTTTGTCTGTACAAGCTAAATGGGCATAAGCGCAAACCAAAACGCTGACGCTGACGACAAACCCCTCGTCTGTCTCCAGTACATCTTTAAACTAATTTCTTTTCCTTTCCATCATCATTAAGGAAGATTATTTAAACAGAGGCATAGTATACTTGGTGAATATCCTACCCTGGGACTAAAATTAGCAACTAAACCCTCGAATTTAAGCCTTTCCAGGTTTGAGATCTGATCGTATTAACCTTTCTACCAGGTTTCCTGCTCTGCTGAATCTGATCGTCCCAGGAGATGGTTTGGGAAGGAGAGCCTGTGCGGCTGGGAGGGAGCAGGGAGGAAGTGGTTAGGAAGGAAGACGCACACGTTTGGCAGAGTATCTGAGCATGCAGTGGCTCTACTCAAAGCTGGAGCTTACAGAGCCTCATTTGTTATCACATCGAAGTGTGTAATTTCTGAGTAGCTAAAGGTTTATCTGCGCAGAACAACACGATAACATTGCAGCAAGTTCACTTCATAGGGAAAATACGCCAACTTAGCATTTTGAGGGGAACGGTTTGTGTTTGGCATTTATGTATGGGGTAGAGGGAAAATGGAATCTGGTCTTTGATTTTTATTTAAAAGACTCATCTCTCCTTTGCCAGGTCCTGTCAGGAGGACAAATGAAAGCCCTTGTACCATACATTTAAGTATTTAGGAGCTATAGCTTAACTTTAATTCCTGGTTGATTGATATAGGTGTTTTGAGTCAAAAAGCTCCCTCTGTAGTCTAGGTTGAACTAAAACTCACTGAGCAACCCAAGCCAGCCTTGAACTCACAGCAATCAACCCGCCTCAGCCTCGTAAGTGCCATAATTGGAGCCATGGACCGCTGTGTTTGACTTCTGTAAGTCAGTCTGTGTGTTTGAGTGTTCATGTTGGTGCACATATGCTCGTGTGTGTGTGTGTGTGTGTGTGTGTGTGTGTGTGTGTGTGTGTATGCACATGTATGTGTATATGCCTGCAGAGTCTGGAAGACAACCTCAAGTACAGTTGCCTAGGAGGTAATCACCATTTTTTTCTTTAAACAAGTTGTCTTGATGGACCTGGGACTCACTGAATGGAGCCTGGCTGATGAGCTAGCCCCAAGAGATCCACCTATCTGGGTCCCTCTAGCACTGAGATAACAAGCATGGACCACCATACTGGGCTTTAAGAAAACAAAAACAAACAAACAAACAAACAAACATAAAACATGAGTTCTAGAACTGAGTTCAGGCTCTCATGCTTGTGTAAGCAAACACTTGACATACTCAGCTGTCTCCACAGCTTGCTAAACAATGTTGTTTCATAGCAACATTTCTCTGTGTGGTCCTAGCTGTCCTGGAATTTGCTCTGTAGACCAGGCTGGCCTAGAACTCAGAAATTCCTGCCTGCCTCTGCCTCCCAAGTGCTGGAGTTGAAGGCATGTACCAACATGTCTGGTTCATAAATTAGTTTTTTAAAAACAAATTTTTACTTAGGTGAAGTTGAAGATGTTTAAATTCTGAAAACAATGAATACCATTAAATCAATTTATAAGTAAAGCCTTTTTACATTTCTGCCATTAAGTTTCAGGTTTATTGTCAATGGGAAGAGTTAGTAACATATTCCATGTTTATTCTGTTTATAATTACATGTGGCATGTAATTTAAAAAAGTATTTCAGTGTATGCTACAACTATCATGGGGAACTATCTCTGGAGACACCATTTGAAACACAAAGTAGGAAAGAAAGAAATGGCAAGGCAAGGCAAGGCAAGGCAAGGCAAGGCAAGGCAAGGCAAGG
>JANHMN010000013.1:34522813-34611902 GCA_030674055.1 Rhabdomys pumilio | reverse complement strand
GGCAAGGCAAGGCAAGGCAAGGCAAGGCAAGGCAAGGCAAGGCAAGGCAAGGCAAGGCAAGGCAAGGCAAGGCAAGGCAAGGCAAGGCAAGGCTTTGGGTACTGCAGGAAATTGTCTATTGGATATACAAGATCCTGGTGCCCTCCTGCTATCGGAAAAGGAGGATTTATCAAAATTTACATTTTTGTCCTTTCTGTCCCCTGTGCTACTTTTACTTGTAAGATTGATATAATCTAGAATCACCTGGACAAATAATCTCAACAAGGAACCTTGTGGTTCCAGTTGGGCTGTGTGTGTAGGAGATGTCTTGATTGACTTCATTGGTGTGGAAAGACCTGGCCTAAATGTGAGCAGGACCAGTCCTTGGTATTAGAGAGATCTAGCTGAGCATTCCATATGCCTTCATTCATTTCTCTGTGCTTCTGATTACAGGTATAATGTGACCAGCTCCTTTGAGTTTCTGCTGCTTTAGACTTCCAGTGACGGACTGTAGGCTGGAACTGTGAGCCACAGTGGGCCCTTTCTCCTTTATTGCTTTTCATTGGGCTTTTCATCACAGTATCAAAAAATGAAAGTAGTCCATCATCCCAGTAGTCCTTCCTCACTTCGTAAGAACATTTCCTTCAGAGACCAACAGGAGCATAGCCAGTAAGCCCTCACCACACTGAAGTGCAGTCATTTTGTTTTGAGGACAGAGGACAAGAAACACGAATAAGGAACACAATGACTTAGTCACTGCTGGGGCAGCACGATACGTCACATGCATATCCGCAGTAGACTCTCTGGCGCTGTGTGTTCCTCAATAAATCTAACGTCTTGCTATTTGTGATATTCATGGCCCATCACTAAAGCATGTATCCTGTAGGGATGGACTGCTGTTGGCCTTAGTCCAGCCAAGGGTGGTACTCACATAGGACGTGCGATGCTGCAAGGGAAATAGACACACGAAGATGCATTGCAGAAGGAAGCAAAATGAAGGGGTGTTATTGTAGGTGCACAATAGTAATCACGGCCTCCTAGAGCCGCGCTCACTGGGTTTTGTAAAAGTTTTTACATTTTCTCTCAAAACGAAAAATAACTGAGTTGCAAAATACAGACGAGAGGTGATATTGAGTAACTTACCATGTGTGAGCATCAGCGGCAACATTTTTGTCGTTTGTTAAATTAAAATATAATTACATCATTTCTTCCCCACCCCTTCTTTCACCCCCCAGACCCTCACTCACTGAAATCCATGGCCTCTTTTAGTTTAATTATTATTGTTTCATACATATATGTGTGTGTGTGTGTGTGTGTGTGTGTGTGTGTGTGTGTGTGTATAAACATAGCTTACTGAGTCTGTTTAGTGTTGCTTGTCTGTATTTGATTTCAGGGCTTGGTATTGCATAAGTAATGGGGGTTTGGGGGAAGATTAATTCTCCCCATCTCTGTATCCTTTAGTTGTCCTTAGTTCCTTATCTAGGGTGGGGTCCTGTGAGATTTGCCCCTTCCACATTAGCGTGTCCACTGGCATTAACATTGTCATAGGTCTTGTTACCTAACATTGTTAGGCAGCCATGTTACTGAGGTATCATCAGTATAGCTTCCCTGACATTTTTAGGAGACACAATCTCACAACAGCCTTCCTGGTCCTCTGGCATTTACAGTTCTTCTGACCTGGGAACACAATATTTCTGGAACCTTGGGTGTGGGGATTTTATTATCCAATTTTCATTTGGAGCTGGTTACCTCCTGATGGCTTGTTCTCTGATTTTCAGCACTTGAGCCTTTCTGTGAGGGTGGAGATAGAAATATTCTAGCCTGCAGGGAAGCTCTTTAAGAAAGGAGATAAGCAACTAAAAATAATTTCAGGAAGTCCCTGAAACCAACCAAATTTGCTTGGACCCTCAGTCCGGAAGTAAGCAATAAAACACTTAGAGTTTCTCAAACAAGCTAAGTTGCAAAGATTCTCAGAGGTGCCAAGATGCAGAGAAGACTCTCTGAAGACAAAAATGCCAGGAAAAGATCAAAAGAACACTCTCTAACCTGCTGAGCTGTCTGCAGGCTATGCAATGTAAATTTCAAGCTATACAGTGTATGTTAGATTCCCAGCTTTTGTGACTTGTCACCTATGCTGTGGTGGGCTTTGGAAAGACCTCTCTGTCTCTGAATTATTTCTGATCCTCTAACTAACCCCTCATTCCTCTACCTAACCTCAGTAAAATTCATTGGTTTACCAAATTGGTAGTGATTTCTTTCCTGATGAGTGAAACTGAAGTCTAACCAGGCAAGTGTTGGTTACTACCAAGATAGGATTGTTACTATTGCATCTTTAGGAATCATGCCATGTTAATTATTGTAGTGACTCATGCTCATCATAGGTGACTGTAGGTTGCTTCCTTCCCTTGGCAGATTGCACAGCACCTTCTGGTATCATGAAATCTGGCCTTTGGGAGTGAGGTTTTAAACATAAATCTAATGAATATAGTGAGGTGCCAAATATTGTAGTTTTTTAAAAGTGTCCACAGATGACATTGGGATTTTATTATCCTAATGCTTTTGTCTGGCTTAGAATTTAAATAGCTCTCTCTCTCTCTCTCTCTCTCTCTCTCTCTCTCTCTCTCTCTCTTTCTCTCTTTCTCTTTGTGTGTGTGTGTGTGTGTGTATTTTAAAACAACAAAACTGTCTAAAACGAATATGAACACATCAACATACAAGAGGAGCCCAAATAATATTGTAGAAGATTAAAGTTGGAAAATTTATGTGCGTGGATATCAAGATACATCATGAATCTGCAGTTACTAAACAACTTGGTGTTTGAAGAATGGCAAAAGAAATTAAAAAATTATAAACAAAAAGCAAAAACAATGAAGAGGAATTGAAAACAAGCCCATGTCCACCTGGACATTGATTTATAACAAAATTGGCACTGCTTAGAGCTGGAGAAAGAGCCCCATTTTCAATCATGTAACAGCCTAAGGTGAGTAGAAATTTATTGTCGTCTCATATCAAATTCAAACATCAAGCCTAGGTGTGTTGTACATCTAAATATGACTACTTCTGGATGATAGAATGAGAATGTATCTGGAGGAGTAAATATGTATATACTTTTTAAACAGAACATAAACATACTAATCAGAAACAAAATATGGATACATTGAATTGCATAAAATCAAGTTCTATTTATCAAAATATATAATGAAACATTGGCTAGAATGTAGCATATGTGTGCAGTGTGTGTGTCTTCCAAGGATTCATATTCTGAATATCTAAATGTCCTTTACAAATCAGAAAGGAAAAAAATAGGTAACACAAAAAAAAATGAGCAAAGTACTTGAGCAAGAACTTCATCAAAGATAGAATATCTAAATGGAGGATCACCATGAAAATAGACTAAGACTTTTTAGTAGCTAGAACAGTGCAGGTCAAACCACAATGAGCTGCAATAACATACCCACTATAGTGGATTTAACTTCACTTGTTCACTATTAGGTGTTGGAATGGGTGTGAGACTCTCAGACTTGGGTGAAATATTGAAATAATTCAGCCATTTCGGAATAGTTAAGTGTTGTGCATATTAAATATAAAAATTTTTATCCTGTAAATTATTAAATGATTCCTAGATATATAGCCCAGAGACATGCATAGTTACACATATTGTGTATTCAAACACAGGAACAAGTGTGTTCTTTAGCAGCATTACTTGTCATAGTCCCAAACTGGAAACATTATTCATTAACGGTAAGAATAATAATTAAATTACAATTTATTTATAAAATGAAATATGTTGCTGTTTCTCAGCAAAGAAAATGAATGAGCCGCATGGAACACCACAGTAATAAATGAAACAAGAAAGTCAAGCACCCCAAAGCAAATACCACTCCAAAGAATTTTTTAAAAAGTATGAAAACTAGTATATGGTACATACACTAGGACTGTCAATGGCTTTGATGCA
Source organism: Rhabdomys pumilio (assembly GCA_030674055.1). Classification (NCBI taxonomy): domain Eukaryota; kingdom Metazoa; phylum Chordata; class Mammalia; order Rodentia; family Muridae; genus Rhabdomys; species Rhabdomys pumilio. Next base: position 34,607,968 of record JANHMN010000013.1, on the reverse strand, counting down.
GAACTTTGATGGATATCCTCTCTGGAGCCTTTGCAAGTGTCCCACTTCTGAACCCAATGTATTAACAATGCCATTTATCAGATATCTATTGAGATATACAGTCTTGCCTTATGTAATTTTGTAAACATTATCTGTTACTTAAAATTTTTAAGCAAACACTGGTGGAATAGGCAATCGAAGAGAAAGAGCCAAGAAAATCTTTTTGTGGAGATGACACTTGAAATGAGTACTAGAGAATAAGAGGTATATAGCCAGCAGGGCAGGAGGGAAGTGGGGACTTAATGCTTTTTTGCAAAACTGAATACATTCCCTCATTTTCATGCTGAAAGGGAGTGGTTTTTAATTAATTTCATACTGAACTTGTCAGATGCCAAGGAACAGAACTTTATGACACAAAACTGATGTGCCTTCATAGACTACAGGACTGTACAAAATTTAGAAGTATGAGATGCCATGTGATGCCGTAGACATGCCTCTGGTACCCATTGTTCTGCTTTTGCACGCTTGACTTTTAAATAGCGCACACAAGAGATCTCGTAGTATTTTCCTTCCTGTGTCTCATTTATTTTTCCCAGTGCAATCCAAAAAAAGGTGCACAACCTCCAACTCAATGTATTTCAGAGTCAACCACATCACATCAAATGGCAGAATCTCTTTCTCTTTAAGGCTTAATTCTATTCCAGTGTGCATGTATTTTCTTATCCTGTCATCTGCTGGTGGACACTTACATTGTTTCTATATCTTGGCTCTTGTGAATACCACTGAAATATAACGTTGCTCTGCCAGGCAGTGATTTCATGGTATTTGGATATATAAGCAGAGGAAGAACACCTGAATTCTATACTAATTATTTTTTGAATGCTTGAGGTGAGAGCAGCTACTCACAACCCCTTGACTAAAGACTGGTCCTTCTGTATCAGGAAGTTTGTCCTTTCCAACCATAGCCATTGCCTGATGAGGGACATAGGTGTAGCCAGGTCACCATCACATCCAGGGTTAACTCTTATAAGAACATCCCATCTGTTTGCCACAATGGCTGAGCCATTTTGTTTCCACAGATACTATCCCAGGGCTCTCTTTTCTTCCCCTTATCATCATTTATCTTGTCTTTTTGACAGCTTTGAAGTGGGCTCCCCTGTGGGTCAGGTTTGTATCTTTCTCATGAGTTAGAGGTTGGGCACCTTTTCCTGCATCTGCTTAGCTATTTTTATGCCTCACTTTATGCAAATATTGACTCAGATTCCTCATTCATTTAAATATTATTTTCAGAAGACAATTTTGCCATTGAGTTGTGAGAGTCCCTTGCAGATTTTGGAGATTCACTCCTGAGTACATGTTTGCTCCTGGTCTGTACACTGCCTTTTCATTTTAGTGAGCATTGCCTTTGCTGTGAAGGAAATTTTATTAGCTTGACATTGTTTTTGTTGTTTGCATTTTGGATGTGAGCACCAACCACTTGTCTATAGAGCCTATGTTAGCTGCTTCTCGGTGTTCTACTTAGTTTTGTGTGTTCAGGTCTCTATTTCAGGCTTTTATTCCACTTGGAGCTGAGTCTTGTGCACTGTGTGAGCTGAAGACTTGGTCTCACTCTTCCATTTGGAATCCTGATTTTCTCAACAGCAATGTGCCAAGAGACCATCTGAAGTGGAAACTTAAGAGTTCTTTGGAAAGTCTGTTGTGTTAGATGGTGTTTTGTTGGGGGAAACACGGGAAAGGATGTTTTATTGAAGTAGAGATAGGTGAAAAGACATTCTGTTAAAGTAAACACATGAAAAGACATGGGATGAAGGATATTTTGTTAACGACACACATGTATTACATAGTTGAGCTCTATTTGTCAGAACTCCATAGAGAGAAACACACCAAAAAGCTTCTAGTTGTGTGCTATGGCTTTTTTTTTTTTTTTTCTGCTTTTATGGTCTTGGAAAGATTAGGAAAGTTGTGTTAACTGAGACAGACTCACATTGAGTTTTATTAAGACTCATGTGGTGAGACAAGACTGTGGAGGACACGTGATGTTTTGGGGGAATATAAACAGGACTTGACAGACAGTGAAGAAGGTTTAGTTTGACTTGTTTATACAGTTAAGAGCTTGTTGGTCTCGTGTCTTTGTTGATCTTTGTTGAGAGAAACACAGTTGAGAACTTTTTCCGGCATTTTTGTTGTCCCTGATCTCTCTTGTTGACTCATGTCAAGGTTGAAGCCTGTCTGTCTCTGTAAGGTAGTGCCTTCGTTATTGATTTATATTTATTGTCTCTACCTTATCAAACTAGAATCCTGGTATATCTGTAGAGTGTTGTGAGTAGATCAAGTTGTCATTGTTGATCTGTGAAGTGAACTGTTGAGTTTCTTTTTTTTTTTTTTTTTTTGGTTTTTTCGAGACAGGGCTTCTCTGTGTAGCCCTGGCTGTCCTGGAACTCACTCTGTAGACCAGGCTGGCCTCGAACTCAGAAATCTGCCTGCCTCTGCCTCCCAAGTGCTGGGATTAAAGGCGTGCGCCAGCACCACCCGGCGAACTGTTGAGTTTTTGACACTGTAGATGGGATTTGTTCTTAAAATCATTTCCTAAACAGGTTCACTTCCTTCATATTCTTTCTTTTCCACTGCCTTTGGTGGCTTGTGGGGTAAAAGGGAGGTTAAAGTGTTTAAAAACCCATCATTAAAAATAGGCTTTAAAGCCGGGCAGTGGTGGCGCACGCCTTTAATCCCAGCACTTGGGAGGCAGAGGCAGGCGGATTTCTGAGTTCGAGGCCAGCCTGGTCTACAGAGTGAGTTTCAGGACAGTCAGGGCCACACAGAGAAACCCTGTCTCGAAAAAAAAAAAAAAAAAAAAAAAAGACTTAAAAAATTAAAGTTACAACCATCCTTTCCGTATTATGTCTTTTTGGTACCTCTTGTCAAAAATTAGCTGACTTTATAGGTTTCAGTTTATTTCTGGACTCTCTGTTTGGCTTCACTGGGAATCTTGTTATTTTCACTTGGAAAATAATAAAACATTATAGAGTTCTGGAACCTCTAGGCTTGAAACAGAATAGCTGAAAAATTTTAAACTACTAAAATAGGTTCATTGTATTTTACCTTACTGCTAAGAAAATGGAGTGAAAATTTAAAAAGCATCAGTAATTTTTAAGTTCTTCAAGATTCAAGAAACAAAATACAACTACTTGCTACTAATAAGTGAAGGCTAATTAAATCATATTTTTATAGTCTTTTCTGTATGCAAACAGAAATTTAAGTAGAAATCATATGACATTTTAGAACATATCCATAATTCAATGATAATAAGGTATTATTTAAAATATACTATAATCACACCACTTGCAATTATTGAGTTCCCAATATGAACACATGAAATTATCTCTAAAATTAACACATTCCAATTTGTAAAACAAAGAAAAGATAAAAGAAGGAGATGATGTCTATATTTAATCTATCTGTAGATAGTATGCAACTGTGGAGAGAAATAGTCCAGCGGTACAGGATTAAAAAAATGGAAATAATCTAATCTTCACTGTATCACACTGCTTGACTACAGCCAGCAGAGGAATGGTCTAAGTGTTAAGAAGAAAATAAGCAGGAAAGAAAGTCTGGTTATAGATAGTTGCAAAATATCTGGTGATTGTAATTGAATGGTGTGTATGTGTGTGTGTACGTGCGTGCATGTGTATGTGTGTATGTGTGTGTGTGTGTGTGTGCGTGTGTACGTGTGTGTGTGCGTGTGTACGTGTGTGTGTGTGCGTGTGTATGTGTGTGTGTGCGCGTGTGTGTGTGTGTGTGTGTGTGTGTGTGTGTAAACCTGTTTATAAGGTCACATGGGTGGAGCTGTGGAAGAACAGAGTAGACAAGACAAGCAACAGTGTGAGGTTTAGAAAGGAAGGACATAATTGATGAAGGTATTATTACCAGATTTACAAATTCCTATGACTTCATCTGGAAAATTATGTTTTGTAGATATTTATTCCTTAAAGACTATCATGGGGCTAGAGAGATGGCTCAGTGGTTAAGAGCATTGGTTGCTCTTAGAGAAGACCCGGCTTTGATTCCCAGCTCCTGCATAGCAGTTCGCAGCAGTTTCTAACTCTGGTTTTAGAGGATCCTACACTCTCTTCTGACCATCATGCACACTAGGCATGCACATGATACACAGGTACATGCAGATAAATTACTCATACATAAAATAAATCCTTTAAAAAAGATAGTTACTAATGTTACCTTGGAGTCTATAAGGAAGTAAACCAAGAAAAAGCAGCAGGTATAATTTTCATTGATAAAAATACTTACCCCTTATCACATTAGTTAGCAGATACTGTATTATGCTAAAAGACTTTCTCTTGGAAAAATAGGAATGAAACACCTTGGGAAAGAAATTTGATATCATACAATGCACTAATAACAGCCTTCATTGTTTTCAATAAGTTTATATGCAACCCCAACATCATACAGAGACTAATAAATACATGACACAAACTTTATGAGCAGGTTGAACAGAAGTAAGTTAAGCTTTATGACACCATAAATAAAACTAAGGAACTATTTGGACACTTCTTTCCCAAAATTTCCCAGTAGGCCTACATCTTTAAAGTAAATATGAGAAAGCTACAGTTCCCATATGTCATCTAGAAAGCACAAGGCTAATTGTGTTTATCATGCTCAACGCATAAGGAAGAAAGCCACCACTCTGTGTCCTGAGACTACACACTATTGTTATTTGCCAATTAATATATAAGAAGTTTAAAAATTGATCAGTCAATTTAAAAAGAAAAACATAAGGTTGTAAACAAGGTTGAAGGGCATCTTCAGGTCACAACAGTGAGAATCTTAAGCCAGGAGCAGGAGAGGGGTTGAAAACCTGATGTGAGCATCCAGCAGGAACTGGAAGCCCATTGTGGAAAAACAAAATGGGAAAAAATGGGCATTTTTCTAGCCTAATTGGAATGTGACTATCTTAGAGCTCAATCCTCCTTCTGATTATCCTAGAGCTCAATCCTCCTTCTGACTATCCCAGAATGCAATCCTCCTTCTGACTATCCTAGAGCTTAATCCTCCTTCTGACTATTCTAGAGCTCAATCCCCCTTCTGACTAGCCTAGAACTCAATCCTCCTTCTGACTGCCTAGAGCTTAATCCCCTTTCTGACTATCCTAGAGCGCAATCTTCCTTCTATCTAGAGCACAGTCCTCCTGACTGTGTAGTAGTTTCTAAACACTACAGCAAAAGAATCCCACTGTGAAATTATTTTCTACTCAGAGAAAACAGTGAGAGTAGGGAAATTCATCCTGCTTCTCAGCTGATTCTGCCCATAGTGGCAACGAACTTACACATGCATATGGCTCTCCACCTGGACAAATTAGACAAATTTCAAGAGTCAGGTCCCTGACTCTCTGGGGATCCTTTGGAGCAGATACTTTGGGATGGGTGCCTCTTGGTTTATTTATCAAAAGTCAGTGTTGGTAGGTCTCCTTGTCTTCCTGCTGTACCACAATCCTGACCCCTTGGCCCAAGCTGACTGTAATTTATGCATGTGCTTTTGAAGAGGTATTATGGTAGAGAAACGAACACCTTACAGATAGTAAAAATCTGGCTGACATAGCCCTTTTGGACCAGAATTTAAAAGGTTTTTTGCTCTTTGGAGCTCTTTACTTTTAAAGTATTTCTTTGATTTATGCTCCAAGAGAGTAGTGTGTTGTCTGCAAAATAAGAGAAAGAAATCCATTTGCCTTCCTAACAACTGTTCTAGTTGGGTTTCTGTTGCTGGAATAAAACACTGAGCAAAAACAACTTAGGGCAGAAAGATTTTATTTACATCTTACAACTCTCAGGTCACAGTTCACCACTAAGGGAAGACAAAGCAGGAACTCAAGTCAAGAACCTGGACTGAGCAACTGAGGCAGAACCACTGAAGATGTGCTTATGGACTCATTCTCTCTGGCTTGCTCAGGTACTTATTTTATACAGTCCAGGTCCACTTGTCCAGACAAGCATTTCCCACAGTTGGGCGGGCACTCTTGCATCAACCTGTAATCAAGAGATGCTCCACAGATGTGCCCATAAGCCATTTTCAAGGAGGCTATTCCTCAACTGAGGTTCCATCTTCCCAGGTGACTCTAGTTTGTGTCACGTTGACAAAACTAAACAGTACAGCAGTGAACTTTAGCCTGGAATTTCATGGGATTGTTCCATTTACAAAATAGGGCCTAAAATGAAGAACTTTAGAAGAAGACCACGATATCTGACTGGCTAAGGCTCTTACTCAGGGATTTCATAGAAGCCATCAAGAGGTGACTGTTAGCATTTTGTCTATGCTCTGCCCCACAGTTGCCTGGCAACAGCCAGGTATGCCTGACTCACTATAAAAGGGGCTGCTTGCCCCCTCCACTCTCTCTTGCTCACTCTTGCCTTCTTGCTCCTGCTTTGTCCTCTTGCTCCTTACTCCCTCTCTCTCCATTCCCCTCCCCCTCTCTCTTCATGTACTCATGGTCTGCCACGACTTCTCTACTCCTCCTCCCCTCCCCTTCTCTCTCTCTCTCTCTCTCTCTCTCTCTTTCTCTCTCTCCATTTCTGTCTCTACTACCTACTTAACTCCCCTCCCCATGCCCTGAATAAACTCTATTCTATACTATACCATCCTGTGGCTGGTCCTTCACTGGGGGAGGGGCATGCATCAGCATGGGCCCACCCAAGGTACTCCCTTTCCCTCACACCTTACCACACATTTACCAAAGCATATCCGCTCTTTCTTTATCTTTTTATAAACACAACAGTAACAACTGGCTACACTTACAACTACCTGAGCTTCTCTACAGAAATCAAATAGTTAAAAGTAAATCAGAGCAAGGCATGCAAGTGTATCACCCGCCCCCCTCTGTTATACTTGGAAAGAGTCACAGGCAGATTATGGGGAGAAGCCCCCTGGAGCTGTGCTGTGGCTCTTTCTTCTTGGAGGGAATGTAAACATGACCTCACACGCAGTCCCAGTCGTGGAATGTACTTGTTTTCCCCAACAGCAACATCAACAGTCTGGCAGTAAGTGGAATACTGGATTCTGTACCCACAGTTACTCCCTTTCAGCATTCTAATGGCTGGATTCTTATCTTGTGAATTGGCTTATGATAAAAGTAAGGGTTAAAATAGTGCTTGACTGTTATTCTGGACAAAGTTTACAAATGAAAGAAAATTCTGTCATCCTATTTGAGCTAGACCCTATTGAATCTTGTCAGCTGTCTCTTGATCCACATTTCACCGTACACTAATGGTGTGCTAATGGCATTTGCATTGGTGATAGAGCCAAACCAATGTCTATATTGCTTTTTCCAGGTTTCCTTATAGGATCAAAGAACCATCATTGGTATTCAATGGAAACCGTGACAGTGAAAACAACTAGACACCTAGAACTTAAATATGCGTGACTTGCTAATTACAAAAAGGAGGGAGCTATTTTGTCATATTTAATCTTCATCCCTTAATGGGATGCTCAGGAGTAATGCTTTGTCTAGAGTAACTTTCAAGTCAATTCTTCCCTTTGTGTCCAAGGATTCTGCTTTTTTTTTTACTTGAAAATAACCAATAGAAAATTATGTATCACAGAAATATATCTGAATTTGCCTAAACCTTTCATTACACCAATAAAACCCTGCTACTCAATGCAATCCTCAGTGCTAAAGAGTATATGATCAGTCAGATTTATTTTCTCTGTGACAAGATAACCTGGGAAAGACAACTCTAGTGGTCACTGATAAGCCTAAATATTTAAACATTTGGTCTCCAGTTGGTGGCACTATTGGGGCGGCTTAGAAAATAGGGACTTGGAAGAAGTGTGTCACTGGTGGCAGTTTTGGGAGTTTAAATAGTCCGAATACTTCAAGTCCCCACTATCTGTTTTATACTTAGGATAAAGATACACAATCAGTACATCCTGATCCCTCGTTCCCGAAGGACTCTCATCCCTCTGGAACCATAAGCCCAAATAAATCCTCTCTTCTGTACGTTGCCTTGGTCATGGTTTTTTCATTGAAACAGAAAATTGTCTAATGCAATGATTTGAAATAGGAAGGTTTTATGTTGGGTCTTGGTTTAGTGGGTTACAGCCCAAGGTCAGAGTGGTCTATGGCTTTGGTGTTAGGAATATGTGATAAAGGAGGCTACTTAGGATAGTCAGGGAGGATAAAAAGGTAGGGAGAGGGAGGGAGGGAGGGAGAGAGAGAGAAGGAGAGAGAGAGAGAGAGAGAGAGAGAGAAAGAGAGAGAGAGAGAAGGGATCAAGAAAGAAAAAAGGAAGGAGAGACAGAAATATGATATACCCTTTACTCTTCCAGGATCAGCATTCTTTAATTAAGCTGTATCTTCAGATACTCCATTCAGCTTTGTATGAGTTTGTACACATTAATTTACTAGCTCCCATGATCTGGTAACCACTCAAGACCACACCTCTGAATACCACTGCATGGAGGATGAAGGTTTAAGAATCTTCAAGAAATATGTCATAGCCCAGTGAACTCACCAAAGTGAATATCATTGAAGTAGAGAAAGTAGCTGGATATCCTTGGACATAGCTTCATTCCTGGTTTTCCACACCAAAGACTTAGAAAACAACAAAACCCCACACTGATTTTGTATGTGAAGGAATGGACTGAATGTCTATGTTTCAAGCACATATGCATGGACTGTTTTCAAGGTGGGCCAGTGACATAGTGTCAGTAGCAAGGTCCCGTGCTTTGCTGTGTTATACAGTATTGCTGACTTTTAAGTACTCACGCTCTAAAACAATGCAGGGGAAATTGTCTTTCTGAAATAGACCTTGAGGAAAACAGCTTTGGGTTTACAGCAGAGGTGAGAAGATGCACAGATTTTTCTTATCTGATTCTCGCCCCTACTTCCTGTTCCTCACCACTGTCTGCACCCTTCACTAGCATTCTCCTTTTGTCATAACTGATGAGCCTATGGTGACTTATCCCTATCAACCCAAAGGCCTTCGCTTACACTACAACATAGATTCTAAGTCTTTTAGCAAATAATGATACAGACTCACTGAAGTGAAGTCTCTGGTTTCATTGGAAACTCGGTTATGTCATATGCTTTACTGGGGCAGACAGGTGAAAGGACATGTGATGTTTGAAAGGGGTACAAGTTAACCCAACAGACAGTACCCAGTGCTCTGACATAGGTTTGCCTTGCTTTCTTCACTGATCATCACTTGTGATGACTTCAAAAGGGAGAAACTCACCAAAGAACTTTCTGGTGGTGTTCCTGGTGGTTCCTTGCTCCTTCCACAAATTCAGGTGACTGTCAGAGCCTTGTGGTTTCTTCTGGGTCAAACTGCCATTGCTGATTCATAAATTTTGGGAGGAGTGGATTCATGAGTGGTGATTGCCACATAAGATTGAACTGCTTATATCCTGACAATGAAGTCTACAATCACCCTCAGAGAACTATTTCTAAACAGGTCCACTTTAGCCCGCCACTACAGTAACACAGGGAAGAATTGCACTATCATTTTCCTTAAAACAAGCAAACAAACAAAAAAGCTCTTCATCACTTTTCCTCCCTAACCTAGTAGTCACTGATATATTCATAGTGTTCATAGAGTTTTATCTTAAGTTTCATGTTAGCATCAAACAGTATATACCCTTTCAGATGCCTTTCTCTAGCTTAGTATGAGCTTTTACGGTTCCTGCATGCATTAGAATCTACAGAGCTCCACAGCTCCACAGCTCCTTTCTCTTTGCTGGTGAGTATTCCATCATTTGGCCATATCATGGTTTATTCATTCACCAACTCTTGCTTTTAAGTTTTGGCAGTCGTGATCAGAGCAGAGCTGCTGTAAATATCTGGACCCAGCATTTTGTGAGAACATAAGTTTCTAACCCATTTGGATAAACACCAAAGGTCATGCTCGGTAGATTGTAAGAGGAGAGTATGTTTACTTTTGCAGGGAAATGAAAGAAGGAAGAAATGCTGCCAAACATACTCTAAAATGAGGATTCCATTTTGCATCCCCACTTGCAATGAAGGAAAATTCCTTTGCTTGCTATCCTTGCCAGCATTTGATGTTGCCAGTGCTTTGTGTTTTAGCAGATTTAGCTGCAAACTAGCATCTTGTGGTTTTGACCTGTACTTTGACTTATGGAGTGATATGTCTCACTATGTGGTTATTCAGTATCTGTATATTTTCTTTGTGAGTTATCTGTCCCTGCATCTGACCATTTTAGAAATCAGATGAGTTTTTATCTTATTATTAGTTTAAAATTTAAATATCTTAGATAACAGTGCTTGATAGCATTAATTTTTTCTCTTAAGTAAAAGCCTTAATGTCTTTCTTAGGATTTTTAATTTTATTTCATTTGTGAAGCAGTTTTGCTGCCAGTTCTGAACTCTGTCATGAAAGTGTATGGATTATTCTGATTTTAACTTAGTTTTTAAAAGACGATCTGAAAATGTTGAGTCTTTTGGTATTATTTAAACCACCTTAATGAAATTGTCTGTTTGGCATCACCTACTCTCAAGCACTTTCTAGGAGCTCAAGAGTAGGAAAGCTGGAAACTTATCTTCTGCCAACAAGACTACTTAAGAAGGCGAGAACAAAACAAAGTAGTATGTTCATGATGAGCAGAATCTAGTTTCGCATCAATGAGAAGATTCTAAAAGGGAGAAATGACCTCTTAGGAGGGTGGGGTTTGAAAGTGTACACCAGAGTTGGACAGATTTTTAAGTGGCTAGAAGGAGGGAGATTCTGAGATTCTAGACTGTGATGTGTAATTTAAGAATAAAAGAGGAAGAGCCCGAAGACAAAACATGGATGAAGACTTACACTTGTAGAAATTGAGGAAGAAGAGAAATCAAAATAAAAATGGACAGGGTATCTTCAGAGACTTGCTCCATGCATGCTAACATCTGGAGTTACCTTGAAAACTGGACTAGAACTTTTCCCTGACTGTTTGTGCAATGCAGCAGTCCCAGACAGTGAGTCCACATTCCCAATCCAATATTTAGTCTTTGGGACTAATTGTTAACACAGATGCATTGTCTAAAGTCTGAGGATTTGTATAACTTTCAAAGTTATAATATTTTAAAGTTGCTATCTCTTTTTAGTAAATAAGATACAAATTAATAGATGAACTTTAAATCCACTTTAAACGTAATCTACTTTAAAGTGAACCAACAAACATCATTAACTGTTTAGATCATAAGCTGCAAGAAAGTAGAACTGTAAATTGAACTAATAAACTTCTACAGATTTATTGAGTATTTTACTTCCAATATTGTTCTTTACCTCCTTAAAATCATATATATATATTAAATGAAGGTCTTCTTTTCTCTCTACATTTATTTTTTGCCATGGTTCTGCTACAAATCCGAGCTCTTTTTTGGCAGCAAGATTCTCTTCAGGGAGCAATCTTTCTCTGACTCAAGCATTTCTGCCTTTCCTCTTCTCTTGTGTATGACCTCTACCCAAATTCTCCAACTGTTTTTGAGCTGAAAGTTCCCTTCTTTCCTGTGTGGGTAATTCATTTCTCTTCAGTTTGCTTTCTGCTCGAAGGATCTCTGTCCCTCCTTAGAAGAAAGACTCCGTATAAAATGTTTTAGCTCTCAACATATTTAAGCATAGTGATTTAGACATGTGTTTCAATTTTTTTTTTGTTCTGAGTTGTAACATTCTTGGTTGGGAATGAATACTTAAACACATCCAGAATTACTCAATGTGGAAGTTTAAATAAGATTTCAATTTATTGTGTGTCAATGAAGTAATTCTTATTTGGTATCAAACTTTTGTTGGCATCAGATACAGCTAAAAACAAAACATCGTTAACCCACACAAGTGTTATTCAGTATTTAAAATAGCTTAGATTGTGTTGATGAATTATCATGCCAATTCATAAATAAATGTCCCTTAAGAGGCAAATATAAATGTTGAAACATGAATCTTTAACACAATAGAGCCAAAGGAAAGAAATAATAAAGATAAAAGAATTAAACAAGGAAGTCAGAATCATGAAAACAACAAAAGAAAATCAATGGAACAAAAAGCTAGCGCTCAGAAAAAAAAATCAAATTGATAAATCTCAAGTAAGACAAAAAAAGAAAAAGGTGCATTTTTTAATATCAAGTCTAAAAGAGAGGTCATCACCATGCAGCCTGCAGAGACAAGATATCAGAGATATAGGACAAGAATATTACACAGTATTAAAACATTTTTTAATGCTCATGAAGTTGACAACTCAGAGCAAATGGGCTTGAAAATCAACCTTCCCAGACTGAGCCAAGATGAATTAGAGCAATGAAATAGCACTATGAACACAGAATTGAATTAATAATTTGAAAATAAGAGAGAAAGAGAGGGGGGGAGGAAACATCTAGGCACAAATGGTTTTATTAGAGAATTCAACAAACATTTAAAAGATAAAACCCATTGTATGCAGCCTCTACAAGAAAACAGAGAGAAAAGCAGGCTTCCAGTCACGGTGTCTATTCGTAGTGATAAAACAGAGATACAGAGATAACAAAACAACACCGAACTGCAGGTTAGTATCGCTCATGAACTTAAGTGGAAAAAAATAATAAAAGCAATATTAACAAATCAAATCCAGTAACAAACAAAATAAGTATAAACTCCTATAGTTTGGATTTGAAATAACTCCCAAAGGTCCCTTTTAAAAGCTTGGTGCCTGACTGCTGGCACTTCTCATAAGGGAGAGAATCTGTAGAAGACAGAAATCATAAGGAAGCTAGGTCATTGAGGATGTGCCCTTGGAGGAGATACTGGGGTCCTGGCCTCATTTTTCTTTCATTTCATTTCTAGCTGCAGGGACAGCTTTTCTCCACCATATACTCATGATCATGATAGTTTCCATGTCTCAGGTTCAGAGTCAATGTAGTCAAACCAACATGGGCTCAAGCCTCTGAAATCACAAGCGGAAATCTTTCTTTCCTTAAGCTGATTTATTTCTGGTATTTTGTCACAATAATGACTATCAGATTGACATGTATAATATAACCATGTTGTATTTATTATAAGTATATAAAATCAGTTTAACACAGAAAAATCAATATAATCCATCACATACCTGGGCTAATGAAAAAAGTTATCATATAAATAAATACAGAAAAACAATTGACAAGATTGAATAGCCAGTCACAGTAGAAAGCCTTGGTGTATTACTTTTCTCATTGCTGAGATCAAATACCTGCCAAGAAGTGAGGTAAGGGGAAACGTTTATCTTGGCTTACAGTCCAAGGGGATCCAGCCCATCTCTGGTAGGTAACACATGGCAACAGGATATGAGTTAGCTGGTCATATTGTTTCCACAGTCAGAAAGCAGACAAAAATGAATACTGGTGTTTGTCTGGTTTCTCTTTTTAATTCTGGCTAGGAATGCGCTAAGGTGTGTTTCCATGATGATTCTAGGTCCAGATTGGTCATGAAAATTAGCCATTACAGTTAGTAAGCTACAGACCACTTCTAGTCAACATCATGTTTAATGGTAAAATAACCAAGAGTCCAGTTGTTATCACTTTTGGTCAGGACAGCATCCAAAATACAACCGCTCCAGTAAAATGATGAAAGAAATAAGAAAATTAAATGCATACACTTTAGAATGCAATAAACAAAATGATTCCGACCACAGATCGCATCTTTGTGTACATAGAAAATCCTAAGGAATCTATAGGAAATACTCCTAAAGCTAAGTACTCCTAAAGCTAAGTACTCTTAAAGCTGAGTACTCCTAAAGCTAAGTACTCCTAAAGCTGAGTACTCCTAAAGATAAATTCTGGGTTGCTGAAGAAAGCAAGAGCAGCATGAAGACACCCATCTTGTCTATATGCAAAAAGGATTATACAGAAACCAAAATCAAAGTCTCATTACTACTATCAGTTTTTCCAAATAAAATAAAATAGGCATAAACTTCATGGAGTTGTGCACAGTAGACACATGCCGAGAGCTACAAGATATTGATGGAAGAAACTAAAGACAGAAGCAAGTCAAAAAGACTGAATTTATTATTTGGAAGGCCAACATAAAATAAAAACCACCTATTCCCCCAAATGCCTCTATAAACTTAGTTCCATCTCATGAAAATTCCAGCAAGATTTTTCTTTTCATCTTATTTAATTTTGTTTTTTTTTTATTTTTAATAAGAAGACACAAGACAGACATATCGTGTCCTCTACAGGGAAAAGCATTTTTTATTAACATAGCTAAAGCCATCTTCAAAAAGTAATGATGTACAAAGAATTACTCTATCCAATATTCAGGCCTATGTGCAGATAAAGTCTAACCAAGACAGAATGAAACAGAAGAGTACAACTAAAGAGTCAATGGAACAACACAGAAAAAACATCAATAAACACATAAAATATGCACAAACAGTAGTTGACAGAGACACAAATCAATTCAATGAAAGAAATCTAGCTTTTTAAGTTCTAGAGTGGGAGAATGATGGGCTTAAAGTAAACTTTAAACTGTTAGATCCGAGACAGAAATTAACTCAAAATGGGTCACAGACTTATAGCAAATACATAAAGCTAAAACTTTTAGGGAAAAAACTGACAAAGTTTTGAGATTTTAAATCAGGCGAAGTTCTCAGATTTGACCCTAAAGTAAAAATTTATTTTTAAAAAGAGAAAATTAACAAATAGATCATCGTCAGAGTTGGAAATCGTGTCTTAAAAAAGGTCTCTTAAAGAGGACTTGTAACACAATACAGTTTACAAAAAAAAAAGAAAAGAAAAGAAAATCAAACTATCTTCTGGTGAAGGACTAGTGTGTAGAATATATTAAGAATATTCAAGACTTGATGCTAAATAAATAATACAAATAGAAAAAAGTTTTTAAGAGGGTTGTTTTATTGGTAATGTTTTGTTGTTTGTTTTTGCAGAGCTAAGATTAAATCTTAGTATGTGCTCACACGTACTATACCACAAAGCCACACCCCCAATTTTTTCCAGAAGCTTAAAGTCAACAAAATAAGCCTGTGAAAAGATAGATCTACTCATTTGTTAGGTAGAAATTAAAGCTATAGTAAGATATCACTACATGCCTATTTAAACGACTAAAATTAAAAAAAAAAATTTAGTAACACTGTCAAACCTTGGCACGAATACAGAAAAACAAAATCTGAATCACTCAGACATTGGTGATGGGAATGCAAACATGAAAACACCACACTATAGGAAAGAATTTAGTATTTTCTTAGAAAATTAAGCATGCAACCACCATATGACACAGTAATTGCATGCTTCAGCAATCCCAGAGAAATGAAAATTTAGTGTACAAAGAAACCAATAACATGTTTTATTCATAGTAGCCTGAAAACTGAAAACAACTGCATGTTCTTTAGCAGGTGGATGGTAAAATAAACAGGTCCATTCATATCATAGTATACTTCCTAGCAAGCAAAAGGACACTGAGGCTATTTGAATGGATCTCTGGGTATCACATTGAACAAAAAAAAAGTCAACCTTAAAAGGTTGTGTGTCATATTACTTAATATACATGGCATTCTTAAAATGTTGAAATTATAGAAGCAGAGACTATATTAGGTTATCAGTGCAATGTGGTTGATGTAGATGCATTTTTAGAAGTCTGCAAATAATGAGGGCTATAAATCAGCAGTATAGGGTTTGCCTAGCATGAGTAAGACCCTGGATTTAATGCCTAGCATTAAAATATCCAAATTAAAAGAGGAATGTATCTTTGTGATGATGACTCCATCCACTCTTATATCTTGCCTGTAACAATATCAACATACAGTTAAAACTATTATACCATAGTTTTGAAGCTATTGCCATTTAAGGAAACCAGGTAAAGGGTGCTGTGTTTAATCTCATTTCTCAACTAGATTGGGTTGAGAAACATCTAGAAGATTAGTACAGCATACCTGTGGGTGTGTCTGTAGGGCATTTCCAGGGAGGATTATTTAAAGGCAGAAAGCCCACTCTCAGTGAGGGTAGCAGCATCCCATATGCTGAGGGGTGTAGACAAAACACACACATACACAAACACACACACACACACACAACACACAAAGGAAGATAGCCATGACTCTCAGACAGTCTTCCTCTTTCCCCTTTATCAAGAAAGCTGGTTTACTCTCCCACAACCTCCCACCATGATGGATAGAAACCTCTAAAACTAAAATCTATCCTCTCGTTTAGTTGTCTTGCTAAAGTAGTGATAGCAACATAAGCTAACACAACAGATATGTACAGTTTCTATATGACTTCTTAAAAGAGTGTGCAAGTCTCTATTTGAAATTAAAATTTTTAATTTTAAAATCAGTCCTTTTATTTTCTTTTCTGTTTTCTAGTTGATTAAGATTTTCTGGAGACAAAGAGAAGACAAAGAAGTCAATGTGTCTTGGAAAAAGGTAATAGAGAAAACTTCATCTATTTTATGAAATATTGAGTAATGCTTGTACATTAATGATCTATATTATATTTAAGTAGCTATATATACACACTGAAAACCATACAGAAGATATCATTGTCTCCTCAGGTCTTATAGGAAACAGAGCAGGGTATGGGAAACCGAAAACATTGGTATGAACACATCTCCGGCTTTCCATGCAAAAGATTAATGAAGCATTATTTCTGTCTTAATCCTCCAAATTATGGATGTATGCCATGTTTCTTCTGTTATCTCAGCTCACACTTGTTAATGAGTTTTATTCTCTGAAGATAACACTATTAACCAGTGCATGTGAATCGTTAATTGGATTAATTCTATGATGCAAAGAAAAAAAATCTTGTTCCTGTGCAAAGAAATGAATTGTAAGTGTACACCTTAGAACTGAAATTGTGATGAGACTCTGTGGGAGTGGTGCTGGGTCTTTGAGAAAAGCTGGAATGAAACAAGGAATAATACCAACCTTTAGACAAAGAGTAAGTTAGAGAGATGAACAAAACAAGGGCATGAAAGTAAGGTTTGAAAGTCATTCTAGGAGAGAAGAATTATTTAAGGTCCCTTGGTATGGTGTCTTGAATGTAAAGTGTCCCCCCATGGGCTTATGTATTTGGTCTCCAGTTGGTTGCAGTTTGGGAAAATCATGGAACTTTTTGGATGTATGGAGAAAGAACATTCCTAAGGTTGAGCTTTGAGAACGATTACCTCATCTCATTTCCAATGTGCTCCCTTGGCTTCCTGAGTGGTGAAATTTGACACAGCAGTTTCTTGCTCTGGCTGCCTACTGCCATTTTTTCCTTGACATTATGAACCCTGGAACCATAAGTCAAAATAAACTCTTTCTTCTTCAAGTTGTTTTGCTCATGATGATTCTCACAACAGCATTAATGTAACAATACACTGGGAGAGAGTAAGGAGGGGGGGAAGGAACTGGTCCTAAAGAAATGATCCAAGGACAGCTGACCTAACACAGTTAGATTAGAGACATTATATGCTTTTGCAGTTTTGCCTTAAGCTGATGTTAAAAAAAAAAATTCCCAAGGATATTGATGGATAAGGGGACTCTGGAAAAACAATGGACCAAGTTATCAGGCAATGAGGCAGTTCTGTCTTCTGCCCTTCTCCACTTTGGGTTTGTTTCCTGGAAATGCCTTGTCTCAGGAAGGAGACACAGAGAGGGGAGCACTTAGCTCTTGGGAAAAGCTGAAGATGAATTAAGACAGAAGGGGGTGTGGCTGAAGTGTGAGTGACATCACTGTAGTCAGAGGATCTGCGACCTCTCAAGGATCCTTTATCCTCGTTATCACCATGTGTGCACCTTGACTCCATAGATGCTATGTTGTATGTACATGCTGACTTTTTCATTTATTTATTCAATGAGTCTTTATTGAAGACATAATGTGTTTATAGAGCGGAAAGGTAAATCCAGTTCTGTTCTCAAACAGACTTCAAAGTAGTACAGAACAAAGGCCATCATGCATAAAGAGCTGTAAAGCCTAAGGTACATGGATTCGAGAAAAGAGCAATCAGCTGTCAGAACAAGTGTCTATCTGACCCAGAAAAGAAGAGGAAAGCTTCATGGAGAAAATAGTAGTAGAGTCAGCCAGGCTTAAACAGACTGTGACAGTGAAGGGCTGGGACAGAACACCTGTTCCGGTGCTCTGAAATTACAAGGATGTTCTGCTTGTCAGTCTTCTTTTTTTTTTTTTTTTACACCTGGTTTATTGGGGGAAGCTGGAAATGAAAACTGCAAATGTCTTTGCTGCAACTTACAAAGCAGTGTTCTGATATTTAAAATAAGCTGGTTTCCATTATGTAAGTAGAAATGGTAAGAAAAATAATAATAATAATAATAGCCCTTCCAATACATATTCAGAGAAACTCATTCCCAAATTTTCCACTTGTGTGTATTATACAGATACTTTAAGTATGTTTGCCAAGGGAGACCAGGTTTTTAATTATATTTAGGTTTCTGTTACAGTTAAAAATGTATTCTAGCTGTCTATGAGTAGAGCTCAGTTGAGGCTGAGAGGAGGCATTGACGTGTCTTCTCCTACGATGTCTGAATGGTACTGCTGTGACAGTGGTCACTCTCCTGTGCCTCCCTGCCGGACCTCGTCATATCCACCAGTCACGCAAAACTGTACAGATTTGTTAATATGGCTTCTTCCCACACCCTACCCCTCTAAACTACGTTAAAAGAGGAAAATTCATCTTAGCATTTCAGTAGTGACAGTGGCCTGACTACTGAAACCTTGGCCATGTTAGAACACTTTCCCGCATAGCAGAGAAAGTTAACACAAAGCTTAGCAAAACAATAATTGTTTAAAACACTGGCTAAAAGTTCTCACAAACGAAGCTCACTTAGGAAACCATTCTGCTTCTTTATGTAAATGAAAACTCAAAAAGGTTTTTTTTTTTTAAAAAAAATATTAATTTCAGAATATTTGGTCACGGAAATTTTGCCAGTAGTTTTCCTTCTCTGCAGCGTTTAGTAGAAACAACCCAGTCTATGTGGATAAACAAAAGCTTCATCAGATTATTAAATGAGAAGCCATCGCATTTCTACCTTACCAAGTTTCCCAGGCATGCTCTTTAACAAATGAAATTTAAATGATGTAGAATTGATGTAAGGAGAAATTAGCATATACTTAGCAAACAGAAACAAGTTTTTTAACTCCACAAGACATACACAGGACATGAAACTTAACACTATTTATGAAAAATTTTCTTTAGCATTTATTCTAGCGTTTCTGACCATATGAAGACTGCCCAACCATAGGTTCCTGTGCCTTGGAGAACAGTTTCCTCCTCAGATCCATCTTGCAGCAGGCCTTTCTTAGGGTCTCCCTCCCACATTAGGCAGACGTGTAGAAGTACCTGGGCTTGGCATCGCCCAGAAGGTCATCCTCGTAGTTGGGGAGGCAGCAGAAGAAGAAGGAACAGCCAATCAAGATGATGGTGGCTGCCCATCCGAAGCCATAGGCCCAGTTATAAATGTAATTAACAGCGGGATTGTCGTGAAGCCTGAAGGTCTGTGTGTATTTCACAGGGTAGATTACCAGGGAGATGATCTGGAATACAGCAGCCAGTGCCAGGATGCCTCCAATAACTCTCAGGAAAACGAGCACCTGGGGTCCACACAGGGCGAAGAAAGAGAGGATGAAGCAGATGACCAGGATGATAAAGCCACAGAAGAGAGTAGCAGCAGCTGCTTGTCCCCAGGGGTTTTTCTAGGCCTCGTTCTTCTCTTCTGTTGTCCTTCCACCTCTGGTTTTGTCGGTCTTATTTGTTTGTTTGTTTGTTTTTGTGTGTGTGTCAATCTGACGCAAGCTGGAATCAACTAGAGAAAGAGAATCACAATTGAGAAAATACCTCCATCAGATCGGCCTAAAGAAAAGCCTGTAGACTGTAGAGCGTTTCTTGATAAATGATTGATGTGGGGTGGCTCAGACCATTATGGGTGATATAAGACAGAGATCCTAGGTATAAGACAGTGATGGGGAACAAGCCGGTAAAGTAGCACTCTTGTATCTGTTTCTGTTGCTGCCTCCAGCTTCCTGCTTGGGTTCATGCTCTGACTTTACTTGATGATGGCTCTCGGTAGGGAAAAGGAAGCCAAATAAACCCTTTCCTCCCCAAATTGATTTTGGTCAGTGTTTTACCACAGCATAGAAAACAGATTAGGACAGCTGTCTAAGCTTCATGAAGCCCATCACGCTCACTTTCACTTCACAGGGTTAGGTCATGACTATTTCCCAATGAAGGCTCATTAACCATCAGTAAAAGTATGAATGCCTAGTTCCATTGTAGCACCTAAAGTGAACTTTATAGAGATTAAAGAAATGCATACAATATCTAAGGGGTCTTGGTCAACATTTGTGTTCTTTTCGTTAACAATAGAGATGCAGTAAGAGAAAACTTACAAAGGGGTAGCAACCTGGAAATCACCAAAGAATGATGTCTCTGGGACTTGTCTGTAGAGAGTGCAATTGGAGTAAGAGCGTAATCTGGGATTCTGAGGTGGTGGCTAAGGGAAAAGGAAAAGAAAACAGAAAAAGGAAAAGAAAAAAAAGAACAAAAGAAAACCCAAGGTTCTTCATTGTAGTCCAGTGTCAGGTAGGGGCTGTCTTTCCCCCATATCCCTGGATAGTGTCTAAATGTCAAATAAAGTGTTATCTCACAAATGTGAACTTTCTGTTTCCCTGCTCCTCCAGAATCTCGACTTGAAACCACAAGGATCAATTTTTTAAAAACAATTTCAAGATAAACTGATTATACAAATGAAAAAATTCTAGCCATTATTCAAAGCACTTCAGAGGAGGCAACGATAAACATAAACACTTAAATTATTTCTCAGCTCAAGTCTCACCAGGCACTACCAGCAGGAAGTTGAAGGGAATTCATATCTGGCAAATCCTCACAGGTAATTGGCTGGTGTGTGTGCGTGCGTGCGTGTGTGTGTGTGTGTGTGTGTGTGTGTGTGTGTGTGTGTACAGAATGAGTTAATAAAGGAATATATGTGATATACAATATATGAACTGTTGAAAAACTAATCTTAAATTTTCTTGGTACACTACAGTCACTTCTATTAACTTCATAATGGTTTTTATATTCATGAAAAATAGCCAGATTACAATTAATGAGTACTACCATTGTAGCATGCAAGCTATTAGGCTTTTGAGTGTTATTAAAGGCTTATAGTTGTCAGTCAGTTCTTGAAACTGCAGGTTGGATTTTGAAATTTTCTTAAACATAAACATTCAAATCATTGCCCTTTTTTATGCCCACCAGTAGTATTAATTAATAACCCAATTAAACTGTACCCAATAATTTAAATGTAAACATAAAGAGCTGCCATATCCAACCTTACTCATCCTAGTCTCTGACTCCTAAGAGACAGTATGAATTTATATAACACACCTATTCTCAAACATTTAAAAACAGGGGCGGGGGCAAGGTGGACTCATTGATGCACACTTATGATCCCAGTATTGGGAAAGTAATGGGTGGAGAACCAGATATTCTGGACCACGCTGGACTACACAGAGTTCTAGGTCAGTCTGGGCTACAGGACATCTACCTGTAAAATGCAAAAGAGTAAAAGAAAGAAGAGGTAGATTCAGATCAACAAAAAGTGATTTTATCTTATCGTGACATACTGTATTTCAAGCACACACACACACACACACACACACACACACACACACACACACTGTGGTCCATACACTGATGTAGTCATGTTCAACACCACATACCATCACAACCATCCTTCTTGTGAAGGTCCAGTTCTTTCACCTGCATAAACTAGCCTGTGGTATACATCACCCCATGAGATCAGAATTTTTCTCCTTGAATAAGACTTAATGTGGAAACATGGGGCTCTTATGTTTCTCTGAATAGCTGTAGTTATAATTATTTCAACACATGAGAATTTCAATGTTTGAGTATTGTTGAGTAAAGCATAAAGCACTAATTTCAAATTATGAATTGTTCACATTGGAGAAATCACTCAGGCCTGGGGTCTTGAAAGTTGTTCTCAGAGATTAGTGTGGTAACTCTTTTCCTGGGTAATTTTGTTTTCTCATACAATCTATACTTCCCTTGATGTCCACACAGAAGTTACACAGGATACTAAAGAATTAAAGGAAACTGGTTGTTCTGAAAGTATCTTTGTCTTTTATAAGTGTTAACAGATTGGAACTGCAAGTTTGTAGTTTTTGGCAAGCGTGTTTATTTTGTCCTGACAGAAGTATTTGGCTTGGCAAAATGTGTTTTGGTCAGGTAGACCCATGACCCAGGCCATATATCACTGGGGCAACGACAGGACTGCTCAGAAAGTCTAAGAGAACATGATCTGCCTAAACATGCAGTAAAGAGTCGTCCTTAAATGAGCCGGTGGCCAAGTGCAGATGACAACTGCAAACGCTGTGTAGACCTGAAATGGCAGTGTGGTTCAGACCTGCTCTTGCCTGAACAGCACATTCTGGGCACAGCCACCTTAACGAGTGGGGAGAAGTCTCTGTGGGTCTATGCTGATCATCCTCACTCCGTGTCTGCCGTGCTTGCTCAGTGGCTTTTTCTTGTGTTGTTAAATAAAATAGTACAGTGTAGTATGTCCAGCTACGTGGCAGTTGAGAGAGGGCAGGGGGGTTGGAGGGGGGGGGGAGATGCTGAAGATAGAGCCCTACTCCTCTTACAGATGAACCCCGATGCCCCTCTGTGGGTTGTTGCCCCAGTCAGTGTAAACTCTGAAATCCTCAAGTTGTTCCTTCAGTCTGCCTATCATAACTCACTTACACTGAGACTGTTTACATACTTAAAGACAGAAAGAAATTCCTCCCCCCCACACCCCCACACACGCCTACCTTCCTATCGTATGAATGAACTGGGAGCCAGGCCAGATGGGACATTTTAGGAAACCCCACCAAAAATGCACTGCCTCATGATGCTCCAGCAATGGTGTGTGTGTGTGTGTGTGTGTGTGTGTATTCCTTGCTGGAACATAAACATCCAGCATCAAGTAGCAGAGTGTGAGTTTCCTCACACACTCCTACTTACACACCCTGTGCAGTGTGAGCATAAAGTTGGCCATCATCTAGACATGCCACACTGCCATGGACATTAGTAGAATTTAATGTGACAGCCTCTAAAACATTTTCATAATTTCTTGATACTGTATATGTTTCCTTGTGCTTAAAACGTGCTTGGCCCTTCAGTTACATGCTGGCACTATTAGAGATAAACTCCTGACATAACTGTCCAGATGTCTTGGCTTATAAAATCCCCTCAGCAGGTGTGTTGCCTTTTTCAAAGGCGCTGGTTTTTCAACAGTCTAGTGTTTTATCTAATATCATGGCAGATTTGTGTTTTCCAGTTTATGGATCTCTATTCCACACTGATGGCTCTAGTTATTAAAACACTACAGAATAAGGATTCTCTGCCATCCCCCATACTCCCCCCCCCCCCCCCCCCCCCGGCCCCATTCCCTTTGAGACTTGAGGCTCTTTGTGCGTTTAAGGGGCATGAGGGGAGCTCTGATGAGCAAATGAAAGATGAGTTCCAGAGATAGCCTGCAAGCTGCATGCAAATCTAGGTGACATTTCAGTCCTCAGTCGGGCCTGTGGGGAGGAAGAGGGACGCTGCAGGCCTCGCTGCTTATTGTCTCGCCAGGAAAACGTTCCCACGCTGAAATGCCTGCCTTTTCGGTGTCACGTGATTCTTGCAGCTGATATCGTCCTTCTGCAACTTGGCTCTTTTACATGCAAAATATTTTTTAAATCTGATACCCACTAGTTTTACCTTAATTCCATTCTCAAAGATAAAATTAACAAAAGACTTGTTTCCTTTATCGGGACAGGGAGGGGCTCCCTACTGGGCTAAAGGGATCCAACTGTTTAATCTCCCCGTGATACCTAGTTCATTGCCTTAATTGTTAGACAATTTTTCTTTCTGATTAGTCTGTGTTTCCAGAGTCTAGGCAGATTTATATGTGAGAAACTGGGATGAAAGTGTGCCTAAAATATCATACTAGAAAGAAAAGCAATCCTTGTCTAAAGCTAAAACACTGATTTATTCTCCTAATTTCTTGGTTGTTTACAATGGAGATGTTCAACGGCGCACACATATTTGAATTAGGTTAGAACAATGTTCATGGCCTACACTGTGCTATTGGACAGAAGGAGCAAGTCTAGCTCTTCCTGCTGAAACTGAAGAAGGGGAGGAGCAAATTCCGAAGCTGAGATTTATTAGTGACTGCCAGGGCCACAGTTTCTTGATTTACTTATGCCCAGGGAGTCTGAATCGCTTTCATCCTGAGTAGGTTGGTCTCACAATAGCCTGTATGAGAACAACAGTTCTGATCCATTTCGATGCACACCTAGAACGTGTGTGTTGTGGAGAAATATATGAAATGCAGGCTTAGGGTTACCTTTAAGAAGCCAGATTTCTGGAGCTGATCTTCTTACTAGCTAAATAAATCACATCAGACTCCATGGCCTTCTTCTAATTTTCTGATTTCTTTTCTACTTGTCTCTTTCCCAGAATACCTTTGCCTATCCGGGCCTACTCTTTGCACGCTGCCCAACTCACTGGACAGCACTCAAGTGCGGTCACTTTATAACACTAGGGATATATCCTGCTTTCCGTGTGTAGAGAGCACTTTCTAAGCACATCCAAAGATAAGCAGTGTCTCTGGAATCAGGTAAACATGGCAGCTCAAAAGCAAACATGTGAACAACAACAACAACAACAAAATAACCTTTTTCACTTGCCAAAATTCCTGCCAGTTGAAGTGTGGTGTGTGTGCTGGAATTCTACAGCAGGCTCAGCACTGATATATAGTAAATACATCGCAGAGTGGAGAACTCTCTTTAGGCCTGGGTGACAGGACGAAAGAAACTCTACTTACATAGCTTCAAACAATCTCAAAACATTAGGGAATTTTATATATATATATATATATATATATATATATATATATATATATATATTGCAAGTCATTCTACCTCCTTTTTAATCCTTAGCTTCAAAACAATGAAAGGGTGGGTATTTATATTGCCTTTACAGGAGGCTGAAAAAGAAAGGAGAGCAGATAAGCTAAGACTCTTTGGATGATTTGGGGCCATGATGAAATCCCTTGCTGAAACTCTGGAAGCCCTGGGGTCACCCCCTCTGGGCTGCTTCACATTATAGATTCGTCCTCTGAGACTGAGAACAAGGGGAAAGTTTGGCTCTCAGCCGGTTGTGTAGAAACTCATTGCTCTTATCTGTCCGGTGTCAGGCAATTGTTTACTCTATTGATTTGAAAATCTCCTTCCCACCCAAGGTCTTGCTTATATTGCCAATTAGCTTGTTCCTAATGTCCCGCCACCAACATTAAGATCCCTGATTAGGGGATTTATAACTACAATCTCGTCTTTCTTAAGACGTGAAGTTTCCCAGTGTGTGTCAGTCCTCTTGAAAGTGATTAGTAAACACATCTTTAGTGCCTAGAAAAATAAGTCCATTTACCTTTTCTGGCCGATTCAGGAGAAGTAACACAATCAAAGCTGTCAGTTATTCTTTAATTCTTTGAATCACCACTCTGTTGGGTATAAAAGCCACCAATATTGTGTTTATAAATTTTGTTTATGTGGTACTAAAGCTAAGTAAATTGCATCTTTATTTATGGAAAAATTAGAAAGCACTGTGCTTTGATGGACTCAGACATGTCCAGACGAGTTGAACAGGCAGAAAAATCTAATCTTGGACACTAGTTAGCTATTCCTAAACACCATAGAAAACTGAGCAATGGGAAACTGAAGGATTGACCAGAGAACCAATTACCCACTGAACTTAAGAAAATGTCATTTCTTTTCTTGCACTCTGAAAATAATTTTACTTATATTTAGGAAATATCCGTATACAATGATATTTCTTAATGAGGACCACAGACTGATTTCTCCTGCCTATTCTCTTAATTGGAAATTACACCAAGTGCTATAGTTTCAGTGGCCACTTCAAATAGATGTCCAAAGAACCACGCGGCTAGACACTGTAAGAGAGGGCTACAAACACTAGCTTGAAATGGAGAAGGTGAAAGCATCTAAAAACAGGTGCTTAAGAGGAAAGACAACAGAAGCATCATCAGGAAGTCATCTGGAGCAGTGCTTGCTTTCTTCTTAGTCTCATCTTGACCCAGCACATGCTTCCTCTGAACTCTCTAGTTGAACAGCGCATGAGCTTCTCGGGAAGCCGCGGTCACACTTTGTCTCAGTTGCAGACAAGGGCTGACTAGCTGTGGAGGAAGGGAGATAAAGTGTCCGGGAACTAACTGAAATCTGCACATTTCAGGCAAGGTCTTTCACTCTTTGGTTCCAGAGCATCAATCGAGGGGCCGCCTCCAGCTAGAGCCTGTTTCCTGGCAGAGCTCTTTCTGCCTGCTGTGGGGAGGAGGGGGGAGCCTTGCTGCACCAGGAGGACTGTTGATCTGCACAGTCAGGATAGCGCATGAAGTTTCCTGTCAGAATGGCAGAGAGCCAGAACTAAGTCAGTGAGGCTGGGAGTGGCTTCTAATGTGCTTCGAGAGGTTTTTAAAAACACCCCTGTCACCAAGTACTTTCCGGAGAAGGTGCTTGAAAATTTCACTTTTATTTTTTATTTTTTTTTCCCTGCCATAAAGGAAGTCTGAAGCAGACTCGGGAGCTTCTGGCCATGGGATTTGGTCAAGGAACACATCGCTGGAGACCATCACTTGCACAGACTAAGCAAGTGCCACAGCCTACTAGAAGACTGAGGGGTGGGACAAAAGAGAAGTATGTTTTAGTGGCAAATACTGTATGCCCGAGAAATGGTATTTACAGAGGATCTAACTCTAGAGATAAGGAGTGTGATTTTGGGCAGCTCAGCCCAAAGTAAGAAAAACAATGGGTTTATTTTCTTCGTGGAAAAAGAAGTGAGTGCCTGTTTCGAGAAGTGGAGGGTAGCTCAGGCTCAAGCTCACAGGCAGTGCCTGGCCTTCAGTTAGACACGGGCCCACTTTGCTATAATCAACCATGCTATAATCACGGCAGACAAAGAAACCACTCGTCACAGAAGTAAGGATAACATGGCTTGCAGGCTCTCTCCTGAGTTTCCTTTTGGAACGGGAATCTGTCTTAAGTCTTCCTTGTCAACAGAGTCGGGGCTTGCTGTTTTAATTGACTAGTACGTTCAGCCAGTTCTCTGCCTCACCTGGAGACTTCATTACAAAATCGCCTTGTGTTATTTCCATGTTGTCAACGGGACCTAAGAGGGCAATAACACTGAAATGAAAGTGGGTCTTGCTGTCACCCTGTGGTCACAGGCAAGCCACCTCACAGGCAAGCCAGATCTCTGTACACACAAAGGGACCAGCAAGCACTGCCACCAGTCAGCACATTTGATCCTCAGGCTGGTGGACATAAAAATGCCAAAGTAACGAAAACTCAGCCTGATGATAAGACACCATGGGATGGGATGGTTTTCACAAGTTTTCTTGCCCAAGGAAGGTAGAGGAAAATAGTACAGGTAATTGGGTCAGGCTTCAGCAACCTTAAGTGTTATATTCCGCCATTAGTACAGTTTATGGGCTTAATGATGATCCCAAAACAAGCGTGAAAGAATTGAACATAGATTGGATTCTAGAAATTCCCCCCTGGAAAGGGATCCCTGAAGAACGTAAAATAAATGATTCCTGTCTACTGGGCTGATTAAAGAACAGCGATTGTATTGTCAGTCTGCCAGGACTCAAATGCACCAACAGAATTCAGAATCAGAGATGTTTGTAAGCCTCTTGATCCAGACAAATGGACACCAGACATCTGCCTGAAGGTGAAAGACTGTTTTACTAACTGCCTCATTCGATAATTGACAGCAGCTGACAAGGAAAACAACACAGATGTAGGGTAAGAGGTCAATTCTCCACCAAGACCCGTCTGCCCTGAGCATGACTTAAGTTTTACACACCAGAAAGAGGCACGACAACTGAGCATGTGCAGACGTGAGAGTAAACCCGCTCGCCTGGAGTCAGTCTCAGCGATGATGCTTCTGTTGCATCACAGTCTAAATCAGGCCTCAAAGGCCCAGTGTGTGCAAGGATGTGTGCAACACCAAGTTCTCACTAGTTCGTCGTTTGTGACCAGGAAACTGTTGCACAGGTATAATAAGCACCATAATTCTCTTAAAAGGAAGAGCATAAAGAATAGAGTGTAAGGGCTGAAGTGACTGAGCTCCTGCCTTCTGCATGTAAAGCTCTGGTTCCAATAGCAAAACTCAAAGGAAAATAAAAAACCAGAGGCAAGCTAAATTCCTCAACACATCAAAATATTAATTAGCTACTAAATAAAAGGAGCCAGATCTATAAGTACTTATGTGAAAATGTACTTAAATGCCCTAAAGTGTTTAAAGAATTAAGCTGAGAACATGTAGACTTTGATCCCATTTTCTGTTATAAAAAAATGCATTGTATATGTGAGTAATAAAATTTAAAAGAGTGGATAAGAATGATCATGGGGAATAAGATTTCAACAGTAAGGTTTGGTTATTTAAATTTTACCAAATATACTTCTTTACTGTTTAAATTTTGTATGAATATGAATTTATTAATTTCGAAAATAGACATTCTAGGAAGATGACTTAGTGATTACAAGTATTTAACCTTAGTGCTTCTCCTTCAGAAGACCCAAGTGCAGCTCCCAGAACCCACGTGTTGGCTCACAACCATCCATAATTCCAAATGCAGGGCATCCAAGGCCTTCCTTCAAATTATTGTGGACATCGTGCGTACACACGGTGTACATACATACACACAGGCACTCACTCACACAGACAGATAAAATGCTTTAATTAAATATTTTTAAAACAGACTTTTATTTTTTTAAAAAATGAAATCATGCAACAACAATAATAGAAGAAAACTGGAAAAGCCAATGGGAAGGGCTGAGAAACACTGCTCCAGCCTGCACTTTCAAGCACAGACCACACGTACTGTGAGGAGTAGGGATCTTATTGCTTCTGGTTGGTTTGAAGTATTTGCTCCATTGTTCATTTGTTTCCTGATACATGGGTCTTGCTGACTAAGAAATTGCTCTATAGAACAGACTGGCCTTGAACTGACAGCAGTTATTCTGCCTCTGCCTCCTAAATGCTGGGATTACAGGCTTACACCGCCATGCTCAGTCTAGGTTTAATTTTATTGCAGCTGCCCAGCACAATACTAGTGGAGAAATTAAAATGGCAGAACATGCCAACAGGATTGTATGTTTAAAGTCAGTTAAGATACATGGCAAGTCCAAGGCCACTTCTGGCTACCTTACAAGTCCTAGTCATCTCAAAAAAAAAAAATTCTGTTTGTGATCAGGGTATAATTTCTGCATTAATAGAAAGCAAGAAACAACATTACATTTCTTCTTTTCTTATTTTTGTTCTCCACTTCCTCCTTCTCCTCTTCTTTCCCCTTCTTTTCTTCTTCTTCCTCTTCTTCTCCTTCATCGCCCCTCCCAGAGTCCTTGTATATTTGAGAGTGGAATACAGTAGTGTACTATAGAACACATTAACTTAGAACACTGTGGAGTTCACGCTGACCTCAAGTTTGTGGTGACCCTCCTTCCCTCCAGAGTGCTAGAATTGCAGGCATGCAGCATGGTGCCTGGTTTCTTTCCCTTTTGTTACACAGTTTTTCCTTGCAATCAAAGATCATGTATTAGTCATGAGTCTTGATTACAAGAGGCAGAAACCCAACTCAAAAACTGGCTTATGCCAGAAAGGGAAGCCGGGTGGAAACTGTGATCTGGAAGTAAGAAAACCAGGGCCTGTAGGTTTTTTTTTTTTTTTTTTTCCAATCATGATTGTCTCTCTTTTTCCACTTCTCAGCACTATTTTTCTCTCTCTATTGATTTGATTCTAAACAAGTCTGTCCCATCAAGGTTGCAAAGATGGAAACCACAGCTGCCTTGGTTTTTCATCCTGTTATGAACTCACAAACCTAAGAGAGCAGGGAATAATGTCCTTCCTTCCCAGAATTTCTCCATCCCCATGAAATCATGATGGTCAGGAGGATGAGACTCTGATTGGTCAGTCTTGCTTATGTGTCTATCTTTGTGGTAAAAGAAGCACTTCAAGTAGTCAGGAATAGAATGGGAGAGAAGGGAAGACCTGGATGAGAGCCGCGGCTGTACCAAAAGAAAGCAGCTGGACACAGGACATGGGATTCCACTGTCTTGTTCTGCATTCAAAGACAGAGTTCTAAATTTTTTAATACTTTCCTGCCTTGCATTTTAACAATTTCTTTCCAGATTTCTCCATGGGTTGTGAGCCCCAGCTGCTTGTGTCTTTCTTCTACTGAGTATAGAGTTATGAACAAAAGCATGCTCTTTCCTCCGGTTTGTCCAGTTGGCCTGTCGCTTATTTCATCGTGATTTATCGCTCAAAAGGAAATTCAGGGGAAATGGAAATTTTTGACTTTTAAAATACCATATTTGATCACGAGGAAAGAAAATACACCATCTCAGATAGAGTTTTTTAAACTCTTGAGCCGGTGAGTTATTTCATAAAAATAACTTATGTTTCGTTTCCTGAGCCAGCGGTCCTTGGAAAAAGCAGGTGTTCCGGATACTCGAGATGATAAACGGCTTTATAACTAACTCAAGGAAGAGCAGAGGACACTTGGCTCCTCTGCCAAGTGTTAGAGCCAAAGAGAAACTTTCCAAACCCAGCTTTTCTGTAACCAGCCCAAAACAGGGGAAGCCAGTGGATTAGTCAAACAGTAAGCGCTCGGACTGATCACTTTGAAACATGACGTGTTCCTTTGCTAAGAGCAAGCATTTACTCAGATCTTTTCAAGGAAAAAAGATGTTCCTTCAGCCAGCTGTTGAGGATGTAATGGTTTTTCTGCATCCAGTTCTCATCAAGTCCCATTAACCTACCAGAGAGAGGCTCTTGTTGGGAAGCCTGAGCATTGTATACAGGGTGCTTAAACTAATGACTGTAGCAGGTTGTTTTCTGGTTGTTCCCTTTGGAGGCAGAAGAAGAAAAAGAGAGATATTGGTTACAGTTGTAGAATATGTATTCATGCGTGTGCTTCAATCTGAGAAAGCACAATACATGCGCAGGTCAATATGTATTCTGGAATCATCTGTCACTGGGTACCAGGAAGAACAACATTTCCTTTTGCTCTGTTTTAAGACTCCCAGTTCCCCTGCTGAAGCAGTCCCAGAATACATCGGTAATTTCCTGATGACATTTATTGATGTGGTTTCTACCAAACATCATTTTTTTCCCCAAGACTGGGTAGCAGTCACATTCATTCATTACTTTCCGTGGAAAGTTGTAATGGACTAACACTTGTTTTCCCCTGAGACAACACTGCTATCCATTTTGACAGGGTGGTTTGGGATGGATGTTTAGGGAGAGATGACTTTACACATTCCCTGCTGTCCAGTAGAAACACAGGGAAAATAAAGTATATGATTTTAGGGATTTTAGTAGCTTTGCTGAAAAACTAGTTATAGGTGAAATTAGCTTGAATGTTTTATTTAACCATATACATATGTACACGTACACACACACACATATGTGTGTGTGTGTGTATATATATATATATATATATATATATATATATATATATACACAACTAGTAATGATATTTTCTACATTTTTCTCATACCAAGATTTTGGATTCCAGTATGTATATGATGTTTGTAGTATATCTCAGTGTAGACTTTCAAGTACTCCAAAACTATGTAGGCAGGACGTATGGTAGAGAACATGTGGTCATACTAAAAAAATTTCTGCTGCAGACTTGCACTGTTTTTACATAATACTGTACATGTCTGAGTAGTTCTGGATGCTGTGAACATAGAATTGATTTTATTTTTTTTAATTATGTTCTTTCCAGTTTGTAATATAACTCCAAATTCTTTCTTTCTAGTCTGTGTAGTGGTGAATAGCCATTTCCAAGGCATGTCAGATTTTAGAAGGTGGGGCAATCTAATAAAAAAACACTTTAAATTTGTGGGTCATAATTCTAATTTTAGATAACATTGTTTCAAACCCTACCTGATTATTGATGATGCTCAAAGAGATCGCTTGCCCTTCATAATTTTATGCTACCCATCTTGCTCCTAGAGCTGTGTTCTAGTCTCAGTACTGTCAAGTATAATGGCACTCACTTACAGCATTGTTTGATTTTCATGACAAGGAGGGGACCTTGGGAGTTCACCCTGTCTATAGACTTTCTATGGACACCTTGTAAACAGACTTTCTACAGAAACCATGTCTGTAGAAATTTTATAGACACCCTGTCTGTAGACTTTCTATAGACACTCTGTCTCTAGACTTTCTGTAGACACACTGTCTGTAGACTTTCTTTTTTCTTTCTTTTTTTTATTGGATATTTTATTTACATTTCAGATGCCATCCCCTTTCCCCCTTTCCCCTCCCTAGAAAACCCCTATCCTGTGCCCCCTTTTCCATTTTGCTTTTATACAGTTTTTTTAATGTTAATCAAAGGCTTTATAAGTATGGTATTGCTCAATCAGAAGTGTAACCCAATACCCAACCTAGATTTATAAACTATCTTTGACTGGTGGAGACACGTGAACATCTGCCTCCATGCCCTCTCTCTCTTTCTCTCTCTTTCTCTCTCTTTCTCTCTCTCATCACCTAGCTTCTCCTCTACTTCATCTTCTCCTCTCCTTACTCCATCTCTTCCTCTCGGTGCTCCTTCCCTCTTAGCTCCTCCTATATATCACTCTTCCTGTTAAAATAAAACTTTTCTCTCAAAATACAATTAGAGCATAATTATTCCTATTTGTACCAGTGAGGTACAAGATAGTCTTAATACCCAGTCCATCATTTTGTTGACTAACCAGAACCTCTGTCATCTCTCTTGACTAAAACACTTAGTTTTGAACCTGGCTTTTTTCTTGGCTTTAGAATGAATGTCAGCTGAAAACCATCCACTCAGATCTTTTCTCTCAAAGTAAATAGCCAGGAATGGCTATGAGACTATAGGTCTTCAACCCCATCAGAAATCCAGAATGACTGAGTTAACTGAAGTTATGGGAAGCACTAAGCATAGTTTCTAAAACTTAGCCAATTTATAGAGACCGCTGAACACCTGGACAGCCCCTATACTACCAACTGTTGGAGCATCAAATCTTCAGCCTTCTGGCCCAGACTAATCTGACAAACCTTAGTGATGTAGAATTATTAAGGGCTGATTACTCTGTCTAGGCAGATATAAACAGTAGACTTTCTATAGACACCCTGTGTCTAGACTTTCTATAGACACTCTGTCTGTAGACATTCTATAGACATAGCATGGATTGTCCACTCAGAACTTCCTCATGTCCTTCACTCTGCCACATTTCCACTCGTGTTTACCAGCTCTAGAATGAGCAGTGGTAGAGATACTGGCCGTGGCTTGTGGACATATCTATGCTAATCCAAGACCTCCCTACATCACTTGGCTCTCTGAGATCAGCTCTGAGCACTGATGTGTCTTATGAGTGGGTAACAGGTAGATGCTCAGTAATTCCAGCTGCTTCCTCCGAGCAGACTGACCTTCTTCTCACGTTCATTCCCACTGTTCCCTTCTCATCCCTAACAACCTGACCATGCAGACCCTCTCTTGCCCCGTCCATCAGTTATCTTCTCCCTGCCTTTACAGTGCTGGGACCACTTGAATATACTTGTCTATTAACTCCGCTTGAGCAGTCTGTTCTGTTTTATTTTATTCATCTTCCCAGTTCCTAAATAATGAGCACATACTGCATACCCCGCACATTGCAGGAGCCCAGAAATATTTGCTGAGTAAATGTGTAACAAAGTATTTTATATTTTCCCATGGACCATGTTTTTCCATTTATATCACATTAATGGAAAACATATCGAAATCGTATTACATTCTATTCTACCCTTGGGTGAAAAATGCTGATGATGCTTCTCTCATTAAAGATGCTTCATTTTTGAAAACTCTTCCTTTTCATCTGTTCCTGAATGGCTAGTCAACATTGGAAGTCTGGGTAGAATGCTAAATGCCATTTACAAGCCGAAGTTAAATATCAAACGAAAAGATCTAAATGTTCTAAAGTCTTGAACTGCCAGACAACCAATGTTTAAACACAAACCAAAAAGGTTTTCTAAACAATGTTACATGTAATCTAAATGGCTGCAGTAAATGGGTTGTGGGTGGCTTTGTACACACCTCAGATTAATGCAAGGTATAACCTCATGAGGTGACATATTATAAACCTGTTTTGTAATCACTACATCCAAGAGGCTGAGGCAGGAGGATCAGAAGTTTGAAGCCAAGCTAGGTTATATAGTGAGATCCTGACTCAAAATAATCAACCAACCAAGTACAATCCAAGGTGAACTATAATATGCTTTAAGAATAACTTGGGATCTAGAGAGATGCTCAGCCAAGCTTATTGCCTTGCAGAGGACCTGGTCCAGTTGTCAGCACCCACACTGGGTGATTTACAACAAACTTTAACTACAGTTCCTGCAAGGACATTTGACATCCATTTCTAGACTAGCAGAGACCTGTAAACCCACCACACACACACACACACACACACACACACACAGAATTAAAAAATAATAATAATAAATTTTTTAAAAAAGAGAAAAATTCTGCTTCTATTTAATGATGCCACAATACAGAGAATAGAGGTTTGCAGCCTGCCAGACTCCCTGAGCTGGCATCCACATTGGCAGTAGATTCACCCAGAAGGCTTTATGGTCATTTACTAAACAAACATTTTAAATTATCCTAATATGTACATTTTCTTCAATAATTACAGAATATTATGTTATTTAAATCTCCTGAGATTTTGTAGTAAGGCCTATGAGTATCCTATTTTGTAGTCTAGGAGACTAAGGCCTGGTCACATTAAATGTTGTTGAAGACAGTGAAAAACCAAGTCTCAACTCAGAAAGCATGGCACATAGGTCAGTGAGTTTGACCTCTAAGTTATAGTGTTAGCCTGAACTTTGAATTTTATGACATATACTTCTTTCTCTATTCCCACAACCTACCTTTAAAAAAATCCTTCATCATCTTAAAGAGAACTTTCAAAAATCTGCTGTCACTTCTTTTCATCCAGCTTAATATGTATTTAGCATTCCCTAGCTGTCTTCTAGAGAAGACCATCTGTCCTCAGGCCAGGAACGTGTATTCTGAAAGCTTTACATGTGGTCAAGAAAGTAAAACATGGAACAGCAATACCTAAAAGACCAAATGCTTTACTTCACTTCAGAAGCAGTCTTTCTTTCCCCAGAACTGTTTGGAAATTGGATTTCTTCTGCTTTGGAGCAGTGAGGATTAACATGACACATTCCGTGCATTGGTGCTTGTCTGCTGCTGCTTAGAAGTGAGCAGTTCCAATGCCTTTGCGTGGCTCACTCAAGGGGGAAATTGCTTCTATCAACTCACAAAAGCTGCTTAAAGATAGAGACAAGACCAAAGTCGGTTACAGTTTTAATCCCCTTAAGATCTAAATCGCCCCCTTTTCATTTCATTGCCACCTGCGTCATCTGTAAGCCTACTGATGCTGTTGACACACCCCTACTTAGCCTGAAGGTATGGGAGAGGAGGGCAAATTACTCATAAAGAAAGCAGAATCCTATGGAGTTGGATATCTATTATGATACTATTTATTATATATTACACTATTATTATACAATGTTGCATATTGTATAATATTACAATACTATTACAGGCTAACATCACAGTATTATCTAACTGGGGGCAGGGGAAACCCTCTGAGGTTGCTGATCGCACCATGTGCAGCTGAGTATGTAGTTATCAGCTGAAGACTTGTCAGTCTGTAGCCACTGTCTGCTTGACAGTGCCATGGCTGACTTGTCTTCCTTTTCACATGAATTAACCATATTCAGATGACCTGCATTCCTGAAAAAAAGAATGTGTGTGACTGTGTGACTGTGTGACTGTGTGTGTGTGCGCGCGCGCACGCACAATTAATTTCAAGTTTTAAAACCTCCCTTTAGAGACTTATCTATTTATGCACATGTGCAAAATCTGTAGTGTCAAACACCTGCCCCAGAGTGTCCCATTTTCACAAATGACTTCCCAGCCCCAAGTTTTCTGTCTTCAGTGAATTTTCCCTCCTCTTTATTCCAGCTAATGCAAATGGAAATCCACAGTTCACAGTCAAGGTCAGCTTGCCCCCAAATAAAGCTTGCATTTACACAGACTGGCCTGTAATCATCAGCCCCAAAGAAAACACCTGTGTGCTGCCTCTAAAAATATATCTACCCCACTTTTTCTCCCTCCCTTCCTCTTACACCCTCCTCCTGTCATCTCATGTCTCTCATTTCCTCCTACTTTTTCCCCTCTGCCCATTCTTCGTTTAGTCTCTCTGTCATCCATTTAAGTAGTCCTTAATCTGTGAAGTCTGCATTGATGAAATCTTCCACCCTAGACCTGCATCTTGGAAAACATTTATCCTGTTGGTATTTACTATTAATTATGTTGTAATATAAATGTTGCCTTAGAAGAGGGTCAGCAGCCATTTAGCAAGTGGAGAGCACTTAAATCTGAATATTGTGATATAGGAGAATATTGTTGTTTTACCAACAGAAAAAAAACGAAGAAAATATTGAATAAAGCTGCATAATTTGAAGAATTTTTAAAATTCATGTTATGTTTCTGTAGAATGTGAGGAGTTTCCCTCACAGCCAAAATAATTACTTGTAAAACTTGCTTAGAGCTAACAGTTCCTATCGGTGACTAAGATAGAAAAGGAATTCATCTACTCAAAGGGGGGTGGCAAAAATCAGACACATAGGATTGCTTTTATTCACATTTTTTTGCAATAAGAAGGTCCAAAACCTGAATATTAGCATTTTCTGTTTGTTAACTTGAGTTTTTACATACAGAAAAGACTAGTTACATTTGGGATAATTCTGCAAACAGCAGACGCTTAGACTTGTTTAGCTGAATAGGAGAAGTTTATCTCTATCTTGAAAGATGTAGAGTAGCAAATCTTTTAAGTATTAGCTAATCGCCGGGCGGTGGTGGCACACGCCTTTAATCTCAGCACTTGGGAGGCAGAGGCAGGCGGATATCTGAGTTCGAGGCCAGCCTGGTCTACAGAGTGAGTTCCAGGACAGCCAGGACTACACAGAGAAACCCTGTCTCGAAAAAACAAAAAAACAAACAAACAAACAAACAAAAAGTATTAGCTAATCATTCATGGGACTAAAATGGGAAATGGGAAAAGCTGTCTGAACTGGTTACAGCAGTCTGGCCCAAAAGGAAAAAGTCTGTTTTTATTCTTTTTCACAGGTAAATAAAAGAGTTATCTATGGCAATAGTAGGAGTCATGAGAGAGGAGTGGGCTGAGATTCCCAGATAAGTCACGTGGGCAAAGGTGACCCCAAAACATGTGGAAGACTGGGAACTCCAAACCACTGATATTTCTAGGACAAGGCTGCAGTAGGTTTTGCCAGTGTTGGCGTCAATCTTGGGAGGTATCAGTGGACAAATGAGTCCAAGTGAATCTTTCAAATCGAGTTAAGAATGAGCTACCCTGAGAAGTCTTGAAAGAAGGAAAGAAAGAAAGAAAGAAAAAGAAAGAGAGAAAGAAAGAAAGGAGGGAGGGAGGGAGGGAGGAAGGGAGGGAGGGAGGGAGGGAGGAAGGGAGGGAGGGAGGGAGGGAGGGAGGAGAGAGAGAGAAAGATGCAACCTGTTAAAGACAACCAATGTCAGTGCAACCATAGGAAACAAGAGAGATGCCAATGAGGCCTCATGTATCTCCAAAATACTACAAATTCTCATCAGTCTCTTGTGGATATTCTCTTTGCCTCAAGCAGCCTCTAATCTGTCTGATTTAATTGTGCACGGTCTAACTGCCTCCATTTAAAAATATTACTTAAAGAAAAAAGAAAAACAAAACAAAACCCCATCACCACGCGATTGGACAAAGCGGGGTAATATGAGTGACTGCAGACTGGCAATCTGTAAAACGTCCACACCAAATCTTTTATTAAGGATTCTCTTTTAAAATGGAGCTAAACTGTCAGATTTGGGCTCCATCTTCTTCACTGTGGTGGTTACTGCTAAGTGTCAACTTGACATGATTCGAACTCAGTTGTAGGCAGTCCTGTAAGAGTGCCTATAAAACCTGTAAAGATTTAAGTTGATTAGGTTAACTGAGGTGGGAAGACACAACTGAAAGCACATGACACCATTTTGTGGGCTTAGGTTTCTAAATGTATAAAAAGGAAGAAGCTAACAGAGCAGTTTCCGTCATCCCCGTTGGCTTTCTGATTAGGAATACAAGGCGACCAGCTCCTTGGAGAGCCTGCTGCCTTGACTCACTGCTAAATCATGTGTCATAAGAAGCCTTCCTTCTTGAGTTGAGTTTGTCAGGGTATTTTATCACAGCAGCAGGAAAAGAAATGAAGAAAACTGAACAGAGAGAAGTGAGGGTGTTGCTGTCATAACTTGACCGTGTGGTTCTTGCTTAAATGTTTGGAACTGGTTTGTAGGAAGAATGTGGAAGAGTTGGGAGCTGTGGCCTTGAAAAGCCTTTGAATCCTGCAAGAGGAGCCTAATGGGCCATTCTGATGGTAACCTGGAAGATGAGATGCAGTGGGATATTTCGATAATAGAAGCCTAGCTTGTGAGGTGAAGAACTGGGAGATGTGGCTATCAGTGAAGTCCTCCATGAACCGTGAACATGTATTGTTGACATAAACACAACCATGTCACAGACCCTGATTCTTCAGACAGGGAAATGGCAAAACCTTCCCCAGATGAGACTCAGAGGGAATGTAAAGCCTTCTTCTGGTCTAAGTAGGAGTGTTACAGTTGTAGAAACTATGGACCACAGCTTCCTCCTCCCTATTTACAGCCTGAGAGTGATCCCCCGAAGAAGCCTCTCACTGACACTAGCTGGCTCCTCCTTTCTGTGCTACACATAAGCACGCTGAGTTTCCAGGTTATGTGGTAGATTCGCTCCATCAGAACAAGCCCAGCCTTCCCTGCCCTACCCCAGCGTTTTTCCTTGTGTGAGTGTTACTCCTGCAGCATCAGGTCATTTCATCATCCCCAAGTTACCACAGTCAGTTTCCCAGGCCCAAACTATGTAGGATACAGGAGGGAGGAGGGCCATTTTTGTGATATTTCGGCCAGGAATCTGGTTTCATTCTGCTATATCCTGATAGCTTGAGTGAAGTTGAATTTAAATGTAATGGACTAATTTGTCTGGCAGAGGAAATTGCTGAGAAAGCATCTGTAAGAGTTAAAGAGAGAAACATTCTGTGCTATGCTTAAACAATAGGAAAATTGCCCCCCAAACAAAAGTCAGCCTATTAGAGGCTCCATCCTGCAACCATCCAAATTCACTTGAGGGAAGAAAGCCTAAACCGAAGGGGTTTCCTGCTTCTCAAAGACAACTGCCCAGGGAAGTATTTCCCCAGGGTCAGCGCAGCTGTGGTCCAATGAGGCCAAGTCACATCTGGTAGCAGAATTTGGCAGCGCTGTCTACATGATAGTGCTTTTGCAGGCATAAATGATTCAAGATTGACAGGGTAATGGAGTCCTACTCCAGACTTTTAGAGAGCAGTTAAAGCCAGACAATGTGTATCCAGGTTGGAGTCCTTTTCAAAGATGCCCTGGGAGCCTATTGTGTGAAACTGAAAGGAAGTCTAAATTTGCAGTGCAGATGCTAGGATATTAGAGATTCCTGGACCATGGGCAGCTCTCAGGATAGCTGCTATCATGTAATGGAACTTGCCTAAGGGAGGGGCTATATGTGTTACAGACTGCAGGGATTACAAGGCTGGGTTGGCTGAGCTGTTGGACAATTTCATCATGAGTCCCAAATGCCAGACATGGAGCAGTCAGACTTGGTTTTTTCTCTGATAGATATTGTTCTTCTTTTGATTCTACAATTCCTTACTGTGGTCCAGTCCTTCTCTTTTATTTATGTATTCTGTTTATTCTGTGACATTGTGTATTGAAAATATGTAGCTTGATTTTTATTTTATGGCTCACAGTTAAAAAATTTGCCTTGAATCTCAGATGAAACACAGACCTTGAGCTCTTCGTTTGAACTGTTAGGCTGGGGGATATTTGAAATTGGATTGAGTATGTTCTTGTGTTATGAGATGGACATGGGACGTTAAAGAAAAGGAGTGGAAGGCTATGACTTAAAGTAATGCATTTGGTTGTCAAGTTGGCAAGGCACAGTTGTGTGGTGGTTACAGTTAACTGTCAACTTTGTAAGATTGGGAATTAGCCAAGAGAAGTCTCCAGACAGTGTAAGGGACTATTTAGCCTGTGGAGCACGTGGTTGATCAGGTTATTGAGGTGGAAAGACTCAACTGCAAGTGAGCAGCACCTTCCCCTGGTAATGGGGGTGGTGGGATAAGAGAGGATTAGCATTTGCCATGAAAGGAAAGGAACCTGATTTCAGATCCCCCAAGCATCCACATAAAAAGGCAGGCATCACCACATGTGTCTGTAGACACCGTGTTGAAGGACAGAGATAGATCCTGGAGCTTTCTGGCCACCAACCTAAAAACAAACAAAAAACAAACAAACAAACAAAAAGAAAGAAACAAAAGAAAACAAAACAGAAAAAAAAACAGTGAGCTTCAATTACAGACAGAAGGTCCTGTCTCAAAATAGTAATGGGAAATAGAAAAACACTTCTATATACTCTTCTGGCCTTTGTATAGAAATGCATGGCCACAGAGAGAGAGAAAGAGGAGCAGGGTAGGGAGAGCTGAGAACATTGTCACTTTCTGCTTCCTGATTCTGGGTGGTATGCCCTGCTGTCTCATTTCCTTTTCCTTGAGTTCCCTGTTATGATGGACTGTACCCTTGAACTGTGAGCCAGTATTAACTCTATCTTCATTAAATTGCTTGTATCAGGAAATTTTATCATAGCAACAGGAAAAGAAACTAAGATGCTCAGAATTTTGTTCAAGGTGCTAAGAGGAAGCACACAGCTGAAACTTGAAAGTAAGAAATGCTGAGTGAAATCAACCTTGATAAATGAATAAAGAAAGAAAAGAGAGAAAGAAAAAAGAAAGAAAAGAAAGAGGGGGAGAAGTGAGTTCATCATGGAGATAAGACGATGAATCTCTTTGAGGCTTGGCTCAGGCACACAAAGCATGTGATATACACAGAAGTAAGAGTAAGGACCGGACAACCATGCCACATGACTTGATTCCAGCACTTGGGAGGCAGAGGCAGGCAGATTTCTGAGTTTGAAGCCAGTCCCATCTACAGAATGAGTTCCAGGACAGACAGGGCTACACAGAGAAGCCCTGTCTTGAAACAGACCAAACAAAAAAATAATATAGGATAAAGGAAGTATAAAAAAAACGAGCATGTCTTACAGCTTGGCACAAAACAATGCAATACCATTTCTGTCTGCAGTTATCCCTTTCTCTGAGAAAACAAACAAACAAAAACTAAGCAAAATTGACTAAATCACCTTTTC
This sequence comes from Rhabdomys pumilio, assembly GCA_030674055.1. Taxonomy (NCBI): domain Eukaryota; kingdom Metazoa; phylum Chordata; class Mammalia; order Rodentia; family Muridae; genus Rhabdomys; species Rhabdomys pumilio. Next base: position 34,566,588 of record JANHMN010000013.1, on the reverse strand, counting down.
CTCTAGCTTTTCCTCTAGTAGCTTTTGGCTCAGTAGCTGCTTTAGAAGTTGACATGACTACAGAATATATCTGTGAAGTTCTTCCTCTCGGTTTACATTGACAGGATGCACAGTGTGCTCATAACTCCTTGTAGCGTTTGGATCAAGTATTCTGGGTGCACTGGAGGACTGTGCTCCTTTATCCTCCTGTCATTTTGTAGAGCTGCATACCTAGTGGTATTCAGTGAGTTGTGAGCTGAAGCAGCTGGAATTAGGCCTTTCATCTCTAGTGTGCGATGCTAGAGATTTCTTTCCCCTGTTTGAGTAACCAACCTCAACTGTGAAACAGACTCGCAGCTGATCTGAAATTGCAGTATGCTGAGATTGAGAAATACACTCCTCTTAGTCTATGGAAGTTTAGGGTGGTGATTTGTATGACTCTTCATTACCATCTCACTACCTAACCTATCTATTGATTAAAAACACACTGGCATAAGATCATCAGATTCCTGATGTAAATAATTGAGGACCAAACATACTGAAAGCCAAGCAAATGGAGCAAACTTGGATCCGGAATTTAAAAAGTAGCCCAATGCAACCAAACTATGTTTCTCAAGCAGAAATCAGAGAGGGCTTCTAATAGGTCTCTCTTTAATGAGCCAGAAACACACACACACACACACACACACACACACACACACACACACACTCAAAAGCCTTTACTACAAAGCTGAATATTTTATTAATAAAACATGCACTTAAAAATAGAAAACTCTTTTCTGTCTGATCACTAGCTGAATTGTGGTAGTTTGATCCGATCCTCATAGACCACTAAAGATATATCATGGAAATCGGGCCAAAGGATAGAGGAGGCAGATGTTTAATTGTAATAATTGAGTGAGCAGTTACATGGCAGCTCTTTGGCAGATGATCTACAGTGGAACACACTTCTTCACTAATTATTTTCAGTAGCTAACTCTGAGTATAAAAATGTGCTCAGTGCTGAGGATTCAAATGTGAATAATGGGAGCTTGCTGTCATTACGATGGGAACGGACAGTTGAATAGTAGGAATAAGAAACAACAATATAAGCTCACTAAGTGAAGCCCAGCAGATGCTATGATGGGCTGTGTTAGGTAGGGGCTGTGGTAAGAGGGGTAAATGGTCTGTTGACTGTGGCTTGCTGAGACACTCTTTTTGTACTACACAGAGCAGATGGTTTTAGGAACCAGACTACCAGAGGCTGGATGTTAGTAATGTGCAACTAGAAAGACTAGGCATCCGCTGGTTAGGTTAGCTAAGAAGAAATCAACGTGATGCTGAGGAAGCTAGCACTCTTGCCATCCAATCTAAAATCTAACAGCTGTTTGAACTGAACTACTTTGTTACTGCCGCACTTTGGTGTATCAATTTGTGGTTTGGATTTGGCAAGGGTTTGCATAGGAGAAGCAAACCAGCAAACAGTCCAAACAAAAGCAAACACAGCCTATGTGGGAAAGTGTATACAAGCCTAGATTTAAATCACAGCGTAAAAATAATCACATGGAAACAATGGTAAGTATGTAATCAAAAACATGTTGGGAATAGAAGAAAAAAAGTAACAAAAGAACTATAAAAAAAATAGTAGGGGAAATATGTGAGGAAACATGACAAAGGTTTCTGCCTTAGGCTGTGGCGTGCTGGTTGCTGTGGCCAGGAAAACCTCTTCACCCCAAGGCAATCCGTTTTCTCTACATGCGACAGAATCCAGTCTCCTCTGACTGAATCATGTAAACACTTGGGTCAGTACAAGAGCTGTAGGATGTTCGGGGCAACCAGAAAGGATATCTACTTCTCAGTGTTTATTGATCTCAATAAATTCACATCTGAATTTTTCCAAGAAAGGGATTCAAGGAAGTCAGGAGGGTAGGAATCGGCATTTCTATTCTTGTCTAGCACCACGTCAGAGAAAACACCAATTCCATCCATATCTACTGGATCGAAGTAAGATGTGCTTTTCTCAGAGTTTACACCAGGAAAAAAAAAAGTTTTATTCTAACCAGATGTGAGAAAATTAAAACCAATATTCTAAAGTATTTTTAGTGGCATATGATGTCATCTGATTTCATATTTTCTACCAGGGGATAATACGTATTTTTAAGTTGTGAAGCCAGCCGCTTTCCATGCATGTACTTAAGACATGATAAGTTACAATAAACAAGTGACAGAGACGTATGATACACGCTTGACTGTTTGGTCAAAACCTGGGGAAGAAGTTTGGTCTGAGTAGGGAGTAGGATTGAAGCGTACGAAGCTGTCTTCTGCTGACATTCAAGGCTGTCACTTCTCGGGGTGACCTTTGGATCTTCGAGGTAGGATTCCAGTTGTGTGCAGGACAAGGATTGCTCTGATTATCTTTAGTCCTAAAATCGACTTCTGTATCTCATAAGAACGACTTACAGCTTCACTCTAATAACTGGGGGGCAACTTAGCTTTTAAATATCCAGGTCCTTCTCTCTTCCTGGCAGTGTATTTTCTTTAACAGGCTGGCACACATCCCATTTGCCAACACCCAGGTAGCGCTGGGTTTTCCTGGATCTCAGAGTCATTCCCGCCGGTCAGAACTGGCTGAAAGTGGGGCAAGATGACCCTAATTTGACCAGCACTCAGTCCTTCCTTCATGCTTTCCTTTGGACAACCCCAAGCAAGCAGCCATGTCCTGGAACAAGAATGTAGCCCACAATGGCTTTCCTTTGACACTCTCTAAATCTTGTCCCACTCCTGGGACAGAGATTTGTCCAAAGTCATTTAAAACTGTCCAAGGGGGCAACAGAAAGCCAACGTTGCTATCAATGCTTCTGTTCTTTCTGGATTTTGTTTCGAAAATAGAAAAGAGGCAGACACCCACCGCTGCAGGCATCACCATAAGGGATGCTAGAAGTAAAGTTACTATTATCACATGGTCCTGGGTACACTGCTGAATTAACCAACTGTCATCTCAGACCCAAATCTCTAGCGCCACCCACCCAGAAGCACAAAACATTCTGGGTAAAAAATCCCCCAGCCCTGCCCCTTTACTCCTTGGCTAAGTCTTCCAGGGTGGGCGAGACTTGGAGAGGAGGAGGTTGGGGGTTGAAGACGCGGTGCCAAGGCACAGCACTCTTCGCCAAAACGCTTCGCAGTCACAACAGTTTTCCCAGGACCGTGTCAACCTTCCTTTTCTCCGAGAGTATCATTTCCCGGTTTTATGCTGGAACCTTGGAATGGTTTGGGGACCAATGAGGTGGCAGCGGTTGATTCACGGATCGCGGTGAGGGGAGATTTCATTTCCAAGGAGGAAAGAGCGCGCGGGGGGCAGAGAGGGGCGGGAGGAGGAAAGGCAGCAAAGCCAGAGGGGAGGCGGGGGAGAAAGTGGGAAGAGGGGGCCAAAAGTGGGAGGGGAGGAGGGGAGAGAGCCTGCGGGGAAGAGCCAAGGCGGCGGAGGTGAACGCGCGAGGTAAGCAGAAGCAGCAGGTTCGCTGGCCGGGGACACCGGGGAAGACGACTACTGCCGAGGGGCGTGGGCAGGGTCGGGGCACAAGGGGACGGTCACTGTCAGTCCTGCCTGGTGGTCGCGTCCCTTGAGCTCAGCGTCCCGCCGCCCCGGGTGTCCCCGCCCGCGCGCGTCCGTTGGGGGGCCCGGGGTGCGGCGCCGGCCGCCGGGCCGCATTGTGACGTAGCGGGGCCGCGGCAGCGCCTCCGCCGCCCGCCAGGTCTCTTGCGCCCGCCGCTCTCGCCGTCTGTCCGTCCATCCCTCCCGCCGTCCTCCCGCGCTCCGGTGAGTCCAGGTCCCCCGCGGGCGCCGCAGGGAGGAGAGGGACACTGGCGGCCAAGGCTGAGCCCGTGCAACTTTGCACCGGGCGTCACCCTGCGGGTTCTCGGGACCCCGGGGGCCCCCTTTGTGCCTCGGGTCCCTTCTGCCCGGGGCCGCGCGGTGCCGCTGCAGAGAGCCACAAGAGGAGATCGTTGTGGTAACCCAGGCAGTTTCACCCCGGGGGACCCAAGTCGCTCCCGCCTCGCAGTCTTAGGCTCTGGTGCAGGGGATTGTTCTTTTCATTGGCCCTTGTGCTGGCTTTACGCTTGCTGCTACCTCGGATAGTCCCGGAGGCGGAGATGGGCTACGCCGCCGAGGCTCCTAGGAGCTCCCAGGGAGGGGCGAAGGCATGGTGATAGCTGTACTAGTAACCAGAACAATAACAAACGTGAAGGGGATGCCGGGTGGTGTTGCTACCCGAGGGGAGCCCCTGGCCCATCATCCCCGCGGCGCCTAGGCTGTCCCGTCCAGCCTCGGCTCCTCCTCCCGGCGCTGTCCGGTGTCCCGGGATTGTCCATGTCCTAGGGAAGGCTTCTTCCCGGACCATATCAGTGGCGGTGACTTTCGTCTGCAGGTGGTAAGTGGGGATGAAGCCAACGTTGGCTATTGTCAAATGCCACGTTTTGTTTATTTCATTTTTTTTTTTTTTTTTACGAAAAGAAAAGGGGGGAATATTCTGAGCCAGTTCTGGCAGCCATACAGTTTCCACAGGAAATACTAGCATTCTTTGAGGAACACGCTACTGCTTGCAGCAAAGAAAGTCTTCAGGAGACAAAAAGGCAACTGCATTGTTGCTCATTTCCAACTAGCCGCTAGGAGGGTGGAAACGTGTTGTTTTTTCCTGCGGGAACATGGCTTTCCTTGGGAAAGTTAATTAAGGAAGCATTGCTGTCTGTGCCCTTTTTTTTTCACTTGCTGGAGGTGGGGCGACACTCCTTGTGATTGTTACTGACAAGTGTCCATCAAATAGCCCCTAGGAAGAAAGAACCACAGCAACACAGCCTCGCCACACACCACGTGCTGTGGAGCCCTGCCAGGGTACAGTTTGCAAAATGAAATAAGGACTATCTGGGGAGGTTTATGGGGATTACATTTGCGCAGACGTCAGTTCTCCAAGGTGTCAACTCTAAACATGTTATGGTCAGGCATCAGTTCAGCGCTGAATCTGCAAGTAGGCAAAAAACCTATTTCTCATTATGAAGCAGACATCTCAGTTGGGAATAAGTTCAAATCTGTATTTCATTTGTACATATTGAAAAATTCAAAAGTCAAGAGAGCAAGTTGTAGAAAGGCCTGTATGCTAATGTGTACACACCTGGGAGGCAGTGTCTATTGGCTGGTTCTGATGTGACTTGTTATTAAATTACTTCCTGCATAGCAAAATGCAGAGAGACACTTTTAAACCGCCCTTACAACTAATAGAAGAATGTGTGACATTTGGGGACTGATCACAGAAGTCTCTTTCTAAGGGAGTATTAGGAGAGTATTGCCCATAATTGAATATCATGAGTTTCCAGGTCTAGAATCAGAAAGCAAATGACAGTGCTTCTCTTAAGGGTCATAGAAGATCAGTAATGTTAGTAATGTGGTTAAAAGGGAGGCTTATAAAGAGGCTTTATTATTTTGAACATAACCTTTATTGTCCCTAAGCGGTTCATGAAGAGAGTTTACAAGATAGTACATCTGAAACGGCATTCCACTCATTAATTCGATATGTTCTGGTTGTCCGTGTCTGAAAGGAAGTGACTGAAGTCCATGGATTTCTGTGTGCCATGTCATAGCTTTGCTGAGTCCAGGCAGCTGCTCCGTGCAGGTGTACAGTGGAAACAGAATAGAAGCCAAAAACATTGCGAGCACTGTTGTTTTGGAAAGACTTGGAGGGAATTCATTGTGCCTAGGAGGAGGGAAACCCGCAAAAACATCTAAAACATACAAGTGCTCTTTGATATCATCAGAGAAAGCCTGGAGCCATGTTTCTCGCCAGATTTAACTTGTTTCTTGTGGAAAAAAAAAAGAGAAATCTCCCAAGTAGCAGGTGCATCATTAGAAGCAACACAAGGGACTTTCTCTTTTAAATGCAAAATCTAATTGAAGAGCCACAAGAGAATCCGTGACACTCTTAGAGAAAGAGCCCAGTTTTTGGCAATCTTTCAGGTTACAGATGCAAATCCCATAGGAGAAATGTGTGTCTTCGGAGACAAATAATCCGTGATGAAAATCAAATAGTTGCTTCTGTGGAACAGAAACCTTTACAATACTTGTTTACTTTCGCTCTGTGACTTATATGCAAATGCACTGGCAGAGTAAAATTTCCTGAAATGAATTCATAATTCCATCTCTTAGCTATACACTAGACATTACTTTCCAGTTAGTTAGGTAATAGACTTTATACTTTATGGTTGGCAACTTGATTCTTTTATTAAACCTTTAAAATTAATGATCAAAGCTGAACTCAGTGACAGGTGAGAGTAGGCAGGAGGATGACTTACAAGGTCAAAGGTCACCTGGTATCCTTAGTGATTTTTCAAGCCAGCTTGTCTCAAGGAAAAAAAATTTGAATCACAACTAAAATTAATGACCAAAAGAGCAATTACTCATTGATGCCTGGGCCCTTCAAAAGTCTAACTTGACTCTTAAGTAGTTATCGTATATTTGTAAATATGGGGAAAATAAAAGTACAGATATCGAGAGCCCAAGAGATGGCTTAGGGGTTAAGAGCACCCTGAGTTCTGTTCTCAGCACCTTTGTCAGACGGCTCACAACTTCTCTAACTCCAGCTACTGAGTATTCAGTGCCCTCTTCTGGCTTCAGAGCTTGCGCACGCATGGAATCCACTCACTGAGATGCATGCACATAAAGAAAACAAAGCAAATCACACACACACACAACGCAACACACACACAAAACAGACACACAACATAACCTCTTCACAAGGGAATTCAAAGCAGAGAATAGGAGACCTAAAATTTTAAATAATGTTGCAGACCATGCATGAAACAAGACATGTCGGTATCGAGTTCCCTGGAAAAGTAAACAGTAACCATGAAAGAATTCGGAGAGAGTTAAAGATACCTGTTTGGCTCTCTTATCGGTTACCGACTGACTGGTTATTAAGTCATTCCATAATGCAGTTGTTTCAAACGACTAAAGCTCGAGGTTCTGTTGGTCAGCAGTTTGGACTGTGTTCTGTTAATCGAATGAAGGTTCGCTGAGGTGACATCATCAGTCAGCTGGGAGGATGACCTTGGATCTTGAATAGCCTTGACTACTTGTCTTGCTGTTGTCAGGCTGTTATCAACATGCACAGGTGGACTGGAACAGGAACCTCTCTTTCTTTAGCAGGCTAGCCTGGGTCTTTTCACTCAGTTCCTAACCTATATATATTCAAAGAGCGATGGAAGGCGGAGCAAATGAGCACTCGCCACAGCAGAAACAGGTGTTGAGTACCTGTTCCCGTCATGTTGGCTATTCTCCCACTGACTTATCTAATTCTAAGGCCACCCCAGATTTGAGGGGTTTAGAAAGGCAATAACTGAGATGAGAGGGAACTATGAAAAAATTAGTTGTTTTTTTTTTTAATAAATCTATGAGACCTTGAGTACACTTGATTGTAGGGGGAACATCCTGCTGAGGACTAACTCATGAAATCCAGAAATGTAGAGCTTAGGTGCTTACAGAACCCTCGGCATATAAGGTGAGAAGTGTCCACTGCTTCTTCGGCCCAGGAGACTCCAGATTTAGGATTAGGTGACTGATAATAGAGGTAGAGAAAGCAGAGAGTCAAGATCTCCCTGTGATTTAAAGGAGCTTAAGTGACTGGCAGAGGATTATGTGCTTAGGAGACATGGAGAAATCACTAAGTGATTTATTGGAGGGGGAGGGGGGAGAAAAAAACTCAGTCCCAGAAAGGCTTATTATAGGACTTATTATAGGAGGCAGAGTGAAGGCAAAAGTATGTTAGAAGCTACAGAGCATGCCAAGTGTTAGCTGTTGCTTAGGTTTGTATCTCACTGACTACTGTGAATAGACAAGTTGCTTTGGGTAAAGAAAGCACCAGAAAACCAACTATGATATCCCCGGTTACCTTAAGATGTTAAACGGAAGTTAGAAGTTAGAAGGACCTTGTTCAGGAGGGAAACAATGATTCTAGGTATGTGGGGCCTTGGAGCACCGTTCCTTATTTAGGTTGGGCCTAGCAGGCCACTTTGACCTAGGAGGGGTGGCATGCATGTTCCTGAACTAGAAACATTGCTTATCAGGCTGCCCAAGGGAGCATGCAGTAGGGTGTGCACGCTCAAGAGCGCCCACAGTTGCACTGGAGGTAGACAAGGGTGGTATAATCAACAGATGCCCACTGTTGAGGAACACTTGAAAATTGAGTTGGGCCTAGCCACGGGTCAGTGAGGCAACAAGCGAGGCACATTTAGGTGAACTGTAGGGGCACTAACGAAGTCAGATCCACGGTGTAGTCTGGTTTCCTTGTGGAAAGCAGAGAGAGAAAAGGTGGGCCAGCAGAGCGCCTCACTGAGATCCCTTCACAAATGTTAGCTAGAGGACATTTTGCTAGGAGGGAGTGGAATTCTAAACACGTTCTGTTCTGACTTTCTCCTGAAGAGTTGTTCAAATTGCTGCTTCATCGGGCTCGTTTATAGATAGCCAGGTACCATCAGGTGCAGCTGCTGGTCCAGACGGAGCACCTGGCCTCAGTGCGTCCACGCAATCATTCTGAGCAACACATACAGATGTGCTTTGTGAACGAGCCCTGGATGGACCAGCTTAAACCTGAGCATACAATTTTATAGTTTTTTTTATTGCCCAAGCCTAAGAACCCTGAAGATACTCAATAAATGTTAATTGAATGAATGAACGTGCCATTATCTGCTGCAGTAACATTTTCTAAAACAGTCTGGTCTGGCTTTTCATTATTCAGGGTAGAGTTGGCTGTAAAAATCCCTAAGTGTCTCTTGTGGACTTAAATGTTTCGGGCCACTCCTGTCATAGTAATGTAGGTTTTCTTATTTGGTTTTTTTTTTTTTTTCTAGTCCATCACTTATTAAAAAAAAATAACTTTTCCTTTTGTGAAATAGAAATTGTTAGAGATCATGCTTTGTTGAAAGAGACAGAAACCAAGTCACAGCTTGCACCTACTCAGGTAAGAAGGAACAAACAGGGTAGTAGAGACATCTGAAAAATCTCTTTAAGTCCCTGTCCCTTTCATGATGCTAAGACTGGCTTAAAAAGAAAATATCAGAAAGAGGAGAGAGGGGGTACTGTCAATGCACACAGAGAAGGCATCTGTCTCATCTGACTTTTCTGAAAACCATGTCTGCTCACTGCATATTAAGCCCCAAAACCTTGGCACTAGGTCTGACTTCTTCACTATCTTCTCCACCTTCTAGTCGGCCACAGACGCCTCCTACCTCAGCTTTGACTCTTTCCCTTTTCTTTGTTTGAGATCATCAATGTTTCATTTCACAAGTCATCCGGAGAAGGTGCCTCAGTCTCCAGTTCTAGTCAAACCTCTGCACAGCCAGCTGTTCTCTTTCTAAAGCAGTCAAATCATGGGGTTGTGTTTAGAACCATTCATGACCTTGTCATTGTCCTGGGAACAAGTCCTACCAACCATGAGTCCCAAAGTTGTGTGGTGTGGGCTTTGCCTTCTTCTGATGGAGTGAGAGAAGAAAAAGAAGGATGTGTTGACGCTGGCTCACCTGTATATTTTTAAGGAACTTGTGGGTGTGGCTTTCTCTCATCTTCATGCTTTCATGAGAGCTGTTGGTTGCCTCAGTGGGATCCTATTGCATCCTTCTTGATCTCACAAGAGCCCTTTGATGCCTACCCTCTCTTCCCTGTTCCCTGCATCACTCTTCACCTTGTGATGCGGCCTTCAGGATACAGGACAATCTCCCACTCTAGACAGATGGCTGAAGATTAAGACTGCACTATCTAGTTCTCATGGTAGCTTAACTTAATGCTGATTACACTGTGTATGCCCTGAATCTTTCATCTTTGGAGAGTTTTTAGAACGGGTTTTTTCTCTTAGTTTTTTTTTTCCAGTTTTCTTTAACTTGAGTCTCATATTTGTAGCTCAGAATATTGGACATAAAGAGAGATTTCTTTTGAAGTTATGTTCAAGTAGTTTATCAAGGTTTTTTTTTTTTTATGATTGCCTTTTAATTAGTCTCCAATGACCACATCAAGATAGAGCTTGAGAAAGAAACAACCCAAACTTTCTGGACTGACATCTATGGCTTGGGGAATCAGAAGAACCATTTCTCATACCTTGGAGGAGGACAGCTAATGGCTACTTTTGTGAGATCCAAGGTGCTCTGTTCTAGGTGCTTCCTAGATGCCTTATGATTACATTCTTTATTCAACTCTCACAGCAGGCCTATGAATGAAGTCTTTTGTTTCATGTGAGGAGACAAAGACTGAGAGAGTTGTAGTGTCTTGTTTCCCTGCGAATGTCTCTCTAGGGATGGCCAAGCTGCAGGAGAATTAACCTGTGTGACTGACCAATTAAAAACAAGCTTAGACTTGGGCCTCCCATTTCATCACATGTGATGTTTTCAGTGCTGTTGTAAGGTTAAATGACTGCCCTGGAGAGGAAAACATGGTGCTAGAGAAATAGCTAGTGGTTAGGAGAGCTAACTGCTTTTTCAGGGAACCCTAGATCAGTTCTCAGCATCCACTTTGGCTGGCTCCCAACCAACTTTAACTCCAACTGCAGGCATTCAATGCCTCTTTCTGGCCTCCACAGGCAATTGTTGTTACATATGAATATACCACACATTCCCATAGGCATGAATAAAAAGAAATCTTTTAAAAAGGGAAATTGGAACTGGGGTCATGCAGGCAGAGGAGTTAATCTCAGTCTCCTCTTTGCAGATGAGAAGGCAAGAGTGACCAAATGAACTCACCACAGATGGGGTGAAGATAAGTTAACTGGTTGCTCAGGTCCCTAGTAGAGAATTGCTCCGTTTAAGCCCAGAGCTGCTCTTAATTTGCTTGAGATGTTATTTTCTTGAATCTTCTTCTTTGGCTCCCTCTGCTGCAAATGAATGCAGCAGACAAACTACTTAGAAAGCAATAACATTTCCAGTCTCCTTGTGTCTTGTCTTCAAGCCATAGTTACTTCTCCTGTTGCTGACCTGTTCCTCTCCAGAGCCTCCCTAGAATTTTCCTTTAAGAGTACACACACAAAGGTAAAACTCTATAAATGAACAAGCAGGTGTTTTCACATTTTCTCACAGGCATACCATAAGTAAAAGCAAACATGGAACACTGATTTTAATACTATGTCTGCCTTCACTCAGTGCATCTAAAGCCTTAGCATTTCCATGTGTTCCGAATCATTGAACAGATACCTTACATTCTTCTTATTTTTGCACACTAAGTCATTGAAATTTGATGTGCATTTTATACTTAACCACATTTCCAATGCTCACCAGCTACTTGTGGCTAGTGACTCCAAAGCAGAATACAGGTTTGGACTCTAGATTCCCTTAGTTGACTCCCTCTATTCAGTCAGCAATTAGCTCAAACCTCAGCTCTTGCCTGGATAGGAGGTTTCTGTGGCTTTCTATGCCCCCCAAACCGGGTCAGAGGATAAGGAGTGAAACTTTGCCGTTCTTCTTTATCCTGCGGTAGTATGTAATGGGCACTCAGAAGCTGGCAAACATTAGTGAATGGAGGACTTTGTGTAACACTAAGTTTGACATATGGAGGCTTGCCTTTTCAGACTTAGCATACTACATTCAAAACCTCTAGTTTCTACTTCCCAGCTCTGTCCAGAGAGTCACGGAGCCCTATTTGGGTCAGACTGAGTGACTGGGGGCCTCCATAGTCAGAAACTGATGGATGGCACTGCTGTGTATGGAGCCTACACATGTATTGCTTGTCTTTTGATTTCAGTCTCTAATGTCAAGTAATACTATGTTAAACCATAATACCCATCCTAGGATAAGAAAACAAACAAGAAGGCAGACCAAACACAAAAGAGTCATCCACTAGATATACTTCTTACTGAGATTACCAAAAGGGCCCGTTGACATATAGAACATTGGTGCACATGGAGAAAGCAAGCTGTGGCAGCGAGCTGCTGGAGTCATCATGAGCTTGCTCTGACTCCCTGGTACTTTCAATTCAACTCCCCTACCCCCGAGAAAATGGGGGATTTACAACCTGAGTACAATTGCCTTTGCATACGCAACAGTGTTTTAATTTCTGCAAGTGCTTCTAAATGGCTAAGAGCATGTTTTTCACATGTCTACTTTATCCTCAATAATAAATGTCACTTCAAATAATCCATTCAACCATGTCAAAAGATTGTTACTCTCAAAAACCATATTAATCACGTATGTAAAAAAAAAAAGAAAAGCTTGAAAACAAGAGAAGATACCAGTGTTCATCTAAGTAATATAAACACTCAAAAAACAGGGTGAAGAATATGATTACCTGAAGCCCATTTACAGAGTGCTAGAGGGGAAAGAGAGAGGGCTCAGCTGTTAAAAGTACATATTTACCTTGCGGAGGACCGCAGTTCAGTTCCCAGCACCTATATCCAACCGCTCCCTACTCCTGGCATTTCATTTCCAGGGAATCTGACACCCTCTGCTGGCCTCTAGAGAAACCTTCACTCAACTGACTGACACACACATACCTATGCACACAGACACACACTGTACATGCACACACACACACACACACACACACAATCTTCAATAATAATTTTAAAATGCCTTGAAACACAGCAGAATAGCTTGGTGGATAAAAATGTCTCCTGCCAAGCCTCATGATTTGAAGTCTATACTCACTACCCACATGCTTAAAGGAGAGAACTGACTCCTGTAAGTTATGGTCTGTCTCTATACAGGGTGCTGTTGCACATGACACAGCATGTACACACACACACACACACACACACACACAGAGGAATAAATGGAGAGTAAAAAAGTATGCTGAAATCAATTAGAATTAGGTTTAACCTCAGCTTGACCAACATTTGCCAGTTTCACCCTGGAGAGCCCCGTGACCTGCTTGGAATTGTGCCTGATCCACACAGGACAAGGAGATCCTGCTGTTGCACGCTGTATATCAGGAGGATTAATGAAATCAGACAACATTTTGAGCAATTTCACAAGGAAAACTCTATCTAGGGCAACTGGGGTGTGAAGTAATATGTCAATATTTAATTTTGCAAAATAAATTTTCAAAAGCTAGAAAAATCATCACATATACCATATGGTAAATAAACACTATCCATGTTTAAGTTATCTGACAGCCGTGTCAGTGAGGCATGAACAGTTCAAGATAGACAAAGCTTTCATCCATTGGCTCTAACTTGGGGCTTTCATCCCAAGTCTCTTAAAAAAGAATTCATGTTTCTCTGCAGCTCACATACAGTTCTGCAAACACCACAGCTCTGGGTTGCTGTGCTGGTGTAATTGAAAACCTATAAAAAGGCTGAGAGCTACTTTTGAATTGGCTCAGTGAACTTGGACTGGATTTGTCAAAGTGGCGAAAGGTTTAAAGGAATTTTCATAAATGAGGTCTCCAAGCTGTGTGTGTTAACCATAGAATTCCAATGCACTCCAAAGCACATGAACTCAGCACAGCGCCTCGGAGAAGGGCGGTCATAGCAAGATGGAAATAAATGATTCATTTTCGCTCCTGGAGTTGTGCTGAGGCAAGCACACTTAGCGGCTGATCCTCATATACTTTACCAGCCTGCTGTGTACTAAACCTATAGTTGAGAAGTCTAATCTTTAATTGAATTGAGTACCCACAGATTAACATGGTAAAATTCTCGGGTACCGGATGTCGTGCAGTGTTTACCAGTGTTGCTAAGAAATAGAGCAGAGATCTCTGAAAGTTCCAGATTGATTTGCTGAGGAGGGGGAGTTCTGCTTCTCCCTGGTGGAGGATTCTTTGCTACCCGTCACTTCCACAGTGTCTGTAAGCACGTTTCATACTCAGGAGCCCTGTGTTTTCAAAGCTTTCATTGCGATGGGTGTATGGGTGTGTGTGCACAAATACACCATCAGCTATTTGAAAAAGTGTCCCCAATCCCCAAACCAGCATGAAATAAACATCAAGAAGGATTGGAATTTTAGTGAAATAAAGTTATTCTATTTGTTAGACTTATCAAGAAAATAGAAAGTTTCTTGAAATTTAACTATCACCAGACTTTGCATTCTGGCCTTAGTGGAAAATTGTCAAATCATTTTTTTTTTTAAATTTAATCCAGGTTGACAATTTTCCAAAATCATTAAAACGTGCATGTAGGAAACCCATTTTATTCTGCTTTTCTTTCTTTTCTCCCCCACTTGGCAAGCCTCACTGGGTGATGCATTGTGTAATAGCTTTGTTTTGTTTTGTTTTTAATGCAAAGCTGACATTTGCACAGCATGAGGAGGAGAAGCTATGCCATTTCACTTGCCTTGTCCCAGAGAACAAGAGATTGCTATGTGCTATTTCAGTTGGGACCAGGCATTTAAAAAAAAAAAAAAAAAGTGTCCTCTCCAAGCTCGAAAATAAGAAAAGAGAAAAAAAAAAAAACCCACAGGGACAAATTCTCATTTGATCTATTTGAGGCAGACTGTTATACTCAGGATCTGGTATTTCAAAGCAAGGGCCTTCTTAAGAGAAAGCAAACCAGCAAAACACTTGACTGGCTGTCTCATGGATCAGAGTTGAGAGAACTTGAGCTCATTACCAGATTCTATCTTATATCCTATCTCAGAACGAGCTGGATAGAATTAGGAAGGGACTGCCACTGGTTGCCAGGGGCCAGGATCATGACTATGTAAGCAAATGTCCTTAGCTATCTTTAGCAGTTATTAGAACACACTCTTACCCACCTTTGGGATAATTGCTGGTGTGTTACAGTAGAGAGCCGGTTGTTAATTTTGGTAAGAGCTGATTTCTCAGCCTGTAAAAGTATCTAGCCCAATGTTGAAGGGTATCACATGGTCAGTGTACACTAGCTGGAGAGCCGAATCTTTCAACATGTCTTGAAAAGTGAATGTGTTTATAATCCAAGACCCGAGGCTAACTCCAATGCAATTAGCCAAAGTTAGGGGTTTTAATTTACAAAAGAAAATCACGTATTTATACCCAGAGCATCTGAATAAAAGTCCTATGAAATAAGTAGGCAAAAAAAAAAATGCTATTACTGGCAGATGTTTGGCAGACAGTTTTAAAGGTAAATGAAATCGTAAGAGGTTAAATCTGGCTTTTCTAGAACTTTGGTGCTGGGAAAGAATTTGGAGCTTTGACAATAATGAGATAGAAAAATAAGATAATAAAAATAGTCATATAAATTACAAACTTGTCGAGAGTATTAACTCTTCTCATGTCTATTATCTGCCCAAAGGACTATGAACCCCATTGGATAATAACGGTAGGCAGGAGGGTAGACATCACACTGGTTCTAAGCAAGGTGTTGAACAACAGAGCGAGGGCTGGGTCATCTAGCTTCTGATAAAGCCATGTGGGTTGGGATGGCTTATAAAACTTTTCAACATTTTGATACAGTTTTATCCTTTCTCAAGTTCACAAATGTTCATTTATTACTCCACATGTGAGCTTTACTGGAAGGTTTTAAATAGAAATAGTGGTATCAGATCCATCCACTGCACGTGCTAAAGCATATGTTGGATGCTTTGTGGGATGAATTGATGGGTTCTTTGGGTCTCTTGCTTCTGATTGGGTTTCCACTAATCAGAAAGATCATCTGAATGTTAACAAACAAGTGCAGAGAAAAACCAAGTTTTTTCACTGAACTTCTTATTGTCAAGCACCTCCCTGTTGGCCATAGATGGTGGCTGCAGATTTTTCTAGGGCTACTGTCTGGGTTGTGGCATCTGTCCCCTTCTTCAGACACGTAAACCTGGGAGTTGCTCCTTGATGTCTTAGGAGCTCAGAGTTCTACACTATCACTTGGTCTTTATGTTAAACTATCGTCAAATTGCTTTTGTGTCTATGATCTGTTTGATTGATAGAGTGGAAACCTGACTCAGAAGTCACTATAAGAGTGACATAATTTTGGTAGGTTTAGTACAATGATTGCTCTTTAGTGTGTATCCAACAAAGTCTTCCATAATGAAAATTCCTTCATTGGATGGTTTGGTTCTTGTATGAACATTGTGGAAGATACTTACATAAGCTAAAATTTAAGCTGGAGAAGTGGCCTAGCAGTTAAGAGCACTGACTGCTCTTCCAGACGTCATAAGTTCCCAGCAACCACATGGTGGCTCATAGCTATCTATAATGGGATTTAATTCCCTCTTCTGGTGTGTCTGAAGACAGCTACAGCGTACTCATATAAATAAGATAAATACATCTTCTTAAAAATTGATAGATACGTAATATAGTCTTACAAATGTCACATTCATATTATACTTCTGAGGAAAATGTTGGATGTAAAGCTGCTTTATTGACATTCCGGCATTATCACCATTGAACCACCAATGAGAAACACCGAGAATTGAACCCACAGCTATTCTTCTGGGCTCTTCCGCTCAGCTACACTGCCAACCCAGCTTCTTATTATTAAGTAAATAAACTGGGCATGCAATATTATTATCCAGTTGTTTAAATTCTTCAAAGTTTTAAAGGAAGAGAATTACTATTTTGCAAATGTTAGGAGTGAAAACAGAGAAGTTAGGGCCAAGGACATTCAGTGTCCCACAGCAGAACTAAACGGTGAAGAGGAAGTTTCATCTTGTTTCTTAGTACACGTTATACAGTCATGACTTATCTGGAAGAGAAAGCCATGATTTCCAAGTATTTATTAAATTAAAACAAAATCCACATGGGATAATTGAGAATGTCTAAAGTAATAATCTCCAGTTATGACTTCTAAATAGCAATAGCATTGATACATGAACACTTCAGCCTCTTTGGGTTAATTACTGTAAGGTCGGGATTAAAAGCACTTCGCTTTCTATCTTCTTGGTAGTTCCAAAGTACATGACGTCAGGGTGGGATCTCTCCTCAGCTCATGCTGAGTAGAAGACCAGCATTGAGATGCTTGCTACATCTTCGGCCTCCCCTCTTAAAGGGCTTGATCTTAAGCCATACAAAATAGATTGTGTTGTGAATGTATCCTTCAGTGTCTTGGGGGAAAATATCCACATATCCTTCCCTCTAACAATGTAGGTTGGGGAAGGGAATATCAGAAATGCTTCCTTTTTGTTTTTGTATTTTACAATTAAGTAGAGTTAAGTTGAAAGGTATTTTTGTTGTCAGCCCAAAGAAATATTTATATATCATTCCTCCTGAGGAAGGAGCTGAACAGACAAAAGCAAATAGCCCATTGCCAGATAACCTGGTGCTTCAGGAATGCAGTATTGCATTTGGAACTCTGGGGTTCCGTTTCTCTCTCTCTCTCTTTCTCTCTCTCTCTCTCTCTCTCTCTCTCTCTCTCTCTCTTGCTCTCTCTCTTGCTCTCTCTCTTGCTCTCGCTCTCTCGCTCTCTCGCTCTCTTGCTCTCTCTCCCCTTCCTTCCTTTCTTTCCCCACTAGTATTTTCTTTAAGGTCTTTTCCAGGTAAGATCCCTTCTTGCTACTTTTTTTTAAGAATATGTTTTTATATGTTGAAAATTATATTAGCTTTCTCGAGTATGTATTAATTATCTTTGAACTATCCATAATCTTCAGATCTGGCAATCAAATGCACGTCCTGTATTTGATAGCAGCTGCTTTGTAAAATTGTACTTCTAGGCCAAGTTATACTGCCCTGAGATGTTGTACCTTAATGCTCTAAAGGAGTGGTTCTCAACTTTTCTAATGCTATGACCCTTTAATACAGTTCCTCACGTTGTGGTGACCACCAACCGTAAAATTATTTTTGTTGCCACTTCATAACTGTCATTTTGCTACGCTTGTGAATCATTATGCAAATAGTTAGAGATAGAGGCTTGCTGAAGGAGTCATGACGTACAGGTTGAGAACAACTGGTCTAATGTCTCCTTGTTCATCCTTGTTCTTTGTCACTGCCTTTCGCTGTTTCTTCTTTTATTTTTTTCCTTGAATGAAATAATCACATTTTCATTAAGAAGGGAGTGTGTTGCTAGTAATTACTATAAATAATGACTGTTTTCAAATCAGTTTGTACTGATTTAAGTAGCAGTAGTCTAAGAACACAATGAAATTCTTAGTGGATTGTACTGAAAACATTGCATTATTCCTAAGAACCTTCCCTGACTGTTTTCCAAACAGTAGTCAGGGACTGTTAGTGGTGCCATTGATGTTATTTACACAGGGAGGTCTCATCATTCCTTATGCACTCGTTCTATGAACACATGGTTTAGTCCCTTTTGGGGTATGCAGTTTTTCCCTCCTAGGAATTTTCTAGCCAATGAAGGAAGGTGTCTATCAATAGTAGGGACAGGGTCCCAGGGCTCTAGTAAGAAGAAGAAGTGAACAAGGGACCTTCCCTACAATACAATGGGCATGATGAGATTACCACAGGGTTCCCAGAAAACATGACATTTCATTTAGAGGTAAAGGCTGAATGAGTGGTCACTGGACAGGAAATTTCAAGAAGAGCATTAGAGTTTGACGAACCTGGAAATCATATTTTGATGTCATTTTATGCTTAGACATATGGTGAGGGAGTGGCTGCCATTAAGGTTCAAAGGATGACTGGAGCCAGGTCTTGATCCATTTTCCACTGAAGAGGAAGGGGGTCTGTGTACCACATTCAATAAATGTTACTGATATATAATCCTGTGTAGACTGTGCCATTCATCCTTGAGGTTTAGCCTGTCACTTTTGCTCCTAATGTCTACACTTTTATCTCTAATCCTGGGCTAGCAGTCCTCTTTTTGTCTTCTTGTCATCTGAACTTCTGCGTTCTCTTTAAAAAGTTGGGCAGGGGAGGGGGAAGAGATGTGTCTCACAAACCTTATACTCTCAAAGAAAATCTCCTTTCTTTCAAGATCTTGGCTTTGTTCCAGTTTCCTAGCTAGTGAATAGTTCCAGCTTTCAAGGAAATTGTCTGTAATGGTTCCTGGACTCCAACCATCCCCCATCTCCTAGCATGCAGAGACTCAAAAAGTCTTGCTTTTTATATTCTTTATGTTACTCTCAATATTTTTTCTTTCTTCTGTCCCCATTTATCTTGTCTTTATTAATGCTGCCATCATCTTCTCCTCTGATTGTTGTAGCAACTTTCTTTCTCTTTGTTTTTTTAATTGAAAAAATTGTTTTTATAGAATATACCCTCTTCACAATTATTCACTCTCCAAACTCTTCTAAGATCCTTTCTACCTCCCCACACATTAACTCCATTTTTCTTCTTTCCTTCTCTCTTTAGAAAACAAACAAGCAAACAAAAACATACTTAAAAAAAAGAGAGAGAGAGAGAGACTCACACACACACATCCCAAAATAAAACAAAATTTAAAAACCCACTAAATTGGCTACCATAAGACCGATAAGACAAAAACTGCCCAAACAAAGCAATATGAGATAAGTCTGCAGAAATACCATTGAGTTTGTTTTGTTTCGTCTTGGCCATCACTGCTAGGCATGGGACTGTTTTTACTTGTGCTTAATATTGTAGCAACTTAATTCTATACTTAATTCTGCTCTGTCCCTGTAGCATTTCTAAAAGTGATTTCTCCAAAGATTTTTGCTAGCAAATGTGTACTGGGTCTTCATTAGGCTTGGATTAAGAATCAAAGTCCTTAGAACAACACATAAATCCATACGATTTTGGTCCCATCCACATGTTTGACTTCATGGGACCTGAAGTGAAAAGGTGGTGGTCTTATAAAGGTGGCCTACCCTTCTTTACTCAACACGGTGATTGCCATGATTGCTGGGTGACTTCAGGGTCCCAGACATTCCCAGAGACTGTTGGTCTCCTGGGTGTTTTTCTCCTCTTGTTCATGCTCAGTCTTCTTGCCCTGTCAACTCATTTCCTCTGCCCTCTGCCCTCACCTCTCTATCTGTGTGGTAGAAGATTGTTTACTTTTGTCCACGGACACCTCAGTGCCAGGCATCATGCTTCAGTCACATCTGCTGTACTCCTGCTTCGTCTGGTGCAAGCGATAGCATTTCCTCAGCAATCGTTGCAGACCAGGTGGTGCGCTAATTTATTTGCACACATTTTCTCTTTTAAGGAGTTAAAACAAGATGGCAGTACGCTTTTGGATGTGATATGGCAAAAGGAAAATTGAAGGTTGAGCATTGAGAGTTTTCTGACGGTGAACTCTCAGAATAGTATGTTAGTAAAAACAAGTTAATTTTTAGACCTATAGTGAAAAGGTAATAGAGCAAACAAAACACTTACTATAGCGTTTCCCAGTGATGTTGGGTCGCAGGTACATGAGTGGCTGGGATGCCTAGAGAACTTAGCACGGGTTCCTTAGAAGTCACCAAGGAACTTACTTTATTCAACTTACAAATTCAGTAAAAATTGGAGAAAGCAAGCTTGTTAGAATCAGAAAACCAACCAACTGATAAGAAAGACAGAAGTGGAATATGAGACCAGAGCATAAAAGGGAAAGAGTAGATATATCATGAGACAGAGAGACACCACGTAGCTTTTAAGCATAAAGTGGTAAAATTGTAAAGATACATGAAAATTATTAAATTAGAATATGTGACCAGAACTTAAAAGGAAAAAGGGTACATGAAAATTATTAAATTAGACTCAATGTTTTTAAGCATAAGTGCTATGTATTATTTTTTTATTACTTATTCTTTAAGATTATACTATAATATCATTTTTTACCTCCTTGTCCCTCTAAACCCAGGAATATGCCACTTGCTCTATTTTCAAAGTCATAGCCTCCTTTCTGTTAATTGCTCTCACAAATATATACATATATGTATATGCACATATATTTTTAAGTACATAGTATTTAATGCATGCACACCCTGCTCAGTATATATACAATGTTTCTTATATTTATGTTTACAGGGCTGGCCATTTGGTACTGGGGAGCCATTTGCTGTGCTCTTCCCTGAGGAAAACTATTTTTCCCATGGTCAGCATTCAGTTTCAAGCAAAATAATTCTAAACGTAAAGGCTCGTTGTTAGGAGAGAATAATGGTTGACTGTATGGAAACTTGAACATGAGTACCTGTGTTAATCTGTATAAGCTGCTATAACAAAATACAGAAAGCTGGGGAGCTTATAAATAGCTGAAACTTATCCTTATACTCCCAGAGAGAGGCTGAGAAGCCCCACATCACGAACCACTAGATTCAGTATCTAGTATCACATTCTGGTCTGTAGATGTCATATCCTCAGTGAGTCCTCACATGATGAAAGAGCTTCAGGGAGCTCTCCAGACCCTCTGTGGAGAGTAATCGCTCCTAACCAACTCACCTTTCCAGAACGCTTACCTGTTAATACTGTCCTGATGATGATTGGACTTTAACTTATGATTTTAAAAAAGTTCAGACCATAACATTGTCTAACAATCAGAGAGTTCATGATCTATAACATTAACCCACTGACACTCCACTTTAAAAAAAAAACAAACAAAAAAAAAAACTGTTTCGCTTTCTTAGATTAAACAGGCATGGAACCTCCTCCCAACACAGCATCCCTTCTCGAAACATTCACCTTGCATTGCTTCTCCATCGCAACACTTATCCCAAATTCAGATCCTAAGTTATATTGTTTATCTATTGTATTTCTTCATCAGCACTATTCATTATTCAATGCTGTCTTCATGAATCTTTGCATTGTCTTTGGTCCACAGCAGAAATTCATCAAACATGTGTTAAATGACTAAGTATGTAGACACGTTTTATTTTCTCTTCTGTTGCTGGGATAAAAATACTCTGGCAAAAGCAACTTCAGTGAGAAGGGTTTGTTTTAGGTATATCATGATGGGGAAGCCACAGCGGCAGGAACTTGAAGCAGCTAGCTACTCTGCAGCTTTGGTCAGAGGAAAGAAGTAGGTATACTGGGTGCTGTCGCTCAACTTCCTGTGTTTATGCAGTCTGGGAGCCTCAGACTGGGGATCAGTCCTGTCAGCACTTCATATGTGTCTTTCCACACCAATTAATGTAGTCAAAGTAATCCTCCTCAGACAAGTTCAGGGACCATCTCACAGCTAATTCTAGATTCTGACACTGACCATCACAAAAGAATCATTTTGTAGGGTAGCATCCTACAGAGACTGCGCTGCCATCTGACTGTATTTTTGTAGACATTGATCGCTGAATGTTAAAATGCAAAACTTGTTCACAAAAATCCAAAATAGAAGCTACAAAGCTGTATATCAGTTGGAAAAAAAATCCTCCAGTTTGGAGACAAAAATATTGGCCATCTTGGTGTGTTTTCTGAGTTTGTTTTCTTGATATCATAGCTATTTATAATCTGGATATATCATTTTGTATTCTTTATGGCTTTTAGTAGGGATTCAATAATCAGCCTGGTTTTATACTCGAAAAAAACATTTTTATCCTGACTTCTAGTTTAAAATAGAGTAAATGTACATTTGCCCCTGCCTTTTAAAACAACAAAAATAACAAAACACAGAGAAGAAAATTCACATCTGTAATGAAGCAAGTTATTGGCAGCGGCCCCAGAGCACAAGCCTTACAATTCATGCCAAGTCTGTAACGTGTAGATACAGGTGAAAGAGGATGTAAGACCTACACTTATCTCATCTCCTTGGACCTTGAGCAAGATACTGGTTTCCCTCGAATTAAGTGCATTGCCAAAAATCCATCTCCAGTGCTTCCTAGTGGATGTGTCAAGACTCAGATCTGTAGCAAGACTGTGGGACAGGTTAGGAGTGACACTGCAAGCAACCACTTGTCATGTCATACTGCTTGAAGGTGGGCAAGATGGAACCAGAGAGGAAGCACTCTGTGCTCACTTTGTTTTCTTTTCTTAATCTTCTGGCTGAGGGACCCTGTGGAAAGTGAACCGGGGAAAGGAGGAGGCAGGCAAAAATTGCCATTAAGAGCAAGCAGAGGGAGAAGCTTGGGCCAGAGAATCAAAGGCTTTCTGGAAAAGCAAGTCAGGCTGTTAGGGAAATGCCTTCCTTATTTCTGCCTCAACACATGGAGACACTCAGTAGTGCTGGGTGAACTGAAAGGGTACCTGCTTTCTCCCTAATCTCTTTGTTAGGTAGACACGGCCACTGTGGAGAAAATAACCCATTAAGATTAGAAATAAGAATGAAATAGCTGAGCTTGGATAAACTTTGTGTAGTTCACAGACTGAGGTTAGCACCAAGATAGGCGCCATAAATCAAGGATTGAGCAACGCAGCACAAAGGGGCACGTGTTTCTGTAATTGCGAAATGAGCTTCACAGCAAACAGTGAAGCTGAGCTTTTCAAATTGCTGAAGTGTCACCATTTATTTATGGGCCAAGATAAAACTCATTTCTAGATAAATGACTAAATTGAAATACTATAATGCATACCATTCAAGCGCTGTTATGGTTAAAAAATGTGACCATAAAAATGTCACATTATTACGGAACCTATTTGTTGGTTGGGCATTTTCTGACTTCTATCTCACAGTTTATTGACTCCCACTAGGGTTTTACTGCTTGCCTTGCATAGCCTATGCACAGTAGCTGTTTTGGAAGTGGGAGACTGCCCTTTCTATCTGACACAGCCTTGAAAAACTCAGAAACTTAAACCAGAACCTGTATTCTTGCTGATGACTTTGGATGAGGTAGCCACAAAACCATTTGTTGGCAGCCATCATACATCATTCATAGAAAAGCATTGTGCCCTTAACACAAGTTCATAGTTCATTGGTAACTATATCATTTCTCCCAGTTTGTCTTCCATTGCCTGTAAGTGCTTAAGCTATCATGGTGAATCTGCTCAACTGAAAAGAGTAAATTCTTTTTCCCTAATCTTTTTGGTTGTAGCGATACAGCCAGTAAGGCTGTTATGGCAAATGGAGCAAAATGCAGCCCATATAATCAACAGAGAACAGGCACCCCGTGTCACAGCAAAGCAGTCCTGTTTAGTGTGTCTTGAAGGTCACGGGTTGTCGTCTACTACAAGGTTACTAACACTTTGGACTTTGATGTGATTAGGCCACAATGAACAATGTTTGGAGATCCAAAGACTGCAAGTCATTTAAAAACTGTAGTAGACCTGAAGGAAGTAAAGGGCTTAAGCAGAGGGAAGAGGGAAGATGGGTCATGTCTTTGTGGAACAAGCCTGGAGACCCAAGTTCAAAACTCAGAATATACATAAAAGTAGAAGGAGAAAACTGACTACACAAGTTGTCCTCTAGCTTCCACATGCATGCTGTATCAGGACTCTCTGCTCTTCCCCTGCCCCCCATCATACGAACACACACACGAGAAAAATACTAATTTATTTTTCTTAAAGAGTAAATAAGTACGGAAGACTGTGCTCAGGGAGAGGGGAGTAGTGAATCCAGTGGATAGTCAAGTAGCATCCTGGAGACAAATCAGGGCAGGCTTAAGCATTCCAGTGGGGTCCTAAAAAGAAGCAGCCAAGTCAAACTGAAAATGGAGTGAGCAATGAATAGTAGCTAGCCCTTACCTAGTTCCAGACCAAGGGCATTCTTCTACAGCACTTTGCATAAATTAACCAGTATGCTCTTCACAAATGCTCAGTAAATTGTAGGATGTTTGGCATACCTTCAGAGAAGAGGAAGAGGAAGGAGGAGGAGGAGGAGGGAGGAGAAGGAGAAGTAGACAAGGATGAGTCCAGGATGAGAGTGATGTGCCTAAATTACATGTCTGCTGAAGCTCAGCTGAGGTTTGAGTCCCGGTACGTGTTCCCAGAGGTTCTACTTCTTCATTACCTCTGTCGGGTATGCTTTACAATAACAGAAGACAATTTTTAAGACTTTATCTCTTTATTAGGTAAAAAAAGATGAGTTGGCACCTAGGTCCTTCATCAGAGTTTCTACCTGGTTAACTGAAGATTCCCAGCAGAGAGGTGCTGAGGAAGAGAAGACAGTGCACAGGTTTGGGAGAGTGGACATGAGGTGCTCACATTGTGGAAGGGAAAATATTAGATGGGTTAGAGAAAGGATTTTAATAGCAAAGCTTAATTTGAGAAATGTAGATTCATATTAGAAAGATCACTTCATCTATTTCTGTTCATCTTGAAACTTTGCATAGTCCTAACTTAAATATCAAGTAAAATATACACATGGAGAAGCTGTTGGCTTTAATATGTAGCCTAATTTGTGGATTGTTCCTTCAATCTTGCTCCCTGAGGCAAAAGTGGCAGTGATCCTGTAGGTGTGGGCTTAGTTTCTTGGAGAATTCCGAAAGAAACAGATGCTCATGGCCCAAAGCAGAAAGCCACTACCCGTGGCTACTCGGACCGTCAGAATTACAGCACAGTTTGCATAACCAGTCAGTTTTGCAAATCACAAGAATTAAAATGATCCTTTGCCTAGGTTAAACTAGTTTTCTTTCTTTTTTTTCTTCTCATATTCCCCAAAAGTACTCCTTTGTGGTTTTAGAGCAAGCAGATACTTCTTCATGGAAGGGAAGCAGGAGGTACTCAAGTTGGGATGATGCAGGCAGCCTGGCCTCATGTATCTGGGCCGTCACTCATGCATATCAGGTTCTCTGGAAACAGACCTTCAGTGGGAAGTGCATTAAATAGCGCTCCCAAGTTTACACCTCTGGATTGAAGGAAGGGGCAAGAGAAGGTAAGCTTCTCTTGTTAAGTCCCACCTAAGGCTTCAGCAAGCTCACGGAGACACTAAAGGTTAGGGTGGCCTTCAGCACTGAACCAGGTTACAGCGAAGGGACCTGGCCTCTACAACCCATGCCATCTCATCGCTAGCAGGATCATGATAAAAGATGACTCACTAACCAAGGGTCAATTCCTACAGAAAGTTGACAGCCTTGGACATTGGACACAATCCTTCCCAGGAGCCAGGGAAAGTAAAATTTGAACAGCATACACTAGTGTCCTGTGTCATAATGATAACCTCTATAGTTTGTAGTTGGCATTTATTTCCTAGTTACTGTTTTATAGAACTCATCTTTGACTAAGAAAGTGAATTTAAGAGAAAATTATTTTAATAGAATTTTTGCTATAGAGAAAAATAATAACACACACACACACACACACACACACACACACACACACATGTTCTTCCTTGTAGCTTCCTTGCAAGGAAAGTGTGCTCATCTCCATTCAACTGATAAGTAGAATTAGAGCATTCAAGAGGAGTTAGAACATTCAAGAGACTGATGAAATCAGTCATTTAATGGTATAATCATGATATCAGGCCAACTCTACCCAAATCAAAGCCCTTTACACAGTCATATTCTATGCTGTTAGTTCTAGACATTGAAACACAGCCATAGCCTTCTGCTTTGATAGATAACTTTCTGTCTCTGTTTTAACAGTGCTTTCTTAGCCAGAAGTTTGTCATCACAGTTCTCAGACATTTGATATTTAAACTAAGCATGGATCTTTGATCCTTGCCACAAACTTCTATTGAAAAAAAAAGGGGGAGGAAGTACTTTATCTTTACTGTAGCAGGAGTTTGTGCTGACAGTGACCTGGCATCTTATGAAAACAGATTATTCTGAATGCCTGGTGTGGTGGTACATGAAGGATGCTGAGTTCTGTGCCAATGAGAGATACCTAGGGAGATGAGGTCTGAAAAAGGCAAAGGAGAGAAAGAGAAAGGATGGGAAAAGAAAAGAAACAGGAAGTGAGCTACTGTGCACTGGCTTCTGCCCTGTTGTCCTGCAGTGCATTTAATAGATGATTAGCAGCTAATGGAACTGAAGATGCATAATGTAGAAGTTGGAAGTCAGTGTGCACCTACAGACACTTGTTGAACAAACATGTTGTGCTGGTTAGTTTCTCATCAACTTAACACAAGGTAGAACTATGGAAAGAAACTTCAGCAAGTCTGTGGGATATTATTTTTAATACTTAATGTGAGGGGGCCAAGCCCACTATGGGCGGTACCAACCCTAGACAGTTGATCCTGGGTGGTACAAGAAAGTAAACTGAGCAAGCAATGGAGAGGAAACCAATAAGCAGCACTCCTCCATAGCCTCTGCATCAGTTCCTACCAGGCTTGACTTCCTGCTCAGATTTCCCTTTGAAGTAGACTATAAGCTTAAAACTAAAATAAACTCTTGTATACCAAAATTCCTGGTAGTTGGAGTTTTATCATAACACTAGAAACAAATTAGAACATATGAACATATATGCACATACACACAAGTACAGAAACAAGCCAATCATTACATGACCCTAATTATCACTCTTTAATGTATCATGATGGCATTCTGGAACCAATAGAAAGAAAGACTTTAGATATGTGACTTAAATAAATTTTGAAGTGAATTTAAACCTCCTTTCAATCTAAATAACTTCCTGCAGCATCTCATTTCATTAGAATGCCCGAGTAATGTATCTTTTTTTCCCCTTCTTCTGAAACTACGGTTGACTGATTCCCCACAGTTGAATCATGTTACAAATGATAACAACACTTTCATTGCTCCGTGACAGTTGGCTTCCTCTGATTTGTTTTTGACGCCACAATTAAAGTAGACAAGGTTCTGTTGTTCCTTTGTTTATTTTAATAGAGTGCTGCTGGAGTCAGGTAACCCAAGAGACAGACATTTGTCAGATATTCACATACCTCATCCTCCACAGTTAACAAAAGGAGTAAGGAGAATGGTCATGCTTTCAGCCTTGATATTAAAAAAAAGGCAACACATAATCTCAATCTGAAGAACTTTTACCTCTCTTTTAGCAGCTGTTACTTTATTCATGCCTTTGGTTCAGTTCAATCATAATTTAATGGAGGATTTGCAGAGCAGTTGGAAAAGGCAGCTATTTCTGCGTGATTGATGCAGTGTTCCATATAAATCTTATAACCCTGCATTATAAATCATGTGGGAATTTAGTATGAAAAACAGATGACTCTACAGTTGCTTTTTGAAACACAGGAGAAGGCAGTTAGGTATCTACAGACAACACTGGTGCCAGTACATCAAGAACATGTATTTTTGTGTGTGTGTGTGTGTGTGTGTGTGTGTGTGTATTTTCATTAACAATCCTAAGTCAGACAACTTAAAAATACATACAGTTTATCAACAACTCAAAGGTCTCTAAATTGGGTTATCACTTCTGGTACTGCAAAGACTGATAATTTATTTTATTGTTCTGGGTATAAAAATGGTCATACAATATTATTGCCTTCGTAGGTTATGTTGAGCATGACAATTTATAAAGAATTGTACATAATAACAAATTTAAGATTGCCTTTGGGTTCTGTGTGAAATCAGGAGCTTAGCACTCTTGTGACCCCTCAAGAATTCATACATGTACACTGAGTTATGGACTTGCAGGTTTGCAGTCTCCATAATATCTAAAAAAAAAAAGCTTTGTCTGTCTGTTGACTAGAATGTTAGAAGCAAAGCTCCTTTCAAAAACACTCTGAACATGACAGCTTATTGCAGAATTCATACCCACCTTTGCTTATAGGACAGGCATTCCAAAGCTAGATGTATACAGAGGCCAGGAAAAGATATATACCAGGAAGGAATGTATACCACGAGGGATGTATACCAGAAAGGGATGTATACCAGGAGGGGGTGTATACCAGGAAGGGGGTATATACCAGGAAAGGGGTATATACCAGGAAGGATGTATACCAGGAGGGGATGTATACCAGAAAGGGATGTATACCAGAAGGGGTGTATACCAGAAAGGGATGTATACCAGGAGGGGTGTATACCAGGAGGAGGTATATACCAGGAAGGGATGTATACCAAGAGGGGATATATACCAGGAGGGGGACTTGAGTATTTCACTTGGGACAGATTGGTGAAGCAAACGATGTCAGGTGGTGGAGCTTGTGATAGCTTTGGAATTTAATGCCAACTTCTCCACATCTTCAAGTTTAAGAGACAGGGAGAGAGAAAGGTTTTGACAAAATTCTCTGACAGAACACTGGCTAGGCAGGCAAAGTCACTTCTTTATCCTTATGTGGGACAATATTACCCAAAGGTCTCACAGCTCCACCTTTCATCTAAGTCAAGTATGAGACTGGATGGACCCTTGGCTGTCTTCTGTTTTACATACATGGGACATTTCAAGTAAGAAACTTATAGCCTTAACAGACTGTTCAAAACAGAATATGAAGCCCCTCTGATAGGCTGCCTTCTTTAAGTGTGAGAAGTGAATCGACTGTCCACTTCTAAAGCAATGTTGTACACACTGTTCAGCCAGAACTTAGCAACCAGTTGGAATCTTGGTTTGTTCAGTATATTGGCTTTTATCACTGATTGACTCATAATTGATTTTTTTTTCCTTCCTATTTATGTCTCAGTATGAGATTTCCTGTCTTGACTCAACCTCTGTGGTCAACTTTTATCTGATCATTTGTCTGTCTGATAGCCTCACGGTGTTTTTATAACATTTTAAACAGAAACATAAGTGCTGTTTGTGGAAGGCAAGCTGTTCTGCTGTGAAGGGTCTCTTGTGACTTCTCAAGTTGTTTTCACATTCAGTTGATACCAAGCTTCTAGAACAGAAGTCTGGGAATTAACAATAAATGAGACCACTGAACACAGGTTTCCTTCCTGGCCAAGCCTGTCTTCTGGGACCGAGCAAAACAATTAATGAGAATGGAAAATTGATGGGTAGAGCCAAACAAGGGTTAATTTTATTAATTTCAGACTCAACTTGGCCCAAAGACAACATAATAATCTATAAAAATGGAATAAAGAATGGTTACCGTTTCTTTTCATTATTTAAGAGCAAAATGTGTTATACTAATCAGGAACCTATAACTTGGCCTTACAAGCAGTTCAGAGAAAAAGAAAGAAAGAAAGAAAGAAAGAAAGAAAAGACACCGTGTGAAACCTGCTTAGAGTTGGAAACTGTAAAGAGATTCTTTCTCGCTGTTGCTCATGAGGTATTTTTTTCCATGTGTTGAATTACATTTGGGTTGTTCAGGAGAGAACATGGGAATTTTGTTCTGCTTCTGGAATCTGTGATGGAGGAGGAGGGGTCAAGAGGCAGTCCAACCAGTTTGGAAAGAAAGGAGCCAAACGTAAATGACTCTGCAGTATGGTGGTTCTCTGGCTGTGTCTGGGAGCACACAGTGCCGCCTTGGTTTCTGCCCACTTACAGTAACTTACCTAGCACGAGTTATTACGTGGTAGATAGGAATGGGGAAAGATGCAAGTGAATGACAAGAGATCTCTCTCTCTCCCATCACCAGTTCCTCTCTTTCACCGACAGTACTAGGAACTACTAGGTCAGAGACCATTGAGAACCCTTGACACCTCAAAGTAAACAAACGCTTTGCTTTTCCATGCAGCTATGAAAGTCACTTAGAAAGGTCAATCAGACCTCGGTTTGAGCAAACATTGTTCATATTGACAGTTACTCTGTCCTCCTCAGCTAAACAATTATTTCATTGACCTGCCTTTGTTAAAAAAGAAAACATGTGAACATTTCTTTTGAATTAGTCGGAGGAAGCACATGGCTTTACAGAGATTTCCACGGGAGATTTAAAGAGAAATTTACTACCTCCTCACCTGTGTCTAGACAAATTTATTAGGCACTTGCTGATGGCAAGTAGTACCTGTTTATGAAGCTGATTTCTAGACTGCTTACACGGGAACTTTCATAAATTACCTCAAGTGCTTTAGAATTTAAGCTTAAACAGGGATTAGACATTCATAAATTGAATCAAGTGGTCATGGACTAACAGGGAAGAAAAATGTCTTTTAATGCGCCTCTGGCGTTTTCCACTTCCTTGCCTTCAGCCTGAGGAACACGCTCCACTCTAGAAGGACATATTTAAAGTCAAACCCTCCAGTGCCAGAAACTTCTCCTTTACATCTTGGCTAACCAGGGAGGTTAATCAGCACCTTGTCTCTCTTACAAACGACAGGGTACATTTCTAAAGTGTTGAAAGAGAAGTATACAGAGCTTGTCGGTTGAGCAGTGTCAATTCCCTGGCCTCAGAAACACTTAAAGTTGTTTTCAGCTGTCAGAGTCAAGCATGGTGGTCAATTGGATGAACTACCTACTCGAGTCGTTAGTGTTTTTGAGCCACTAAATAAAACTCGGAACTGCCTCCTTTGAAGTATAAAACATCCACATTACTCATGGCAACACTCATTCTTAATTTTACAATTTAATATTACTTTTACCAAATGCAAAAAAAAGAAAAAAGAAAATGGCCCCCAGTTTGGGTAAGTCTGTCAGCTATTTTATTGCATTAAAAAGAGAAAAAGATTCCATTTAA
This sequence comes from Rhabdomys pumilio, assembly GCA_030674055.1. Classification (NCBI taxonomy): domain Eukaryota; kingdom Metazoa; phylum Chordata; class Mammalia; order Rodentia; family Muridae; genus Rhabdomys; species Rhabdomys pumilio. Next base: position 34,535,539 of record JANHMN010000013.1, on the reverse strand, counting down.
AGAGTCAGGTTTAAGCCTCTGGATATTAACTGAAGTTTAGGTTCCAAATGCACTCGGCCTATGTTGACACTAAGCTCGTAGTGAGAACCCAACTCCCTTGGCTCTTACTTGAAAATCAGTGAGATGGTCCACGCTTCTGATCACTTCTTAAAACTGTGGACCCGTCTGGTATCTCTTCCAAGTACCAGTAAAAGCTTTCAGTTGTGAGATTCAGGTAGAAATGCCCTTCACTTTAGACATTTTCCAGCCTGTGAGATCTAGCTCCAGGAGCATATTCTTGGGAGGTATAGTGGGTGCTTCCAGAAATTAATTTAAAAAACAAAACAGCCTGATTTTACCTCCAGAATGTCTCACCTCTTACAAATCTTCTTCATTATGTCATAGAATCAGAAGGAAAGGGATGAAAAACAATTTAGATGCAGCTTCTGTAGGCAAGTTAAGTAAATGGGCTTTTTGTCTTCAAGCCTTTCCTCTCCGGGAGAGTAGAACTCACATTCGTGGGGGCAGAGTTGCTGGGATGCTGTGGCTTTAGCTGCTTATCAGCTGGGCATTCTCACAGTGACCAGGCTGTCATCTACCAGTCATCATTAATAATGGTTCCATGGTCACAGAGTGCTGGTGACTCCTCTTCTTGTCCTCTTTGCCTTGGTGTCTTAGCACTACTCTCTTGCCTGGGTACTTAGGATCAAAAGTTATTCTGAGCAATGGAAAAGAGGAACCAGCAACTGCTCCATGTATCTTACTGGAAATCATAGATCCCATTCCACAGGTCCCCAGGGAGCGTGGCCAAGCATGACAATTACAGGTTTCCAGGAGCCTCCTACAAGCAGGGATTATTAGGTCATCTCTTCCTCTATCATTCAGGTCATTAATTATGGTTATGGCACTGAAATTTCACAGGATCATTTAAATCTGCATGCTTCTATTCACACCTGCTGGTAGCTGTCAGTCATGACTGAATCCTGGTGGACCTAGTAAAGTACAAATCTTTCCAGATGATGTTTCATTTAATGCACATGGAAGTCCTGGGATTTAACTTTAATGACCGTTATCCCTAAGTTACAGATGAAGAAATGTCTCTAGTGAGAGCTTAAGGACCTTGTCTTTGGTTATTGCACAGGTGAGTTGTAGGGAGAAGACCCTACCGTGGTGTTCCAGTCCCTGTCTATAACACGCCTTGGATAAGGCGTTCCACAGCACTAGTGTCTGATTCCTGTCGTTTGTTTTTGTAGTGACTTTGGTGAGCAGGTGCTGCTCTTTTCAGTGGTGGAATGTTTAAGCCACACTGTTCCCATCTTCACGATGGATTGTAAGGGCTATCTGTGAGTGCGTATGAACTGCCATCTCCACGTTCGCCTTAAGAAACAAAATAGAACGTCTTTTTTTTTTCTTCCCTTCTTCTTGAACATATGATTGCGCTTGCATTGGAAGAGATGGTAGGACAGATGGCATCTTAAAATAGTTTTAGCAAACATGTTCAGTGAGTTAAAATCATAGAAGTCCTCATGCCAAGAAGATTTTCTAGGGACACGATGAAAACGACATCTCCACATTGAGACTCCGGCACTTAGCTCTCAAACTAAACCGATAGCTATTTCGCTGTTCGCCTTCCCTCTCCCGGCTTCTTTATGAGCAAATTGCTTCTGAAACTGAACTTCTTATGTTCCCCATTAGCCTTGCTATTTCTCCTCCTAAAGACCATATCTGAAATCTCTTATTCAACTGGCAACCCATCATTTTTAGTTAGAAGAGAGTTTTTAAGATCCAATAATTTGGAAACTGTTCAAATCAGCACAAACTTTGAATACTCAATAGTCGAGACAATGGCAGTGTGTCTTTTTTTTTAATATATGTAAGTGTTTTTAAACTGAAGTAATGTACAGTTGTAATTATATCTTGCTTTATTGGGTCACTAAGCACGTTTTATAAATAAATCACCAGAGCCCTGTCCAGATGCTAAACAGATGATGGTGTTTTGCTTATGTTTTCTCTTAGGTATAGAGGCTTTAGGAATGGCTATTCATTTTCTAATCTTGGAGGCAGCATTCAGCATTGGTCTTACTGAGTCAGAATACACTTGAGAGGGCTTTCCCCGAGTGTTTTTTATTTAGCAATGTCTGGCTTCCAGCTAAAAATGAGTAATGACTTTTTTTCTAGACCAACCATCAAAAGGGTTCCAGTGGCCCTTACAGGCAAAATCATCCAGTTTAAGAACCCTGTTCTATAGGTTTTAACAAGATGAGAAAGCCCAAGTAGATGAAAATATCAGCTCTGCTGCTAGCCACTGAAAGTGGACACTTCTTTATTATTTTCTCCCAGATGCTTCAGCTCACCTCTCATTTTTCCAGTTCTTTCACAACCACTCTGTACAAAATTGTGACTAGCCTTGCATTTCCCATTTAACTGTATTTGTCTAGTGTCTTATTCAGAGTTTCTATTCCTGCACGAAACATCATGATCAAGAAGTAAGTTGGGGAGGAAAGGGTTTATTCAGCTTACACTTCCACATTGCTGTTCATCACCAAAGGAAATCAGGGCAGGAATTCACACAGGGCAGGAACTTGAAAGCAGGAGCTGATGCAGAGGCCATGGAGTGATGCTGCTTACTGGATTGCCTCCCCTGGCTTGCTCAGCTTGCTTTCTCATAAAACCCAGGACCACCAGCCCAAGGATGGCACCACCCACAATGTGCTCTCCCACTCTTAATCACTAAATGAGAAAATGCCTTACAGCTGGATCTCATGGAGGCATTTCCTTTCATAGAGACTCCTTTCTCTCTAATAACTCCAGCTTTGTCAAGTCGACACACAAAACTAGCCAGTGCATGTACTTAGCCCCAATCTGTGAGTGAAATTATATATTTAATTTTATATACCTCCTTCCTCTACCAATTTCAAGAAAGAAGGATGTTTTTATACTATTCAGAGCTTTAACCCTAGAGCATAGACCAATGCCTGGCATGTAATCTGCAAGCTAGGAGTAATTGTTGACTAAATGAGTCAATTATTTACAGACACTTGCTGTGAAAAAGCAAAGAGTGAGGATATTAAAGATCACAAATATAGCTGCAAATAAATCGTTGGGAGAATTCTAAGTGAAGAAGCAGAGCTGCCAGTATGGCCATTCTACCTAATGCTTTTATAATTAATTATTCTGTAATTGAGATTTAGCTTTCTCCTCATTTTATGTGATTAGTTTTCCGACAACCTATTTTTCATGTCAAGTATACAATGGCTTGGGAGGACAGAGAGCACTGAGCTGTCAGGAAGGGAGGAAAAGCCCAGATGTTGGATGCAGGGAAAAAACAGAGGAGAATCCCAGCCTTTCTAATGCACTCAGCCATTGCAGACTCATCAAGGAACAGAAGGCAATCATTAGATGCTTGCACTGGTATTGACAGTCAAGTGTACTGTTCCTCTGAGTGCAGTTTTGAGTATTAGAACCAACAATTGAGGGTTTTTAATTGCAAGCAGCAATCTATCCATTCAGAGCTTAAAGATTTTTTTCTACATTTTTGTTATCTTATTTTGTACTTATATTTCTTCAGCTCGTCAAATTGCTCAAAAATATTTAAGCGCCTTCTTATTTCATCTTTTCATTGAAATAATTGTCTTTCATAGGAAATCTGCCATTCACCATTAAAATGGAAACAGAAATCCTTGGCTTGTCAGGCCTGGAAACTTGGCTGAAAATGCCATATACTTAGTAAACAATACACATTCCATCCAATGTATTTGGGTCCTGAGGAATTATGAACACATGGGTTGACAAGGTAATGAATGAATTATGCCTCCTCAACCTATGTAACTGAACGCCATTGGGATTCATTTATATGACAAGAAGACCAACATGGTTATGAGTAGATGCCAGAATTCACAGGTATTATCGATGAAAAGACTGTATAACTCTCCACTTCAAAAAAAAATCAGCTATCAATTTGGAATTACTAGTTGATTAGAATATACTTATGTTTTAAAATTATGTCTATCTAACCCTTAAAGAAACTGGTGTTTACAGAATGAGAAACTATCTTTCAAAATGAAGGAAGAGAGAAGAAAGAAAAAGAGCCTAATATTCTGGCTTTCAAACATAAAGTCAATATCATTAGAATACTAAACTTCTCTTTTGTGTTCGGCTGCTTTTTGCTTTCCCCAGCTGCTTCTGGGATATAGGTAAAGCCTGGGGAGCTGGGGCAGCTGTGTAGCGGAGGGAGTAGCAGCAGAACTGGCACTTGCTTGTTATGGATTAGTTACAAAATTAGAACCACTGCATGTCTTTTTGCACTTCTTACTCTTTACGGCTTAGAATGGAATTCACTCCTCCTATCCCCCCAATTCGAGAGTGCACCGGTGGTAGATATTTTCCTGAAACTCAGCTCCCCATCACTGCTCCCATCCTCATATAGTATAATGCTGTCATATTGCCTCCTAGATTCTAAAATTACTCAACACTCACAAGTCAGGATACCTTTGTATGTTTTCATGATACAATTGGATGGGTAGAGACAGAAGAGAGAGGAAAAAGCAGGCAAAGAGTAGAAGGCTGCTATCACCCCATATTCCAGTGATGGCGTAGCAGCCTGTTCCCTCAGTAGATGTATTAAGCTTTCATTCGGTGTAAAGCATCATAGCAAGTGCCATGATGATGAGGCTGGACACGCTCTGGTCCTGCATTCAGGAGAGCATGCTCTCTGATAGCTATCTTCCTAAAGGTGGTCCATGGGAGCCATCTTTAGCCACATTGTCCTGGAAGATTAAGATTGTCACAGATATCATGTCTCTGTGACTTTTGCACACAACACAGAACGCTTACTTGGAATGATTTGGCTAGTACTGTTTTCATTGTTCTTCCAACGTCTCAGGGATCTAACTCAAAGATGAATTTTCTCTATCCCATAATTTTCTATATGTGGTTTTAAATTTTCCAAGTATACTACCATCATTAAATGAGGTTTAAAGTGTGGTACAAATGATGAGGGAATAGAGTTTGTCTCAAATAGCTGATGATGTTTCCACAGTGAAAAATAAAACTACTCCCGTTCCTCGCGAGTGGCAGTTTGACCAGTAAATTAAATTAGTTCCTGTCTATTGTATAGAGTAGATTCATCGATTAAGGATTTAGAGATGTAAAATTAAAGATGATCTAGACAGCCAAATCAGTAGATAGTTGCTGCATGTTTTTCCTCTAATCATTGAGTAATAGGATTCTCACATTCATTTGTAATGACATATTGGAATTCTGGTAGCTGAAAAGGGTGATTGAAATGATCCATTTGCATGTCTTTTAACATTTTCCACTTACAGCAGCATAGAGCCAAGAAGTCAATTTTTAAAACCTTTTAGTAGCCACATAAAAGTAATAATTTTTGACTACTGAGATATTTGAACTGTTAGGTTATGAGACACTAATAATATGAATGTAATTACGGATGTAATAGAAACGGTTGTCACTGGATTGCGTAAGGCTCCTTTCAGTCACATTAACTATATTACCAAATAATTAAAACAGAGTTTGAGGCAAGTTTTGCAAGAATGATTCCCAGATGTGAGTTAAGTCATTACATTAGAGATAATCCAATGCTTTTGTGAGCTGAGGCAAATCATGTACTTTGGTGGACCTTTCCAGAAGTCAATGTTATTTGCCTTTCTTCATTTTACCCACAGACTATTTGAAAGATGGACTATGAATTCTTTGTCATCTGTAATATGTTACAGCTTTTTGGACAGTCTGTGTGAGAAATACGATTCAAAGCTTGCTGGGCTAAAGTGGCCCTCGTAACATCTTTACCACAAAGAACATCTGCCTACCAGCTCTCCAGCTCTGCTCTCTTTGACTGTTTTTGGGAGTGCTTTAGAGAGTGATATTTTTCCCTCTCTTGACAGGCTTCTGTGCTTAAGGCCAGAGTCGAAAGATCACAAACAATAGTGTGTGTGTGTGTGTGTGTGTGTGTGTCATGTCTGTCACATGCTAATATGTCAAGCACACTGATGCAGGAATGTAACTTTTCTGACTCTCCAGGTAATTAGAAAGTTGTAGCACTTCCACATAGGTGTTCAGATGAATTTCTTTGTTTCTCTTCTAATTAAGTTCTGATTTCTAGATATTCTTTAGATCTCGAGTGAAATAATGCATTCGGCACGGTGCAGGCAAACAGTGAGCAGCTCATTCCGATGGTTCTGCTCATCTTATTTATAGAAGACCCTAAAACAAATAAATACCTTATGCTTTTCACCTAAAATAGAACTGGAAGCATTTGAAGGAAGGGAAAGTTGGATCTGAGTAGCATTCCTCCTGACACACGCTCTGTTGTTTTTACTCTGAAATCAGAAGTAGAAGTACTTTGTACTCTCAGTTTCTTCTCAGCCTTTGAAGGGTAAACATTCTCAAGCATGAAGTAAGTAGATCAAGGTACAGGTATTTGATTGTTGCTTTTCCAATCAGTAGTGGGATTTAATGTTTAAAAGTGTGCTGTAAATATATTTAAATTTTATTAAAATTACTGAGTGTTTTATCTTTCACTCAAAGCGTTTTAACAATTGAGACAAAACTTCAAAGTTAACTTCCCTATATTTTTTGTTACTTAAAAAGAGAACCATAGAAGCACTATTTATTAAATATATACCTTGATAGCTGATGTGATGTCTTTGCTCACTCCAGGAAAAAACAATATACATGTTAGTACCATTTTGTGGAACGTCTTGGTCTAGGCCTTAGGGCTTTGTCAGTTGCTGTTATTTATTACCTAGTTTTTGGTTTTCTGTTTTTGTTTTGTTTGTTTGTTGTTGTTTTTGATTTTTGACAAGATCTCATTATGTAGCTCTACCTGGCCTAGAAGTCACTAGGTAGGTCTTGAACTCAAGAGATCCAACTGCCTCTGCCTCCCTGGGGCTGAGATTAAAAAGTGAGATGTTTTTGAATAAGTGATGTGGAAATAGGCATCCTACTCACATCAGCCTCACCCCACAGTTCACTCACAAGGTGAGCTATGGCATTAGGAGCAAAAATGTTCAATCAGAGTAGTGCCTCCACCTTCCTCTCTCCCATACTAGTGATCACATGTGGAGTCTCGAGAAAACTAAGAAAACAGTATTCCAATGAAGTATAGCTCTAGCCTTCTTTTAACTTTTATTTTGAAATAAGGACTCACTATGTTACTCGGGCTGACATTGAACTTGAGATGCTCCTACCTTCCAAAAAAAAAAAAAAAAAAACTGAGATGAATAGGCTTGAACCATCAGGTCTTACTTTAAAATAGTGGTATTTAGGATAGCAAGATGGCTCAGCAGGTAAAGGCTTGCCGCCAAAAGTCACAATTTGAGTGCAATCTCCAGGTCCTACCTGACGGAGGAATAGAAGTGACTCTTGAAACTATGCTCTTGCTTCTATGTGTGTGCCCTATCTATTACCTATCTGCAATAAGTAGATAGAAGAAATAGGGAAAAAGTAGTCATCTTCTAAAACCTCACCAGTTTAGGGATATCGTGCAATAGTTACAACAATGTAATGCCCTAGAAGACAATGCCAAACACAGAACCCATGTCAGCCTAGAACAAATTTATTACAAGAGCTTTTAATTCAGACAAGTAAAAAAATACCCGTCATCAACTATGAATCCCCCAGTCAATGGGAAGTCAGCTGAGTCGGACCAATTGAGCAAGTGGAGAGGGGAGGACAGGTATGGATCAGGTCATAAGGAGATGTTTCATAAAAGAATTATTTCAGATTGAAAGGATTAGGTAGGTAGGGAAGCTCCTAAAGAAACAGATGATGGTGTGTGTGTGTGTGTGTGTGTGTGTGTGTGTGTGTGTCTACAATGGTAGGTCTAGTTAAGGCTGGCCTATGTTATTTTATCCTGGGAAAAGCAACACTTGATTTTGCCCTTGACTCCAGTTCTGCACTTAAATGTATTAGCTTTGTTTCTTGTGATAAAACACTCAACAAACTTAATACCCCATTGCAACCATTCTTGGTGTTGTGGTTCAGAGCTTGACCCTTCCCTTTCTATAATAATAATTGTAGAATAATTAGTATTATTCCCCAATAATAATTGGTGCCATTACTCTGACTCTCATTATTAATTATGAATAGAATATGCCTCACTTGGTCCCTACATTTTAAACCTCCAGCTCCTTTATTTATTCCTTTATACAAAAGTTTCTTTAGTACTGTGATTCTAGATTCTGAACAGACATTAATATCTGAAAAGTCTTTAAAGGCACTGGCATTCAGGACTCTGTCTCAAAATAGCTTGTCAGTCCTCTGCAAAAGAATTTAAAAGAAACCATCTTCCAGTGCCTTCCCAGACCATTAATGGGTACCACAGACCATTAATGGGTACATTAATGGGTACACCATTAATGGGTACATCTACTGGTGCTAAAACTGCTGACCCAAAGGTCAAGTCACCCAAAGGTGCTAAAACTGCTGACTTTGCAACAAAAGCATGGTTTAATATATTGAACATTTATCCTTAAAAGTATTAGCTTTGTTTAAGTTTTTTAATACTTTTAAGTTTTTCTTACATATATTAGCTTTAAGACACAGCATACTGTACCTTCGAGGGCAAGACAAAGAACTTTCTTGAGTGCAATAGCACATTTCTAGTATTCATTTTGTAATGGTGTATATGTACATGTTGCATGATTGTTTTGCCACAGTTTTTCTTACTGATAACTGGGAAAGTCTGATACATCATCTCTCTGATCTTCAGCTCAGACTCTGACCCATAGCTCGTTGCTGACCATCTTCCCTTGCCAGGGAGAATTACTGGAGGATTTTTGTGCTTGTGTGTGGAACGAAACCCAAAGGTCACACAGAGTGTGTGTGATGACATCATGAGAGAGGTCATTCTCAATCTCCTGTACGCTGCTTCTCAGAAAAGCCTTACAAAAAGTAGAGCCTCAGATGGGGAGATGAAGTGAACATAGATTACAGGGGTGCTGCTGAGAGATGTCTCTAGAAGGATGTCACAGAAACCAGGGCACCAAAGACTAGGCAGTTGCTAAGAAGATACCAAGGCTAGGCTAGACAGAGTTCTGTTAACGTTGTTTAATTGTGAAGACCATTGTTAAGAAATATTAGATGAGTCTAGGACATCAAATTTTACTGACTGTATACCTCCAATGCTTTTCTACTCAGCCTGTACCCACGTGTACATCCTTGGGTTACCTTCTCCTGGCTCCTTTTACACTCTCTAAACTCTGTTTTGTAATTTCGTCTCTCCTCATTCTGCATCTTCTCTCTCCCTTTCATTAGTTGTACTTACTTGATTGTAGAGCAAAATTAAGGCTAAGAAGGAATTAAAAACGTGTTTTTTTTTTCTTCTGTAGTGGTTGAATACTTAATGTAGCCAGTGAGCAGCTTTTCTTTGTTTTGCTTTTAATGTCATGAAGACCCAGACTGGCCGCAACAAAGGACAGTAATCAGCAGCATGCGACATCTTCCTTCTGTCTGGTTCCAGCTGGAAACTGGGACTGTTTGTGCTGACCTCATGGGGAAAGGCTGGGTGCATAGCAAATCTGGCCAACTCTAACCTAAACCAAGTGAGTTTGTATACAGTGTGGCAGCTGTACACCAGCACACCAGATGATAGCCTTGCTCAGAAGGACACAGTCCTGGACAATGGTGACCTCATGTCTTTTAAAACAGCAGGGTGCTTTGATCTCTCTCTCTCTCTCTCTCTCTCTCTCTCTCTCTCTCTCTCTCTCTTTCTCTCTCTCCCCTCTCTCTCTCTCACACACACATACCCTCTTACTGCCTTCTTAGCTTTTCATCTCCTAGTTGTTGGAAAAGCAATACATCTGGTCAGCCAAGTGCAGTTTTCCCAGTCTTGGACATTCAATGTTTTCAAATGGTGTTTTCTCACACATTAAATTGGTCAGCATGGCATTTTCAGTGCAAGTCAGTTATCTTTCTGTCTTTGCACCTTTAAGCAAAATTTCAGCCAGCGCCTCCCAGAAAATCAGTTCCCAGTATTATCCACTCTGTATTGTCACCCAAGGAGACCACATCACGATGGCAAAATAAAATACTCCTCTCCACAGTGGCCCTTCAAAAGTGCGACCAATTTTCGAAACTATGTTCTTATCCAGTTTCCTATAAGAAGTGCCATAGATTTCAGCAGCTTCGTGTATATGGTCGCAGTTTCTATTGGAGTCTCATTAACAGATTTTAAATTCATTTCTTTGGCTAAGTTTTCTACTCTGGATACTGTGGTTTCTACATCTTGTACTGAAGGACAAATAGCAAATGTCAGATTCCTGAATTAGGAATCCTCAATAGACATCATTTTTGAAATAGTTGTATTTAAAAATGGGAAGATAGAGCTTTACTACAAAGGTGTTTGTAGGGGTTTTTGTTGTTGTTGTTGTTGTTCACTGGTTTCAATTTTAGATTTTTCTTCTCTACTTTGAACCTACTTAGAAAGAATTATGATTTTGAGCCCTTGTCATTACAAATCAAGAAAATGAATCACGACTTGTATGGGAAATGACACAATGTGAGAAGACAGCTTTTGGCTCTTTTCAATTTTTCATTCAACAAAAACTTATTTTTTTTTTTTTATTTTCATGGAGATGGTGCTGGAGTGCTTGAAATTTCCTTGTTTTACATATAAAGTTTTGATTCTTTAGAGTTGATACACCATACCTCTAACCAAATGCTTCATTTGAACCAGAAACTCTTGGGAACTTTGGCTAGAATGTTCTGGAATGACCAGCTTTCAATTACCATTCTAGATAGATAGAGTGCTGCCTTCATAGAAAATCTCACTGTACACATAAACAGTCGGGCTCTTGTCCAGGTCTTTGCCTGTGCTCTATTTGTTAGTGTGACTGATTCCATGGCATGGCCTTGGATGTTTCCAGGAGGGTTTTTTTTTTTTTTCTTATTTAGTGAGCTAGGAATTCATATCAGAGGGACTTTGGAGGTAAGAGTAGCCAATGGTACACACAAGAGTATAAATGGATCTCTAAATATTATGTTGAGGAGAGAGAGAATCAAAGGCCCAGAGCACATCCTTCCTGATCCCGCTTAGTGAAGTAGACAAAGCAAACCCTCCTGTATGTAATTCTGGATGTGGTCACCTTCAAGACATGCAGGAGAGGGGAGATGGTGGATGATAAAGGACAAGAAGGGAATGGCATTAATTTGTAACGTTCATTAAACTATCTAATTATACTTTTCAACAAAACGCTTAACATAACAGTTATAATTGAGAAGGAAGAGAGATGGCTGCTTTGGTAAAGCAGGATGTGTGAGGGGCCATGGAGAAGGATGCCATGGAGGTACGCCGGGGCCATGGAGAAAGAAGGTACGCCATCACAAGAGTCATACGTCTGTGGCAAGCACCACATTTCAGAGTTCAGAAAATCGGTGCTTCTTAGAGGCTGTGATCAGGAGAACATTTCACAGCCGCTTGTTGAGCATGCTTCCTAGAATGTGAAACACGGATGCCCGTGCTCTGGATGTGGCACAAGGTGTGGAGATACACTGGGAAGCAGACTAATCCAGCCGGACTCCGAGTGCAGAGTCTAGACTTCAGGTTTTCAAACTGATCCTTTTACATGACCTGTCTGTTGCATTTCTTAATTCACATGATTCTTATTTCAGAAAACCACTCCTTATTTCACGTCCGTTAAGGCACAGACTTTTTCAAGTCTTTTTTACTTGTCTCGTATTTCAGTGGGTTCGGGGAAGGGTGTTCTGGGAATTGAGCATCCTCTGAGATGCTTTATGAGAGACTCTGGCCTTGCAGAAGGCTCGAGTAAGAGCACAAGGAAATTCTTGGCAGGGCTCCTCTGGGCTGGGGGCTACGGTGCCATCATTTCTGGGTGGGTAGGCTCATTCACTGTGCTTGGCCGCCAGGCTTGTCATTTGATAGGACTCTCATCTGCATGTCAATGAGGCCTGAAGCCCGTGGAAAGAATTAACTGGCCCAAGATGTTTATGAAACTTTTCAACAAATGCAATTGAAGGGAGAGTTGCCCTGACTGAGCTGATTGTCTTGGAGCAGATTTTCAGTGAAGTAATCACACTAATATTAAGTGATTTGAGTTATATGATATTTTCAATGATCAGCCTAGTAGGAGTTTAAACAAAAGCAAAAAAAAAAAAAAAAAAAAGAAAAAAAAACCTGACTAATCAATAATGAAAAACAGTAAATGAAACAACCCTTTAAAAATACATCAAGTGGCCTTTTATTTGTTTTTATGCTTTTTATTTGCATTAAAACACAGTGCAAATACAGGCTTCCTGCCTATAGGAACCCTGGTTTTGATTGCATTTTTAACCAACAATATTAATCTCCAGTTGTATTTCTTTTCCTTGAGGAGTAATTAAAGAAAACATGTTTGTTTTTCTAGGCATCGTTCCTAAATCTGCAAGTGCCAAGACATAAATTCTGGCTTTATGTTCCAAAAGAATGTTTAGGCTTTGAGATCATACAGCCTTTAAGTAGAAAGCGGTTCATGTGTGAGAGGGTGTGTGTGTTCTTTGTTCAAGAGCTTAGCTTCATTTTACAGGCATGTCTAGAGAGGTAAAGTAAATTCCATGCAAAAACTTCCCTTTCTTGTCCATGGGTTACATAAACAAAGATTTAAGAACCAGAATTTAAATTTAAAGCATTGCATCAAGGACCTAAACAAAGAGGTAAGGTCACTCAAAAAAAATGTATGTTTCCGTGTGTGTGTGTGTGTGTGTGTGTGTGTGTGTGTGTGTGTGTGTGTG
>JANHMN010000013.1:34504355-34522803 GCA_030674055.1 Rhabdomys pumilio | reverse complement strand
TGTGTGTGTGTGTGTGTGTGTGTGTGTGTGTGTGTGTGTGTGTGTGTAAATATCTTTCATATATACAGTGATGTGCCCATGCAAGAAAAAAACTTAATATACCCTCATTTATAAGCTCTTCTAGACTATAATATAGTCATATATGATCCTTTGCTTTTTTCTTTCTGAGAGATGCTGAAGCAACTTTCTCAATATTGATACACAGTGAGACACCAGCTTATGATGCTATTACATTATAAACTCAGTACATGAGGCAAAGTATTATGTCTAGTCAAAATGACCCTTGAAAGCCTATTAAATTACCCATAAAATCCACCTTAATATAAACTCAATGCTGCCAAGTTTTCCTGTAGAGTTGGAAAATCACTGTCTTCAGTATCAGATGAGGTGCTTCTATATTGTAGTGAGAAATATGTTTCTTTAAATGCTAGGGAAGTCCCCAGCGTGGGAACAACCCCATACCATGATATAAATAGGAATCAAACAGGGAGCTAAACAGTTGTCTTGCTGTTTGTCTCCCAGGTTCATTACCAGACTCTGAGGGGGATGATGAATAGAGCTGTATTATGTCACTAGCCTTTCTCCTTCCTCTACATGGCTATTTCAAGCTAAATGCATACATGTAGTGACACTATTGAACGTGTGAAGCCCTGGGCAGGGGGTGGGGGGGGCTTTTCTGCCAATGAACATGTCAGGAAATACTTTGTTGAATGGAGGGTTTTTAAACAAGGAAAAACACTTACAATGAGAAAGGAAAGTCAGCTGCACCCCACCCCATGTCTCCTATTGCTGCGTGCATGTAGTTATGGTGTAGAATGGCACTTTCAAGGCTAATACCACTGGTGTATGTTTAGATATGTGTAGAGGGCATTCAACACTCTCCTGAAGTATACCTTGGTGGCTATAGAGTGTGGCAAGAATGGCTGACTTTCCTTTGTGAGGTGGTTTGAATGATATGCCCCACCCTGCTGTCAGTCCAGGTATTTTTATACTTGGTGCTCAGTTGGTGGCTTTGGGGATTGTGTAGGAGGAGTGGCCTTCCAGGAAGAAGTATATCACTCTCTCTGCTTCCTATGTGGTTATGAGATGTGAGCCCCCAGTCCTCAGCTTCCAGCTCCTGTCACCATGCCTACCATCCTGCCTGCTGCCACTCATCTTTGCTCTGTTACTGATGGACTCTCATCTCCCTGGAACCCACAACCCCAAAAGAAAGTCTTCCTTCTATAAGTTGTCTGGGTCGTGGTGTTTTAGCACAGTGATAGCAGAGTAACTACAATATTTTGTAAAGGGCCATTGACACAGTTGTACGCTTATTGTTAAAGCAGTTCTTTTTGATCACACCCAAGAAAGAGGGACACTTAATATTTTTACACACACACACACACACACTTTCTAAAGGCTTTTTCCTGCTTTGAATGTTTCCAGGACTTTGGGCACTTTTTCTTTTCTCCATTCCTAGATTAGTATCTCCCTAATCACCTCGTGATGGTGGTGTTGGTGATGGTGGTGTTGGCGTGAGGGTAAGCCCATCAGCTGACCTTGGGCTTCCACCTCAGCTATGTTCTTTTCTTCCTCACAAACAAATATATGTACGCCATGTGTCACCAAAGCTTGTTGGCTTGCTCACTGCAGAGAGCCCAGTGACCACATCCAACACGTTCAGCTGATGCTGTACAATGGGAAATCAGGTATAGAAGAGAAGACGCCTCATAGTTTGCAGGAGCTCTTAGCCATATCTCATTAGTGTCTGCCTTCAGTCTTTCTAGGTCATTAACTAGGCTATATTCAGGATTGGAGAAATTAAAATGTTCTACTCAGTATGGAATGTGTAATCCTTGCACGGAATCTCTTCCAATGCCAGTTTTCACATAGCCTCCTTGAAGCCTCATTCTGGGGAACAGAATCTTCCAGACAAACTCAGTATCACATGCAGGAGAGAGGTACATTTTTCTCTAAGTCCCTGTTTAGCCTTATATATCATTTTTCTTCCTTTATTGTTGTAATTAATATATATGTATGTATATGTGTATATATATATATACACATATATATGTATTTTTTTTGCTAGCATCCACTAAGGAATACATAATGCTTATTCCTGTGAGTTATTAGTGCAATTTTTCTGCATTCTCCTTGAGGGTTAAAACAAATATTAAAAATGACTTTATTAATTTTTTAAGAATTTCACACAATGTATTTTGGTCATATCCCCTGATTTCTCCCAGATCCACCCCAAGTCCCCAGCTCAGCTCAGCCTTGTAAGCATACATTTTAAAAGTGCCATTAACAGTGCATGAGCTCTCAGGGCCCTGAACCACGGTGGACTGCTGGGATAGGCTTCTGTGTAGGGATTGTTGCTGCTTGTTGATTGAAAGCAGCATTTGCCCTCTGGCATGCTCCAGAACTAACCCCCTTGAACTTTTGAACTCAGAGAAACTTCTGGCTATATGTTAGAAGAAAGAAGTAATCTAAAGCCAAGCATTTGTGTCTTTCAAGAAACAAATCACGTAGATTTAAACAAAAAAAAAAAAGTTTTATTTTTAGCTTTTTAATGGTTTCTTAGAATTTAATGTTTGAAAATATTTGAAACAAATATAACTTCATGTGAGGTTTTAAAAGAACAATTCTTCTTATAAAATTGTTTCAATAAAAAATTAATGAAGGTGGATACCAAAGTTATTTTCAAATAATAGTTTCAAGGATAATAATTTGCAATTTGGTTTTAAGGAAGAGAACTCAGTTAAGCCCCAAATAATCCATTTAATCTTTCTGTGAAGTCTAGACGCTAGAAATTTATTAGATCTGAACTATCAAAATAACATTAAGGCATTTAAATTATTGAGCAGGTTTTTTTTATCCAATATTATATTTCCATAAGCAACAGGAGATTTTTAGACCTTGAATAAAATAACTGTAATGTGAAGTTTCATTATTCCTCTCTCTACAAACCTTAATGAGCTGGTGAACACTCTCACTTATTCAGAAATTATGAGAGAAATATAATAGTCATCAATAACTTGTATTAATTTTCTTAATTGGAAAAGGTAAAATGTAATTGGCCTATAAAAGCTCACTGATGGGGCTAGGGAGATAGTTCATTCAGAAAAGTGCTTTCTGTGCAAGCATTAGGACCCAAGTTCAATCTTCACTGCCTACATAAAAAGATGGGTGTGGCTGTGGTCTATAATTAAAGCTTTGGGGAGATGGAGACAGATGGAACCAGGAAGCTCATTGGCTGGCTAGCCTAGACAAATGGATGCACTCTGAGTTCACTGAGGCCCCGTCACAACAAAATAAGGTGGAGAGCATTTGAGAAAGCTATCTGAGTCCTCCACATACATGCACACACTCACGAGCACACTCACAAACACACACACATACACAAAGTTCAATGATAATCAGCCTAAGGATTTTCAGACTTTGAAGAGAAAATTTTATCCCTGAATGTGTATTGCTAGCCGCAAATCCTAACACCTTCAGCTTCTCAAAAGAAGGGTCCAGTGCTGGAGGATTTCTTTTGTTCTGGACAAATGAGAGCCCCAAGAATCTGCTGTTTTTTTAAAAAGCCTTTTAGGGTTGATATCTGTGTTGAGTATAGGGGTTTTCACACACACGTAGGAAAACATTGCTCCACGGAGTATCCAAAATCACTTTCTACCACTCTGGCTTGCATTTTGATGTGAAAACTGCACTTGTGTCATTGAGACCCAAATGTTTAGCGACGTTTCTGCTGGAAACATCCCCAAACAAGCAGATCTGTAAGAATGCTTGCATGTGCTTTGGACGCCCTCAGCAATCCCAACTGAGAAGAGTACCAGCTGACACACTGTACCACCTGGCTCTGCAACAACAAGTGAATAAGATCTGTGTTAGCAACTGAGCTGAACAATGGCTGCTTCTCACCAGCTCCAGCATCCAGGACTACATGGATTATCCTAGTAGGCTCTTTCCTCATGGGGATTGTAACTCCATCAGTTATTGTTCTGAGAATTAATAAATGTTGAACTGTGCCTCTATTTTTCTATGTTTAAAATGGGCATACTTGAACCTAAAAATGCAGAACTGTGAGGTTTAGAAGCCAGACAGGTAAACCACTTGCCATGTGGTAGTGCTCTAATGTTTTTTGTTTTTGTTTTGTTTTTGTTTTTGTTTTTGTTTTAGCTTCTGGACATTCATTAGGTGAAAGCAGTAATTAGAAATAAAGATAATGTTTATGGGGGTGTGGTAACTTAGCACTTGAGTTTATTTTGTAATGTCTACAAATATACTCAAGGAGACATATAGTTATATGTACCGCAGTTTTGTATTATCTATGGATAATCAAGAGAGTAATATAGAAGATCACATAAAAAAATAAAGCCAATGTAACATAGAGCTGAACCTTTAAAAATAATAGTAAAAATAAATATATAAATAAACAAATAGGCCAAGGACCTAACTGGAATTGTCTTGAAATTGCAAAGTTGTTTTTTTTGTTTTTTTTTTTTGTTTTGTTTTGTTTTTGCAATTACAAAAGTAAGTCTTCATAGTCTGTATTTAATAAAATTTATGTCTAATCTTTGGAATAGACTTGATGGCAGTTCACTATACATCCACATTCTGTAACATCCATTATCAAGTTTGATAGGACAGTACATTTATGGCAGAGTCACCTTTGCCTATGAGACACTTAAGCTCTTGATGTGCGTCACCTTGGCCACTCTTTGTTCTTTGATAGTCAGATCATTTGCCCAGGAAACCTTCTCCCCCTTATCTCCATTTTCATATGTCCATCAATCTTTAGGTATTTTGAAAATGGCCTGCTGTGAGTTTCAGTTACTCAGAATCACGGTCTCTGACTTTGTGAGTCTCGAATCTTTGGCAAGCTTTGCATTTTTACTTCCAACCTTCTCAGATTTTATTTGTTTTCTACTAAAGAATGGTTTGAATTCTCCTGCATCCGTGAGATTCCAAAGATGTTGATTTACTGCAGCTGAAAGGGCCTCCTTTCCTCATCACTGCAGGCCTGGATGCATTATTTGCTTGTCTAACCTTGGTGGAGATTAAAATCAAATGAGAATACAAATAAGAGTAATGGTTACAGAGAGGTGCAGTTGTCATGGTTCTCAGACTTCCTAATGCAGTTCATGTTGCAGTGACGCCAAACCAAAAAGTATTTTTCGTTGCTACTTCATACCTGTAATTGTGCTACTATTATGAAATGCAATGTAAATGTCTGTGTTTTCTGGTGGTCTTAGGTGATCCTTGTGAGGGCTGTAACCCACAAGTTGAGAACTACTGGGCTGTTAATTATAAGCAGGGATGGAGAATAAAATGCCAATTCATGAATGTTTTCATGTCGTAATGCCTTTTGTGTCCTATTTTGTGACCTTGACACAGTGGAAACTGGATAACTAAGATTCACTATGTAGAATAATTGTCACCCCCTCGTGAAGAACTGTGTCATGTCCTAAAGGCCCCCAGTGTGATTCTTTTTCAGCCTGTTTGTCCCTCCTGTTCCTGAGGCTTTCCAGAGAGAGTAGCTCTTTCATCAGCATCATTTGATCCTCTCCTTCTACCTCATTAGTTTCTAGTGACAGCAGAGAGAGGTAGGGGAGAGAGATCATTTACGCCTGTATTAGCAAAATCAAAGTTAATCATGTAGAAAACTGGCTAAATAAATGTAATTAAAGAAAAAAAAGTGAATGCAAAAACCTCAGCTAGTAATAATGGCCATTAAGATGATTTTGTTAATGTTGTACTCTTGAGGGCTGGACTTATTTAAGAATGAAAAGGAGAGGATTGTATGTGAGTATTATGAAATCCCGCAGAAAGTCATGATTTCTTAATTGTCACTGATCTGAGTGGTTGGGTCACTTTGTGTATATAATTCAGGTGGGCAAGAGAATAGTAATAACCGTAGGCGCTTGTTCCAGCCAGTAGTGTGAGTCTCTCAATCTTCATGATATCCTCCGAGTATCCTCACAGGACTCTTGGAGTTCCTGTTTTCTATTAATCTAGTGTCACTCTGTCTCATAAATGCTGGAGAAGAATGGGTGATGGAGTAGAAATCGGACAAGAATAGGAGGAGATAAATATGGGTGCTGTTGCCCACTGATGTACATAGAAACTAAAACCACGAAGGTTCTCAGTGTGGCTCAGCTCACAGGGTGCATTAGAGATTTAAGAATCTTGAGCACTTTTTGATGATGGTAACTGAATGGAAGAAATAAAGACGACAAGCCACGTTTCCACTCTGTGAAACTTGGAACTCTCATGAGGAATGGCAGCACCAGCTGGACCAGCACTGCAGAGGATTAGAAGGGGAAATTTAAGGCTTATCTGTTGAAATGGAATTCTTCAAGTCAGGAAACTCAAAGGAATGTAAAACAGTTACCAAGTTCAGAATCAGATTAAGTCAGGGGAGCGAGCGAGCTTGAGCTCAGAAATATCTACATTTCACTAGATAACAAGGATGGAATGAGCCACGAACTCAGTTAAGGTTTGATGGAATGAACCAAATTGTCCAATGAGCCTGAAGTGCACGTGAGCCACGCCCAGTGGCCTTGGCAGTGCTTCTTTCATAAAGAAATAATGATAATAAATGCACATTAATGGGTTGAATATCAAAGAAGCATGTGCTTCAGCTTGCTTTGCCTTAGGAAACAGAGTTCTGTAAGGTGTCTATATATAATTATTCCACTCTAAACATACCTAATCCTGTCGCTGGAGACTGGCAAGAGTTTGAGCCCCAGACAGAAGATGAAGCTAAGAAGGAAAAGCATCTATGTCTAAAACATTAAACTGTGTCGCCAAGTAGTATAGCTGCTCTTATTTCTCTCACTGACTTGGTGGCACCCAATGCCAATCATTCAGGTAGTCTCATCTGCATATTGTCTTGCCACTCCCACCAGCTGCCATTTCTCCATGGAAGAGGACTTGGATTGGAGATGGCAGAGATTTTTTTCCTAAGGCCTGGTATTAGTGAGTACAGCTACCTGTTCTAAAGTTGATGGGAGAGTTAAGTCCTGAAAAAAAATGGTGTTGAACCTGAATCAAACATACATACATGTTTAATTTGAGGATCTAATAAGATTTGGATATCAAGGGAAAAAATATATATATATCACCTACTAATATATATAATATAATATATAATATATAATATATAATATATAATATATAATATATAATATATAATATATAATATATTATATATTATTAATATATATATATTAATAATATATATAATAATATATTATATATATTATATAACATATAATATATAATATATAATATATAACATATAATATATAATATATAATATATTATATAATATATACAATATATATAATATATAATATTGTATTTTTATATATTATATAATCTGTTATATGTTATGCTATGTTATGTTATATTGTGTTATTGCCAGGGTACTAAAATAGCTTAGTGATTGGAGGCACTTATGCACAGAACTGACTTCCTAAATTCAATTCTTGCATTCCACAAGGTGACCGGGTAGAATGATTACTGAGAGAAATCCTCTAACCACCCCCCCTACATACACACACAAATAAATTAAATTAATTTTAAATTAATACAATAATTTATAATTCCTCTTGCCTTCTTCTTAGTTTCATTTGGTTTGTTTACAATTTTGGAGTGTCCACAGTTTATTTTATAGTTCTATAGGATACAGTCTGTCATGGCAAGGAAGGACTGTGACACAAGTGGGGGGACAACTGGTCACATTGTTTCAAAGTCCAGGAACAGAGAGACATGCATAATTCATGTTCAGCATGGTCCCTCTTTCTTATTGAGTCTATGACCTTAGCCCGTGGAACAGTGCTGTCCGCATTAAGATGGGCGTTTCTATCTCTGTGAACTCAATCTAGAAAATGCACGCTAGACGTGCTCAGAGGTTTGTCTCCTAGGTGATTTTTAGCTCCTGTCAAACTGACATTCAATATTAGTCATCACAGTCACCAGAAGCACTCGGGCAGATGAAGTCTGTTTAAGGGAAGCTGGGGAGAATTTGCAATTGCTTGTCAAGCAGCTGAGGTTATGCTCAAAGAAAATACTTGGAATTCTAGGCTTTAACAAAGAGCCCAAGAAGAACCGTTCCATCATAAACAGAAAGTCCTTCTGTTACTATGAAAGTGATCTTTAAGGGATAGCACTGGCAAAAAAAAAAAAAAAAAAAAAAAAAAAAGCAGGAACCAAGGACTCTTCACCATTTATACTAAGTATTGAGTCTGGTTTGACTTCCATACCTTTTGACATCTCATACCTTTTTCATATGTAAACATGCAATATGAGAATATATTCACACATGAATGCGAGTTGTATATGTGATATATAAACATATGTACACACTTATGTCCGTTCATGTTCTAATGACTCTGAGAAAGTCCCATTAGGCATCTAAGAGACAAGACAGACCAGACTGAGCAAATCTTTTAGTCCATGCAGTTTACCCCAGATCTCCCAGATTAAGATTCTGAGGGCAATCCTTTTACAGACTGCCAGTCTGATACACTAGCTTAGAAAGGTTCAGGTATATACAACTATTCTCCCCATTTTGCTTTCTAGTTCACCAGGCCTTGCAATCTCAGAAGTCTGAAACCCCCAACTACATTCTCCAACCTTCTACCCGGTACAAAGTGTCCACCGAAGAAGATGAGCTCCTGACGTCACCCGCTTCTGTAGGAAACTCCTCCCCTCCCAGCCTCCTGTGTTCCGATTAGTCTGACCCAGAGTGTACCTACAAAGCTCTCCTGTCTGGGATGTTTCCTTTCCACTTCTGGGGTCCTCACACTTAGAGATGTCATAGTCTACTTCTCAAATTCCTTCACCTTCCCCTGCTTCCGTGTTTCTGTCCCCATTATTGAATCCAGTATATCCAGAAATCAGCAATTTCTATTTCTACTCAAAGTCCTGCTGGCCCACTGCTCTTTGGAGTCACACAAGTCTGACAGGCTTCTTGACTCAGTCCTGAACCAAGTGGAACCTATCAGGTCACTCGGCCTTACTGAATCTAATGCCTCGTGGGGTTATTGTAAGGATTTGGGGAGATGATATATGTGAAGAGTCCATATCCTTGCCAGGTTTAATAAATCTTAGCTGCCTTCTCCCACCAGAGTGGCCTGAAGCTCTTATCCACATTTCCCAGCACTTACCACAGTAATATAATTAGCGACATTAGTGTATCTAAAAGGCAATTACCATTTAATTGCTCTGGCCCCATCCAGACTGAAGTTGCTCTCCATTCACTTCTAATCTGGGGTTAGGCAGTTCTGGCTGGTCACACATTCACAGCCTTCCAGAGAATTGAAAATAACTTGAGGCAGCCACTGGCTGTTACAAAGTAAAGGATTCCGAATCAGTTTGGGGCGGCATCTTTCTTTAGTGAATGAACCTGGAAAAGTAGCCCAGCCCTGCTCAGAAGCATCCTCCCCCTCTGTGTGCTCCATTCCTACTTCCACCAAAATAAATAAGTATCTTCATGAAGATTCAGATTTAGAATCAAGCTTCAGGTGTGACACCTTAGAAGGTATTTATTTATATCACATACTCAAGTTAAAAGAGTAAATGCCCTTCCATCGGCCTGGGAAGTTGATCTTAGCACTACTGTGAGGTCATAATGCCCAAATGAAGGCAGTGTGATGTGTTTTATCTCCTCCCATCCAGTATTACATAAGAACAGCAGTCTCTAGTTAAGACCCCAAGGGTTTTGGCTTTTTTTTTTTTTTTAAACTTCCAGGCGAAATCTTTAGAACTTCACATGTTCTTTTGAGGAAATCTAGATTGTCTTAAGCCACACGGAAAGCATTTACATCTGAGCCACTTTCCATGTGATTGTGAGCTGAAGTTAAAAAAAAAAAAAATCTAAATAACTTTTAGCAGTTTGAGATTTGGAACCCAGCCTGGGCCATATAAATCCCCCTTTGGTTCCCTTTCTGTTAAATCCGATGCCAAAATAAATGGAAGCCATAGAGAACCTTTGAACTCCTCGGTTCTCATGTGACCTTGGTGAAGTTGGATTGGCAGAATCAGCATTTGATTTTCAAAAGAATATTTTTTTTTATTCCTCCTTTATAGTAACCACAGTTACCTTCCTTGGTAGAGTATATAATATTGCTTCCTGGACCCTTTGTTCCCCCGGGATATGCTACTAAGGAAATCCATTGGTGTGGTCCTTGAAGATCACTGGGTGGCATCCAGGTTTCTCAGCATCTTGCATCACAACTCAGTCACCTTTGTGTCACCCTCTTCCTTTTCCCTATCATAAGCAGTCAAAGCAAGTGGCCTGGAGTTTAATGACACCTCCTCTGCCAATTAGAGCAAGTCGACACAGTTTTGTTAGGCTTTGGATTCCTTTTCTGTGGATGGGGATTAAAACCAGTACCTCCCTCATAGACCTCTTTCTTCTCTAAATTCTTTTAATTTAACAACTTACATTTATATGTGGTGTGTGTGTGTGTGTGTGTGTGTGTGTGTGTGTTTCATATTACCTCTTCTCTCTCCATATCACATAAACAGTAATTTCTAGTTAAGAAGAGTCCCAAGGTTCTTTAAAACTTCCAGTGGAGGTCTTCTGTGGTCAGCACATGGAAGACAAAGGATATCTTGCTGGGGTTGAGTTTCTCCTTCCACTGTGTGGGTCCTGAGATCAAACTCAGGTTATTGAGGTTAGTAACAAATACCTGTACCCCCACTTAACAATCTTACCTGCTCTCACCAAATATTTTGCTCTTATAAAAGTAGTTGCAGAGGTTGAAAGAATTTGGGGAACCTTGGAGTAAGAACATTAGGGTAATTCTTCTGAAGGCTTACAAATCAAGAAGACAAGGAACTAATCAGAGACACAAAAGAGGATTCTATTGGAAATTGAAATACAGGTGGTCCTTGCCACACTATTTAAAGACTTTAGCTACATCCTATCCCTGCCTTAGAGCTTTACTGAAGGCCAACCTTAAGAGTTATTAACTAGGATGTTTGATGGAAAACTCTGAATGGTAAAACATTCAGACTGTAACATGGGATCATTCACTTTGGGCAGGGAAAGGAAGAAAGCATGCTTGTGAAAACAAATGCCCCTACCTTCCAAAACAGTTAGTATGGGACGGAAAAAAAAAAAAAAAGAATCCATGTGCTACTTGGCAAGACCAATGTGAATTTTGTGGTATCTCAAACTCACCAAGGCCACTCTTTTTTTTTTTTTTTTAAAAACTATTTAATATAATCTTTGGTAACTTCATACATATCTTGATTATATTCTCTGACCCTCCTGCAGCTGTTCCTAGATCCATTCCCTTCCTTTCCTGTCAAACTCTGTGTCCCATTTTTCCCACTTATGCTAATCTTTGCTACCCCAAATATTCTTAGAGGTGTGGCCTTCCACTGGACTATGTTTGGTTTATCTGTGTATGCCTATGACACTGTGGGAGCTCATGAATGTTGGATATAGCCTTTTTATTTTTAATTTTATGTAAGGCATCCTTAACTGGTATATAAATGCATGAGGTTTTTATGAGGTTCAAAAGTATGAACATTCATGCTTACTAATGTTGAAATAGAAAGGAAAATATTTTTTTTTCTTTTTATTGGATATTTTACTTACATTTCAGATGCCATCCCCTTTCCCCATTCCCCCTCCCTAAAAAACCCCTATCCCATGCCCCCTTCTCCTTTTTGCTTTTATACAATCTTTTTTTAACTGTTAATCAAAGGCTTTATAAGTTTGGTAATGCTCAATCAGAAGTGTAACCCAATTCCCAACCTGGATATATAATCTATCTTTGACTTGTGGAGACACGTGAACATCTGTCTCCATTCCCTGCCTTCTCTTTCTCACCCTTCTTGAGAAAGGAAAATATTAATTGCCATTCAAAAATCTGCATGACTTGTATAAATCAGACCCTTCCCCAAAGAAGTAAATTTATAGGTGTTGTCTGTTGAATAGAACAATTGTAAATCAATAAGAGGACGTAGTTTGTAGTCAAAAGAAAATCCATATTTGCCAGTGTGTGTGTGGAGAAGCTGTGTGAACCAATCATGCAAAGCTGTGCTACTTGGCTTCTCAGTGCTAGACCAAAATAACTCAGAACACAACTTAAATGTGTACTTCTCAGATTTAGAGGTTCCAGACCATGGCCAAAGATTCTGCCCCTAATATGCCCATTCAGCTATGAACTCATCAATGGCTCATCCCTTGACGATGTCTCTGAATGTGGGTGTGTGTATAAGTGTGGATACATGTGTACACACACACAAATGTGTGTGTACACATGTAAAAGCCAGAGCCCAACCTCAAGAATCCAACTACCTTGAGGAGCCAACTACCTTGTTTTTTACATAGAGTCTCTCACTAGGGCCAGAAGTTTGCTGGTTTGGAGAACCTGGGTGGACAGCAAGTTCCAGGGACCCAGTGCTAGTATTGTGAGCATGCACCACCATGTCAGGCCTTTTCTGTAAGATCAAACTGTGAAGCAAAAACATTACCAACTGAGCCATCTTCGAAGTCTCTCCCAGTTACCTCTTCTTATCACCAGCATCTAGGGACAAAGCCTTCAACAAGATGAGCCATTACACTGGAGGTGGGGCCATTTCATATTCAGACTGTAGCATTAGATTCTCATTTCATCAGTTGCTAGCTCTGAGCAATTGGCTCTTTGGCCTTCTGTTTCCTTGGTACTAAAATGAGAATGGTATTAAGGTTTAAATCATATTAAGTTTGCAAAGCAAGACAAGATAACTTGTTTAAGTTGATCGTAAGTAATTTATAGTTCATAATAATGCATAAGCATTATGGCTTTATGGCTGTTGCTGCTAATATAGCTACAATCATTAGAGAGAGAAGAAAGTATCTGCGCCTGAAGCTGATTGGTGTTTCGAAGGAAAGAAAATTGACTGCAAACACTAACTTCTCTATTTATCTTAGCAGTCCATTAAGGAAATAAGAAGTTAATCTTTCCAGTTCCAATGGATTGTGGGGCCCAGATTTTCTATCCACTTATAGTGTCAAAAATTTCTCATCATGTGTACATTAGGAGTTTCTTATACCCTTGAGGAAAGCCTGGGAGATGTCAAATACTTACTTTATCATTATGTAGATAAGCTTTCAGCTAATTTCAGCTAATTTCAGCTAATTTCCTACCTCTAATCTGTCATTTCTGGCTTGGCCAAAGTTAAACAGAGAAAGAAAGAGAGAGAGAGAGACAGAGACAGAAACACAGAGATAGCATGTTTCCTTGAAAGAGCACTTGGTTTTTAATACATTCTAGTTTGATATCATTACATATAATTCATTTATATATAATAATTATATATAATATTATATGTAA
The DNA here is from genome assembly GCA_030674055.1 of Rhabdomys pumilio. Classification (NCBI taxonomy): domain Eukaryota; kingdom Metazoa; phylum Chordata; class Mammalia; order Rodentia; family Muridae; genus Rhabdomys; species Rhabdomys pumilio. The sequence goes on along the minus strand of JANHMN010000013.1, from coordinate 34,509,478 downwards.
CATATAATATATATAATAACATGAGGGATTATATAAGAACACGGTGTTTTGATGTCTCTTTAATTTGTGTACCTTTGTAAATCAGGAGCACATCCCTGTTCTGATGACCTCATAGGATGCAAGGAAAGATGGGAGAAAACACTGGTAAAGAAAGCAGGGAAGGAAAATGAAAGAAATCAGGGAGAAGCAACTGGGAGGAGAAGGGAGACAAACATGGGATCCATGGTCACAACAAGGGATTCAATAATTCTAATTGTACAATATATCATTCATTATATACATACAGCCATCCTAGCTAACTGTAAGCTCTTAACCAGAAGTCACAGAACTTGGAGTTAGGAAGAAATGAACGCAAGCGCTCAAGCCTGCACCAGCCAGCTCTAGGGAACCACTTGATCAGGCAGTAGCACGTGTTTAGACAGTTCAAGGTAGGATGATTGATGACAGACCCCACAAGCAATTTCAGTACAGGTAAAGTACAGTTGTACACTCCAGCATGACAGTTTTGCTCAAGGAGGGATCCCATCACACCTGCCTCAGTTTGTGCAATTACCCTGTTGTGCGCTCGCAAGGACAAAAGAGCTAACAGCATTTCTCAGAACTCATCGACCCTACCAGATGATATATGACTGGTGTTCATCCCCAGAATGAATCATTCTGACATACTTGACAAACAAGTATTCACCCAAAATGTGCAGTGATGGCAGATGGATATTTGTGTGCCGTGCTCTCACCCTTGATCCGTGCTCTCCCATCACCTTTAGGAGAGAAGTCATTGCACCCCTTGTGCTCTAGAAGAGAGATTCGCTAATCACTGCCCAACCGTTAACAGTTTGGGCCACTTGGTTATGAGCACAGATCCCATGTTTGTCTTCCCTTCTCCCTCAGTTGCCTCACCCGATTTCTTTCCATTTTCCTTTCCTGCTTTCTTTACCAACATTTTCTCCCATCTTTCCATGTATCCCTGCTTTGCAAAGGTGCATAAATGGTAGCGAAGTCAAAACCGGTGTGTTCCTGTATAATCAATCTCTTGTGTGTTATTTGTCCCATTCTTAATTTGTCACTTATTTTGAAATCTGCCTTGTTCGTTCTTTAGATTCTTTTTTTCATGGAGGAAGTGTGATAAATTTGACCTTTGGCTACCCTTCCTTCACTGTCATCAATTTATTCTCCCCTTTATGGTCGTTGGACATTGATCATACCTATATAGGAGTTATATATTTAGGTATGACAACACTATAAATACATTTCTGAGAATTCTTAATTACATGGTAATAGCTGCACCTTTTTCGTCACTGTTAAAAGTCCCCAAAGAGGATGAAGCACAATTCACTTGGGAAGCAGCTCTGTTTTCAGCAGCTGGTTACAGAAGCAGGCAGAACTCTCTTACACAGTATGCTGGAACAGTGACAGCATACCAGGGCAAGATTTTGGCAACCTAGTGGGGGGTAGAAAACCCTCAGCTGGTGTCAGTAACGACTTCTATCAGTTTGAAAGCCCCATGACTGGAGTCACACAGAAGATTTCTGCAGGCACAGTTCAGCATCTACCATGAAGCCCTCTGCAAACGTGCTTGAGATAATTGCCTGCGCTGTTCTCATCCTCGTGAGTTTCGTAGGAAACATATGTTTATTTTACTCCACAAGTAAGTGCATCACCGGGGGCCTGCAGACATCTTTTCTCCTCATTATCAGCCTGGTGTTTGTCCACCTTATTAAAAACCTGGTGGTGAACATCCTCAAGATTGTTTACTCTTCTGGTGTCTTGCTGGACTCCGTTGGCTGCAAAGCTCTGCACTTCACTGCAGCCCTGACAACTTCCCTAACCATCTGGTTCATGTTACACTTCGCCTTGTTCTACCACCGTAAGCTTTACCAAATCGTCTACCCCTTGAGTGGAGCTGCCAACCTGAACCAACAGAAGTACTCCTTGAAAGGGGTCTGTGCACTCTGGGTGGCTGGTGTGGCGGCGTACATCCCAGTATTGATATATACTAGAAAACCGGAGCACAGTTCTGGAAATGATACGGGCTCCCTGTCTACTAAAAGAATTTACATGAATTGCTTAACTGGCTTTGCAAATGAGCAGGTAGAGTTTTACTATGGGAAAATATTTTTAGTTTTGATTGATATCCTTCCTCTAGCCATCTTAGTGTTTGTCTGTTTCTGGATGGCTCTTCTCCTTTTAGAGAAGAAGAAGATGACATATGGCGACATCTGGATAGGAGATGATGACTCAGAAACCGAGGTCCTCCGAGGGGCCAAGTTCAGTATCTTGTTAATGTTGCTGATCACGCCCCTTTGGGTTGCTCACTTTATCTTAGTCTATTTTTTGAAGGACTTGGCAGCCTGTGTCTTTATTCCAGCTGTTCTCACAGCCCTCTCCTCTGGCTTCTCTGCTCTCAGTCCTTTCCTGCTTATGTTGGTTAATTACAAAATGAAGCTGGTGTCCTTCTGTAGAACCCAACAGGAAAAATCTACACCACAGCCCGCAGATGTCATTCTGTCACCATATGCTTAATGACCGAGTGAACAGGCTCAAGTGAAGCTCAAGAAAGCTGGCCCTGTCACTGGAGGGCATAGCTGCAGCTTTCAAAACCCTCAACAAATTTCCAAAAAGATGGCTAGAAAGCTGATTCCTCCAGGAACTGATCTCTTAGAAAGACTTTACAAGTAGATAAAAAATACTATGCTGTTATAAACCGAAGAAAAACAGCCATTAAAACACTTAATACTTAGGACAGTGGTTTTCAAACTTACTAATGCTACAACCCTTTAATATAGTTCCCCATGTTTTCGTGCCCCCCCAACCATATTATTTCATCGTTACTTTATAATTGTAAGTTTTTGTTACTGTTATGAATTATAAAGTAAATATACGATATGTAGGTTATCTGATAGGTGACCTCTGTCCAGATTTCACCACACAGGTTGAAACTACTGGTTTAGAATAACACTACATGTGTGTCTAGTTTCTTTTTTAATGTAGAATTTCTAAAGAAGGTCGGTGATCATCAGCCTGTAAAAGAGCTCAGCATGGGAACCATGTTAAGTATTTACTCTGTGCAATATGTTGTATTTTTAAAAAGCAATGTTGTTGAAACCGAGGTCAACAATTCCTAGGTGAATTCCTCTAGGTGCTCCTGAGGAAGCTGCATTTCTATCCTGTGTTTTTCCTGAAAGGTCTCCAGAGATACTGGAAGTGCATTAGATAGGTGTTCAGTGTCCAGGGTTTACAGGTTTAATTATACTATGTCATAGAAGCTGGGAGCAGATTTGATTCATTATCCCAAACATAAGTCTTTAGTAAAATACAGCTAGATAAAAAGTATTAAATTAAAGTGTTAATATCTACTTAGTCATATTCTCAAGTGTGTATGATGGATAGATATTCGATTGCCTTTGGCACATAACCCACTCTCTTTGATCACATAAACATAAAATTGCACTTTGGTTTTCCTTCAGAAAAGAAAGGACATTGAGTTTATAGATAATATATGTCTTCTCTTGATCATTAAATGGGTGTATTCACAGAAGACAAAAAAAAATATAAGAATCCACAAATATTTGCTTTCGAGATTTGGATTCAATTTTAAAAAGCACATTATAATTCTAATTAAAATTAGATGAGCGTGTTTTTATCTTATTTTTTATTTTTTATCTTTATAGTCATTGTAGCTGCTTAAACTCTTAGAGTCTAGTAAATAATTATCTTAAATATCTATGCATAAATTTGTGTACAAAGCAGTACATTTAAATCTAGTTTTTAATAGTTCTTTTTTAAAACTGTCTTGTAGTAGCAGTATACCTAGGGATTTTCTGCAGTTCTAGTGAGTAGTTCTCTTGAAATTGGGATTCTTGCTCTAAAAAGACTGTCACGATTATAAATCTGGATATCATTTACAGAAGAGTCTTGGAATATTATAGTTGCTAGGCAGTGCTGTAGAGAAAGTAAATTTTAAAGAAACCAAAGCCACAATTCTGTAAGGACTGTGCACCATTGTGTGTCCCTTGTTTGACACGGAGAATGTTTTAAAAGTCAGACTTAAGAGCTTCTGAGACTTCCGGGTGGTCTTCATGGGAAATGCTTAGTTGAGTCCACCGAGGCAGTTTAATCAGAGGGCACCAGGCACGTATCCTGGATAATGAAGTTAACATCTGGAGAGATGGAGGATGTGGGGAAGAGGTCGCCATCTTTTAATTAAATGCACATGTAGCCAAAGCTAGGAATAGCCATTGATCTTAAGTAGTGGTTCTTAAATGTGGTTCTGGGACCAGAAGAAACAGTATGACCCAGGAACTTGTTAGAAATGTAGATTCTGGGACTTCACTCCAAATCTGTTGAATCAGAAAGTTTGGGTTGAATACAGCAATGTTTTAATGAACCTTCTGGGTGACTTTCAAGCATGGAGTAGCTTGAGAACCACTGGTCTATGACTGCTCCAAAGTTTAATCCTCACAAATGGTCAGAATAAAGCCAAGATAACTGACTCAAGATGTCCTCTTCAATGCTTCTCGTGTGTGTTGCTGCCATGTCTGCCTCCCTCAAAAACAGCAATCAGGTTCGCCATCTGTGTTCCATACATTGTCAACAATAATTGCCAAACAATTAAATCCATTGTAGAAATTAAGTCATCTTTGCTAAACTGAGAATAAAGCACAAAACTTCAGGTGTGCAAACAGTTTCAAACTTGGATTTGAATGGTTTCTTATAGTTTCTCAGAATCAAGTTTCCAGATCATTCCACAGTTCTGTCCAGAAACCAAAACAAAACATGACTGGCTTAGGCCCAGCTCAACTTTCCAGAGCTAGCAATGCTGCTGCTGCTGCTTCTCTTCCTCCTCCTCTTCCTCCTCCCCCTCCTCCCCCTTCCTCCTCCCTCCTCTCCTCCTCCTGCTTCTCTTTTTCCTCCTCCTGCTCCTCCTCTTCCTCTTCCTCCTCCTCTTCCTCTTCTTCCTCCTCCTCTTCCTCCTTCTCCTCCTTCCCCTCCTCCTTCTCTTCCTCCCTCCTCTCCTCATCCTGCCTCTCCTCCTCCTGCTTCTCTTCCTTCCCCTCTTCCTTCTCCTCCTCCCTCCTCTCCTCCTCCTGCTTCTCCTCTTCCTCCTCCTGCTCCTCCTCCTCCTC
>JANHMN010000013.1:34461079-34504345 GCA_030674055.1 Rhabdomys pumilio | reverse complement strand
TCTTCCTCCTCCTGCTTCTCCTCTTCCTCCTCCTGCTCCTCCTCCTCTTCCTCCCTCCTCCTCCACTTCTCCTTCTCCTCCTCTTCCTCCTCTTCCTCTGCCTCCTCCTCCTCTTCCTCCTCCTTCTCCTCCTCTTTCTTCCTCCTTCTTTTTCTTCTCCTTCTTCTTCCCCTTCCCGGGTATTTTCATCTAGATTTGGCCTCATTTGATCATGGTTATGTCCTTGTGGAGTTAAGTTTCCTCTACAATGGAAAATCATGTTTCCTGAACGACCTATATAGTCCATTCTTTAAAATAATTTTCATCTTAAAACTCTTGTTCGCTCCTTGTCCTGTCAAATTCTTGCTGAGATCTAGACTTCAAGGATGAGGATAAGAGAGAATTGTCAGACACTGTCAAGGCTGTATGTTTAGTGGCTCAGGACTGTTAGGAGAACTTTGGAGGTATTTCTTGACTTCATCTCTGACCGAACAGCATCTGACTAAATACAGGATTCGCATCTTATCTCTTTTGTGGCTCCTACCAGACTTCTGGCTGACCAGTTTCTTGCCAGGATCACTTTGGTCACACAAAGCACCCTGCTCTATTCTAGGTCATTCAGTGTGTCATTAGACACCAAGTCTTTTCTCAGCCTCAACTCTCTTATATACTGGTCATTAGATTTTGAAAGAGACAAGGATGTTGTGCATGTTAGTTTTTCTTGTCTGAGATATCTCTTAGTTCTGCTGTAGAAGAGAAGAGTTGCCCAACCACAAGCTCTCTTCCTCCCTTATTTTGTCTTAGTTCATCCTAACCTCTATCTTCACAAAAAGTGACCCCAGGAACTAAACATGTTTTTTCTTTTGCTGTGAGTTTGTGGGATTTTTTTGTTGGTGGTGGTGGGTTTTATTTGTTTTTGCTTTTGTTTTGTTTTTTTTTTTTTTTACCTTCTCTGGTGCAGCTACTGCGAACACGGAGTCTTTCCATCTTCAAAAGGTATTTTAAATATAATGCTCATCTTACGTCCCATATGCAGATACAATACAGATCCAAAAGAATTTATCTACCCTAAAGTTAAAACTAGTCTTTCCCCATCACTGATGGTTGAGTGTAAGTTAGCTGATTCTTAGTATTTGGTTTCAGAAACCACAAATTAATAGCCAAATCATAGGCAACAATTTTAAACTGTTAAGTCAAGAGTTAAAACTGGAAAGAAAGAAAGAAAGAAAGAAAGAAAGAAAGAAAGAAAGAAAGAGAGAGAGAGAGAAAGGAAGAGAGAAAGAAAGACCGTTATCTACAGAGATTTATCAGAGAAATCCTGATCTCTACCAAGAGCTCTATTACGACAGTACTGTCTTAATTACCTTTTCAATAAGACATAATATAAAATATTCATACATTGTAAAACCAATAGATCTTAGTTGTGTGATAAAATAGTAATTCATTGGCAATCAGAAACAATTATTTTCAAGTCAGCACATTAGCAAGTGCACCAGTGGCTTCAGTGTGACACTTTATAGCACTTAACGGTGGGTCTAACTTGGAGTTTTATTCTGTAGGTTAAGTAAATTCATGATAAGATTCTCAATGTCATTAGTAAAGCACATATTTTTGTGGGCCATGAATTTTTTTAAGTTCACCCATTGTGAAAAAAATCATAAATCTAACATTTTCTTAAAGATGAAGCTGAACTACTAAACCAACAAAATGATGGTGGGATATGATGTCTCACATACTAGTGGGTATAAGGTGTTCAACAGACTTCTGCCCTTCTTGATGGCGGTAATGATCACATCTGGCTTTCTACTTAGGATTCATGGGAAAGGAAAGATGACTAACTCACTGGGTGTTATGGTTCCTGAACACTCAGAGCAATAAAATCCAGGGATGGAACTATGTTATGGGATTCTAACCAAGACAGCTCAAAGCATAGCCATGTTTCAGGCAGCCCAGGACAGTTGAGAACCTAAACCTTTTGGCAGGAAGTGATTTGTGTTGACTGCCCTTCTCTTGACTTCCTGATACCAAACCTTGGCTGTGACGTTCCTGAGTTTTGCCATCTTTAAAATTGGAAATGCATAAATACAGATCATAATTCACGATGTCTCCTTTCCTCACAGAACTATCAAAAATAAAGTCACATTAAACATACTGAAGGTGATTTGAAAGCAGAAAGTGTTTGAAGCAGAGGCAGGGTTGCTTTCATGTCTACATTTTAGCAAGAACTTGAGGGGTGTGGAGGGTGCAGCATGGTGCTTGGCTTAAAATTTATACTTTTGACTGTGTGCCTATGAGGCATTATATAACTGTTCTAAACCTCTAGTTCTTTAGCTCCATAGTGGAAATTTTAAAGATGTTTGGAGGGTCTTTATGAGACAAAGTGTTCGAGAATATATGTAAAAATCATCCAACCTTATAGGCTCCCGAGAAGGTAAGAAAGCTTATTGCATAAATGTGAGAGAACCTCAATTTGGATTACCAGTACCCACATTAAAGGATTGGTGTGGTGATGCAAACCTGCAAACCCAGTGCCATGGACACTGGAGACAGGAGGATCCCTGGGGCTTACTGTCTACCAGCCTAGCTATAGCTCAGTGAGAGACTTTGTCTCAGAAGAATAGAGTGAGAGAGCAGAACCCCTGATGTCGTCTTCTAGCTTCTGTATGCATGCACAAGTGCACAACATGCACTCATACATGTGTACACACATGTACCAAACACACCACATTCACACACATTCACACTCACACATACATGTACCATAATCACACATTCACATACACATACATACCACACTCTCATAATTCACACACACATACACACACCACACACACATATGTAACACACACATACACACACATCACATATATGTATCACACACACACACACACACACACACACACACACACACACACACCCTAACCCAGTCCTAGACCTCCCTGCAGTTTTCTTCCCATCTTGTTTCGAGCGCAGCCTACAGTACACTCTCCCCTGCAGCACCCACCCTTAGTCTGTTATACGGATGTCTTTTGTTTGCTATCAAAATACTCAACTGTAGTTTTCTAAACATGCCAGAAAACTTGATATCCTAAGAACACACTGGGCTTGAAAATCCTCCCATAGTCATTCCTGTCTATCACTCAGGTCTCTTTCTCACCCTTCAAGTCTCTTGCTGAAAGGAAAACTACAGAGGCCAGTGTGAGATTCACCCTCTCTTGGAAATTCCCCTTCTCAATTCTCATTTGCAAGCCTTTGTGCCCATTCTATGACTCTCACAAGACTCCTTCATTTTTGCCTAACTCTAATCAGCACCAGGCCGACCTTTCCATCCTCAGGATCCAGACTCCAGTACATGTACATTCATTCATCACAGCAAGCACCGCAATAGACTGAGATGCCTTGCTTTCTTGCTTGTTTTCTCTTGAACTGTGTGTTTCATCTTCATGTGGAGCACGTGGTCCTATCCAGCATGTACGTTCAGACTGTTCCATAAGTGAAGAACTGGGGGGACCCCAGGTCTGTGCTCTCCCTCTGTTCCTCAGATGTGCTTCCTGGCACTCGTTGCGCTGTCTCTCTCTGGTAGAAATATGTTGCCTCTATCATTTATCTGCTTCAAGAGTAACCATTTAGCAACTGCCATGCTTCTGGCCACTGTTGAATCAAAGAATGAAAAAGAAACTGAATCCAACATTTGGAATCAGTTGCTTCCTTGCCAGCCAAGCCACAGAGCCAACTGGGGACTTTTCTCCCCAAGCCTTCCAGGTCTTCATTTGTAATATTTATTTAGTTCTTATATTGAACAATGTAAACACAGTGTCTGTATGCAGGCTTGCAACTTGAAAATGTATCTGAGTATAAATTTGGCAGGATCTACGGGAGTGGAGGGAGTGGTGATCTTTTTCCCAAGTGTTAGTGGATTACAGGGTGAAGAAGTGAGTCTCCACACACATCAACTGAAGTTACCTCACCGCTCAGCGTATTCTGCTCATATATGTTGACAGGCCCAGCTTATTTTTAATTACCCGGCCTCATAATATATGTGTGTAAAAGTAGGAATGGAGACTTTGACAGGAGAGAAGAAATGTGTGTAATTCCAGCCCTCAGAATGACTCTACACAAACTCTTTCTAAACAGAGTGAGGCAATACATTTTCAAAAGAATTTTGGTAGAGCAATTTATGTGATGTGTGAGTGTAGTCACAAATCAATGTGCCTTTTATGAGCCAAGCACACTAGAATGTGTGTATTACCATGAGCGCAGTTCCTCAAAGAGATTCTGTTGGCCACTCGGAGGTTTTTCCACCCATGCTGCCATTACCTGCCAGATTTTTTGCAAGTCTTCATTTGGAATGACTTTTTCAGAGTCTGTCTGCAAGTTGTACGTACGTACACACACACACACACACACACACACACACACACACACACACACACACCTCCACAAATCATAAAACAAGGATAGAGTACTGTTCTAATGACCTGCCTACTTTTTATCATCACATTTGACTTCTCCATACTTTGAGTTTTCTCCTAGCTTATGGGAGTAGTGGAGCCATCACTGAGGTGACCTCATGGGAAATGATCACTGACAGATCCTCTAGCACTGGAGAGGTTTTCTCAGCTAAGGGTACTCTGAGAGGCAGTAGGCTCCCACAGACCTCCTTCAGAGTGGGCTTCTCATTTCACTCTGCACTTCCAAAGCCAAGCCTCAGTTTGAAGTTTGAGTAAAGTTGTCTTCCAGTCCCTTGGGCTCATCCAAAGAAGAGGACCAGGATGTCCTCAGCAGCTTCTAGGGAACATGCAAGCCTTGACTACCTGGCTATATCTCCCATATCTGAATATTTTCCTTCTTGTTGTAACAATTTTTGTACTAAAGTGGAAGAGCTAAACTATTCAAATTTATTTTCTTTCTTTTTTACACTGCCCAACTTCCATCTTCTCTCCTAAACTTCAGAAAGATGATTCTTTTCATACATGCAGCAGACATGCCTGCATGGATAACAATACAGTGAAGAGAGATTAAAAGCTCAATGGAGTCTAAACTGGGACTATTTCAGTCCCTTGACAATACTACACTAAAGGAGCTTGATAGACAGATATGTTCACTGTGGACAGGAGGGCTTCAATACAAACAAATACCTCCAGCAAACCAAAAGTGATCAAATGACAGTAACTTTCAGAGTTGGGGATGATGATGTCTGGTGCTATAAACAAAATGGGGGGGGATGAAGCCCTGAGATTCTAAAGCAGCAGTCAGTAGTTCTCAACCTTCCTGATGCTGTGACCCTCATTTTGTGCTGAGCCCCCAACCATAAAATTATTTCCATTGCTACTTCATAACTTCAATTTTATAACTGTTGTGACTCATAAATAATTTTGGAGATAGAGGTTTGCCAAGGGGGTTGAGACCCACAGGTTGAGAATTACTGGAGCCTAAAGAGTCCAAATGTGAGTCACAGTAACTGAAATTGCATACAAAGGTTTAAAGCTGACCTGTGCTTTCTGGAGACCTGAAACGTATTTTTCACTTAAGGGCGAAGTCTGATCTTGGCAGACTGGGTAGGGGCAGCCCACTTGAAGCTAAGCTGCCACTATAGACCAGAGAGAGGAAGGCTTTGGAATCTTTTACTGTGCTTGCACTTGGTGTGGCTTCCTGTCTTCCTTCCCCTTTGCCCACACCATGTAAACCCACACCAGTTATAAGAAAGCAAGACCCTTCCATCCTCCACTTGTAAAGGGGAGGAAACATAATCCGTACCTCGTAACTTTTTATTATGTTTGCAAAGGTTTTTCTTTCTCTAATACTGGAGACTGTGAAACACAAATGGTGACTTGCCAGTAACTTATTTATTAAATTAAAAAAATATGTTGCTGGTATGGCATGCCTTTCAAACATTCAGAATACAACGCACTCCATCTTAGAATACGATTGAAGTCAACAGTCTTGGCAGGAACCACCAACTAAAAAATACCTGAAAGTAGTAGTGATGCATACTGCTTAAAACCCCATTCCTTTCTGCAATATGTCTTCTAAGGTCTAAATTTAAATATACTACATGCCAGGCCTGAGCAGAGAAGCCTAGGAGGGGTCTGCTGAACTGGAGTACACAACTTAGTAGGTCTCATGAACATCTGCCATTCCACCATGGCTACTGGGAATGTGGAACCATGTAGCCAAGGCAAGACTTTACATATTATTAAAGCAAAGCCAAAAATAAATAATTTCATGGGAAGGTCGATAAGTTGGCAATTCATTTCTTACTGATTTTTTTTTTTTTTTTTTTTTTTGCTTTTTGCTTTTTCTTTTTTGTAAGACTCTCACTTTTTTTTTTTTATAAATCAAACAAATCCCACTTGTGGAACAGACTTGCCCTTGTCTCATGGATCTCCAATGTGTACCCCACGTAGTTGGACTTTCTGTTAGGGAATATATGTCATCAGTTGGGAAAGGGGGCTCTGGGTTCCAAGCTAGGTGAATGGAAGGAGGGTACGGAATAGGAAAGAAGCATCAACCAGACTCCAGCTTACCTTTTCTTATGTCACCCTTTGAAGCAGCTGCCTAGACAGAGCACCATCCCCAACCCCCAACATCTCAATGAGGGGTTGCTGATAGCCAGTGGAAAGGCACATGGGAAAGGAGAGGGAACCAATAGTGCCCACAGGGACAACTACAAAGACCACTGGAAATGTGACCAGGACTGATGAACTGTGGGGATTTCCACACATTAGCGGTGATGATGTAAATATACTTGGAGTGACCCCTTGAGAGAGAGTTGTGAAAACCACAGAAAAGGAACTGGGTTACAAACGAAACGAGCCTTCTTAAGGGAGATGGCTCTCGGTAAGAAGCAATGGAATGTTCCAGATGCAGAGCTGTACTCTCTTCTGGCCTGCAGAGTTTAGAAAATCGTACCTCCACCCTCTAAGGACAAATATAAAAGTTGTATTTTTGCTTTGATGTGACAATTCGTATCATCCTCCAGTTCCATTCTGCTGGCTTGGCTACATTTACACGAACATTGCCCTTTCTTCTGTCAGAACACCAAGATAGACTCGGTAACTACATGCTAATTGAGTTGCCTAAGGCATATTCATCTGCGATTTGTGTTTGATCTTGTATTTCTGTGCACTTAAAGATCTCTAGTTCCCAGCTCTAGTGTAGTCTCTCTGCATTGTTTCTTTATATGCCTGTGTTCTCTGTGATGCTGGTACCTTACTGTCCCGTTCTGGATCATCTTGCTATAAAATGGTATAATTATGATAAGCATAAAAAAAAACAATCTTATCTCAGATCTCTCAATTTCTTTCTCCTTCACTGGCCACAGGCCTGGATAATTTTGTGTCATTTTAATTACAGCGGGTATGATCCATTCAAGAGAGGGTTAGGGTGTGACTGGCTGGTGTTACCTGGTCATGGCATACTGTCATCAATGTGTCTTTCACTGAAGCCATGGAAATGGCCTGGGGATCCACAGTTCATTGTGGGGGTGCAGACCAAAGGGGAAGAATGTAAGCTAGAAAAAAGGCTGTCAGCTGATGAGCTGAAATCCACCGTCTGGGTCGTCTCAGCACCCGTGAGTGTGCGGAAGAGAAAGTCACAAGGATGTGTGTTTTCCTCTGAAATGTTCTGTGAAGGTTACAGGGAAAGTAATGTGCTTTGACATTAAATCACTTTGTCTCATGATTATTTTTTAGATTTTTTATCAATAACAAGTTGTCTGGTTTTAAATTTTATTTTTATAGATGCCATTTTTTTTCTTTAAAGCTGTAATTTCAGAAGAGCTGTATCCCAATATCACAAATAGATCATTTCATTTGAGTCTGAAACAACACCCTAATCTGTCCCTGGGTGATTCTGTATTGTAATTAAGACTTCGAGTGACACATGCATGTGGAAAGAGAAGAGGAAAAGTGGGAGGATAAATTAGGTCATAGGTTTGAGGTATAATCGTCTTCTGTAGCATATCTATGTCATTTTCATGACTTAAAAGTGGGGGGGGATGGATCAAAATATTTAAAACGGATGTGCTTAGAATAAAACTTCCCTTTTAAGAAAATAAGCCTGCTAGCCAGAAGTGATGGCATATACTCTTAACCTTAAGAAGCACAGGCAGGGGAATCATTGTAAGATAGAGACTAACTTGGTCTCCATTGTTCCAGGCCAGCAATTGCTATACAATGTGACGCTTTCTCAGTAGTATAAACTTAAAAGCCTGCTTAGACTCTTGATCTTGAATGAAGAGGCTCATTGTCATCTGTCATTGCACTTTCAATGTCTGATCATTTTTTTTTTTTTTTTTTTTTTGCATTCGGCAAGGCACACCTTCCTGACAGAATCAAAAGACCAGGCACAAACCATTTATGATTCTCACATGCGAATGCATAAGACAATTTGTGTAATAGGAGAGACATGCTGCAGAAAACAATCCTTTTTCAGTATCTGAGAGCTGACAGAGGATAACGGCTCTCCAGGGCACCACCAGGAGATCTCCGTTTCTGTTCCTGCCATGCGCGTAGATGCCTCTGTCACTGCCGATGGTGATGATAAGTGATGAGAAAGGAAGTGGCAAGTGATGTATATTGCCCTGACAGACTTAAAGAATTGCCACAGGCAACCCCGAGGCAAATGCTGACTGAGGACCTTCCAGTGACTACATCGGGTCACTCTGCACTCTCAGACAGTGCTGTTTAAGGCAGAGGGCATCGTGATGACTCAATTCAAATCTAGACTTACAGCCCCACCTCCTTCCTTGTCTCCCTCACCTCCCTTGGTGAATTCTAGATTCTAAAATAGCCATTACTTCTGATTAGTTGGTATCTGTCCTGAACCGGCATGATTACTATGGCAATGTAATAGTCATTGCTCTGTATACAGCAACCAAAGATATACCCACAGAAAATACCTGAGAAGTTTCCCTAACAGTTGCAGAAGACTGTCTTTCCATAAAGTTCAAATGTCTACCCAGGGTACGGTGGGAGCAGGCTTTGTTGAAAAGTAACATTGATCATGGGGAGATCTTTGACCCCAGTTACTGCCCAGGAAAAGATAAGTGCAAAGCAAGTACAGCAAAGGATTATGGGGGCTCCCTGGGGAGTGGTGCTGTGGACCAAAGGAGCTGTGCTCAAGGCTTTCTGCAAAGCCTGGCTTTAGAGGGGAGGAAATGTGCCTCGGGCAATGCTATTACCCAATTACCTATTCTGGTTTTATTTGTTCAAGTAGAGATAATACTTTTAGTTATAAATAGCTAACCTTTAGCCCTCTTATTTTTTCTGCTTCTGCCTTACCCAGGAAATTATAAATATTCGACCTTGCTCAAAATGTACAAAGAAGAATAATGGAAGCCCCTGAATACCTTGATTTGGATGAAATCGACTTTAGTGATGACATTTCTGTAAGTATCACTACTTACAAGCGAAATTTTCACAGTGTTCTACCTTCGCCCTTGTGAGCTACTTTCTTTGCATCATCTGTATTTCCACACCTCTTCCAGCTTCATTTATGAACTGAAAACAAGCTCTGTAATGAACACAGGGTGATTAGGGTTGGGGGCTCTCTGAGTTTAAAAGAAAATAGTGCCTAATTGTGTATAAGCTTCCGGGGGGAAGGGGTGCCAGGTACTCAACCTTGCGTAGCATTCTATTCCTACTCTGTTTCAAGGTTGTTTTAAAATTAGTGATGAGTCCATTTGTAAAGCTTGAGTACCTGTTCACAATTTAACCTACAGACGCCCATTCCTGGTTTCCTTACATGACTATATCACAACGGGCATTCTCTCAAGTTAGACAAGAACAGACACAGGAAACCAGCTTGATATCTGATGAAAAGTAAAGGGAGGGTGCAGGAGGGATGGATGGGCATTTAAGAACAAGTACCGCTCTTCCAGGCGATCTGGTTCAGCACCCAGCAGCCATATCAGGTGCCTCACAGCCATGTGTAACTCCAGCTCCAGGGCAGCTGGCGTCTTCTGACCTCCATGGACACTGCACTCCTTTGCACATAAATGTGCATGCATGTGTACACACACACACACACACACACACACACACACACACACACAGAGAGAGAGAGAGAGAGAGAGAGAGAGAGAGAGAGAAAACCAAAATAAATATTAAGATAAAGGGAAATTTCCCAATCATTGAAAGAATCAAAATAAAATCAAAATATCGCCCACTTGGGAATATTGGCATTTGATCAAGTCCAAAGCAGCTGACCTCAGAGGTCCTTTCATTCTGTAATGCTCTGGATTGATGAGCAGTCCCTCAGATCCCTCCAACACTCATGCCTGGCTTCTTGTTCATTCATTAAAACTTTTGTGCTGAGCAAACTGTCTACATACGACTTGCCTAGTGCTGCATCTGATTTCATCCATGCCATGGAATCAGTTGTCACTCAGCAGCATGTTGGCACTGTCACCCCAGGAGCTCACAGCTTCGGACCTCATTTTCTTTGATATCTCAGAGCCTGGAACTTTGGGTCACCACTGGATGTTGCTCCCAAACAATGGGCTTCCTTTGACATGCATCTGGCTGAAGGTTTATTCCTGTGCTGGACTCCATTCACACTGTGCATAACAGGAATACTGTATATGACAGTTAGATTGCAGGGATAGACATGATAAATCACCTCTTTCATACAACTTTGGTTTTAAACTAGAAAAATATAACTTCAATATTCAGCCTACTTTTGCTTCTAAGTAAATTTTATTGCTCATTGTTCAGACTAATGTGAAGTAAGAATCCTCTTTTCCATGGTGGATATGTGTGTGTGCGTGTGTGCGTGTGTGCGAATGTGTGTGTCTGTGTACATACGTGTGTCTGTGCATGTGTATGTTCGTGTGTGGTGTACGTGTGGTATATGTGTGTGTGTGTGTGTGTATAGATGCGTGTGTATCTGTGTGTTTGTGTGTGTCAGTCACCGTGCTTGACTTAAGAAAGTGTTCAGAATGTGATTCTTCTGTAACTATTCCTCTCAAGGTATTTGGATTTGAATGAAAGTCAAAAAAAATGTGAGAGATAGTATAAAATTTGTTGGAAAGTTGGAAGAGATAAAGAAAGATTGCATTATCATTAAGAGTTTTTTGGTAGCTCTTGAGGTTTGATGTCAAAGTTGTAGTTTGAGAGTTGATTTTTTTGTGTGTTTTCATTTTTGGTTTTGTTTCAAGCAGTTTGTTCATTATTTTGTATATTTGCCATGCTATGGCCGGAACCAACTGAATCACATATTCTAGGCATGTGTTCTACAGTTGAATTATATCCCCAACCCTTGGTTTTGTTACACAGCATCATTTTTTAATTATTTTATTTACATCCCAAGTGTTGCCCCCTCCTGGTCCCCCTCCCAGAGTTCTTCACCCCTTCCCCTACCACTCTGCCTCTGAGAGGATGTCCCTCCCTGGTATCCCACTTTTATGGGGTATCAAGTCTCTACAGGATTAAGCACATCCTCTCCTACAAGGCTCCTCTGCTAGATGTGTGCAGTGAGCCTTGGACCAGCCCTTGTATGCTTTTTGGTTGGTGGCTTAGTCTCTGGGAGGTCCCCAGTGTCTAGGTTAGTTGACACTGTTGGTTTTCCAATAGGGTTGCCATCCCCTTTAGTTCCTTCAATCTTTCCCCTAGCTCTTCTATAGGGGTCCCTATCAGCTGTAAGTATCTGTATTTGTCTCAATCAGCTGCTGGCAGAATCTGTCATAGGACAGCCATGCTAGGCTCCTAGACAGAGTGTCATTATGTAGCTCAGGCTGGCCTTGAGTTTATGATCTCCTGTCTCAAACTCCGAGGCAGGCGTTACACAACTGTCCAGGTTGTATTTTAAGAAAACAGTCTTTGAAGGCCATAAGCTTAGGCTTCTAGCTTCTTCTGCCCTTCATTGGCTGGATGATTTGAAGCATATAAATTTCTTTCCTGAGATGCTCATCTAACTTTTAAAATTGTTTTAATGTTTGGGTGAAATGATAATATATGTGAAACACTTAGCTTGGCACACAGTAAGTTACTCTTTAAAATAGTAGCCTTTGTTATTGTTTCAATGAATAATACAATAATATTTGTATGACCAATAGTGGAGAAAGAACTCAAGGGAAAAGACCAGGCATGGTGTCAAGATTTTCTTTTAAGTACAACAGAGCAGTTGTATTTACAGAAGAATCAGCTGGCAGCAGCCCATAATTTTGATGAATTAGGAAGCTCTACTTGAAAGATAAAATGTATTAAGCAATAACTGAAGCTGTTTAGCAAATTGGGTTACAGGATTATACAAGAGTTGAGCCTTTCTAACTTGTCCACTCTGAACCATAAATTCAGCTTTCCATCAGTAAGAATGTACCTTCACCAAAAGTTTCCCTTTTAAGTGGACTCTAATGTTTGGCTCTTCAGCCTGATTAAAATTTAAACCAGGGGTGAATTGTGTAGCACTGATGAAACAATAATAGTAACACTTATTGCTTCCCATGAGCCAGGCAACATCTTCTTCATCCTCACACTGTCTCTATGGAGTCTGTGCCACAGCCATCTTTTGACAGACGAGGACACTAAAGCATTGAGATTCTATCTCTTTCCAAGTTAGTCAGAAACACAATTTCCAGAGTGCTCAATTTCACTGTAGCACTTTCCTGCTTCCTCCCAGATGAATATAGTTTATTGCAGTGATTCCAGCCAACAGCAATTTTTCTGCCCCTCTTTCCCACCTGTGAGCATTTGGTGATACTGAGTTTTCATGGTCTTACTAGGAAGACGCTACTGGCTCTGGTCGGTGCAGACCAGGAACGTACAACGTACAAGACGGCCTCCTACACAGAGGATTATGTTGATAGTAGAGTAGGTGAGAAATCCAAGTCTGTTCTAATCCCACTTGAAACTGAAGAAGCTCTACTTAGCAAACCCTCCAGCCTAATAGATTATTTTATCATAATTCAGTATGAATCAAGTTTAATACCCTAGCCATTACAGAGTGTCACTGTTCATTAATGTTTTTATGTAGAAAAAAGTAAAGACAAACTCATAAATCTTGAAGCAAGTATTCTCGCCCTGTTGAGGTAAATGAGGAACATTGGCTGTCAAGGCTACTAAAGTTAGGCTAACTGAAAAGGATTCAAACCCTGTACTCAGAAAAGAAGGCCTTGTCCAAGTACTAACTCACTAGCGCAATGAGAAATGAAGCTTCCCATGAGTGTGCTTTTAGTATTTGGATTGAACAGACCCCTATCTCTGCCTAGCCTTTTGCTTCTTTCCTGATGAAGAGGCAGGAGGAAGTGGAGAGTCCAGGCAGCCCTTGGAGAAGATGTTTATAAAACTCATGCTGGGGTTTAAAACTCCCCTTCTTACCCTCCAACTATAGCCCAGTTACGCAGTTTGGGCTTTTTGTTTCATGGTTTTCCCCTCTGGTCATGAAACTGGTTCTTGTTTTAATTAAAACACAAGCTGTATATTTGTATAGAAAAACAACTAGAACTTGCTGTCTCTATCTAATGAGACAAAACACAGAAGGCAACCGACTTATTTTGAAGTTCCCCAGACTTGAAAATAATGGGCTTCCTCTGTAAAAATGCAAAGCTTAAACTGTACATCCCTGTAACCCTGCCATCTGAGAGGACAACTGTAACCCTGTGAGGGAGGGCTCACACAAAGGCTCAAACCTTTCTCTCACTGCAAACGAGTTTGCAGAGCCCTTTATTGGTGTGAGAAACCAGGCCCCCTATCATCAAAACAAAAACAAAACCCTCCAGGACTTTGAGCTATCGTATACTTATCTTATTAAGGAAGGCCAATTTTTAGTTCTCGAAAATAGTATTTACCCAGGCCTGAATAGCTAAAGCAGAGGCTAAAGTGCAGATGGGTAAAGCATCACATGCAGCCACCGTCTGTCAGATGCAGACTCTGTCACACACAGAACTGAAACCTTTGAAGGCAAGCCTATTTTGTTCAAGCCTCACATCTCTGTGAAATGCTGGTCTTGCTTTCATCCTGTTTCACCGATGACAGATGTGAGATTTCTGGGGGATACTGTGACTTTCACAAGGAAACCTGTTGAGTGGGAGTATCTTGTATAGCAGTAGACTGTAGACCAGTCACCTCAAGGGCCATCATCTCCATTTGGTACTAAAGGGCTCGTAATTGCTTCTGGGCAGTGAGGCACTTGGTTCCCAGTATAAAGAAATATAATCAGCTAAAACGGAGGCAAGCAAGACCCTAACGTTTATTATACCTAAGGTTTCCCTAGAAGGTGACCAGGACCTTCATATGTGGACTCGTTCCTAGAAGTCCTGCACTTCCTAGAAGTCAACCTGTTCGTTTCCATGTTTAAGCCTTTTCTTGGTCAGTATGATGTGGCTTCAGCAGAAATCAGAATACTACTATGGTTTGGTTTGGTTTGGTTTGGTTTGGTTTGGTTTGGTTTGGTTTGGTTTGGTTTGGTTTGGTTTGGTTTGGTTTCAGTGTTTTATTTGCTGTGTCCTACATTTAAGTCCAAATTGTCTCATTCCTCTTCTTTAGCTCCATGGTATTAAAAACACATTCCTGATTTTAGCACCAAATGCCCTATATCTCAGTTTGTTCTCTAAGGACCTCCCAAGAAACTGAATAGCAATTATCTGATCCAGAAGCCATGGAATACAGAAGTTATATGTAGTGGACCTCAAGACTTGAATCACGCTCCCCTTCCTTATCTTAGACCAAACACCCACAGGAAAGAAGAAGCTTAAGCAGAGATTGGTTCTCAAGAAGAGAGAGCACCCACACTTTAAATTTAAGTTTAGATTTTAATTTTAATTTAAAGAGCAACTAATGTTTAATTTGCCTCCTCTTATTCTGAACTTGGCCCTAAGAGTCCTCGTCTTGCCAGACTGCCATAGTATTTATCAGACTGGCTACACGGCTTATTTATACAAACTTCTTGCTCATGGATAACTGTTTTGCCAATCTAGTCAGCAAGTGTTTATTAAACATCAACAGTGTTCCAGGCACAGTTCTGGGTTTGAAAAAATAATATGAACTTGGTACTCTCGGAGAGTTTATAATAGCAAATAAGCTGTAACGTTTCAAATAGACTGTAACATATGTACTATACCTGTGAAAGGTCAGCTTAACTTCATGTGACGTCACATCCAGATGCCAGTCACTATGCTTGGCTGTCTCTGTATTGGTGATGGTTGACTCGTGACTCACAGTTGATGCTAGACAGCACTGGTTGGACAAGGTCCACAACTGGCCAGCTACCGGACCACAAGATGAATGTATATTTGAACTGTTTCATCATTTACAATTTTTCAGTACTTATTATTATGTAGGCTTAACTTTTTAGTGTTTTTTTGAGACTCTAAATGTAAGTAATCACGGTACTTAGCGTGTGTTGAACACTTACTGGACACCAGACAGGACTCCGATGCTTTACAGTATTAGCTCAGGGTTTTCACATTCCCACTTTATTTAGGCATTGAAGTTACTCAGTTTTACCGATGGGATTAAATAACTGAGATTACCACGAAAATTGTTGAAGTCTGGACATAATGTGGGCAGTTTGCCTCCAGAAGTCACATGTGTAGCCATCTCTTTAAAGGTGACTTCTACTGGGCTTGGTGGTCATCCTTAGACAGGTCACTGGTCTTGACATCCATGTTCACTCCTCACAGTAGGAGGAGGTCCTTTGGCATTCTTATCAAACTCCCTTTCCCAATGTGGACCTTCAAATGTTTCCCAACCACATATTGTATCAATTACATAAAATATTATACTACAGCCGTTCCTAGTCTTCTCTTAATACTGATCAAAAAGAGCTGTTGAGTTTTTCCATACCAGCCACAGACACTATCCAGCTTAAAAGGCTTACGAGAATTTTGTTACTCTTTTCAAATCTTGACAAATATAATAAAAACAAGAAACTATTGCAAAAAGTCATGTATCTGCATGTGAGAAGAGAATTGATTACAGTAATTCTTGTTAATGAAACCTAATTGGTAAAATGAAATGTAATTAGAGAGAATGGGGCAGTTATGGGAAGATGTGGACCGTCTGCCATGACTCTAGGGAGAGATAGTGGCAAAACCCAAGATATAGATTAAATCTCCTGAGGAAATGTAGTGTTGAAAGAGCAGACTGTCCCACAGAAATGACTGATCCTAAGTGGGAATTGGAAAAGTAAAGCATCTACAAAAGAAACTGAATTCTCTCTCTGTCTCTCTCTCTGTCTCTCTCTCTCTCTCTCTCTCTCTCTCTCTCTCTCTCTCTCTTTTTCTTTCTGTACATACATTGTTCCTATCTCTCCCTCCTCCCCATGGTGACTTCCCTGGCTTTCTTCTTTGGGGCCAGTGAACTCACTTACCCCAAGAGCAGCTTCCTAATAAGCCTGAATTTAGTATAATCTAAAAACAAAAAAAAAAAAAAAAAAAAAAAAGGAAAGAAAGAAAGGAAGGAAGGAAGGAAAGAAAGCAGGAAGAGAGAGATAAAGAAAAGAACTGAAAGCAGTTTTCAGAAATAAAGGGGGGAAAGAAGAAAAGCCGCAAGACAGATCAGGAATTTAGGAATTAAAACGAAACCCAAAAAATATGTTCATTGTAAAGTTTAGTATCCACAGAGTTTGCCACCTATAAGTACCACTCCATGAAGCTACAACAGTAAAGGAAGAGATAAAGAAACAGAGATGAGACAGAAGCGAGTCTTTCTGAGGAGGAGGCTGATGAGCCCAAGAGCAGAAAAGCTGGTGGCCATTGAGGTAGGCAGAGCATCCTGATATGAGGGGAGGCTTATTCACTTTGTAGGGTTTGAGGAGAGAGCCTGTGTGGGAAAAGGGGAACAGGGGAGCTGGCAGGGCAAGAGCCCTGAGAAACAGGAACAGAGGGTAGTGATACAGGAATGAACATCTGTGTCACATCTTCAGAGTTCTGTGAAGTCAAGCTATGCTTCTCCATTGGTAGGCAGGCCTTTGGAGAAGACAACATTTTAGAAAAAATATAGTGTTAAGCTCAGAAAATCTCTCTCTAGCTATGTGTCTGCTTTGGCAGGCAGCTTTGCTTATGTAGAAGGCTCCGGTTCTGCCACGTGGCTGCCTGAAGTACCTGCCTGCATTCTGGGATGCTCTGAGAAGCCATGAATCTTGTGAGAATTTAAATGGACAGCTCATTTCCCATCCCCCTCTCTGGAAACATAATAGAACCTATTATTTAAAAATCTCTAGCTTGAAAATGTGCTTCTTTCGTTTTCTGTGGCTCATTACCACTTGAGTAATGTCTACTTGCTCACCTAACTGGCTCCAGTTTGCAGGACTAAAAAGGACAACCTTTTTCAGTCCTGAACATTATCTATGGTGGTCAGAGATTCCCATAGAGCAAAGTAGAAGTCATAGTCTGTCGTTATGGACCCCATGCATGTTCAAAGTGTTCTACATAGTAAAGGGATAAAACTGACTGCTGTGACCTGGCACATATAAGGTTGTCTGTCAAACAACTGCAGTGTGAGAAGCAAAGGTTCAGTGTCCACCCTCATCTACAAACTCTGTTGAGCAAGGAAAAAATTAAGAGGAGTCCCATAAGGTAGGTAGGTAGGTTGATGCATA
Source organism: Rhabdomys pumilio (assembly GCA_030674055.1). Taxonomy (NCBI): domain Eukaryota; kingdom Metazoa; phylum Chordata; class Mammalia; order Rodentia; family Muridae; genus Rhabdomys; species Rhabdomys pumilio. The sequence goes on along the minus strand of JANHMN010000013.1, from coordinate 34,486,825 downwards.
GTCCTTTGGATTTCCAGTCCCAACTTATTCCTGCACCTCTCCTGTAGCCCTGAATTTAGAGTCCTGAGAATAATGAAGATGAGGAAGAAAAGTCTCACAGAAAACATGCTAGAAAGAAGAGACAAGCATTTTAGGGGAATTTATCAGTTTTCAAAATAACTCCAACTTCGTTATCTCATGTAGGTACCTGTGTTCTATTGATAAGGAAACCAAGTTCAGGAGATATGAAATAATTTATTTTTCCAGAACCACAGATAATAACTGTTGAAGCCATGCAGTAATTCTGATCTTCTTGCTCCAACTCTTTGTCCCTTACACAAAAGGACAACTGCCAGTGGTCATGTTAATAGTGTGACAATAATGTTGTTCTTTTGAATGTGCTGTGATTGCATTGCTAGATTTATAATTATAGATTTTCCTAAGATTACTTTTATATAAATACTAACTGCTGTTATCATGGCTACTAAGTCATGGGCTACTTGGAGGAATTCATTTAATACAGTTCAATAAGCACCAAATATCTTAGGTAACTAAAATATCTTCTACCACTGAAAGAAGTAACTAAAGCACTTACATAAATACAGAGACAGGATGCCATGTGTATAATTAAGATGAACCTTCATGAATTCTGATATGTGTTAAATCATCTGGATGCCTTGTTAAAGGCCAATGGATCAACCCAACATAAATGTGCCAGATTCAGTAGCTTTAGAGAGGTTCCCAAGAATCTATTGTCCAAGGAATTCCTGGGAGGCATGATGCTACTGGTCCAGAGAGCATGTTTTGAATGCTGACAGTCATTCTGTCTGGGAGAGTCAGATGAGATATTATGGAGATGATGGCCAGGCAAGGCTGGAAGAATGAAAGAGAATTTTCCTATTGAAGTGGGAGGGAGAAATGGCATTTGGGGTAGACAGAGTAGCATTCATAAAGACACAGGAAAACCAATAGATGGAAACTATGAAAAAAATGTAATGTGTCACAATGAGAAGTGAATGCAAGTAAAAGGTGAGGCTGACTAAGGCCATGGTCTGTCCTATGTGCATCCTCCACAGTCACTGAAGGGTTTGAAACAGAGACATGCTTAAGTAAAATTTGAACTAAAGAAAACTGATAAATTCTAATGCCAGTATGAATGCTCAGAAGAAATTCCTACTAACTACCTAAACTTTAAAGCTTTTTAACTTTTGAACATTACAGGATCCTGCCCAGGATGTGTACATGTTAATATTTCAGGCAGTTAATCCCCCGTATCTGCCATGTGTAAAGGTAGTGTAAAATCCAAGGTAGTGTCCTTTCACTCTTTGCATGTGGGAACTGCTAGTTCAACAGAAAACAGAGCCAAGGTAAAGACACAGCAGACATTTCCTGAGGGCAGAAAAGAGAAACATTAATAAGGGCTGACCTGGGACTTTCTGGGGAAGGCAGAATATATGCTGAGTTTATGGGACAGCAGCATTGCATAGAAGAAAGCATTGCAGACAAGAAGGACCCCAGGATTAAAGGATCAGAGGAATAGACTTTGTTCTACAGGGGCATTGAAGCAGTTGGGAAAATTAGTCAGCCTTACCAGGAATTCTTCAATCATGGAGGAGGAGTAAAGATTTAATGGAAGGAGCTGTTCCTCCAGCCAATAACCTCAGGAAGGATTCAAGAAAAGGAGATGTTAGGAGAAATAGTAAAAGGAAAGCAAAGGCCTCTCAGATAATTGAAAGCCCTCTCTCCTTTGCATCACCCAAGGATAGATAGCAACAGTATCAAAAGAACAGGCTACACATCTGGGTTGGAGGCTAAACAGATGGAGAACAAATTGGTCTTGGTTTGTTCAGTCCAAAGTGGCAGGAGTTACTACTAGTAACTGCCCTATGAATGAGTTAGGTTAGCCATCTGACAGTTCCTTATAGAAGGCCATCTGTCCTGTGAATTGGGACATCGGTCTGGGAAGCGTTCCATTCCAGCTCCCAGATGGTAGCACAATGCAGTCTTGTAAGAGAGACATACTGGGTCATGAGCTCATTCTCAAATGCGCAAGAATGAAAATGCAAGTTGCTTTTGTAAATCACACGAAATCCTGTGCATCTCCTCCAACCACAAGGCAGCCATCTCTAAATCACTCTATTGCTTTAAGTCTTCCCTTGCAGTGTTGTTTTGTACAGAAAAAAGTCCTCAAATTACTCTCTTACTGTGTCTTTATAAAAAGTGAAAGATTTGTTGAACGCACAGACAATATCACGGCTGAATAGGACATTCCATACATTCTGAGAATTCCCCCAAACGACATAATTTTCTAGCTGACATTAATTTTTTTCTTAGTTTTTTGTGTTTTTATTTCTATTCCCATAGAAATATGGGAATAAATATAGTGTAGCTCATCACTCTGTCTTCAGGATCATTATTTCTTAGTGGTTGTGATGTGAAAAGATCAAATGTGTGCCTACACACACAAACACACACACATACACACACATGCACATAAACACACAAATATACACACATACATACATACACCCCCTGACACACAAACACACATACACACACAAACACATACACACACTCACATAAACACACAAACACACATGCATACATACATACACCACACACACACACAAACACACACACATACATACTCACGCACATAAACACACAAATATACACACATACATACATACACCCCCTGACACACAAACACATACACACACACACATACACACAAACACATACACACACAAACATATACACACACTCACATAAACACACAAACACACATGCATACATACATACATACACCACACACACACACACACACACACACACACACACACACACACACACAGAATCCTTTTTCACGATGGGTAAAGCCACAGCTTGTATGTCACCTTCTCTGACTCTGTTTTCTTTTTGTTTCCTTGTTTTGGTTTTGATTGGTTTGTTTGGGGTGTTGTTGTTGTTGTTGTTGTTGTTGCTGTTGCTGTTGCTGCTGCTGCTGCTGCTGCTGCTGCTGCTATTTACTTTTAAGGCAGGATCTCAGTGTATCATACCCTGGCTGGTTTAGAACTTGCTATAGAGAGAGATTAGCCTGGCTGTGAACTTGGATATTGCCTGCCTCTGCCACTCAAGTGCTAGGATTACAGGCCGGTGACCTCATGCCTAGCTTCTGCCATGATGCTCTCTCTACACTCCAGCCAAGCAGCCTAAGCAAACTAAAGCTCACTTTCCACTTTGCAGCCAAAGAGGGAGAACTGGAACTGCAATTGATAATGCTGAGATGTGAGTGAGTGTGGCTTTTAGGTGACAGTTGGGGATGCAGACAGAAGTTGACCTGTTTTAATGGAGTGTATGACTTTTAAGCCCAATGAGAAACCCTTGCTGAATGTACTGTTGCCCATATTTAAATATAATCAATCAATTTTCTCTTTTCTAAAATGTTGTCTTGGGGGAAAAGCCAAAAAGGGAGGAAAAGGGGTGAGAAAAAGAGAGAAAGGGAGGGGGAAAGAGAGGGTGAAAAGGGATGAAGGAGAGAGAGAGAGAGGAAGAGAGGGAGATGGAGAGAGAGACCTGGGTTGAAGGGGAGGCTGGAAAACAGAAAAGACGGTGAGACTTTGCCAAAGGGTGTTTCATGGGGTACAGCAACCTAAACAACGATCTAATTTTAATTGAATTATAGACTGTGTAATTATATAACCTGCACCAGCTGGTTTCAAAAAGCTACCAGATTCCTTTGAGAGCTCATGCTTGGTCAGGAATCTAAGGTACCTTGTTATTACCAAGATGACCAAGATGAAGCTTCTCCATCTAAATTATCCCTGACCCCCCTACACACACACACACACACACACACACACACACACACACACGCAGGCAAACACACACGTGCATATGCGTTGCATAAGCATAATGTTGTAGAAGAGAAAACTATCTGGAGGTTCAGTTCTGGTTTAAGAACCCTCCCCTCCTGCATCTGTATGTAGCGTATTCGCTGCAGCACCTGTAGTCTCTAAGGAATGGCTGCACAAACAGGACGTTATTGCATCAGACAGGTAAGAATAATTTCTCTAATTAGTCTTCTGAGATTTCATTTTTCATTTAGAAATACTGGAAATTTAATTTGTTTGTGATAAGCAGTTGGCAAACTGACAATGGCGGCAAGTGCCTATTCCCTCTGTCTTGCTTTGCTGATGTCCTGTGGGAGCCCGGGAGGTCTATCTATCAACATCACACCAAGTAAAGTCCCTTTGCATTGAAAAATGTGTTCTAATTATACAGCTCTCACTTGTGATGCTAGAATAATCCTAATGGCTTTGCCTTGGTCATTTTTCTTTTAGATTAAAGTTTTTTTTTTTTTTTTGTCAGTCGCCTCAGATATTGCAGTAGAGAAGTAATTCATGATATGTGCCCATTGTTCCTAGAAACACAGAGCAAAATATTTTGAGCTAATTGTATTTTGTGGGTTAAAATGTGAGTGTGACTGAAGATAGTCTCTGGCTTAAGCTTTGATGAAAGGCTTCATCCTATTCTCTTCTCTTCTATTCTATTCGGTCTCTTTGTTTTGTTTGAAAACATTCCTCTCTCGAGATGGATTGATAGGTACAAAATGGAGACCCCATAAATCATAGGTATTGATTTACATTTGTTTTAGTTCTTCTGATTTTTGTGCCTCCAGTGTCATAATTTTTTATCTTAATAGCCAGCCCTGGACTGATGCAGGGACAGAGACTGAAGGGTGGGTGGTGTCTTTCCATCCACAGTAATCTGTCTCTGGAAGAGAAGAGCTTTCAAACAAACCTGTGCTCCTCTTGCTTTTTATGACATTACCTCAGTATGTTTGCCACGGAGACTATAAGCACAGTAAAATCTGCAACACACAGTAACTGTTGGAACCTAAAACAAAAAGATGTGTTTAGTTTGTGTGAGGATATGCATTGCATGTGAGTACCTAGTAGTTGCAGAGACCAAAAGAGGGCATTGGATTCCCTGGAACTGTGGTCTACCATGAAAGTGCTCGCAACTGAACCAACCTCCTTTGCAAGAGGAGTAAGTGCCCTTAACCACTGACCCATCTCTCCAGCTCCAGCTTTGGATTTTTGTGCAATGTGGTCCAAATCAGCACAGGCATGTCCCTGTATGTTGAGGAAGCCAAAAGTTTCTCCTCCAGGTTTTCCTCTCCTGTAACTAACTCTGAGGATTGAGAAAAACAATAGTATCTTCTGGAAATGTTCAAAATGTTCTGACATCTTTCAGTTAGAAATGATGGGAGACAGAATCTGTTGGATGTGTCTGACTCTGTCCATCAATAAGAGCTGCCAGGCTTCCTTCTCATCTGTGTCTGCTGAGGTGCTTGCAGGCAGATCTTTGGGTGCCGTCAGATTACAATGAGTTCTGCTTCCTGTATTTTCATCTTGTACTCAAGTCTCATTGCTTTGTTCTGGTTTTTTTTCTTGATGATTAAAATGAACACCTTTATTTTAAATGTCTGTTTTACACCCTCTTTCCTCTCTGTTCCTATTCAGTATTCAGTCACATCTCTCAAGACCATCCCAGCACTGTGCAGAAGATGTGACTCACAAAACGAAGACCGGTCAGGTAGGTCAGACCATTCACTCCTCTGGTCTCCTAGGATTGAGAGACCCCTGAAAGGCAGCTTCCCTGGCTTTGGTTGCTCTCGAATTCTGCTGCTTTCTCCTGATGGTTTCTCTGCTCCCAATACCTCCTTGCCATTTTCAACGAGCAGACTTTAGGTCATCTACAGGACCAAGAGGTCCTAACAAGGACCTGGCTATGTACAAATCAACACAGATCCTCCTGGTATCTTCAAACCATAGTATCCACAGTGGTTTGCTGAAAACTCAAGAAAGCAAGTGGTGGCGAAACATAATGATGCAGGCGCCAACGAAAAAAATGCTGGATGCGTTGACTACCCATATGGCAACGGCCAATGTGAGGGATGTGCTTTGCCAAAGTCTGAAACCCTATCAGGATGCGACATGCTAGGATCTGCAATAAGGCATACTATAACAGTTAAGATGAAAGCAAGGCACTGGAGTTTAATAGTGTAAACTAAACAGAGAATTATGGCAGAGAGATGAAAACCAGCTGCCTGCCTTTTTCTCTTTGCCCCATCCCCCGACTGAAAAAAAGTACATTTAGTGTTGTTTTTCTCCCTGTAAATCAAATTAAATCTCTCCGATTTTTTCCTCTCTGTGATGGACAAAAAATGAAAATAAAAAGTATATTGATGGGAGTGATATTAAACTATGAAATGGTATTCATTATTTTGTTCTACATAATTACTCAGGGGCGTCACCATTAACCTTGCCAAACTGAACCTCTCTTAATGGGAACACCAGGGCTTGAGAAACATGTTTGGCAGGAGACTTAAGATAATCCTTAAATTGTGGACATGATGTTTAAAAATAAATAGAAGTATCTTTCCAATACAGCTACTAGAATTCTGAATTTCCAACTGAAAGGACTTGGAAAACTAACTTTCTCCACTGGACCATTTGTCTTGCTTTGACGTTTTTGCTTAGAAGAGACAGCAAACAATAATGCATTCACGAGTTTGTTTATTTCTATGAGTGCGTGTGTGAGTGTGTGTGTGTGTGTGTTGTATGTGTGCATGTTTTGTGTGTGTGTGTGTGTGTGTGTGTGTGTGTGTGTGTGTGTGGATATGATCGAAGTGTATTCTGTAAATATATAAAATTTTCAAAGAATGCACTAAGACGTTATTTTCAATGTTTGTGTCGAGTCAGATAGGGGATTTTTGGCTCTAGTACCTCTAAGGATTTTTCTCCTTAAAGCAACAATTTTGTTCAAAATATGAAAAAATGATTGTGCTTAGAGGCACCAGCTACACACTGCAAAAATGAAGGAACCAGCCTCAGAGTCCAAACACTTAGGTTCCAGTTCTAGAATTCAGCCATGTATTAACTACATGACCTTGACCTGTAAGTAAGTCATCAGTAAACGAAGGAGAAACTGCTACCAATCCTGCACTCTATCAGTAGGCACTTTGCAGATGGACGACTTTTCTTTCATTCTTTAATTGGAGATGTGGAGTAAGAGACAAGCAAGAGCAAACGCTTCATTGGTGCTGAATTAAGTGCTGCTGATGTGTTAGGTACTATAAGCACTTACATGGTAGGATGGTCATGCCATAGATGGGCAAGCCTAAGGACAGAACAATCAAATACCTTGCTCAGAATCGCATGGAACTTAAGCAGTGGAGCTGGAAATCCCGCCCCAGGAAGTCAGGCTGTAGATTCTGTCTTCTTTTGCATGACCTCTTAGGTAGCTGGACCAAGAAGCAACAGTGTAACTTTAATGTTTTCAAAATGCTTCAAGTCAGCATGCTCACCTATTAAATGGTAAATTTCTTTTCTCTATTAAATAGCTAGTCTTACCAAGTTGATGAAATAGAGGATTTTATCCTAGGTTTGCTCCATTCCATCCTCCTTGAGTCTTTGACTCATAGCACTTTCCTCCTGTGGTAGAAGAAACACCCAGCATGGGCTTCTGGACTCTACCAAGAAGAGTAGAGTCTTCTCTACTGTAGAGTAGAAGTCTACTCTACTTCTTCAAGTCTGGTCCCTTCAAGAGCAAAGGCCTGACCAGTGATCCAGGCAGTCCATGTGTATCAAATAACTAGATTTGATAAGAAGCTAAAGAAAAGAGATCTAGACCTTTTGATGGAATCATCACACACACACATACACACACATTCACACACACATGGACACACAAACACATATATACACATGCACACACACATACATACACACACATGGACACACAAACACACACATACACATGCACACACACACACACACACACACACACACATACATACACAATGTAAAGGATCACTAGGAGGCTTGGAATCCAAATTCTAATAGAATTTCTAATAATTGGAAAAGTCTTCCTAAAGCCTCTGCCATTTGAAACACACTCTATATTTCTCTTAACATTAGTTGAGTTTACTAGGCATTTTCTGTTTGGGGAAGATTGTCAGATGTTCACATCTATCTCTGTGCTAAGAAATCCTTCAGCCAATATCCCCTTGGGTCCTTGCATTTATTCAGTCAGCAATGCATGCTGAGTGTTCTTTGATTCAAGCATGGAGAAACGTGGCAAACAAACAAACACAAAACAATGCAGAAGCTCCTGTGTTCGAGAAGCTTCTATCTGGATAGGGTGACAGTCAGAGGATCAGAGGACACACACATACAAGTAGGCAAGAACAATAAGACAGCATGCAATGATGTAATGGTCTCTCAACCTGTGAGTTAAGACCACTTTGGGGTCTAAACACCCTTTTGCAGGGGTCACATAACAGATATCCTGTATATCAGATACTTACACTGTGATTCATAACAGCAGGAAAATTACTGTTATGAGGTAGCAACAAAATAGTTTTGGTTGGGGGGGGGTCACCAAACATGAGTGAATTAAAGGGCCACAGCATTAGAAAGGTTGAGAACTGCTCTGATAAAACACCTTGTGGGGCTTGGGTTTAGGATCCCAGGGAGTATGTTAGTTACTTTCCTTGTTACTGAGACAAAATACTTGACAACTTCAGGTGGTAGGGTATTTTGGTTCTAGGTTTGACTGCACAGTCCATCGTGACATGGAAGGTGGGGCAGCTGATCACGTGATGTCTGCCAACAGGAAGTAGGGAGAGACGACTGTGGGTGTGCTGCCTTGCTTCTCATTTTCACTCATTCCAGGACCTCGGCCCCAGGGCATGGTGCCCCCCAACCCCCACCTCCGACCCCGCAGTTACCATGAGTCTTCCGACCTTAATTAACCTAACATGGAAACTCCCTCCCAGATGCGCCAGAGACTGGTTCCCAGATTACCCTAAATCACGTCAACTTGGCAACCGAGAGAGAATCTTAGAGGGACCCAGCCGTGTGAAAGCCAGCAAGGAGGGCTGAAAACGAAGGAATGAGCAAAGCCCACTTCTTGATCCAAGTTTAGCAATTACTATGAAGCAAGAAGGGAAGAAAATCACTGTGGCTGCTAAATGGTGATCAAACTAAGAAACGGCAGGAGAGGAGGACGGGAGGTGGTGAGGCCAGAATCTAGGGATTCCGGATTTTGTAAAAGTCCTCTCACAGACTCACCATCATTTACTCAAATGGCCTGGGACCAGAAGCGCTTCAGAGTGTGGAGCTTTCTATATTTTAGCTGTTGTTCTAGTTCTTGTTTTTCAGCCAGCCCGAAGCACCCCCACCTGTTTTTAAGTGTTCTGATGTGTATATTGGTAGCCCTGGATACAGCCTTTAAAGCACTCAACAGACACATAGCCCAAGGCTCATCTCCCTCCATCCCTGCACCTGGGCCAGCTTGCAGTGTGTACTGTAAGCAGGGCAACTGCCACAGTGCTGTCAGAGGCTTCTGAGCTGTGTTCTAACACCCAGCTCATGACTACCTGAGAGTCTACCCCAGAATGTTCTTCTCTTAGTCAAAGGACTCAATTCTTACGGGACTCTTTGTTTTTTCCCTAAGAGGAGTTATTAAGTGATTATTCGTTCATTGCACTACACAATGACAAGGCTTCAAATTTTGTGAGAAAGGGGAATTTAAAAAAAAGAAAGTGTGAAGAAGATAAGCAGGAGGTAGGAAGGAGACAAATTCATGAGGAATGGGGAGCTCGAACATATTCTACCTGTGGTGGGCTGGAGCCATGCGGGTGCTACTAAGGCTTCTGAGTTATTCCTTAGAGATTCCTAGTTCCAGGCATTGTACCAAAACTTCTGTAGACACTTATCGCCTCCACAAAATATAATTCTGAGGAAGAACCATTATGATGTCCAGTCTACTGATGAGGAGAGAGACTTGTAATTAATAACTTGCCCAAAATCCTTGAGTCAACAAGTGACTCTGAAACCAGCTCCCTGTCTCTGGAGCCCCTGTGAATCTGAGTCAACTGAGGCATAATTTAGTCCAAGGCACCTTGGATATCTAGTACTGTAAGGCAAGGATTAGCACCAAGGGGAGTTGTGTGTGAAGTGTTCACATCTAATAAGGGAAGTAATTTGTGGAATGTTTGCATGCATTTCCTGCCCAATATCTGTGACTCCAAGGCAGCGAGTGTTAGCTTTACAGTTGTCTTCAAATGAGCATAGAAATGCATAACGACAACATATGGTATTCAAATAAATTATCCAATTTCATTGACATGGAGGTTTTTTCTTTTAAGTTAATTAGATATCCAAATACACATTTGTTTCAAATCTATGCTGCTATAAATGTCCTGTGATAAATGTATCTGTTCACTTTCCTTGTTCAGGAAGGCAAATAAATACTAATTCAGCTTTGCATCTGAGAACTTAAATGCACTCAGGTTAGAAGCCTCAGTTGTGCAATAGTGATAAAAAAATGCATCCAATAGCTCTGAAAATAGATTCTGAAAGGCTTCCAATGCTCAGATAATATGAATTGTCATTTGTGTGACACTAAATAAAAGAAATCCCTCTTTCCAAAACTTGGTTTCTTGTAAAAGTCATTTGTATGTATTTAAAAGCATTGCAAATTTGCTATATTTTTAGACCCTGTTTCTGCAAAGTTTTGTGACAAATCCCAAAGCTATAAAAGCAAACACTTACATGGTGTTTGAAGATTTTCAAGTTTAGCCATCACCTAAAATAATAAATTGGCATCAAATGGATCCTGCAGACATTGCTATGACGTCGTTAATGCTGCTAAATATAGAAACCTCCTGCTTTCGATTTATATTAAGGTTTAATGCTACAAGCATGAAAGTGAAAGTTAGCTTGGCAGTTTTAATTTTAAAAAGCCTGCAGATTAATCCATTTCTCATGATGTCACATAAAATAGACTCCAAAGAATAGAGGAATGAATTTTCTAAACTCTCAATCAAAAAAAAAAAATCATGTTGAGGGCTGGAATGATGGCTCAATGGTTAAATCAAGGACTTCTCTTTGCCAAGGGTCTGAGTTCAGTGTGCAGCAGCCACCAGTCAGAGTGGCCCATGACTCCAGCTCCAAAGGATGTAATGCCCTCTTTTGGCCTCTGTGGGCAACTATATTCATATGCACACACACAGGCACACAGGCCTATACATCATTTTAAAAATCAAAATAAGTCTTTAAAAAGTGAGAAATGAACACTTGCATATGATATAGCTCAAAATATTTTCTAAAATATCAGCTTACTTAACCACAGTAAAGCTTTATAAGCACGTAAGTGTTCTTCCCCTCAAATAATTGTCTTAGCCAGGCATGGTTATGATTCCAGGACTCAGGAGGCTGAGGTAGGAGAATTATGACTTTAAGTCACCCTGGGAATCACAATGAGACCCTTTAAATAAATAAATAAATAAATAAATAAATAAATAAATAAATTTTAAATAATAGAATAATTATAAACTAAATATTTATAATCAAAATATAAAATTATAAATGTGATACGATCTGTCTTTTGAAAACATATGAAAATTAAATAAAACTATAACTAACCTTGCCATTAAAACAATTGTATTTTTCAAGAATTTTTTCCTCAGACTCTTTTTGCGATTGTATTATAAGAACAATTTCACCTGATGCTTTTTGTTGTTGTTGTTGTTGTTGTTGTTGTTGTTGCTGCTGCAGTTTGAGTGCATCCCAACATTGTGAGTGGACCACAGAATGTTCCTATAAAAGTGGAGCTGCCCCCACTGTCCAAGTCACTTGGTTTATTTTTACTGGAGTCTAAGGACCTCCTAGCCACCAAACTGGTCATTAGACGAAGTTCTTGGTAGAAATGAATGCAGGGAAATAAGCATCAAGAAAGGACAGGAAAGCAGAAGGACAAAAAAAATCACTGGGCAGGCAGGGAGGGACAGGAACTAAAGCACCAACAGGACAAGCTGTGCACATGCAGAAATCTTCTTAAAAGAGTGTAGCCCTGTAGAGACTTTCTTCTCAGGAGGCACAACCTCCAGCATACCTTCCTAACCCAGTTCAAAACTGTGTATGTTGGGAGATGTTCTCTGTAAGCCTCAGCACATTTCTAGCATCCTCCACCTCTCCTACACTGTGGTCCAGTGATAGATGTTGTCTGTCTTCCCATCTCAATCTGTGTCTGCAATGTTTCCTATGCTCAGCTTCTCCTGTAAAAGGGGGTAGGGATGGAAATGGAAATATAACTCAGTTTGTAGAGTGCTTGCCTCGCATGCATGAAGTTCTGGGCTCTATCCTTGCAAAATAAACCTGGCATGGTAGTACAAGCTTGTTATGCTAGCTAGTACTTGGGAAGTGGAGATTCAAGCAAGCCTGGGATATGTGAAACTCTGAGTCTTCCCTCCCTGAGACAGGAGAGAGACTCAGTCATCTAAGACGTGTTCAGGTAATAGAATTCTAGAATCTCAGAGTTGAAGGACCGCTCATGGCATCTACTCAGATTGACCCTCTCCTCTCAGTGTGGTACAGAACCAACACTTGCATCATCATCTAGTGCTGAGTCTGTGTAGACTCTCAAGCCTCATCCCGGACCCAGGTTCTGAACCTACAGTTTACAAACTTGGTCACAGGCTGTGTATCTATGCATTCAAATTTAAGAAACATTTACTTAAGTCACCCATTGTTCTTAACTGGACACAAGAGTCTCCCCAAAAATTCATTATCTGCCATTTATGTCCTTCCTTTGGTTATGAACCGTACAATGGGAATTTTTCTGTGGCCATGGGAGACCTAGAGTAATTTGCTACTGGACCAGCTAGCTTCCCTGATGCCTCTCCTCCAGCCTTTGGCTTTCTTCCCACATCATTCATTCAAATGTACCAGGCTCCTTTACAGGGTTTCTCCTTTCACCAACAAAGGAATCTTAGGTCCTTATACCTGACCTCCCTAGACCATTAATATCCAGCAGAACTATAAAGTGAGCCACATACATAACTTTATTTTTTTATAGTAGCCTCATGGACTACATACAACTAAACAGATGGGTTAATGTCATAATGTTCTGTTTAACTCAGTATCTTAGAACTATTATCATTCAGACAAGTGCCACCAACTACTTAGAAAGTGCTTCATTACCAAAGATTTCCAGGTGAAGTGAAGATCTGAATTATACCGGCACCTCCCACAACAAACCAAATTATATCTTAGCTCCCTATTTTTTTTTTCTCCTCTTGAATTTTTTGAGGATTATTTTTCTTCTCCCTTTGTGTGTGCAGATGTGGGGATAGCACATAACAGTGCTGAGGAGGGAAAGCAGGGCCTTCTACGTGCTAGACTCTTGATCTACCACTGGGTTTTTTATCTCCAGCTCTCCTTTCCCTTAATATTTTGAGTAAAACTCTAGGCTATGCAAGCTGACCTTGAACTCATTCTGCAGTCTCAACAGTCCTTGAAATCAATCTGCTTTAAGAGTTATGTGAAAACTACACCTCTAGTTCTCTTCTTCCATTCTCCTTGAGCACCTCTAGTATGCATTGCCTCCCTAGAGAGCATCATTGCTTCCTCCCATGAAATCTACTGACACTTGGATAATCTCATCACTCTTAGCCTCATGGAAGTCTTGGAACCTATCGGTCACTGCAACCTCCCTCCTAGTTTCCTTCCTAACACCCTGACAGCCCCTGATCCTACTTTACAAATCCTTTACCTAACTGCAAATGGTCGAGTGTGGCTAAATGTTCAGTAGGGCCACCCTCTTCTTTCTGTCCTCCAGTCTTCTTTCCTATCCTTGTTTTCATATCCCCTCTGCCTGCTACTCTTAATTTCCAGATACCTTTTTAACAACTCACTTGGTATCTATATTAGATGTCTCATAGAATTTCAAAAGGAATTCTTGATGTACAAAATGTTTCTCGGGAACACACACACACACACACACACACACACACCTCTAGGTATGCGCCTCGTTAAATAGCTCCTGGCTTATCAGACAACTCACTATGTTGCTGAGGGTAGAGTTTTCTTTCTCAGTTATTCCCCACTTCATTCCATCAATAAGTCCTGGATCCTCTATGTCCAAACAACATCTTTGTGCTCCAAGGAGTGTCCAACTGGGCTACATTTTATATATACATTTTATACTACACATTTTATATATACATTTTATACTATAGGTGATAGCTACAAATTCAGGCATACACAAAATCATAAACTTAAGACATGAAGCGGTATGTAACTTTACAAAAAATATTAAGTACAGATGGAATCTCAGGAGAGGCTATTAGGTTACGAGGATGGAGACCTCCTTAATGGGATTAGTGCCCTTCTGAAAAGGTCCAGCATATTGACCCTAAATGGCCTTCCTTGTTTTCATCTCCAGCCGTTCTCCAGGGCTCTTTCTGCTTCAGCGATGAAACATACAGAATGTGCCTGATCCTCGGCTGCTTTCAGTCTCTGCCAATGTGCTGTCTTCTACCCGGATCGTCACAAATTACCTGTTCTCTCTTATTTCTCCATTCTCAGATATTTGGCTTTTTCTACTCTGCTTTGGTTTTAAATATTACCTCCTAGATGGGTTTTCTCAGCTGTTCTATGCTCTCCTGCCCTGGCTTATTTTCATAAAAAGCACTTGCCTTTTGTTACATTTTTATTTGCCTCTACTCTGAAATTATTATTGTCTAGAGAAGGCTGTATCTACTCCATTCTCCCTTGCAGGGAGGATAAAGGAATTCTGTGCATGGAAGACAGTTAGCAAATGCTTACTTAACAATGGGTCTGGAAAGGACACCTTAGCACTCTGTCACCGACTACTTGTCACGTGCCTGAACACCCTTTGTCTTGTCCTTGAATCTCTTGATCATATTCAAAAAAGATCAACAGCTTTAGTCAGGAATGGATTAGCAGCTGGATACATAGATTCTCAGTGGCAAGATAAATCTAAATTTATGTTTAACACTCCTAATAATTAACAAGGTAGAGAGTTTGCTCATCTGTCTTTAGAAGAGTTGCTAAAAACCATTTCCCTCTGTTCCCAAACTGTAGTTTGATACTAGAGGGATTCTCAAATGTAAGAAGAGCTCATGTTAGGATTTTAGTTAAAGGGACTCTGAAGTGACTCCAAATATGCTTTGCCATTGGTTGCTGGGATTCTATGACTTACATGTAACCCAAATAGATAGACGGTGAATTGTCTGTTTAGGGAGTAGTTTAGGTTTTGATAAAATGGTCCTCTGGTGCTACGGAAAGCTAGAGTCAAGCAGCTTTCTTCCTGATTGAGAAATCAGAATGCTACATTATTTTCCACATAATACTTAAAACTCCCTGAGTTCCCATTTATTTTCAAGTGAGAATGCATAGGAATTACCCATCCATCTTCATGACCTGTTATGAAAAGATCTCTGATGAAATACACACTGTGCTCAGAAATACACAAAGTCTGACATGAATGTATTGGCAGTTTTAAAGTGTTCAAGGCAGAGGAAAATCCCAACGAGGAGAGCATTTTGTGAAGTCCAGAAAGCAACACTTTCATCTCCTTTCACTTGTTATAATAATGTCTGCGAAGTACATGCTAACATAGCTAGTTTTTAAATGAGGACGGGGACACACACCCACACACACACACACACACACAGTCCTCTACCTACCTTACTTACCCCATTGCCTGCTCTGTCTGCCGTTGTGTCTCTTACCCAGGAGTAGTCATAACTCTCTGTTTTGTCTTTGCTGTAGACCAGCACTGTAAAACATCGCCACCTTCAGTTAAAAGAGCTTAGTGTGTGCATATGTAGAAAGCACGTTCAGCTTACGCCCAAGCTGCCTTTTTTAAGTGTCTCAGCTTGATGAGTCTTTTCACTGGCCTTCTGCTGTGTCTCTCTGTACAATTCCATGGAGTGAAAGAAAGAGGGGGTGGAGAAAAAGAGAGAGAGAGAGAAGGAACCTAGTAAATGTGCCTGGAAGGAACACAAAACTTAATCCACTCGCAAGGTTTTATACTAATGTCATGATGAAGAACAGCATACTTTTTGCATGACAGACTAACTCTGAAAAGTGTGTGTTTTCTTCAGGCCTACCAAGTATCATTCTGTGGAAACTGTACTTTTGAAGGCTAAAGATTTAAACTTGTCCAAATATTGAGTCTGTCTTCATGATAGAATATGCCTCTTTGGTAAAGATGTGTCTCTTCTATCCTGGCTTACGGGACGTGAGTGATTCAGTGAGTTTTCTCAGAACAAAGAAACATGGAGGGATGGTCTGCTGAGTTATCTGAGTGAGTCTGCATTGCCATGGACAGAGCTGGGTGTAATAAAACATGACCCCGACATATTCAATAACAGCTGCTTGGTATCAGTAGCCTTTTAAAGACAGGAGGTTGAAAACCCAAATCAATGACATTTTCCTCACAGCATGTGAACATCCTAATGGCACAGATCCGTGAGTGCAATATTTATAGAAATGACGTCATACATACTTCCCTTTCAACCTCAGGACACCCTCAGTCAAGGGTCCGTGATGTCAGTGAAAAAGATGAGCCAGCAATCCCACTGAACATTCCAGAAACATGTGTTCCTTTTATACACATCATTCTTTCCAGCATAATGTCCTGACACAATTCTCTGAGGCCAGAGTTCACTCAGCCATTCCTTGGATCAGGTTTCAGACTAACCCATAGGGTGGCACAGATCACCCCAGGAAGTACTTCCCACTTGGGTTCATACCCTTCTTCCTATGGTCTTGAGGTAATGGAAGTCAACTGTCATCACTTCTTAGAGATCCTGAAGTGCTTGTATGCCATGAGTCCACTACAGATTTTGCTTGACCAGTGGTAAGGAAACTCATGACTCTAGCATTAACAACCCCAGTTGTTCATAGTTTCCCTCCCATTACAGTGAAAGCAAAAGGACTTTCACACACTATCGTTTGTTATGGGTGGAGCTAGAAATGTGCTTGCCTAGGATATGCCAAGCCTGGGGTTTGATCCCTAGTGCCAAATAAACTCAACATTTTGGTGCCTTGTCATTTCAGCATTCAAAAAGTGAAGGCAGGGGGATCAGAAGCACAGGGTTATCCTTGGCTACATAGCAAGTGCAAGGACATCCCATGCTACATGAGACCCTATATTTAAAAAAACAAAGATTAAAATAAAGAAAATGGAATGCTGGAGAATACGTAGGGTGTATCCCTAAAGCAGCCTACATTAAGGCTGCTATGGGCATGTAGTTTGCTATTTATATTTAAAGGAATTAAGATAAATTTGACCAGATTGCTTCTCATGAAAAATAGAGTCCATTTCACTTGTCATAATTCTTTCTTTCTCTTTTCGCTGTCACATGCTTATTTTCTACTATGGACACAGGTCTCCATATTTAGAAGTAAAATAAATGGGCATTTTAGGAGCCAACATTGATGTTTAGTCTTAAAAGTTGGGTCTACCATGGCAACAGCAAACGGTCCATTATCTTCTTAAAAAAAACAATTTATCAAGCCCAGGAGCCAGAGAATTATGTGTCAGCAATCATCTCAGCCTCATAATTATAAATTTAGGAGGATCTGGTAAAATGCATGAATCCAAAAAAAATTATAGTGTTTCATTGTGGGTCATAATAAAGAACCCTGTTATTTATACACATTTCTACATCATCAGAGATATTTAGAGTGGATCAGATCTTAGCAATGATATTGTCTAACCTTGTTATTTTCCAGATGAGGAAATTCAAGTAATGAACATTTTTTTGTGTGAGTGGGGACAGTTCTAGACAGGGTTTCTCTGTGTAGCCCTGGATGTCCTGGAACTCACTCTGTAGGCCAGACAAGCTTCAAGCTCACAGATCTGCCAGCCTCTGTCTCCTGAGTACTGGAATTAAAGATGCCACCACCTCCACCCTAGAAGAACTTCTCAAGAGAATGCATTAAGGTGCATCACTATGGAGCATTCCTTCTAGTTGTCTGAGTCACTTCAATAACTATCTTTCAAACTCTTACCTCAGTCTAAAAAAATATGGACTCATTATTACAAAACATATTTCTTGTATTTTGCATTTTCTGGCTCAATGTATTTCTTCCTTCTTCCTTTTCTTCACTCTCTCATGGAAAGACTAAGTCACCAAACCCCATTGTCTTTGAGGAGCTTTACTAGACAGTGAGCTGGTGACAAACAAAAGGAGCTTCTTGGGGAATCTGTCCTTGAAGCACCCTCAGGACAAAGTGAGGCGTCAGACTTCCTGCTGCTGTGGTCAAGAGTTACCTGGGAACTGAGAAGCAAAGAGTAGCTATTCCCTGGGGGAATAGGAAGAAGCGTCTCAATGGGACACTGGATATTTCCTGTATGATAGGCATGAGTCTCAGGCAGGGACAACAGCAAAGACTTTATAGGAAGGGCAGAATAGGCCCAAAGGCAAGAGCAATGGTAGATAGCCATGTATACAGAAAGAGTTGATTTAGCAGTAGAGGAGAGAGGGAGAAGGCAGGAGTGTGGAAATCATTGAGTGCTAAGAAAAGAAGGTAAGTTATAAAGTGAATTAAAAAGTAAACTATTGCATATCACACTGAAGATTTTGCTATGAACAAAGAAGCCAGTGTCCACAAACCTTGTGACATAAGTGACATTTTATATCATGTGTATATTCAAAAATCCTCCTGTTAATTGTTTATAAAAGCCACTGACCCTGAAGTCTGCAGTCAGTTTATTAAGGGATATTAAGGGATATTTATTAAGGGAGGAGAGAGCAGAAGGCTGAACATTGAATAGTTCTCTTACACTGTGAGTGAGGTGTGTTTATCATAAGTCCTGGGGTGTGTCTGATACAGTGGGGTATCCATCCCATACCCAGAGCAATGTCATTTTAGGAAGTATGGGACACCTAAGGCTTGGCAACTAATTTGACAAATTCAACCTTACCCAAGGAGGAATTAAATGGGCTAAAAAGAGAGACCAGTGAGAGAAATGAAACTAGTTAGTGGTGGTTGTAGAAAAAGATTCCATTGTAGCCCACGGAGGGTACACAAAAGAAAGGGCCCAGATTTAAGAGGGATTTAAGAAAAAGCCACACGATGGTATCAGAGGGATGTGGGGTAGAGGTCAAGGGAACAAATGATTGGCAATATCCTGGGGGTGAATGACTTGAGAGGCTATATAAATGACCCTGTTGGTTGTTTAAGCCAGGATTAAGAGAATTGGGGGGAAGGGTTGAGGAAGGAGAGGAGGGGAACCAGACAGAGGTGTAGCAAGTCAGAGCCCTGGATTAGGATTCAAAGACAAGCAGGGAGCCTTGCCTATTCTAGATGGATACTAATTCTTGTTGGGAAAATGTCTGGCTTTTGATGGTTATGGGGTAGCTGAAAATTTCTTACTGGTGCTCACAGCATCTCAAATGCCAGCTAGATTATGGGAGACTGTTCTGTCTATAAATCACCAGCATAAACATTCACCTCACTGGTGATGGTTTAAGAACATTTGTGATTCCGTCAGGTAGACAGTAAAGATGCATGCTAGGCATCTTTACGGCCCTGAGGTGTTAAAAGTGAGCACATTTAAGAGCTAAACATCATTAAAAACCTACTTAGGTAAGCAATTTCCTGGGAGTTTTGAAAGACAGAGATACATTAAACACAGATATTGTTCTCATAGAACTTGTAAAGACTGAAATAAAAATTTCCAGGGATTTAAATTATGTTCATGTATCAAGTATTTGTGCATAATTTTTACAGAAGAAATCTAGCCTCAAAAGTGTTCCAAGTGACCATTGCTACTAAGAAATTTGTTCCCATGGATGACAAGAATGTTATGATGGTACGGGAGCAAAGCAACAATAAAGTGAATTTGTTGGTACTCTTAAAGAACTGAAAGAGAAAATCTCGCCTGCCATTAATAATCTTTTTCGTATACTGTGTATTTATTCAGCGTAGGAGAGATAAATGACTGTTTGGTTTTTGTTTGTTGCATTTTTGCACATCCAAATATGTGGCATAGCAACAAGGCTGGGCGTTCTCATGAAACTCATTAGTTCCGTTTTCATAAGCAATTTTCTTTTCTCCTTGGCAGTCAAGCCTAGCAGGTACAGACTTCACCCTCAGCCTGCACAACAGCCATAGGCTTGAATGAGGGAAAAGACAACATGCCCAGATGTTGACACTCCTTCTTCAGTTTCTAGACCTTTCTGGAGAAAGAAGTGTTTTCATAAAACACAGACAGAATTCATTTACATAGAGTGTTCTTAATGGCTCCTGTCAGAATAAAACAGCTGAGAAACATATGGTACCCATTTCCCTGTATCACTTGGGAAAAAAGCTCACATGTAAATAAAGCCAACATGAAAGAGTGGCCCTTTGAACCCATGACCTTATATAATACATAAATACATCAGTAAAGCACACTTGGTGTATTGACCCACTAAGTCATAAGGCTTTAAATATTTTAATGCATTATGAGATTCATACTTTTTAGAAGCTCCAAAGAAATCCAGGTTATTGACAAAATATCATCAGATATCATTCCAAATAATAAGCATGTGTCTCATAATGTCTATGAATAAGTTTCCCCACAATATTTATATGTGTGGAGGAAGTTAGTGAGTAAAATCAAATGCCTATTTATACCTTACAAGCTCTATGTTTTCTGTGTCCCTGTTGCTTTATGTGAATCAAGCACTCTGTGTTCCTAAGGCAGAGAAAATGGCTTGGCAGAAATTTCTGGCAAATTATAACTTCTCATAGTTTAATACTTTAAAAAGAAAGGAACATATTAAAGATAGAAAATTTTTACTTTTACAGGGAACTGATTGGAATTATTAGTCATTGTCTTTACAGATCGACATTTCATAAACGACTAAAGAATCTAGCTTTTTCTGGCAATTATCACTTCTGTAAGTTTATTAGCAGAACTTATTTCCCTCCCGTGAAATGAAGATGCAAATCCCTCAGAAGGATTCCAAAACATGCGTAAAAACGCATGTTAAAAGATTGATGAATTGTGCAAAGTGAGATTCAAGTTCACGTACTTGTGTCAGTTAATCGTGTGCTCCAGGCCAAACACTGAGTATGGCTCAGAACTCTAGCCACAAAAGGTGAAGGTAAGGGAGTCGGGAGTCTGAGACCATCTAGATACCTTTCCTTCCCTTTCTGGGTAGCCCTTGCTATATGTGTTGCTCATTGGAAAGAAAGCATTCCTCTTCCCATAGCTTTTAGTGTTCTCTTTGAGAGCCAGAAGAGCCTGGGGGCATGCATGTAGTACAGACCTTGTGAACCCAGGCTAAGTTGTCCATTTGGAGAACAGAACTCATGATTTTATGATAGACAGGGTCAAGGCACTCACTTATCTCTTTGCTTTATTCGATAACTTCTCTGGGTGCTTTTAGAACACGTCTCAGCATAAGCAATAGCTAGTAGCACCAATTTAGGTAAGTCTATTAAGGAGCCTTTTAGCTGTAAGAGTTAGTCATTACCAAAGCCTACTGTAAAAGTTACAGACCTGAGCACACCTACTGCCTCAGGGTCTCTCAGTCTTTGCCTGTGCCAACAGCAAAGACATGTAGGTTTACTTACTCTGAATTAAACCCTTCCCGACTGCGCCTATTTGGGGGGTAGAGAGTGGCTGGAAGGAAGCCTTACCTGTCTAATGTAAGATGATATAAACCAAAGGCAGAAGACTAGAAACCTGTAAAGTAGCCTCCAGGAGTGCTGGATCATCTGCCTTCTAGGAGAGGAGTGTCTCTTCTAGGAGTGTCATCTTCTAGGAGAGGATGCAGCCCTGCTGTCAACAACAGCACTGCAGTCTCATCAGCCCACCCTGACATGTGCTACCAAGCAGCTTGCTTGTATTGAGGCTTACTAAAAGAGGTGGTGGTTGTTATCTTATCTCCAAATATCTCCGGTTGCCTCATTCTCCATCTCAATCAGACCCTTAATTGAATGTAGTTCAGTGTGCCATTTTTATTTTATCCATACAAAAAAACTATTTTGAGTATTAGTCTGGCTTCCCTATCTGCCCTTCATTATTTCTCCTTGCTCTGTCTTTTCCTTCCTTTCCCAAAATGAAGGGCAGTATTACTCTAAAGAGTACCCTAGAGACCCACCACCACCATGCTACATGGGCGGGCTATGGACACCTAGAAGCCTGCTTTCTGCCCCTCCATACAGTGCAGACAGAGGCCTGCCAGTCTAGTGTCCCACCTGTAGCAGGAGCCACTACAGTATGCAAGTATATGGTAGGACAGATGGGAGAGAAAGACAAATGGAACGGTTTGAGCATTACGACAAGAGATGGAACTGGAGACTCTAGGGTGGAAAAGTAGCCTATTATGAGTAGTCAGCCCCACCACCCAAGGCCATGGTGAAGGCTCAGTCTGTGCTGCCACTGAGGGCCGTGTCTAGGACCCATAGCCAAGCAGAGGCAGAGGGTGGTGTTGATAACTGTGGCTCATATTACCACTAAAGACCATGGGGAAGTCCATGGTTGGGGCAGCCGCCAGGGACCACACAGATGTCCAGGAGCTGTGCAGAAATAGCCTCACCCATCACTGGCTGCGGTGCTCTGGAGAGCTGGCCCCACCCCTCATCATTGGCAGCAGGCCCTGCATCTCTCCAGCTTCAGTACCCAGGAGAGTGGGCAGGGTACCTCCCCAGGGGAACACAGCAACAGAGCTGGCCTTGATGGCCAAAATCTACACCATCTGTGAACTGTTGGAGCCTGTGAAAGGGCCAGTGCTTATGATCCAAAACTTCAGGATCTCCGTGACACAGGATAACTGGGAGGAGTCTCGGTGAAGATCCAGTATTGATGGTGTCACAGAAGCCAGAGACACCAAACCGAACCAATGACTCATTGCAGTGAGCATTTGCAAGTGAAGACGTGTGGACAGGAGAGTCTACTGTAGGACAGTGACCCAGGAGAGCTTCTGCTGGAGATGTTTTCATGCTTTGTTTTGTTTTGTCAATTTTTTAATTTGTGGTTTTTTTTTTCTGGGGGGGGTTATTGCAAGGGTAGAGGTCAGAGGGGATGGGGATGGGGAGATGAGTGGGACTGATGTGCATGATGGGAAATTCACAAAAAAAATCAATAAAAGTATTTAAAAAAAAAACAGAGTGTGCTCTTTTGCCAAATGGAAATGCATTTTGTGGTTGTATGGTGATCTGGGAAGCACCATGAGATGACCCTGCATGATTGACTAGGATACTTACTATAGGATGCATGGACTCAACCATGGTCTGTCTTCCATGGACAGATCAGCATCTGACCACCTCATGATTCTCCTCTCCCACCATTACCATCTAGAAAGTCACATAGCAGGACAGAATTTGAGTTTGGAGATAAGCTATGTTCTTCCCATGGATGTCTCAAATATTAGCGATGTGTGTACCAGCAAGTACATGCTTATACATGTATGTGTGCACATGTATCACTTGTCCACTGGCTTAGTTTGGGAGCCCGTTCTTGTTTTGTTTTTGATTTTCTTCCTTTATTTTGTTTTGTTTTGTTTATTTTTTGTTTATTTGTTTTTAAGGTGGTGGCGAACATATAAACAGTACCAGAAATGCCCAGTAATAAAATATCTGTCAGGGTTTATTTATTTTAATTTTCTGCCTTTATCACTATTGCTACTTGAATTAATTTGGAGTCACTATATCATAGCTTTTTTTTTTATCATTCTCTGCCTTGCACTGGTAAGTATAGTTTCATTCTCTTGGGATTATCCTCTTGCACAGGAACCCACTGTGAGCATAACTTAAGTGAGCATGTCTACCTACGTGGCCAAACTGTGTTCAGATTCCAATTAAATAGTATCTTCTATTATTTTTTTTAAAACAGTTTCTAGCTCTAGCTGGAATTGTGGTGTCTCAACTCTCATTACAAACCCACAAAAGCCCACTGGAATCGCTGATGTATACAGTAAGTTCCGCCCAGTGAAGCGAGTTTCTCCACTGAAACATCAGCCAGAGACTCTGGAGAACAATGAAAATGACGACCAAAAGAACAATACAGTGGAATACCAGAAAGGAGGGGAGACTGACCAGGGCCCCCAGCCTGAGGAGCTCAGCCCTGAAGATGGAGTCGGAGGGTTGCCAGGCAAAGGCTCAGAGCCCAGCCAGGCACTGGGGGAGCTGGAGCACTATGACCTTGACATGGATGAGATTCTGGATGTGCCTTACATTAAATCCAGCCAACAGCTGGCCCCCCTCACCAAGGTGACTTCAGAGAAAAGGATTCTGGGTTTATGTACAACCATCAATGGCTTCTCTGCCAAAACCTGCCCTATTGCAAGCACTGAGAACTCCACACCCAACATGACTCCCTTTTGTGTTCTTTCTCCTGTGAAAAGCCCTCACTTACGGAAAGCACCGACTGTCCTCCGGGACCAGCACAAGCTCTCTCCAGAAGAATCCGAGAGCTCTCCTGCTCTGGGTAAATGTGGCCCTGCATATGAATCAGAAAACCACAGTAAAGACTTCTTAAACAAGGTCTTTAGTGATCCCCATAGTCGGAAAATTGAGAAGTCTGGCCCAGACTGCAAGCTCAGATCCTTCCACCTGCAGTCCTCAACAGCAGGGGCCAAACCAGAGGAGCAGATCAACGGCATGAACTGGACCAATGCCCAAGGCACAGAAGAGAAGACTGAGTACCTGAAGAAAGTAAGAAGCATACTGAACATTGTGAATGAAGGACAGATATCACTCTTGGTGAGTAGTGTCTGTCTGTCTGTCTGTCTGTCTGTCTGTCTGTCTGTCTGATCTATAGACTCCACCTTATAACAGGATGAAGTGGGTTTTTTTTTTTCACATCTTCTTGTAAAGTTTTTTTAATTAGTTCTTTGAGAATTTCCCATAATGCTTTCTGAGCATATCACCCCCTTGGTTTTGTATCTTGCTAAATCTTTACCTGTGGCTTTCGTTGAGAGATGTGTGTTTTAAACTCTATGATCAGGAGTTAAAACGGGACACAACCGGCCCCAGCAGACTATTAGTGCAGTTTAACATCATTGTCTGAACTCAGCTGGGAAAAAAGACATTGAATCTAAAAGGAAAACAAAACAAAGGACCCAGCACTGACTTCCAGTTGAATCAAAATGCCGTTTTTCCCCCTTCTGTTTTTCAAATGGTTCCTGTGCTCTCCCTCCGGTTCTGTGACGATGTCAGACTTTAGCTGATGGCAGACCTGCCAGATCTGTGAACAGAGAGTTCTCTGTTTCCCCCTGATCATTATTCAGAAGAGTTGGAGTAGGGGGTTTGGAAAGCATTTGCAGATACAGCTTCCCCTAGAGGTTGATTGTTCTCTGACCCACGAGGGGGGTTTTTACTTTGTTCCAGGGCTGCGTGTCTAGGGAACATGAAGAATTGTCTCCAAAGATTCCAGACACAGAGTTACTCAGTATAAGAAATGTCTATTGAAAAGCTCAGCTGAAAGAGCATTCCATCTGTTGCACTTTCTAGCTTCCAGACACTGATCAAATAGTAGCAAGCCTGGGCTCTTAAAGTCTCATTCAGTAAAAACCACTGTTGCATGGCATTGTGAGTCTTCATACTGCTCAGTGTACACAGATGAACTAGAATATGTGTGTCCTGGGATTGCAAACAGGACACTATGACTGAACAATTTTGCCAAATGAAGCCATAACTATTTTTCTTTTGAAAATGTCTTCTCTGTTTTCGCTGGCTGTTTTCTGTAATTCTCTTTGGTTCAATCCTTTCCTTTGTCCCATCTATTAAGAAGACCCAAATGCTAACACTGCTCAGCTGACCACTCAGCTCAGTTTACAGAAAGTATTCTACCAAACCGCATACTCAGAGGACTGAATTTTAGGAGAGAAACACACACACACACACACACACACACACACACACACACACACACACA
>JANHMN010000013.1:34438627-34459498 GCA_030674055.1 Rhabdomys pumilio | reverse complement strand
CACACACACACACACACACACACACACACACACACACACACACACACGAACCTGAACCTTTACTGCAGTGAGAGCATCTGAGATATAACTCATCATGAAAAGGTTAGCTATTAAACTAAAATGACTGTTAGGATCTTTGTCAGATAAATGTAGAATCAGTTGTACTTA
The DNA here is from genome assembly GCA_030674055.1 of Rhabdomys pumilio. Classification (NCBI taxonomy): domain Eukaryota; kingdom Metazoa; phylum Chordata; class Mammalia; order Rodentia; family Muridae; genus Rhabdomys; species Rhabdomys pumilio. Next base: position 34,459,330 of record JANHMN010000013.1, on the reverse strand, counting down.
TTAAGAAGCCAGAAGTGAAGTTCAAAGAAATCTAATGCATCTTGTAATTCTTCATACAGACTGCTTTACATAGTAGTTACATCATCTAAAAGCCAAATAGCATCATTTTTATAAATAGAATTGCATAGGTATTGAGTAGGGGAACTGTCTGGCTAAACAAACCCACTTGTGAATTCACTAAGAACACATTACAGTTAAAAAAAAAAAAGTATCTATCCTAACCCTAATATACCTTATATGCAAAGTTTATTTTTTTAGCTGTAATCCATTTACTTAGTCAGTAAAGTTTTATATATTAAAAAATGTTGTTTTATTTAATTTTGCTCCATGGTAAAGTATGACTCCAAATTTGCATGGTAAATATTTGTTACAAAGAAACCTAGGATACCAGGGATGTACTTTTCTTTGGTTGTAAATGGTCCCATATCAGATCAGAACCAAGTTTACTGCAACCAAAGTGAGAGAAGAGAAACTGAATCTAAAGAAAAGCCTCATCTCAGTAGAGTTGAATTCTGTGTGTACCAAAGCCAACAGGTACTATGTTATTAGGTGCTGGAGGTAAAAATTTGAATAAGACATAGTCCTTATTCCTAAGGCGATGATACACCTGGTGAGTAAGACAGGTACCTTGGTTACTGGTGATAAGAGTGTCAGATGATAAAGTCAGAATCTAGCCTTGTGATATAGTCCAGTGAATGATATGGGTAGCAGGTTGTCATTCATAAGCATATATGTCAGATAGCTTTATAATGACAGATATCCTCATAGTGACAGATATCCTGATAATGTCAGTGAATGTTGGCCCCTGCCATATTTATAGAATGTCTTAAGAGTTTATTAAATGCAGTTCTCATTAGTTTTCCTAACTGATGGTGAATGACAGAACATTTCCTCATTATGTAATTGGATGAAAGCATATCTTCTCTTAATTGATAAACTCTATTGGTTGTTTTGATAGATTAAAAGTTTTAGACCATGAAAGTTCATAAGCAACAGAGTTGCCATTAATTCAACCCTCATTGTGAGAAGCTAACATGAGGCATTGGCTTATCTTTAAACTTCAACAGCATAGCTGTCACCAAGGGCTCATGACACAAGCTTACATGGCACTTTGAGTTTTAATTTGATGAAAAAAAAAAAAAAAAGAAAAGAAAACACATCTAAAACCCACAAGACTGAAAAACTCTTTTAGATTTGGGGTCTTGGGCTTCCAAATGACGGAGGATGTATTCTTCTGCTCCATCATTCCATCTGTATTGACATAAACAGTAAGTACAAGTATTTCATGAAAGCGCCTCTCCCTTCACAATGTAACTTGATACTTGCAGTACATTCAGTGTCCTTTGGTTAACACAGAGATGAAACTGAGATCCTAAGACACCACCAGTCTTCTGTTTTAGGACCTTGTTTTGAACACACGAAGCAACTGATATTTCATCCCCATTAAACAGTTCTAAGAGGGAGCTGGAGAGGTGACTCAGTAGTTATGAGTACTTACTGCTCTTTCAGAGAACCTGGGTTCAGTTCCCATCACCCACTCATAACTCACTGTACCTTGGGCTCCAGGGGAGCTATCTCTAGCTTCAGGATGCATGTGCACATACAAGCACACATATACAATTAAATAAATCTTTAAAAATAAAACAGCACCAAGCATGCTGTCTGTTATTAATGACAAACAGACTTGGTCCAGGTGGTCCAGGTTTCTTGCATAGCATGCCTCAGCAGACAGAAGTTTTCCAGAGACAAGATGGGGTCAAAAGATCATTTTAAAGGAGGCTTTAAAGTCCTAACAGTACTTACAAACACCACTTTCTCATTCTCAGACTCCTTAAACAGATCACAGTTATGTCTATTACATTACCTTACAGACCTTACTGTGTGTTTTCCAAGGCACTCAGGAGTGGCTGCTTTGGGTGTTTGTGCCCTTTGAAAATAGCTAAACAAAGTCATTAGGAAGAAAGACTTCTAAAGGGTCTGGTTTCTAGCACAGTCTGTTCTCTAAAATAGAATTGGCAGAAGGAATTATTTTAGGACCTGAACAAACATGAAATCAAATTGTTTGTTTGTTTGTTTTAACTTCTCATTTGGTCATTCTGGTTAAGCCTAAAGGCAAAGTGGTCTAGTGATAACATGATGTCACACACACCCATATATATATATAATTAACATTCAAATAACTCCAAGCCCAGACTTGGGCAGACAAAAGAATCAGAATCCTGTTGGAATTTAATAATGATTTTTTGATTTTTTGTATTCTTGTTACTTGCATTTAAGGCAAGTCATTTTGGTTTCAAACACAGAAAAGAGAAATAATATTTCTTTCTGTTCTTTGGATAATATTTTATTTGTTTAAATGCTACCCACTTAAATTCAATAAATTGTAGATGATTGAAATACAAGCTTACACACTTTACCCATTAAAAACACACACACACACACACACACACACACACAATTAGAAACTAACAACAGAACAAAAAACTGGGATATTTACACGTTCATGAAATTAACCCATCCTAAACCAGTCAGCAGACAAAACAGAGAATTATTAGGGTAAATGGGAATGAAAATACAGCATCTGGCTGCCTCCACAGGAAGCATCTATAGCTCTGCTTACAGAAAGGCAGGGAAGATGGCTGGTCGAGGAGGCAGGAGGGGGGATGGGCGGGGCAGGGCGGGGCAGGGCAAATGGGCAGGGCAAGGAGGAAAGCTTCAGTCAGACACTTTAGGAACTAGAGAGAAGTAAGACAAACAGTCAAGAGCAAGCAAAAAAAAGGAAATAACAGAATATAAAGCAGGGAAATGGAGACTAAAACAACAGTAAAGAAAACTAACAAAGCTAGATGTGACTTTATGAAAAGGTAGGAAAAAAACTTAAGTTTAGTTAGACTAACCAGAAAGAGAGAAAGAAGAGGGGATGCATCTCTGTTTACTAGAACTAAAGGCATGGCCTCTTGTTTCTGTGTTCTGCGTATATAGTAACTTGTGCAAACTGTCTTGCTTCTTGTATGATCAAGATGGCTCCCATTTCTTTTTTTCATTCAGAAAGAATGAAGTGAATGATTTAATGGGATGACAGCCTGGGCACAGTTACTGAAGCCTGGAGTCTGGAGAGGGAGTAATCACAAGAACCTGACACAAAGTGCCAAGCTGAAAGGCAAGGCTCACTTTGACTCATGATCAGAGGAGAGCATGGGCTAGCCACAGCTCAAGAGCCAAGAACAGAAGAAACCTCAGACTACCTCTGTTTTTCTGGTCTCTGGCTGCTAATGTGCATTAGCCAAATCCAGACAGAAGCCAGGATGTCAGACAGACACCCCAAACAGACCAGCCCCCAGGGCAGCAAGGAGCACATTACCTGGTTATACCAATAAAAGCACATGCCATATAATGATGAAGACACATGCTGAGATGTGTTTTTCCACGATTTTGTCCTTGTACAAACACCACAAAGAATGTTTACATAAACATGATATAGGCCTGCAGTGTGGTGTTAACGCAGTTAGTAGATGGTGAACATGAAATGCATGTGGGTACGACTGGCATAACACAGCCCCCTGCTTTACGGTAAACTCTTTGTCATAAGCAGGATTGCAGGCTAAAAGAATGAAAAGCAGCCCAGTACAGTAAACACATAAACCAGTAGCATAGATGTTTGCTGTCGAGTGTAATTATGATTTTTGTGAGACCTTCATACTATGCAGTCATGTAGCACATCCCTGTAGCTCCAAGGACAGAGTAACATGTTTGTCAGTGTGTGAAAGTGTGTCTCTGTGTGTGTTTGTATGTGTGAGTGTGTGTGTGAGAGAGTCGGTGTATGTGCATGACATCGATCAGTGTGTTTGTAAGTGTATATGAAGTATGTATGTGAATGTGAACGTGTGTGAGAGTCAGTGTGTGTGAGTGTATGTGTGCGAGTGTGTGTATGAGAGAGAGAGCCAGTGTGTGTGTGTAAATGTGTGAATCAGTGTGTGTGTGCATATGTTATTTGAGTGTGTGTGAGTCAATGTGTGTGAGGGTGTGTGCATGTATGTGTAAATTGTGAGTTTGTATGTGCATATGTGTGTAAGAGTCAGTGTGTGTATGCATGTTATGTGAGTGTGTGTGTGTGTGTGTGTGTGTGTGTGTGTGTGTGTGTGTGTGTGTAGTTGGGAATTCTTGACTTGGAATCCTGTTATTCAAATAGACGATGAAGGAAGGAATTGCCTCTCCTGTCTTTCTCTTACTTTTTCATCTTGACGGGTTAAGATTCTAAACTAAAGAGAAAATAACTGTTAGATGCTTCTCATTTGTAGTCTCTCCCTGGCTCCACAAACACTGACTCTTCCTATGCTCACACCCCACCGGATGCAAATGAGGCAATTAGTGGCCTCACTTGTCTCACAGAGTCTCTAGGAAAATCCGAGAGAGGGTAGAGTGTGGTGAACGTTGGGTTCACCAAGCCTCTGCTGCGTCTCATTTCACCTGCTGGGAAGGTACTGTTGCTGCTGTCTGCATGTGAGACAGTTGCAAACCCTGAAGCTAAAGTAACTGTGGCTAAGTTGTGGACGGAGACTCATCTAGTCTGCGTGAGTGCTGATCAGATTGTAGCACTCAGTATTCAGAGATGGATACAGACAGTCACAATATGCGTGGACTGCACTTTAACTATTTCCATGTCTTGTTGACGTTCTGAAAGGCTCGCAGTGCTGAGAACAAGATCCCAGTGAGGACTATAGATGATAGAGAATTTAAAATCCAAAAGCATGAGAGTCATGTGACTTCATAAAACAAAAGGCCTTATAAACCTGCAGTTGGTTTTTCCTGTCTCCTTCCTGCACTGCCCTCCTTCATCCTAACTAGGGATGACTTCCGGTGGTAGTTGTCTCAGACTGCTCTGGTACCATTTTATCACTTAACAAATAATGAATGATTCTTCTGTAACAACATTTTTACCTTTCAAACTTTTGATTGTTAGACTAATTAAAATATGTGCCCTGGTTACTTAATGGAAATTGTTATTTCAAATAAAAATGTGTTAATTTTCCATGAAAAATATGATAGTGTTTTATTTGAAAACTAGTTGCTCTGTGTAATAAACTATAAGTGATTGGGGCTGGAGAGATGTCTCAGAGATTAAGAGCAGTAGCTGCTCTTCCAGAGGACCAGGGTTTGATTTCCAACACCCATAGGACAACTCACAGCTGTCTGTAACTTGAACTCCAGTTTTAGGGGATCTGATACCCTCTTGTGGCCTCCTGGAGCACCAGGCTTGCATGTAGTTCACAGACATACATATAGATGAAACCCTAATACAGGTAAAAATAAATAAATCTTTAAATAAATTTAATTTTAGATGATAGGTACTGATTACTAGTAATACTGTGTGTTGTCCTGAATATGGAAAAATGGAATGTTCTGATGTTTTTGGTAATATGAAGGAATTTATGACCTTGGAAACAAGTTTGAAAGCTTTTCATAAGGTCAAATATATACCTACAACAATCGTGGAAATCCTAATTCTAGACCTGGGCATAGTGGCAAATGCCTTTAATCCCAGCATGTGGAATGTAGGAGGATGTCTGTGAGTTTGAGAACAGACATCCTGGACAGGCAGAACTAAATAGAGAGACCTTGTCTCAAAAAAAAGGAAGAAAATAAGAAAGAAAGAAAGAAAGAAAGAAAGAAAGAAAGAAAGAAAGAGAGAAGGAAAGAAAGAAAAAAGAAAGGAAGAAAGAAAAGGAAAGAAAGAGAAGAGAGAAAGAAAGAAAGAAAAGTTTAATTCTAGGTATCCATCTGAGAGAAATAAAAACATTTCAAAAAAGACATAATTCTATTTTAATTTCAAAAATTAAAAAATATATTTGCATCACCTTAGATAACTCTGAGAATTGTGCTAAGTGAAAACAAACAGTGAAATGCTCACAATATCTGAGTTTATTTTGCTCAGGGCCAAAGGAGGATGAAAGTCATGGGGTGCTAGAAACTGTTGGAAATGTTGCAGTGTTGTTAATGTGACTGGGGTTAGAGGTGTGTGTGTGTGTGTGTGTGTGTGTGTGTGTAAGCATATATATTCAAAAATAATCAACTTTATACTGACAAATATATTTTACAGTATGTAAGTTATGCCTCAATAGAGTGATTTCATTCATTCACTGTTTACAGTCTAGGGATCAAACTCAAGGCCTTGCATGCACTAGGTAGGTACTCGACCACAAAGCTCAACAGAATGATTTTCAATAAAACTGATTAGAATCATACAGACGAATGCAAGTAAAAATTCCTGCACTGATTCAGAGCGAAACCACAAAGCATGACTGTAACAGGTCTTATCTTTATATTTCAGGTAAGTGCAAGCCAGACACCAAAGCCAAGATTCATATATCTTCCCATGGTAAAAAAATTACAACCCATGTGATACTTGCTAAACTTTGGTAATCTTGAATTTCTTTCTTCTTATCTTCTTAAAATCTAGAATGGTCAGCTGGAGTGCGTGCGCTGGATGGTAAGCGAGACAGAAGCCATCGCAGAACTAAGCTGTTCCAAGGACTTCCCAAGCCTCATTCATTACGCAGGCTGCTATGGGCAGGTATGGAATTTCTATGTATCTTCTCTTACATGTCTACTTAGTTTTTATTATTAGGTCATCAAAATCAAAACATAACATAAATAAGTTCAAAGATTTTTATGAACATTGATATTTATTGTAATGTTTTATAATGAAGACATGTTTAAAACAACCTAGAGGTCTCGAGGCAGAAATAGTGAAGGTGATTATATCCATGCAGTAGAATTTTATGGGAAAGTGTTAATTACACAACGCTAATAAAAATATATAATGTAAAACTGTCGATGTAATTTGGTACCAACTTTAAATTTTGTAGAAAAAGAAACGGAAAGTAAGACCAGAAAAAAAAATACAGCCCAACTTAGTTCCAGTCATCTTTTGTGGGGAAGAAACTCGGGGGGAGGAGTACGGTGGCGTCGTAAATTATCTGATTCTCAAAGCAATCCTACAAGAGCTTAATTATTCCAATGGATGAAGAAACTGAAGGTGGAAAGTTAAATAAATGGTTTATACATTGTCTAATATCTATTAAGAATAAAAACTAGATTTCCAATCCTGTGTCTTCAGAACCAGAGTTGCTTTGTCTGTATCTGCACTGATGGGTTGTTGCAGATTATTGAATGCCATCCGTAGAGCAGGAGATGACTTTCTATAATTTTATTTAACATGTGATAACTGGAGTAGCGCACACAGGCCATTGAAGTAAGAAGCTGTCCAAATGCATGAAATAAAAAAAAAAAAAAAAAAAAAAAAAAAAAAAAAAAAAAAGAGCAGGAAGAACATTGAAATTTTCGATAATTCACTGTCCTTAAAACATCAGAATTACATGATTGTTTGCACTGTCTCACCCACTGTTATAAAAACAGCCAATAACAATTCTTACACAAATAGCAAGAATACGTTACTGTTGTATTTTTATTAGAAATTTCAAATTTCTCCGGCATCTGACTACTGCTAACCTTTATAAGTCATTTTTGGTATTGAGAAAAATGTACTAAACAGTGTGATCAATGGCTTTACGTCTCTGATTTCATTTGCTCATTCAAAGCCTAATTGAATCTTTCGGGTGTTTGTAGAAAGACTGCAGAGCTGGGTCCAGGAAGGGAGAGAAGAAAAGCTCACAGGCGTGTTCTGAGACTCTGGGCAAATGATTGGGCATTCAGCATTCCTCGGGGAATTGTCAGTTAGATGCCAGTTTCTTTATTCAAGTCTCACAGCATGTTTCTCAGAATTCTTAAGCTGTGGAATAGAACAAAAGGACATGCCCCTGGTGGAAGGACTGCAGGAGCTGCTGCTTACTGAGCTAAAATCACGGGGGAAGGTGGAATCTAATCTGGTGACCTATCCGAAGAGACTTCTCAGCCATTAGCTTCACGCTGGGATTCATCCTGAGGTGGTTCTGGGATACGATGCATTTGTATGACATAAAATGCAGATTTGAGAGAAGCCATCCAGTGGTACCTTTCAAAGAACAGACTACCCCCAACCCCGTTGAAAATATAGAGGCACATTTGATCTGCCAATTCTGTCCAGTGACATCCTCCATCCGCCACTGCCATTTATGTAACAGCTAGCCTGCAGAGCAGCTGAACTTGGAACCGTTACAAGGCTAATATTTCCACAAGGAAGATTGCTATTGAACAGTTTTCTAATGGATTCAGCACATGCAAGTCTTTCTCTGCTGGGCAGGCATTAGAGTGTGTTCTGATTTTGTTTCTTCGGTAAATACCTTTGGAAAGGATAGGACCAACCAAAGAAAATCGCTCTCTGCTTCCTCTGCTTGCTCTCTGCCCTCCTATAGATCTGTAAAGAACAGACTCTGGTTGACTCCCAATTTGTGTCCTTTTTCTTGTAAAAGTTACCTTTAAAGATTCCAATACCACGGGGTGGCCAGCAGTTTTAGTGGACTCCTGGAGTGATAGATTGTTAGGTGATAGGAATTGATTTTCCTCATCTTGACACTTGAAGTCTCCGAGGGTGCAATTATTTCACTGTCTGGCTATCCCTAGCAGAACTAGCTACAGGGGACCATGAAAATGAAAGCCTGGGGGGACTGGAGGAGGAGCAGGTCAGGGGTGTCCTTGCATAGGCCTGCTCTCCCTCCCCAGTAGGGAAGCTGCTGGCAGAACAACTGAAACAGAACTGTGTTCATTCGAAGCCATCCTCTGTGCATAGCTTAAGCATTTCATTCAAACGTGAAGATTCAGGTCACTGTGCCCAGACTCTTGAAGCAGATATCCTGCCTGCAGCTGCTATGGGACATGTCAGCCTGTCCTGCCTTGGTACATGGTCTAAGGGGCTGTGTGACATGCAACATCAAATCTGTGACTCCTTTTGGTTTCTGAGTCTTTTGTGGGCCATGTAGTCAAAATATTCTACAGAAGCAGCTTACCTGCATCATGCTGCACACCTGTGCACTGTGCCTGGCCTTCATCTTAAACACTGGTCCAGAGAAAGTTTGGTGTATTTTAGAGTCTCCTTTTGAATGGAGAAAAACCTCACAGAATCTTGTAAATGATAGCAGGCAGCAAAAGGCCTGCTGGGGAGGAGGATGTATCCACATGCTCCGGCGCTGTTCTGGGATTCACTTTAATTAGGAAAATATTCCCTCCTAGACTTTATTATTTCATTGACTATTGTTTCACAGTCAATGAGGCAGACGTAAATAAGCAATCTGACAAGTCTGTTGTTGGAGATGAAGGAAAAGTAGAAAAATCTATTCATGTTTCATTTTTGTTCTGTTTTGCTTTTGGTTTTTTGTAAGTCTTGCTGTGTAGCATAGGCTAATGGAGACTTGGGATCCTCCCATTTTAGTCCCCCCAAGGCCTGGGATTACAGTTGGCAGAAAATCCTTTGATTAGCATGAGTATAAATCTCCAAGCACTAATCATGAAAAGGTATTACTAACCCAGAGCTCCAAAGCCTGTGGGCCGACAGTTAACCAAAGTTCACTCTGAGCCTGAAGTCACTATAGGATCACACCAGCTAGAATCAGGGCTGTTGGGGAAATGAGTAATTGTGGGAATCTTTGCTCAAAAGATGGAAAACAGAGTCACAAAGATTATTGAGCCTAGTGCCAGGTGTCTGAGGTTTAATCCTACCGAGTCCTAGCTTTGCATGCAAGTATGTAGAAAGAACAAGAACAAGGAATTCAAACCAAGACAAAAGAAGAGAAAAGAGAGGGTCTCCTGTGCCTTTGTGTCTTTATCTATAAGACAGGATGAGGGTACTTTCCTCATAGGTGACCTGAGGACTTAATGAGGAAAAGCACACTGCCCAGCCCAGTGTACTCACTCAATAAATGTTGGCTGCTATGGCAACTGGACATATTCCAATTTGTTGATTTTATTTCTATCAGTGTAGTTTATTTACTTATTTTACTTTAAGTAAAGCATAAGACAAACTTACCAAGGAATTATTTTAGCCTTGATATGTTTAATCAATTCCTATATGCATCTTTCCTCCCAAACATCTTGGTCCCTGTATCCTACTTTATGTTACAATAAATGATTATGATTATCATTATTATTGTAAAATTATTAATGACTTTTTTTTTTACATTTTCATGTCTGGATAGATTGGTTGAATCTCTAAAGTGACACTGTATTTTGTCTGATGATCTATTGTTTCCAACAAAGCTGACCCCTTCTGCTTGCACCACAAACTGTAGAGATTTTATTGATACCAGTAATAAAACTGTGACATACATTTCAATTAAACTTTTATTAGATTTTGTTCAGCACATCTTATAAATTGCATGTATTAATTGCCTCTTTAAAGGGCTTGCATTGCCTTTGGGAACACTTAAAATGCAATGTTAAAACAGGTTATCCAAAGACTAGAAAATTGTCACAAGAGGAAATCAGTATATGAGAGAAGTTCTTGGTCCATAGATGTAAGTTGAATGCATACATAGATATGTTGATGGCTGGATGTGTGGGTGGGTTGATGGATCAAGAGACAGGCTTCATATTAAAGAGTTATTCTTCAATAAAGAAATAATACAGACAAGCTTCTTTATGTGACTGCTTTGAATGTTCTCTGAAAGCAATACTTACCAAAAATGAAGATCTGATATTGCATTCTTCTACCATGTTCTCCTGCAAGAAAGGAGGAAAAACAGCACAGACAGATAGATAGACAGCCATATGGTGGGAGGGGGGACAGAAGGAAAGGAAGGGGGAATGGGGAGAGGAACAGAGAAGATTGGCTAAGAGGGGTGGTAGATGTCATTAAATATGTATCTAGTCCATAAATGCATCAATGAAGGCCTTCATAGTTGGATAAATGGCCATTTTCTCTCCTGCTTATGTTTTGATGCATTGGTCAAATAAGTCACCATTTTATCCTAGGACTCTGCATCTCTATGTGCCCCAGAATCAGAGCCCAATTTCTCAGATAATGGGTGTTGAAGATTTTATGTGAAAACCAGGATAACTAGCCATCTTCAATCTATTTTGAAATTCATTCACATAATCAGAAGACCACTTACACTGTCCCTTTGAGTAGTACCCATCCAGATGGTGTGACAGGCAAGTCTTTATTGCTTTACCAGATAGAGTATAAAGGTCAATTGTCTTGTATTAATATTGTATATATTTTTAGTTTTTATAAGCTTTTAACAATAAGATTTTATATGGTGCCTTTTTCAAATATATATTTTGTTGTTGTTGTTTGTTTTCTCATCACTGCCCCATGCCCCATCTTTTCCTTAAGCCAACTTACCCCAGTATCCTCCATTCTACTCTCATATCACGTGACCTTTGACCTTTTGTCCCCCTCTCCTTTCCTTTGTACTTCTTGTTCTATTTTCATGGTTTTTTATCTAATTTCCTATGAAAGAACTGTACTGTAGAAAACAAAAAACAGAATTTGAGGTGCCGGGCAAAACACTAATCTGAGTCAGTAAAAATATTTCTGCCTTGTCTTAGTTAGAATTTCCACTACTGTGAAGAGACAACGTGACCATGGCAACTCTTATACAGGACAACACTTAATTGGGGCTGGCTTACAGGTTCAGAAGTTCAGTCCATTATCATCAAGGCAGAAAACATGGCAGTATCCAGGCAGATATGATGCTGGAGTAGGAATTGAGAGTTCTGCATCTTCTAAAGGCCAGTAGGAGAAGACTTTCAGGCAGCTAGGAGGAGGGTCTTAAAGCCCAAGTCCGCAAAGACACATTTCCTCCAAGAAGGCCACACCTACTCCAACAAGGACACACCTCCTAATAGTGCCACTCCCTGGGTTAAGCATATTAAAACCACCACATGCCTTGTGTGAGTCTTAGGTAAGGTCTCCAACAGGCACTACAAGAAAAGATAAGTGGCTATTGTTTAGCTGGTACTGCCTCAGAACACTCAGGAGGCAGGGCAACTTTCTTTTCTCACACAGCCCTTGCCTGTCCTATTCTACCTGACCCTTTGCCAAGGGTCCTACATTTTTCTCTGCATTACCACATCTAGGATAATTCCTAGACTCAAAAAAAAAGTCATACAGTATGACAGACAATCCCATTACTAAAAGTCAAAACACTATAATTTTAGTGTTTGTGCAGGAAGAATGGGCTACACTAGAACATTCAATTAAATGTGAAAAGTAGAAAAAATTGCATGACAAGACATTTTATAAATAGGACATTTCAAAATACCTTGAACTCTTTTGAGCTTTACTTGCTAAAGGGAGCCAGTAGAAATCAGACAATATTTCTCACTTTCCTGGATAGTTTTATGTCAACTTGACACAAGCTTAGAGTCATCTGGGAAGAAGAAATCTCAACTGAGAAAATACTTCAGGAGTATCTGGCTGTAGGGCATTTTCTTAATTAGGGATTGATGGGGGAGGACCCAGCCCATTGTGGATGGTGCCATCCCTGGGCTGATGGTCCTAGGTTCTACAAGAAAGCATGCTGAGCAAACCATGGGGAGCAATACAGTAACCAGCACCTCTCCATGGCCTCAGCATCGGCCTCCGCTCTGATTTCCTCGGTGATAGACTATGATGTGGAAGCATCCCCAACTTGCTTTTGGTCATGGTGTTTTGTCTCAGCAATAGTAACTCTGGCTAAGACACTTCTTGTTTTGTAATTTATAAAACAAGCTTCAATTGGATGATTTCCTAAAAGCTCTTCCAATATTCAATTTTAAGAGTCCATGGTTTAGTATCCTGGAACAAACCAAGTCACCCCAAGCTTGAAAATGACCTATTGAAGAGGTCTTGTTCTGTGTTTGGTGAGACTGTCACTTTCATCTGTCAGTAGTATCTTTAATCCCGATGTACTTCGACTCATTGAGATTTTGCTTTTGTTGTTGCTTTTGAACCTTCATTTTTGTTTTGTTTATGTGTCAATGTACCATGGCTGTCATGGAACTTGCTATGTAGACCAGGCTGGCCATGAAGCCATAGAGATCCACGTGCCTCTGCCTCCCAAGCTGTAATCCACTGACAGTTTTTAAATGATACCCAGGGAAGCAAAGACGAGGTTGTCAGATCTCCTGGAGGTAGGGTTATAGGCAAATGTGGGTGCTAGCTACTGAGCGCAGGTCTCAAAAAGCAGTGGTCACCCTGAGCAACCTCTCTATTCCTCTTGTTGACATTTTTTAAAGTGCTAAGATTGCATAACACAATAACCTGTTTCTAAGTAAAAGAAATCCAGTATTTTACCCCTAGTCAACTAGGAAAAGTAAAACAGCCATTCTATTGTCTCATGGACATGAAAACATTCCCCATTCTGGTCCCAACATCAGCTCCAATTTTCTGTGAGCTGGCCTTTGAAGAAGAGAGTTAAACCTATCAGGACTTTCTTCTCCAATTTTTAAATCTCAACTTGAGTCTCTAGGCCCTGCCTCACCTCATTTTTGGGGGGACCCTTGACTCTCTACAAAGCTCATTTACATCTGCAGCTAGTATTCCTCCTGATCTCCTGGGTGCATTCTTGCTCAGATGTAGGAATCACTTCCACCTTCCTCATCTTGTCTTTGAAGGGTCTAACTCCAGCATGCTTGCTTGGATGGAGTGTGGCACAAACATTTTTGTCTGTCCTCTGTGTCTCATATACCTTAGTAAACAGTGCCCCGTTCACCAGCAGAGAGGAAAACATGAAAGGAGTTGGCTGTTTGGATCCAACATTCCTTTAGCAGATTAGCTGGCATGTTCAAAAGATGAAGGCAAATTTAATCCAAAAAAAAGTATAAAAAGTTCATGACCAGTCTGAACAAATAACCAGAGGGGGGTAAAAATCCTTTAAAAGGTTAAAGAGAAAAAAGTTCAAGGCTATTTCAAACACATGATCATCTTTTGAAATGTCACGTTCCACCCACTGATCTTCACAGTGTTGTTTTTACCGTTCCCATTCCTTTAATCTTTATATTTAATTCATCTATTTTAAAACACTGAAACCCCATCTCCTCGCTTTCTCCAAAAGCCATGGCATGAAAATACCACAAGTCATTCGGTGGGTGACCCACAAACAGATTATGATGAAACATCCTGGCTGCTTGCTCTAGGGCTCTGCTTTTGAAAGATTTGGTCTCTGAGCCTTTGGTCCCTTCCATTCAGTGTGACGAAAAAGAAATCATCATACTTTTAAAATACTACCTGCCTTTGGTCAGAAACAAAGACAAGAAGTTCCTGCTTTGTCTCAGCGAGGTTATCTTGTACTGAACAGCTTAGTGTGTTGATTCCCGTCCAGTGATTCAGGATGTCCAGGGTTAGGAGTCGTGGATTTGTAATGTAAATTTAAGAGTAAATGGAGTGGTCTCTAGTCTAAAACCTTGTGATAATCAGCTTGAAGCATACAAGCAGCTTAACAGAATTGAAAGCATTGCCTTAAGAGACTTGAATCAAAAGACCAGGATTTGGGTTCCAACTTCAGATCTGTCTAGGTATATGAGTGTGAGGACAGAGACTTCCTGTGAATGTTTTCCCCTTTGGTATCGTAAGTAGCAAGACCATTTCCAAAGTGACGTCTCACTTTCAAAATCCTCTATGTGACCCTCTTTCTCATTTAAGTTAGACCTATAACTTTTCAATGCACACTAAATGGGAATCTTCTTTTAATATGATAAGCAATATTTGATGTTACATATTGCTCATGAGTTAAAAATGCTCTTTTCTTCTGTCTTAATATTCAACTTCTCTGCACAATAGTCCACTCATTACAAGTACTCTTATGTTTATAGGAAAAGATTCTTCTGTGGCTTCTTCAGTTCATGCAAGAACAAGGCATCTCATTGGATGAAGTGGACCAGGAAGGCAATAGCGCTGTCCATGTCGCCTCACAACATGGCTACCTTGGATGCATACAGGTACATAGCCTGCTGTTTCAAAGTCAGGAAGGGGTATGTTGAGAAACAAAACAGGGAGATGCAAAGAAGATTGGAGACAAGGAAGGAAGGAATCATAGTGGGAAGGAGGGAATTTTGTTCTTTAGGAAAATACTAAATCAGCTTTTGTATTATAGACTAGGGGTGATATGCTAGACAATAGTTTCCTTTCTCTGTGGTAGAACTGGACTTCACAAACACACTCAAAAGGCCCAAAGTTAGAAAAGCTAGGCAATTGATCCCCTGGGCCTTCATCAGGCCAGGCAGAGCCTTGATTGGCCTTGGTTTCCCAGAAGAGCCTCAAATAGCCTCAGATTTCTAGCCCAACACACCTTCCAAACAGTCTCACGTTCTCCATGCACAGTGATAGCTAGAGATTATTAAGCAGAGCCTAATAAGAAGGGAGAGAACTGTGGCCACTGACCCAAGTCACAAGGTGAACACTGAGTAGGCATAGGGTCGCTATAAAAAGAGAAGACTACATCTGAAACAAAACAATGGGCAGTGAGAGCCAGCTGCTCAAAAAATCATGAGAATCTATGCCAAAACCATGATATGACAGTGAAGAAATTAATAAAAGCAAAAAAGCCGAGAATCCCAGGAAGCTCTCTAGAGGCCCTGCATTCACACACCTGCTCATGGGAGAGCTAACCTAAGAGGGGATATTCAGAATACCTGGATGTCCTCACATCCGGGTTGGCAATTACTCATCTCCTAATTAAAGTTACCAACTTGGAAAGGAGTGACAAGAAGTAGGAAAATGTAGAATGGAGAGAAAGTCAAAATTCTTACCAATATATGCAAAATTAAAAAGAATGGTGGTCCTTTTCTGTGGAAGAAAGATGTATGAATGAAGATTTAAGAAAAAAAAAGATGCATCTTTTCATTTGATGAAACGGTGCTTAAGAATCCTGAAATCAACATTTCATAAGCTAATAAGTGGCTGATGCCCAAAGAAACGCAGGTCGTATTACTATTTCTATTTAAATTTTAGATATTTCCTTTTTGATATATGAAGAGAAGTGGTCAGTCCTTCCAGAGTGTCCGTCATCCCACTTCACACAGATGGTGTTTTTGGCAGTAGGTGCCATGGAAACTTGAATAACTCAGATGGGATCTATACACCGTGTGTGAGATTAAAAAATAATAATGATGAGAGACTAGAGGCCTTATGAGTGGAAAGGGGACCAAGACTGCAGGGATCCGAGTCAAGGGCAGGAATAACAATGCATGTTTATCCTGAGTCTCTTGGAGCTCCTTGCTGACAGGGTAGCTGTGACACCCTGAGAAGGGGCCAGAGGGGGAGGAAGTGGCTTTATGGAAAGCTGGCCTTTCATGCTTTCATGGCGAGCAATCATTAAAAGGAGAATGAAACTCTTTGATGATCTCTGAGTCTAGCAGCTTATGATAGTAAACACAACTGTTTGGGGGGTTGGAAATCACCACCACCAAAATAAACTGAGTTTTCAGTATCATTGTGTCATCAAAGAATATGCCAGGATTAGCAAGTTATTAATAGTCATGTGACAGCCTCCTTGCAGACTCTAAGGACATCACAGTCTTATCATGAAAACATTGTCATGTTTTTAAGCCATTGCTTTCAGCCATGTGAAATATTCCTCTTCTCTGTTCACAATACTTTGGCCAAATGCCGTAACCTCTCCATTTGCTTTTGGTTGTTAAATTTTACTTCAGAACAGTTTTAAACCTCAATATTTAGGTCTGATTCAAACACTGTTATTCTTCTCCACACTCAGTGTGCAAATGAGAGAGTCACATGAGGCTTGACTAGCTTTTAACATACCTTGTGGGATCCTACCCTCCCCCATTCCAACTGCATTGTCAAAAACAAAGAGAAGGTATTAAGAGAGAAATCCAAATGTCCTCTTACTCAGCTGGGAAAGGCTATGGCTTCCTTGGAAGTCATTGCTTCATGGCCTCTCCATCTGGCTCTGCTCAGCCAGCGTCGTGTTCTATGGCAACCTCCAGGTATTTCAAGGATCCTCCCGTGTATCTCCATTAGTGTTTGACATGAGAGGTCTGGCTCCTGCTTTGCCTCCTTTACCCCACACAATTCCTTCCATCTATGATGCATCCATTGCCCACTATTCTAGAGAACCCTCTTCCTTGGGAAAGAGTCAACTTCCCACTAAGCTCTCTACTATGAAGTCTACTCAAGCTGTATCTTTGCCATGGCGCCAGTAAGCTGCTTCTCGGCCTCCCCATGCCACTATAGCAGTGCTTCTCAACCTTCCAAAAGCTGTGACTCTTTAATGTGGTTCCTCATGTTGTGATGACCCTCAACCACAAAATTATTTTCATTGCTACTTCATAACTAATTTTCTACTGAATTATAATGTAAAATCTGTTTTCCAAGGGCCTTAGGCAACTCTGTGAAAGAGTTGTTTGACCCTCATAGAGTCTCTACTGGGTCACCCACAGGTAGAGAACCCCTGCCCTGTACCATCTCTTTCTTTCCAGTTATTTTATTCTTCATCATGCAGGCCTAGCAAGACCTAAGCAAATGTCATTCCCAAACCAGTTACCCAAAAGAATAAGAACAGACAGACTTCCACTCTCCATTCCCTACAGGTAGCTCTGGCTTTAAGAATGTTTTCTTTTGGACCCCCAACTATCAAAATGACAAAATACCACAAACATTGCACTGTTTATCTCATAAAAGAAAGGGTTTGGTGAATCTGCCCCTCTAGGCTACAGGTAGGGAAGAAAGGAGTAATATCAGTTTGGTCCTATCTTTGTTGTCTCTGAAGGGAGGAGCCTCTACCATGAGCTAGGAAGATCACTAGCAACACTTTGCTCTGAATTGGTGTTTCCGACTCAGTAACATGGTTTCTGATAATTGGCTTTGGAATAATAAAATTTCTATCCAGCATTCTGTTAAATTTTAAAAAATTTTTAAAAAAAAATGTTTTGAAGGAAGACCTTGGTCTAGAGAGATGGTTCAACCTTTAAGAGTACTTGCTGTTCTTTCAAAGGTTCTAAGTACAGTTTCCAGCACCTGCACGAGGCAATTCACAATCATCAACAAACAACTCCAACTCTAGGGATCTGATACCCTCTTCTGGACTCTGTATGCATGTGCGTGAGGACACACACGCATGCGCGCGCGTGCCCTCTCTCACACACAAATCTGTTTAATAAAAAAGAAAGTCCCAATACAATCACATGTTTTTGTATTTTCTGGCAGACCCTGGTGGAATATGGAGCAAATGTCACGATGCAGAACCACGCTGGGGAAAAGCCGTCCCAGAGTGCTGAACGGCACGGCCACACCCTATGCTCCCGATACCTCGTGGTGGTAGAGACATGCATGTCACTGGCCTCACAAGTGGTAAAGTTGACCAAGCAGCTGAAGGAGTAAGTGGTCACTTGATTCCTGCATTCTGACTTGGATTTCTTGTGCTTAGATCTCAGCCAAGGGCTCTAAAGAGCTTTCTTCATTCTTGTTATAAAGGGAGTCTGGGTGCTCTCATCTTTTCTTCCTCCATCGGAAGTGCTCACAGCCTGTGTTCACACTGAACATAACATCTCTAAAGAGACAAAATGGTATTAAACCACTAGGTTCAGAGCAAGTTTGCCAGCAGGGAATTAGTCTTTGTAGAGGGGAAGCATCAGTCTGCATTCGTGCATTTCAGGAACGTGTAGTGTGGCTTGGGCAGCTCTCGGGCATCATCTATGGCCTTTCACTCTTAATGTAGGGAATCAGAAAGAGTGTAAGAAAGGAGAGGACTAGAGAGAACCCCCATTTCCATTTTCTCAACAAGGGAAATTATAGGTAAGTGTCTTAATACCCATTAGCAGCAAATGTGTTGGGAAAAAATGAAGCAGAGATTTAATTAGCTTTCAGAATGGAAGTGTAACTTTTTAAAGTCAGGTCTTTCTATGACTGATTACCAAACTGGTATATGTTGCCTGCAGGGTGTCAGGGGAGCATTCAGGAAGATGACCACAAAATAAAAACTTGAAGAAGATAGGAAAGGATATAAGTGCATTGGGTAGGATTCTAGAAACTAAGGAGTTAGCCTAAAGAACCAACTTCAACCCTTAGAAATCTTACAGAACAAATAGCAACTGCCATACTGAAGTTTTCTTGAATCAGGATTCCAACTTCAAGAAAGTTGACATTAGTAAGAAAAAAAAAACCTTTAAGCATTAAACTAAATTTTAGAAGGAAAATATAAAATGTGATCTTTAAGATTCACATATGTTTCATAGTGATATTTATTGTGTACTGTAGAACAATATAGTACAATACAATATTAGTATATTAGTATAATGGGTGATAAATATATTCTAGTTTTTAAAAATTATTTTTATTTTATGTGCATGAATATTTTACCTGCATATTTGCTTGTGTACTATGTGTGTGTGCCTGTTGCCCACATGGGCCAGAAGATGTCACCAGAACTCAGGAGACTAGTGTTACAGACAGTTGTAAGCCACCTTGTGGGTGATAGGAATCACTGCTCTGAAAAAGCGGCCAGAGCCTCTAGCCATCTCACCATCTCTACAGGCTTCTACCAGACTTTAGTGAAGGGGAAAATATGTATCCTATATACATACATCTTAGTTGGGGTTGGAGCAGGATAAATAACAGACCTTAATTGTTTGCAGACATGTTACATGAGTCATGTAACACTGTGATGCGGCCTTGGACTCTGTGTCTTCCTTAAGCTCAGATAGCCCCTTCTCTCTGTACATGCTGTCTCTTGTCTCAGAGATACATGCCTCTCTGTCCTCGTGTTCCTGGCCTCTAAAGTAATCTGATGAGTTTAAATTATTCTTAGAAAATAAAAAATTTAAACCTAAAATATAAAGGATTACCTACAAGAATCCAGTGCCTAGTTAAACAAAACTCTATGACAGGTGAGCTGGGCAGACATCAAGATCACATTGTAGCTGACTGTAGTAGAAGAAAGACTGTACATTAGTTAATAACCTAGTGACCCACTAAGTCATTTTCCACAGTGAACAGACTCTTACATAAGTCTCTATGTTCTTACATAGCTTCCTGAAAATAAACTCTGGATAGGGAATAGTTAGAATAAAAGGCATGCATTTTAAAAGTATAAATAGAGAGGCTGGGACTATGACTCAGTGGTAGAGCAGTTGCTGGACATGCAGAGACCCTGGGTTCAGTCATAAAATCTTGGAGATGTAAGCAGATGTTACCCAATGCCTTTCCAAAAAGGTCACAACATCATCCACTCCCTCCAGTGACGAATGGATATATCCAAAGAGGAACTTTAAAATCATCCGATAGAATATTCTTTCCTGAAGTTTCACACTCAGAAAAATAGACTTCTTTAAATCTCAGCTTTTATACCCAACTCTGGTTCTTTTTCATAAGTTGCTGTTTTATTAATCAACTTTGCAAAATCAAGTTCCTGACCACCCTCTCTGTTAGTTATTCTGGGATAAGCAATCCCTATACCCTGACAGACAACAGTCATTCAATTGTCTTGAAATCCAAGTGCTATGGACAAGCAATGTTAGCCCAGTGATAAGATAAAATACGTAAAGGGTTCTTGTGGACACTGATTGTTCATGTATTATCTACTTCAGTGAAGTGGGAAAACCCAGAAGTGTATATGGAGAAATTCCAGATACAGCCTCAGAGTTATGTGTCTTTTAGTCTGTGTGACATTAGTAACAGACAGGGGCAGTTGGGAAATAATTTACAAGACAGAAAAACACCTGACCTTTGCCCATTGTGAGATCTCGGGCCAGATAGCCCTGAATGCTGTCACTGCTGCTTCTGCTCCTCCTTCTCCTTCTCCTTCTCCTTCTCCTTCTCCTTCTCCTTCTCCT
>JANHMN010000013.1:34420947-34438617 GCA_030674055.1 Rhabdomys pumilio | reverse complement strand
TTCTCCTTCTCCTTCTCCTTCTCCTTCTCCTTCTCCTTCTCCTTCTCTTTCTCCTTATCCTTATCCTTATCCTTATTCTTATCCTTATCCTTATCCTTATCCTTCCTCCTCCTCTTCTTCTCTTCTCCCCTCTCTTCCTCCTCCTCCTTCTTCTCAAATATTGTCACCAACTGGTTATAGCCACTGCCATTGTCTAGAAATGGCAAACCTCGGCTCTTCTGAAGTCCCTCTTAGCTTGGATACTTGGAACTGAGTCCTGCCTCCACCAGGAAGATACTAAGCCCTAATATTTCAGTGTATCCTTATTTGGAAATCAGATAGTCACAGGAGATATCGAGTCCAAGTAGGGCCATGAGGGTGAAGTCCTAACCCAATGTCAAGTATCCCTATAAAAAATGGAGACAGCCGTATACACCGAGGGAACACCATGTAAACATGAAGGCAGTGTTCATCCGGGGATATCAACAAACCATGAAACCAGCATTTGCCAGTAAAAAGTAGACCCTAGGGGACAGGGACAGGATAGACACCAACATGTCCTCAGAAGGAACCAACACGGCTAACTTTAATCTCACACTACTTAGGCCTCCCAAAGTGCGGGGTGATACATTGCTTTTGTCTGGGGATGGAGAGATGGTTTAGTACTTAATAGCACATGCGGCTTTGGCAAAAGATCATTCCCAACACCTACATCATGTGGTTCATAACCATCTGGAACGCTAGTGTCAAAGGGATCTGACACCCTCTTTTGACCTTTGAGGTTGCAAGGCACATATGCAAGCACTCACATATATGCCTAGAATAAAAATTTAAAAATATTTTTAAAATTTCCTGTCCTTTAAACCACCGAGTTTCTGATACTCTTACAGCCATCCTGGCACAGTGACATGGTATGAAAATAAAGTTTTCTCTCTGTGTTTAAGGCTGATAGAGTCTTTCTGGAAGCTTCTTTCAAATCTAAAGAATAAGGGTGTTTTCCATTGTTCTGGTAATTCTGGTCAACAGTCAACACAATTGATATCAAATGGGATTTTTTTTTAAATTTTGTCATAATGACTGAAAGACACCTAGTAAAAATATGTGTGTGTATGTGTATAATTTTTCTGTAACTACCTTAGCGCCCACCCTCCCACCCGACCCCCTGCTATATTTTTCTCCAGAACTTGGACATGGCTCTAGAGTGTGCACCTCCAATCAGCCCACTAGCTTGCTCATGTTCCCAGAGTAGTCTCTCTTTCTAAATAATGTCTGTGTTTCTGGGTTTTTTTTTTTATAATTTTTTGTTTTATTTTGTTTTCTGTGTGTGAGTGTTTTGTCTGCACATGTCTGTGCACCATGTCTGTGCCTGGTGCCTGAGAAAAAGGCCATTGGATCCTCTGGAACTGTAGTTATACATGGTTATGAGGCGTTATGTAGGTGTTCTGATTCAAACCTGGGTCCTCTGGGAGAGCAGTTAATGCTCTTAACTACAGAGCCATCTCTCCAGCTCTCTTAAAATCGCACGCACGCAGGCACGCACGCATGCACACACGCACTTGACATGCATCCCAATTAGCAAAGTAGAATGGATTCAGGGGTTTTAGTCTTAAGTCAGCGTCAGCAAATAGTAAAGAGGGCAAAACCTTCTAACCAACTATCTTTGTAAGAAGTTTGGTTGGGACACAGCTACACACGTTCATCTGTGTGTTGTGCAATGTTAAAGCCATGCTACAAGGAAAGTTCTGAAAGCTTGGTGACTCCTGAGCCTAAAATATGGGCTATCTGATTCATTAAGAATTTGCTAGGTCCTGCTTTTAGAAAACTTTGTGGTTTTGTTTTTTTATTCTGTTGCTTAAGATTTATCTTGGTTTTTAATTTATGTATATGTGTGTGGGCCGGAGAATATATCTGTACCATGTGTGTACAGGTCACCATGGAGACCAGAAGAGGCATCGGGTAGCCTGAAGCTGGTATTACAAGTTGTTCTAAGTATCCCAGGGTGGGTGCTAGGAATCAGCAAATGCACTTAGTGTCAGAGTCATCTGCCAAGCCCCATGACTAAGTCAGAATCAGTGAGTTTGGCAGTATAGGTGAGATGAAATAAGGTTACAGACTTGGCTAGGTTTGGAGGTTGAATTGTTAGAAAGAATGCTGACCACTTCTAAGAAATACAAAGATACTGCAAGTTGCAGAAGACTGTCAGGACCTGACTACATAGAAATATACAGACATAGTTGTTGCATATATGCAGCAAAGCCATGCAAGAATGGGAGGCTTCCTCTAGTCCACACCTAAGATAAGGTAGCAATTATAATACTTACAACCCTTCCATTCAGTTTGATGCCCCAGCCCATGAGAGCTCTTACCATTTTTATGCTAACCATATTAGTTTCCTGTTGCTTATAACAAACTATCACAAAATTACTGACTTAAGCAGAAGACATGTCTGCTTTATAGTTTTGTAGGTTAGGGGGTCAGTGGGCATGTTGCAATGCTAAGATCCAGGTGTTTACAAGGCACTTTTCTAGAAAATGGGATATAGGGTGAGTGTGCTTTCTGCTCCTTCAGATTGCTGCAGAATCAGCTTCTTGCATTTGGATGACTAGGTTCCTGCTATCCTTCCGGCTGCTAGATGGGTTACCCCAGCTGCATCCTGTAGCCCATAATCTCCTTTCTCTGGGTATGACATCAGCAGCAGGGTCAAGTTCTTTCCATTCTTCTAACCTCTTTCTCACTGTCAAAGGCTTATATGTGTAGGGTAAAGTACTCTCCATGTGAAAGCTTCATATTACATCAGCTGTATCAATATCAATTCCTTTTTGCTATTAACATAGCATATTTATGCCTCCTGGGAATTTGGACATGGATAGACATTCTTGGTGAACTGTAGCAATACTACATATTGTATTCGGTAAATACTTCTCATTTTGGTGAAATAAGAGTTAATTTGCTTTAATCTCAGAATTTGGAAGGGTGAGGCAGAAGGTACTCTATGAGTTCAAGGCCAGGCCAGTCTAAATAATAAGTCCTAGGCCACACAAGGCTACAAGAGTGAGACCTTGTCTCAAAAACTAACTATGTGACTAAAACAGAGTCAAGTTGATTAACTAATAACAATTTCTATAATAATTAATACACATTTTCTAAATGATTTTTCTTCCTATAGCTGTGACTTTCAACCTATTTTTCTTTTATCTTTAAAGCACATTCTTTTACACATTCTCTCATGTCCCAAGGAAACAGACTGTAACTGTACATTATTTTTCCTTGTCATAAAAGAGTACAAAACTCTTTGTTACCCAAAGTACAAGTAGTTATTTTGTGTTGTGTTTAGTTATATTTTATGATTAGTAAACTGTTTGTAACTGTTGTAAACACTTTTTAAAATTTCTAAGCAAAGTGCCCCATACCTTTAATCCCAGCACTAAGGAGGCAGACATAAGCAGAAGTCAGTGGACTAGCGCCTGGTCTACACAGTGATTTCCAAGCCATCCAGGGCTACACAGAGAGAGACCCTGTCTCAAAACAAAGAAATACAATAGTTTTGAAACCATTAGTTACATTTTGAAATACATCCTTCTAGATCTTTGTTCTGGTGATGAAGGGGAGAGAGAAATTTCCTAAAATAGTAGCTGGTTTTGCGACTTGCATCCTGGTATTATTAGGCAGAGACAAGGAAGTCCCCTAAAGATGGCTGGCCAGCCACTCTAACTGAAACATGAGCCCCCAGTTCAATGAGAAAGCTTTCTCAAAAAACTAAGATGCAGAGCAATGAGGAAGACATATAACAGCAATTCCTGGTTTTCATGTGCACATTCATACATATACACACAAACACACACACAAATTAGAATGTATTAATGTAGTATTTATAGTACTCTTTTTTTTCATGTAAGACTACTAAAGTATAATATACACACAAATACTAGCCAATTTTTGTATGTCCATATGTATTAAAATAATATTGCTTTAATAGTTGTCATTGTAGAAATGATTGAAATTCCTTCATTCTTATTAATGGGGTATTAACTTCACGGTTGTCACAAATGTGAACAATAACTATCCTTTTCAATACTTTTGATTACTTCCTTGGGAAACTCTCTGAATCATGAGGATGAAGACTAAACCCTTTTTAAGGCTTCTGAATAGGTGGCTATTTGCTGAGTTTTCATGAAGATTCTTCTCCCTCTAGTTTTCCAGTGGCCATGCAACAGACATTGTGTTCCTTGGTTGTTTCCTACAGGCAGACAGTGGAGCGTGTCACACTGCAGAGTCAACTCCAACAACTTCTAGAAGCCCAGAAGTCAGAGGGCAAGTCCCTCCCTTCTTCACCCAGGTAATCCCAGTCATTCTGGTATTTGAATTGTTGGGTATTTGATGAAATCTTTAAATAGTCCTCTAGTATTCTGCTTATTCCATTTAACATTTTTCAAGAAAATTACAACAGAAGATGCTTTACTCCTACGTAAATTAAAAGATATCAATGAAACATCTGTGTCTGGGATCACAGGACCTGAGGTAGTTTCCAGCTTTTCTATGTCTTTGTGTCACATATACTGACCCATGAAATGAGAATAAGGATACATAAGGTGATTAGATTGTTAGAAACAGAAGTAAGAAAATTCATACAAAAGTGGTCCATACACAATAAAACAGACCAATTCTATAGCCATGAAGTTTAGGACATGTTATGCTCTGGCTACAGCTGATAGAATGGAGTCTTTGTTAATTGTTCTGAAGAAAACATTAAGTAATTCTAATATTGTTTTCCATGAATCACTAATCATATCAAAAGGCATGCAAAGTCTTATGGATGCACTTAGTACAGTAGGAAACCATCTTACATTTTCTTCATCTTCCTTCCAGTTCACCTTCCTCACCAGCTTCTAGAAAGTCCCAGTGGAAAATTCTAGACACAGATGACGAGTCTACAGGCAAAAGCAAACTGGGAACCCAGGAGGGAATACAAGTCCTTGGAAGCGTGTCAGTCTCCAGCAGGACTAGGACCAAAGGAAAAGATGAAGACTCTGATAAAATCCTGCGTCAGTTATTGGGGAAAGAAATATCAGAGAATGTCTGCACCCAGGAAAAGCTATCATTAGAATTCCAGGATGCTCAGGTATCCTCTAGGAATTTGAAAAAAATCCCTCTAGAGAAGAGGGAACTGAAGCTAGCCAGACTGAGGCAGCTGATGCAGAGATCATTGAGTGAATCTGACACGGACTCAAACAACTCTGAAGACCCCAAAAATACTCCTGTGAAAAGAGCAGACAGGCCGAGGCCACAGCCCATTGTGGAAAGTGTGGAGAATGTGGACAGCGCAGAAAGCTTACACCTGATGATAAAAAAACACTCTCTGGCATCAGGACGCAGGTTTCCTTTTGGTATAAAGGCCTCCAAATCTATGGATGGACACAGCCCATCTCCCACCTCAGAAAGCAGTGAACCAGACTTGGATTCCCACTGCCCAGGTCTGGGGATGACTCCTCCAACCCAGCCTTCCACAGAAGCCACTCAATCGAGTCCTGACAGTGCCACTGCCCAGAAAGTTGCCACAAGCCCCAAGAGTGCCCTCAAATCTCCATCATCCAAGCGCCGGACATCCCAAAACTCAAAGCTCAGAGTGACCTTTGAGGAGCCTGTCGTGCAAATGGAACAAACTAACCTTGAACTAAATGGAGAAAAAGACAAAGATAAGGGCAGAGCCCCGCAGAGGACTAGTGAGTCAGGAGAACAAATGAAAAGGCCTTTTGGAACCTTCCGATCCATCATGGAGAGTTTAAGTGGGAATCAGAATAACAATAATAACTACCAGCCAGCCAGCCAGCTGAAGACTTGCACACTACCGTTGACATCACTTGGAAGGAAGACAGCAGATGCCAAGGGGAATCCTGTGAACCCTGCCAGCAAAGGAAAGAACAAGGCAGTGAGTGCTATCTGGAGACTATGCTTGCATTACTTTTAATTGATTGTGTTATTCTTAAAACTTGGGTTACTGACTTTTGCCACCTTAAGGGGAGGTCACCCCAAAATTCAGAAATTCATATATTTTTAATGAAACATACCAGCTTAAAATAAATGCTCTTGCACTTCCTTTGGAGAATGCAGAGAGAGGTGGGTAAAGAAATCACAGATTAGGTCTGATCCTAGTTTCTTGTGCTTTGGGTATTTGGAGTTGTAAGCTAAGAGGCATTTATACAAGATGAAACCAGTCATCAGCATTCAATCAGTCCTTTGTTGGCACTGATTCTGCCTCAGGAAGAGTTTGTTCTCCTTGTGGACTGGGTACTCAAGCCCACTTTAAAAGCACATAAAAAGAAACCCCATTTCTTCTAAGCTACTCAGCTCAAATAACCTTTGAAATGAATATCCCCCAGAGACTGCCACATAGCCTGTTAGCACACACATCTCTAAGTGTTGATTAGATACTGGAGAGACTGAAGGGCTTGCCAGTGGACAGGAGAAGGCAGAAATGCATTGTGAAGTCATTTATAACAGCATTTCTTGGAAACCAGTCTCTAAGAATAAGAGATAGGAACATCGTTTTAGGCAGTGATTCCTGCATACTCTGCACTTGTCATGCCATCAAAAACAGTATAGCAGCCAAAGTGCAAATCTCTCTGTGGAAGGAATGCCTTGAATCATTCACTATTCCGTTTACTAAACAACCCAGTAGAGTGGCGGAAGCTTATCGGTTATTCTTTGGTGGGTTCCTATTACAACAGAGTCTTAAGAACTATCCGTATTTCTTGCTTGATACCAAATCAAGTTTTACATAATATCTCTTCAACAGCCTCATCACCAATTTTTAAATTATCTACCATCTCCCTTATTATAAACGACTTTACCATGTATTTGTTTTATCTAGAAAACAGCATACTTCGGCTAAGACACCAGACTTTTTTGCTTTAAAATTTGAAATCTATTTTTTCCCAAATGACTTAATAGAGTCTCCTGATGAGCAATAACACTAAAATCATCTCCACCATTTCCCATACACCTTTTCTCTACCATCTCCTGCATGCCTTGGATTAACCGGGACCTGTGCATGTGATAAGCTTGTTGCATGTTGTCAGATAATTCTTAATTGCACTTCTCTAGGCGATGTACAGCAGCTGTATCCAGCTTCCTTCTAACGTGCTGGCTGAGGAGCATCTACCTGACTACGCACGGTATGTGGCGTAGAACGCACTGTGCGACAACTGCCATGCCTTTGCTTAGAGTTGCATGAGCTTTGAAATGATGCGGCTGCAATGTTTTTAAGCAGGGGACATAGGATATAGCACCAAGGGAGAAGAATCTTACAACCCTTCGCCCAAAGAGACATGGTTTCAGGTGGCAGCTAGGTCCTAGGAAGGAAGCTGGTACCCTATTGGAGGCACTTTATCCTAGTATCAGTTGGGAGAGTCTACCCTGTTCACAAACTCACTCTGTTCCTCGGTTGACTTTGGCCTTCAGTTTGCATTTTAAGGGAGTTTAGTGCCAAGTATAGAAGTTAGGTTCAGCCATGGGTAGAAAGGGTCAGCTGCCCTTCCAAAATCAGAACTTCAAGTGTGAGCTGGGTTTTGCTTCAGCACTACTGACAAACTGAAGGTGCCTTTTGTCATCATTCTGCTGATCACAAGAGGAGCATGCCTCTCAGAAGCATGCCTCTGTGGTGGGAAGCTTTTCTACTTACCACTATGAACCACTTCCAGCCCAGAAGCCGTTCTTGATGAAAGCCCACAGTTAAAATAAGAGTCTTTCTCAAACAAAATGTTCACAAGTCAAAATGCATGCTCTGTGTACATGATCAAGAAAGAGGACTCTGTCACTAGTGAGAGACTAGGACTTTTCCTTGAGCAAAGCTTTTCTGAGATGCAGCATATATTTCCTGTCCTGGCAGGAAGTGGGAAGAACTACAGGAAATGTTAATGTGGTCAGTTTCTCTTGACTGGTTTGTTTGAGAAGCATTAAACCTCGAAGCCCATTTTAAAAGCAAACTGTTGGTTGTAAAACATTTCAGAAATTTTAAAACCATGCCGTGGTATTCAACATTCCTTCAGTATCCTCCAAAGAATTTGTGTCCAAACATACAAATTTTAGTTCAAAATACAAAATCTCCAGAAAATCTTTCTCTTTTTGTCCTTCCCTAGATCAAGTCTGCTTGTGTCTGTGTCCAGTCTGGGTTGAAAACAAAGCTTAGTCATGTTAGCGGGATATCATCAAGGGTTTCATTAATTCGGTGCATTGAAGGAAGAACACCTTAGATTCTTAATAGTCACTAGGAAGCAGCTGATAACAGGTGGTCTAAATGTAGTCAGGACTGCTTCCAGCCATCCTGTGACAGAAGCTCCAGTTCAGTGCTCTTCAGTGTCATTGTTAAAGATGGGAAAGTGACATGGGAAAACCTTGTCCTTCCCAACACAGATTCTATCCAGCTTCTGCTCATCTCAGCCTAGTTCCCTATTCTCGAACCCTTTCCTGTGCCTGTCTTAGGTTGGATGTGTCTTCTTGGTGCCTGGAAACTTATGCTTTTGTGCCTGTGACAAGGAAGCACAAAGACTTGGCAAACTCCCTGGAAGCAGAAAGGAAAATGCCTTCCAGACTCCTAGAGCAACTGGGAACAAGATAATTAATGTCACAGCAGATCCTTTCTGCCAGAAATGTTTCAGCCTGCCTTTTTACAAGGAAAGGAACAAAGCTGAGCATTTCAGTTGAATAGGATTACAAAGATTCAGAGCACAAAATGAGGTTAGATGGTTACTCCCTTGTCTGAGACAACTGTAACACGTTCCCACTGCATTTAGGGAACAGTCCTTCTAAAGACTCAGTTATTAAGCTAACAAATTCACTGGCCCTGTGGAGTGACAAGGTTTGAATTCAATGCTAAATTAGAATCCAATGCTTAGTTAGAAAATCCAAACAATACATATAGTCACAGTATTGAGTGAACATCGATACCTCATCTCACTGCCTCATATCCTAATATATACTTTATTACCGTTTTAGTTTGGCATGGGCTTCCATTTAAAATAGGAAGTCTTGTTTGTTTGTTGTTTCTTTTTCACATTGGAAAGAATAAATTTTTATTCTCTCTGCATCGCTTGCACACAGACAGCACAAGCCTGGTCCACTCCACAGACAAATCAAGGATGCCTCTCTGCTTGAAATAAAGGTTCCTCAGAAGAACTAAGGCTAGAATGAGATGTTTAAATGAACAAGACAGAACTAATTCTGGTGCTTGCAGCATTTACATATGTGAGCTGAGTGCAGAGGTTCACCTATCAGTGGTGACTTCAGATCTTGACCAAAGAACTTGATAGTACATCAAATGGCTTCCTGAAATAGTGGAGGGATGCCTAGACTTTGAGTGGAGATGTTGACAGCTCTCTGCTACTGACTACCTTGTCAACAGATGTGAGTGTGGTATCAGCTCCAGGACTCTGGAATCACAACCTAGTTTCTAAGAATTTTTTTAATGTTTTTCTTGAATAAAGAAAAGTAGGACCAATGAATGCAGCATTTTAAAGAACATCATTCAGTTTTTTTTTTAACCAGGCTTCTGATGGCTACTTAATTTTCTGAATTGATCACAGGGTGATAGCAAAGAGTCTTGGATTTCTTTTCAGTGGCCTTTAAAATTAGATCCAACCTTACTGTTTTGACCAGGTTTCTCAAGAAGATGACAACTCCAAAAGATAACTTGATTTATAAGAAACAGATTCATCTTTTCTTTTTTCTTCCAAGAGGATAAGTTGACTGAGTTTTTATAACACCAAAGGAATGTGTACTATCACTTGTCTTAAAATACCAATGAAGCATCTATTTGCCAGTTTAGGACTGCCTAGGGTAGCTTGTTCCAAAATATGGCTAGCTCCAAAAGCACCCTCTCTAAACTTGTGACACTCTTTCTTGAAAGCTTAGACACCAATCCTAGCACCAACATAATAGGACTCCTTCAAGACATAAAGCAAACAAAACTTAGAATACTTTTTATTACCTATGAATTAGCCACATTAAGAATTATATATACAAAGCCAAGAACTAATGTCAAATATTTTACATAGATTTCAAGATATCCAATGCTACTTCAAAGAGGATGATATTTTTGGCACAGGGCTGGGAATGATCACTATCTATCTATCCCAATGGTTTGCTGATGCTCATAGACGGGAGAAAGGAGAACTCTTGTTCGAAACTAACACTACCCCAGCAGGACACATTTTTTAGCGTGCTTAGCCCAATTTAATGATAGTCAGAAATCTTAAGACAAGCAGCTCATTTTCCCCTCTCTACTCTGTTTTCCTCACTCTGAAAGTACAGTATGAAGCAAGCCCAGGGAAGACAATGCCTTATGGTGTCATAGCCATACCATAAGTCTGCCATTACTAAGAGCATCTTTGGATATTATAAGAATAGAGCCTACCCAACCCTCTCTAAAGGGTGGATTTTAGAGATGTATAGGTTGATTAAAATCAGCACAGCACAGATAGAACCTCGTCTGAGCCACACCCCTGGGTGGCCACACCTTTTTTTTCCATATCTTCATCAAGAAAGCATATACTTGGGGGAACTGAAGAAATCGCTCAACCAGTAAAGTACTTGCTGTGCAGACATGAAGACTTGAACCCAGAACACACATTAAAAATGTTAAACATAGTGGTTTGGGCTTGTACTCCCAGTGCCGAGTCAGCAGAAACGAGGTGACCCATGGTGTTCCATAGCCAATTATCAGTGGACAATGAAGCATCGGTGAACTCCAAACCCACAAGAGATCCAAGATCAGAAAAGAAGTTAGATAATTCCTGAGGGACAGCATTTGATCATATCCATTCTCCTCCACATACATGTATACATGTGTGCATGTATACCTGTGCACACACATAATTGTACCTACATAAACATGTGCACTCCCCCCACACACAAACAACACATTTTCCCCAAAGGAAGGCATAGTTTCTGAACTCGGGCAGGTCACAGTGAACAGATTGAAAGGAGGATAGGAATAAAAACTATTATCACAGATTCATGAGACCAATCAGCCTTGAGAGCACCTGTGCACACTTAGTGTCTAGCACTGTGCCTGGCACATGGAAAAGGCTTCATAAACACTTGGAGAGAAAAGGAGCCTAACTGAGGAAAAGGAAGAAGAAACAGGGAAAGAAAGCAAAAGAAAACCTCGTCTGTATTATCCCAGAGTCTGGGGGAAGAGGTTGTGTTCTGTCAGTACATTTGAGTCTCACACCTCCCTTCTTCAGTAAGTGTCAATTTGAGTAATACTCATTTAATTTTGAAACAGAATTCCATCTTTTAGTAGATAAATCACATAGCTAAGCTACAAGTCAAACTCTAAGAGAGCACATTTAGTGACCTCTTCCTTTGGTTAGCAGGGTGATCTCGTGTGGCAGGCTAGGAGCCTTGGCATACTGATCCTGTCTGTTGCTGTGGGATTGCCACGTGCTGTGGAAATACAGAGTGTGTGCCTAGATGATTCAGCACACTGGATTACTTGAAAACCAGTTATTTAAACATAATGCTCTCCCCCTTTTTAATTTTGGTCACTCAGAATGTGGTTTCATATCCAAGAGTGAAGTCGAGGCACAACAATTATCTGAATAATTTGAGCCAGAATTACCCACTTTTTGTTCTCTTGAATTCTGGCAGTTGAAGGTTGAGTAATTGAAGGATTCAGGGAAGGCTGATTTATTATTGTATTAAATGTCTCAAATTAACAGTTTACTTGGTTTGGACTTGGCTTTCTGTAATCAAACTAGGGTTTCTTTGTTTGTTTTTTTTTTTTTCTTCAGAAATGGGGCTCTTCTGAGCATGATAAAAACAACATTCCATTCTACCAAAGTAAAAATGTCCTTTCAGAAAATGTGAACTATGGTATCTTTAACTTAGAATGAAACCTTTTAGCTTATTTATTTTAATTGAACTTCCACCAAGACATGAACACATATGAGTAACAATAGCAAAACAAAAGCTGGCTGTTCAACAGTCAGGAATATATGGGAGAAGGGCTGAGGGGACCCCACTCTTTACTCCTGAGCTATTTGCTGCTGATAGATTGAAGAGGAAGAATCTCTGCCTTCAGATGGGTACCCATTTGTGGTTACAACAGGCTTCAGTGAATCGATCCAAGCCAACGGTCCTGGCCAACACTCACACCAGTGGTCCTGGCTAAACTAAATGGATCAGAAAACAAAACCAAAAGTCATGAATTTCAGAAGGGAACTGACAAGTAGAGATGAGGGAGTACCTATAGAAAGGGGACAGTAAGAGAAGAGAGGATGGAGAGAGAGATAGAATAGTCAGAATATATTACATACATATATGAAATTGCCAAAGAACAAAATTAATCAATAAAAAAGTCTGCCATCTCCTGCACCACCCCATCCATTCACTATTCATATTTTTCTGAGTCTACCATGCCCTTTTCTGTCATATTTTCTTCAGTATTCTGTATTTCTAAATACTGTGTTTATAGAAATTGTCAGTTTCAGATATTATCCCTATCAACTACTGGCACGCCACTACAGATGATAAAAATATGAGCGCACTTAAAATAGCCCAGCAAATATTCCAGACGCTTTATACATCTTTGCTCTCTTAATCTTCACAATGATATATATGGCAGATCCTATTATTATCCATATTTTACACATTGGAAAAAGACATAGATGATTATGCATCTTGCCCAAGATTAGACAGTAATGATGGTTATAAACCGTGGAGCCAGCATTTGAATTTGATCAGTCTGGCTCTAGAGTTCATATTAACAGTAAGTTCATTTTTAGCCTCTCCCTCCCTCCACCCTTTTCTCTCTCTCTCTCTCTCTCTCTCTCTCTCTCTCTCTCTCTCTTCTCTTGGTGTTGGCTATTGAACACTCTACCACTGAACTACATCCCAGATGATTTCTTCTTATAAAGCCACAAGGACTCAGTCAGTGGGATTCCAAGATCTCCAAGTTCCATAGTTTCTTGAAGTTTATATACATCCTCCCTTGGGGGACACACTCCAACCATGTCCAAGCCAAAGCAGTAAACAAGCATGGTTTTGAGGTCAGAAAGCCACACTGGGGCTTTTCCTGCATCCAAATGTGAGAACCACTACCAGAAAAGCTTTTGAGTGTATCTTAGGTCCCAATAGTTATAACTTAGTAGTATACAGGCTTGCCCACTAACAAAGGCTAGCTCCTCTTCAGAGACTTTTAAACGGTATACATCCAACAGCCCATGAAAAAGAATATGCATCTTATCCAGAGGAAAATCCACTTATAAAAAACATCTGTTCCTTTGTCCTCTTCTTCCTCAGACCTAGCAGACAGTGAGTATTGAGGGAAAACAGCTCTCATGTTTCTGAGTTTTCTGGTTTCTGTACCTTCACCTATTTGTAGTCTTTCAACATGTCACTCAGCAATCATGCCTAAAAGCATTCTCTCAGGGTTCCAAGTTCCTGTAGTATTCAAAGTGTCACCAATAATTCCCTGTAAGAAAATTATTTAAAACAAAACCAAAACAAAAACCTCTTGCTTTCATTTAATCAACAATGTGATACATCCTATCTTGTCTGTCCCTGATAAAAATCCCCCTGACTACAGAGTGCCTGGATTCCAATCAATGTGGTTAAGAAATTGATCCTGGAGTCAAATTCAAATGTGTTCATTAAGTGTGCCTTTTTACATGATGACTGCTTTCATTACGTTGAAACAGTAGTTTAGATAAAAAGCAAATAATTTGCCTCCTGGAATGAAATGCTCCTCAGTATGGTTTGGGGATGATTTCCATTTTTGGTGAACTCTTTATCAGCATCATCTGGTAACTTGACCATAGTTTCATCTCATTTTGGCCTGTGGTTTCTCTTCTGCTTAGGCATAATGACATCAAAAGAGACACGAAGAAGACCTACAACATGAAGCACATTGCTGAGCCAGAGCCGAAGGAACTCTTCTTATAAATTACTCTTAGCATGGGTCTCACACATGTCCTCGGGCCATCATTGGAAGTTAATGGACTGTCTGCTGTGGCAATCAGACCATGACAACACCACCTCACCAACTGAGCAGAATATCTGGATGCCTTAAGTTTATAATATGAGACTTGTTATAAGATACATTTTAGACTATATCTGTATATAGAACTTGTTTGTTTGTTTTTTAAATATGCTTTTTGAAAACATGATCGGGCCATGTATGCATTGAAACATTGGACACTTGGTTGATTCAACCTTCTCAAAGCACATCCACCAGCACCTGACACGGCTAGTGTTTTGTGAATTGCATGAGAATTTGATAGATTTAATGTTGATAGATACTCACTTTCTCCATAACAGGGGCAGCTGAGGCTCAGCTCAGTGAGGCTAGGTCACTGGTTTGATTTTCTGTCCAGAGTGTTTTTTCTGTCATTTCTACTTTTTTAATAAAGAAAATTAAACATTTTTAACAGTGAATTCTGGGCATGGAGCACCTACTTTCTAATAAACCTGTGATGTGCTGACTTCTAAAAGGCTTTGGAAGTACTTTGATTGCTGATACTTGATATTAAGAGCAGACTGGGCTGTTTAGCTGGTTTCCCATGGGGAGGGGACAAATAAAACACTCTAGACTTCATTAAGCCCAGGAAGATTAGACAAGTATGCAAAGCAAATGGTCCTTCTGCCTTCTCCAAACTCAGCATTGATATGGGAAAATGCAAATGACCACTAAAGGTTTAGTCCTTTCTTGGGTCACTTTTTTCTGCCTTCAATACATCACGAGGCTTGTCTAATCCCTGTGGGAGACACTATGGAGCTTAAGTCTCATTGTTGACACAGCTCTTTCAATCCATGTAAGCAATAACTTACAAGAAGGTTCATCTTTTTGTGGAAAAAAATACATTTCTGATGAAACTACACACATTTTATTTTCAAAGTGTCGACGTGGCCTATGAGAGGTTGTCAGGTTGTTAAGAACAGAATGTCTTCTTACCACAGGAGTGAGTACAGATAATGCTATAGTGACTCCTCAAATGTTCCTGCCATCTAATGTGTGCCGCTGTGTGTCCTGGTGCACATAGCATGCCAAATGTCTGAATCTGAAAGTTAGCTTGCAAGTGGGAGTCAGCTTGGTTTAATGAGCTGTACAAGGGATTAATATTTGAGGGTTTTTTATGAGCTAGCCACTACACGGTGATATCACTATTCCCACTTTATAGAGAAATTAACTTTGGGGACATTTAAGTTCTGTGCACAAAATTTATGCCAATAGGAGATACCAGAGGGAGGCATTGATAAAAGCTGTTCATGATCCTCACCACTGTCCTCGATTCCTGGGACAAAGCTATAGACAGCTCTTTGGTCTTGGACAAGCAACACCGACTTCTTGAGAAACCAGGAAAATGATATGATAACCTATACACACAGCTCTAAAGAAGGTTCCTTCCTGCTTACGATGCAACGCATTTGTCAGTTTTGGCGTGTTCAGTGTGTCATCACTGCGAATGGCTGATACTATATACAGCCTGGTGCCATTTTTGCTGCCCTGAACTGTAATGAGATGCCCTGTGTCTGCTTTGGGGACTTCACCACTTCTGCCTTATTTGTCTGCTTCTGCACTGTTGCATACTCTTGCTCAAGATTCTAACAGGGAACACAAGCAAGTGCATATGAAACGTGCCCTTCCAGTTTTCTGCCTGCTCCAGAGGCCATAGAAGAAAATAACACATGGTTCTTGGCCCAAAATGTGGCCTGCAAGAACAGAGGTCCAGAAAATGTTCCCTCTGTCTATGGAAGTCCCAGTTTTCTTGTGAAACTGTTTTTAAATGAAAAGTGAGGAGTCTAAGCACTTTGCAGATTTTTGAAACATGAAAATAATTAAACATAGCAAAGGACGGCTGGAGAGACATCTCATCACTAAGCTGCTCGAGACTGAGGGAATGGCCAACCAACAACTGGCCCAACTTGAGACCTATCCCATGGGCAAGCACCAATCCCTGACACTATTAACGATATTCTGCTATGCTTACAGACAGGAGCATGTTGTCCTGTGATAGGCTCCACCCAGCAGCTGACTCAGATAGATGCAGACACCCACAGCCAACAGTGGATAGAGCTTGGGGATTCTTACGGAAGAAGAGGAAGAAGGATTCCAGGCCCTGGAGGACATAGAAACTCCAACAGAGTCAACAGGAAGACCAACAGAGTCAACTAACCTGGACCCTTGGGGCTCTCAGAGTCTGAACCACCAACAAAAGAGCATACATAGGCTGGACCTAAGCCTCTGTACATATGTAGCAGATGTGCAGCTTGGTCTTCATGTGTGTCCCGAACAACTGGATCGAGGACTATCCCCAAAGCTGTCGCCTATACTAGGGACATGTTCTTCTAGCTGGGCTGCCTTGTCTTGTCTCAGTGGGAAAGGAAGTACCTAACCTTGCAGAGACTTAAAGTTCCAGAATGGAGGAATACCTAGGGGCCCCCACCTGCTCAGAGGAGAAGGGGAGGGGAGAGGAGGGAAAGATTGTGGGAAAGGGTGACCAGGAGGTGGGCAGAAAGCAGGGTGTAAAGTGAATAAAAAATTAATACATAGGCTAGATCTAGGCCTCTGCACACATGTAGCAGATGTGCAGCTTGGTCTTCATGTGTGTCCTGAACAACTGGAACAATTTAATTTAAGAAGAAAAAGAATACTGGCTGCTCTTAGAACAAGAGTTCAGTTCCCAGTGGCTCATAACCATCTATAACTGCAGTCCACGGGATCTAATGCCCTCTTCTGACCTGTGCAGGCACCAGGCATGCACGTGGTACACAGACATACATACAGGCAAAACATAGCAAAGAAAGTCAGGAGTTTGAGTGAGTGAATTTTGACCCAAGAGTACTCTGAAATCCAGCTGTGCAGACATCACATTTAGATCCCACAGCTGTGAATATGAAAGATCAAGGTGAGCAGAAGAGGAAGATTGAGCAGATTCCTAAAAGCTAGCCTGAAACCCACACATTCCCTAACTACTGGTGGCATTGCTGCTCACTAAAAACGCTGGTCCTAAAATCATACAGGAGCATGTCTTTACTGCCCAAGTTCCTTAGGAAATGATAAACTGGAGATGCTTGAAACTAGTACTTTTTCTTAGCATGAACAACAATTTTGTGCAACATATAAAAAATGAAAACCAACACACAAAAATTCAAAACAAAACAAAACAAAAAAACCCATTTTTTTTCTCTAGGAATTGAGACACATTTGCATGTTAAAGAAAGGAGTGTGCGTCTTTTACTAAGCAAACCTTTGGGGCTCCTGTCCTGAGTTCTCCTTCCCATTGGGCTAGTAAAATGAGCAAAGCTCTATCAGCACGCCTAATGGTATGCAGCAGAGTAGGAAACTTGGCTCCACAGTAAAAAAAAACAATCACAACATCTGTCAGCATCTTGTAAAGACTGGCTGGTTTTATGTCTCCAAAGGGACCTGTATCGCCAAAGTTCAAGACATCAAATTAAGAATGTTTCTCAGAAACAATAATGGGACACTAAGCTCTCACCACACTCAACAGATTGAGTTCCTGTTGCTTATTTGTGTTCAACAGTGTCAAGACCTCACTCCTAAGGAGAATGTTCTAGGTGTTTATCAGGAGCTTGGAAGTGGGAATGAAACTATCTAGGCTATCTTCAAGTAAGTTGTGTGTGAGTGTGTGTGTGTGTGTGTGTGTGTGTGTGTGTGTGTGTGTGTGTGTG
>JANHMN010000013.1:34402953-34418327 GCA_030674055.1 Rhabdomys pumilio | reverse complement strand
AAGAAGAAGAAGAAGAAGAAGAAGAAGAAGAAGAAGAAGAAGAAGAAAAGAAGAAGAAGAAGAGAGACAAAGAGTAGGAAGGCATCCAAATAATTGAATTCAGAATACAAGCTCTGAATATTACCCTATGTGATTTAATGAAGAGACGAGTAATTAAGGAAATATTTGTTGTCTTAGTTAGGGTTTTACTGCTGTGAAGAGACACCAAGACCAAGGCAACTCTTATAAGAACAACATTTAATTGGGACTGGCTTACATGTTCAGAGATTTAGTCCATTAACATCAAGGTGAGGGTATAGCAGCATCCAGGCTAGCATGGTATAGGAGGAGCTGAGAGTTCTGCATCTTCATTTGAAGGCAGCTAGGAGAAGACTGTCTCCCATATGGTTAGGAGGAGCATCTCATTGCCCACGCCCACAGTGATACACTTTCTTCAACAAGGCCACACCTACACCAACAAAGCCACACCTCTTAATAGTGCCATTCCCTGGGCCAAGCATATTCAAACCACCACACTGGTGTTTGGTCTCTGGTAGGACAAACCAAATACAAATCCTAACTGATGTATTCAGTTAACAGAATGGAGTACACATCACATCACTAGACTAAAGCAACATTTTATTTTTCTGCCTACCAGGTTGTTGAATCACCACTTGTGTTCCAGAATCAGTCAGTCTTGCTAGCTCATTTGGAAAATAGTACAAGTTGAATACCATACTGTGACACTGTGCTATAAAGAGATATTTCCCAGTTGCCTGCAGGCAGTACTGCTGACCCAAAGCCCTAGGTATTGTGGGTCACTCTTGGCTCAGGAGGTTTCCCTTATTGAAAAGCAGATACTTCCTTAGAAACCTCACAAATGTTCAGTGGATAAGTACCCAGGCCCAGGTCTTCACCCAGCTCCAGAAATCTCCCAGAGGCCATCTCAACTCCAGAGGAAACCATGGATTTATTCATTTTCCCCAACCAATTCCTAACCCCTCTGTAGATAATGACCTCAAGAACTATCTGAAACAAATATTCCTCAACTAATCTTAAGTTTGTCTAGTTACTAGGATATTCAATTTGTGATAGCATATCAGCATATCCTAGACTTGTACAAAAGAACCTTGTCCAAGTATTATTAAATTTGATGCTTAATCCAAATGGTATACTAAATGGTTTTAAGAACACATTTCATATCCCCCAGAGTAGTTTTCCCTTAAGACATGTTATAATCAGTTCCAATATATAGAATTTAGATTGTTCTACCATCATGAATGTTCAGAGCCAAAATATGCATGCTAAGGCATGACTGTTACAACAAATTTTAAAGAAATTCAATCAAAACTATATTCTATTTTACTATAATTTCATTTGTTTGCTAATGATGCCAAATTGATACTTAATATGGTAGCCTATGGTCATAATTATTGAAATACACCATTCCTAGCATCCTTCTAAAGGCTATGATCCCAGATGCAATCCATCAACCTCATTTCATTGCTGATGGTTGAATTATATCCTGTGTCTCCAAACAAATATCACCCCTACACTGTGGCATTTATCAAAAATCAATATAAGAAAGAGCCATGTAGAAAAAAGTTTCCATATATTTTTATAAAAGTTCTTGAAACCATCATATGTTTTTAAAAGCCAATAGCTCCATAAGGGGCCGTAAAAATAAATTCCTCTTAGAGTTAGTACTAGAGGGGAAATCTGCCTCCATAGAAAACCTGGCCTGGTGCTTTTTATTAGCTAATAAGAACCTTATATGACTTGTGTTTTCCTTTTCCTCTTGCCTGCCAGAAAAAGGTTAAAAGTGAAGTTTTCACTCAATCTAAGCAGCAATACTTAGCCTAGGTTTTTCTAGAATGCCCATCTTGCCGATCCCGTTGCCTTCCTTTGTTGTTAGTCTCTCATCCTTTCTTGATGGTTGAGATA
The DNA here is from genome assembly GCA_030674055.1 of Rhabdomys pumilio. Classification (NCBI taxonomy): domain Eukaryota; kingdom Metazoa; phylum Chordata; class Mammalia; order Rodentia; family Muridae; genus Rhabdomys; species Rhabdomys pumilio. The sequence continues at coordinate 34,416,404 of JANHMN010000013.1, read as the reverse complement.
TATCTGTGAATGCTACTATAAGCATCCTCAAACCTTCTGGATTGGGTGTGAAAATAAAAATCTTCCTGTCATTTTTTTTCTACCTGACCTACCCAACCCTGCTCCTTGTATTTCTGATGGTGAAACCTATATTTTGTTCAAGTCAATGCTGGTTCAAGATATAAGACAATTGTTAGTGTGACTGGAGGAATAATATAAGAGGTAGGGATATGGATGGGGAGGTGGGTAGTGATGGAGGAGGTCACTGTTGTTGAAAAGAGGGGAGAAATAACCTTAGATTTGGTTGAGACAGGCACATGACTGTTTGTTTTAATGGAGTTTTTGTTGTTGTTTGTTGTTGTTGTTGTTGTTTGTTGTTGTTCTTGTTGTTCTGAGACAAGAGTTTCTCTTTATAGCTTTGGTTGTCCTGGAATTTGCTGTGTAGCCCAGACTGACCTCAAACTCAGAAATTCATCTGACTCTGCCTCTCAAGTGCTGAGATTAAAAGCAGAAGCCACCACACCTGGCTCCAGGCACATGTCTTTTAAGGTAAACATTTAATAGAGGCAGAAAGTATATAGAGGTGGTTGGGACTCCTGTAGCCTCATGTATGTGCTATGATCAAAGAAGAATGCAGATACACACACAGTATTACCTGTGCACAGCACACCATTACCAGTATATTATCAAAACTCATATAAGCGTCAAAACTTTCAATCAGCCCTTTCTTGATCATGCTTTTCCCACACACAGACAGGTAGCAGATACACAGGAAAGAATTCCTTGTGTAATTCACTTATCTCCTTGCTGTGACTCAAAGATAGGGCCAGTATCCGAAATTCTTAGCATTTTCACTGCGACATATGCACAGGGCATTGCTCCTCCAATGGCTTTGATTTTCCCCCTTTGCAGTGCTTTAGGAAAGACTCTGCCATGAGCACAATCTTTTTTTGGGGGGTAGGGGGGTTGGGGGGTTGGTTTGTTGTTGTTGTTGTTGTTGTTGTTGTTGTTGTTGTTGTTTTGGTTTTTTTGAGACAGGGTTTCTCTGTGTAGCCCTGGCTGTCCTGGAACTCACTCGGTAGACCAGGCTGGCCTCGAACTCAGAAATCCACCTGCCTCTGCCTCCCAAGTGCTGGGATTAAAGGCGTGCGCCACCACCGCCCGGCCATGAGCACAATCTTCACTTGTATCTTTCTCCCAAAGACTCAGTGGCTGAGCACAATTGTGCTACTAGAGGTAGGCCAAGTCTTCCCACCAAATGTCTCTTCTACAGGACTGTGGGGGAGGTAGGATTCTGTGTATTCGCTGCTGGTAGCTGTGCTGCATGCTGAGGCTCTTTCTCCCCAGTGGTCCTTCCTCCTCTCTTGCATTGCTGAGAGTTTCTGAGTACCTCCTGTCTTCCTTTGACTCCCTCACGTCTCCTGGGAAATCTCTTACATATCTCCGGTGTTTGGCTGCTTCTCAGATGAGCCAAACTGATACCCTGGCTCCTATGACCTTCTTGTTCTCTCACATCCTATCCTCAGGACCAGCCTACCCTGGAGTTATGCATTTGGCTTAGGTTTCGATCTGCTCTCTGTTTTCTTTCCTACTCTGTTAGGTAGACAGGAGCTATCAAGGCTGGTGATTATATTTCTGCAGATGGAGGGAGGTCAGGGCGCAGGCTTCATAGCAAAAGTTAACTCGGAGCAACTACATATGAACCCTGTAACTTATACAAAAAGATTTTATTTTCTTTCCCAACTTGAGTTACGTTCTATTCCTTAATGCCCCATAAATTTTGAGATTAAGCACCAGATCTTAATTTAGTAGAAAAATAAGAAGCTTAGCTGTGGCAGAAGAGGTGGTACATGACATCTTACAAGATGGGTAAGGTATGTTACCTGAATTCAAAGAGTAAATTCTCAGTAAGAAGCAGAAGAGAATTAAATGCATTCTCAGCTCACACTTCTTCCATTCTCTCTCCTTAAATTTCTCCTTCACATAACAAATCTCTGCATTTATGCTAATTTAGTCCAAAGAACACATAAGCAAATTATTAACTTTTCATCTCCTGTTGCTGGTAACATTTACTTTTAACATTTATCTTTGTTGGAAGGAATGCATTTTTTAAAAATAATCATACTTAAATTGGCTATGAAACTATTATAAATAGGGCTGGAAAGATGGCCCAGCAGTTAAGGACAATCATTGCTCTTGCAGAAGACACAAGTAGGGTTTTCAACACCCATGTCAGACAGCTTATAGTTGCTTGTAAGTTCAGCTCCAGATCCAATGTTCTCTCCCAGCCTCCAGGGACAACTGCATTCACATGCATAAACCCATGCATTCACACACATAATTAAAAACAAATTTAAATATTTTTTAAAATACGATAGGCAATGAATAGCAGGTACAGAAAGTGAATGTTAAAGTTAGTCTCAGTAGGTTCCAACCATTATGCTATTGATAACCACTGTCTTTACCAGCCTGTGTACAGGATAGTTTTCTGTTTGTAGCAATTTCTAAAACCTGTAGAGGAAACCAATTGTATGTATCTCGTATGACTAGAATCCCAGAATCATGGATACGAAATACTGTGTTTGTCTGAGTCTGTACACAATGTCTAGGAGCAAGAATGACATGAATTTGCATTTCCAACAATGGCCAGATTGTGGGGAATGCCCCACCTGAAAGCCATCATCCTTGAGCTTAGGTGGGACCAGAAGACAGGAAGCCCATCTTTCTGCCTCATATGTAACAGCAGCCCTCCAGGTGAATGCCCAACCATGGTTCTTTCCCAGCCTTAAAACCTGCCACCAGCAGGAAAGATTGTGCCTCTAACTTTCAGATTATTTGCTGGCATTTATTTTGGCCCAATGGACATTTAAAAAATAGTTACTTTATTTAACATTGTTGAGCCTCCTTTCAGAGCCATTTAAAAGTCTGGGCTTCCTCTCCCAAACTTCTTTTGTTTTCCAGACATACCACAGCTCTAAGGAGCACATGGCCTACACTGTACAAAAATGTTCAGTAACGAGGTTCCTTGATTGGCTACCCAATTAAGTAAATCTCCTTGCCTGGAGGAAACAAAGTTAAAATAACACTGAGGTCTGTCTGCAAGCCCACAAAAAAAAGAAAGAAAGAAAGAAAGAAAGAAAGAAAGAAAGAAAGAAAGAAAGAAAGAAAGAGAGAAAAGAAAAGAAAAGAAAAGAAAAGAAAAAAGAAAAGAAAAGAAACTTAAACCAGGGCTGAGAATGTTGGTGTGCGGTGAGACTTGCAGAATAGCTGTCAGATGAAGGTTCATAAACATATTAGCACTTTCCCAAACGATCATGCAAACCACCACAATCCCTACATGTTGCATTTAGGGCTGATGATGGCTTTGAAGTCAACCCTGTTAAACAATAAAGGTAACAATGAACCTTCTCCATCTAGTCTGTTTGCTCTCTGTCCTTACTAAAAGGCCAAGAAAGGCCTCTCTTCTGCTTTTCAGTAATAAACACGTGGTGTACTGGGCAGAAGCTTGGAGATCAGCAGCCTCCCAATACCCTTCTGCAGCCAGTGCTTGCATATGGTTCCAGGCAGAACTCACAATGTTTGTCTAAAGAAAGTGACAGAAAAGTTTCTCTCTCCTTACTCCTCCCTATACCCTGTTCTCTCTCCTTTCTGTCTCTGTCTCTGTCTTTCCTCTCGTCTTCCTCCTCCTTCTCCTCCTCCTCCTTTCTTCTTCTTCTTCTTCTTCTTCTTCTTCTTCTTCTTCTTCTTCTTCTTCTTCTTCTCTCTCTCTCTCTCTCTCTCTCTCTCTCTCTCTCTCTCTCTTACTTTTGGTTTGTTGCAACCATGAATTCCAGGCAGCTCTTTCTCCTGGCCTAACCATTTCCGTGGGCCTGCATTCCCAGAAATGTTCCTATGTAGACTGACTCACTTGGCCATGGCAAGTCTTCAATCAAAATGTAGAAGGGTTCAGGGGGAGTCATTTCTAGAAGCCGAAAATAATAAAAAGAAGTATTGAATAGCTCTATAAGTGTAAGAATTGGCACTCTGTCTCTTAACCATAAAAAGAACTAAAATATATTTCCCTCATAAAGCCATGTTTTCTCGATATATATGTGGTTCAGTGATGTGAAAACCACGTTAAAGCTAGTAAATGGCTAATATTCCCTTTGACCCATGAAGTAGATAATCATGGAGGACAAACTTTTGGGGGTTATGCATCCTTCTTTGGGTGTATTTATAATCATTCAATGTTTTAAGGCATCTCTTTGAGGCAGTCAACTGTTATTGAGGAATTCATATCTAACGCTAGTGCTGTCCACCACTATAGACAGATATTGTTGAGTGACTTTTGTACTGAACATCTAAAATCTAGTTTAGGCTTCCATCCCCTCCCTCTATCCCCCACAGAGACCTAGCTTGTGGGATCTACCTGGTTTATTGCCATGTTAGTGCTTGATATATAATATGGCTTATTAACAGAGCTCACCATACTTTCTAGGCAAAAGTGTTTATGGGGAAAAAACCTTCAGATTTATACAAGGGTTGAGACATGTGACTCATATAAACTGTAATAAGAGTATTGTTGCTTAAACCTGGGTTTGCTTTGAAGCCTCATTGTTCTGTTCTTGGGAAACCATTAAGCAAAATGCCCTGAAGGATAGGAGAAATCGCATCGAGCAATAAAACGTCAACAAACTAGGGGATTTGGAGATCACACACTTTCATCTAAACATGCCCTTCTCGCCTTTCACTTGGCAAGAGTTTGGTTTTTGAAAAGTAATAAACTCTAGCACTCTGGTTGACCTGAAATATGTTTAAGAAATCAAATCCTCGAGCCAGAAGCAGTCTGACCTTTTACATGGACGCCCCACCTTAGAAAAACCATAGGATGTGAAATGTAAACAAAAGAAAGACAGAAACATGTGTCCTAATTGTCCAGACCTCGGATTTTTGTGATGATGGTGCACACCAAACACCAAAACCCCAGGACAGGAGGAACAACTTTAAGTCTGTTTAAACAGGTGTCCAGTACTGGCTATCTCAGAAAGAACAAGTACATACAATCTTGGTGCACAGCCATGATGGCCATGCTCAAGTTTCTCTGTCTAGAGTCCTCTGGGACCTTCATAAACCTAGGACAGACAGTGTTTAGTCTCATATGATGTTTGTAGTCAAGAAGAGCTTCCCATAGCCAAGGAAATTTTCAAGCAACTCACATCCTTTACATCTGTTACTTAGGACTAATAAAAGATATCCAAATTAAAAACCCATAGCAAGTATGCCTCTAATCCACTTCATCTTCCACCCCTGGCTCTCATTCCCCACCAATGGGAGCAAGCATTTCAAGTCAGACTGCCCATAACTTCTCTCAGCCCATGGTTGGTTCTCTGTTCTTTTATCAGCCTGGTTCTCTTTATGATGTAGATGGACCCCATGTCTTTCCTAGCAAGAAAGGATCTCTGTTTACAGTACAGAATTACAGACTTAGGAATTTAATCTGGTAATTAGAGAATTCTTTAGCTGGGGAGAAGGGAAAACAGATGATAAACATTCGGTATTAATGGCTTGATCTCAGCATGTATATTTAACAGTCAAGGCAGACTATTATCAAAAGCGGGGTTGGAGAGATGGTTCAGAGGTTAACAGCACTTGTTTCTCTTACAGAAGACCTGGGCTCAGTTCTCAGGACCCACATGTTGGCTCACAAACACCTGTAACTCTGATTTTGAGAATACCTTGTTCTATTCTGACCTCAGTGGGCACTAGGCATGGTGCACATACATACATGCAAAATGTTCATTCACATAAAAGAAATAAATCTAAAACAATTTTTTAACTAGTGAAAATTAGATTGGGATTTAGGACAATGTTAGAGTGCTTGTCTAACATACACCAAATTTACCTCAAAACTAAGACATGAAAAATATCCAGGAATATGTGGATGGTGTTATTATTATAGCCTTGGGATAATAAAAATTTAACTGGAGACGTATTTATAAAAACACACCACATTATCTTAAGCAGTCAAGTTCCCTTTTGGAGCAATGAATCTAGTAGGCTGCCTAGTGGAATCTATAATTTTCAAGAAAAGGAAAGGAAAGGAGACATAACAGAAGATCATTCCACAACCCTCGGTTGTTATCATGCCTATCTGTAGAAACCATTGTCCCCAGGTTTGGGATGACAAGCTAGGAGCTAAAATGTATTCACAGGTATTAGTCATCTAATGAGTTCTAGCTTCCAGCATCAGTGTGGTGAATTCAGTGTCCCAAAGAGTCCAACTGTATTTTCACCCAGAGTCACGGGGTGAATAGAACCCTGGCAGAATGGCACGAGTATGACTTGTCTGAACACAAGGAATCACCCATCTCTGTCACTGTCACCACATAGGAATGCCAGCCCAAGGTTGCCAGACTTCGCTTGCCATAACAACATTTTTAAAAAGCCATATGTAATAACCTCCCAATTCTTTCTGCCCATGGTTTAATATTTGGGCTACATATGAAGACCAGATACCCATGCCTATGAGTCAATGCAGTTCACAGGCCAAGCAGCTTGTGTGTGGGAGGGAACATTATCAAGAAATTGAGGACAAATGTTTGGACTCTTATCAGATTCAGTGTGAACATTTAGTAGAATATACTGCAAAAATCCACCCGCCAACAAACAAGAATGATGTCAAGGAAATAAAACGGAAATTTTGCCAAGTCAATGAATTTCATCAACCATGAAAAATATATAGCCTCAGGCCAGTAAGTCAGAATAAGATGAACAAGTCCCTTGAAATAAGAACAATGGAAGTCTACCTAGCAGACTTGCTAGATGGATTTATGGTCAAAGGTGATGATTACAATTTTTTGTACCCATTTATGCCCTCAGCTTCTTGGTATGATTTAATTTAAAAAATTGTTGAAAGATAGGTGTGCACCCTGAGGAATTAAAGTAAAATTTATCGGTTGTTTTTTACATATAAAGTTTAGGTTTGTGATTCTAAGATTTTTAAAAGATGACTTTTTGATATAAACAATAAAAATAATTGATCCTTTCTTTGTAATCCCCCCCCAAAAAAATCCCTTGAGTGAAGACACCATTACCCAATCATTCTTCTTTATAGGCATTACATTTTTTAAAAAATCATGATTATAGCAAATTAATATATAAGAATATGTATTATGGCATTTGTATCCAAAACATTAGAAATAACTAAGTTATGCAGCAATCAGAACTAGGTTTGAGTCCATTGTGTACAGTCCGCACAAGTGGCGTTCAAAGATACTATGCTAACAACCATGCTGCCAAAAGTCATTTTGTAGCTAACTGGTCAAAATGAAAGAAGTGGGCTACAAGCATGTAGCTCTCTTTTCTTACATGTTTATATTTTTATGATCATATCTTTGGATAAAAGGTAAAAACGAAAGGAAACCAGAAAACAATTTGAAGTGAATGATAAGATAAAGAAATACACCCAAGCTGGCTCAACAACAGGGCTGTGGGCTACTATTTACTGCTTCTACTAGGAAAGAAGAAAAGCTAACACACTATAAGCTTTCCTGTGAGGATGCTGTCCCTCAGAGAAGAACCAACCACAAACAGGTAGAAGAATCAAGGACACTGTTGAAGCAGGCAATGGAACTACCTTAGCAACCTGAAACTGCCTTGGGCTATACACACACACACACACACACACACACACACACATCTCTTAGTAATCCACTCGTCAGTCTGAGACCTTAGCTGCACACACGTCACACATTCACCTGACTCTGAACAATGCACGCAGTAACCTCAAACCCCAATCTGCACTGAGCTGCTTAAACACCCTCCTTCAACACTGGATAAGTTTCTCTGCCCCGATGACAGTCAAACTTGGACAATTGCCACTCAGACACATCCCCAATATAACTGGGAAGGAGGATAAATCCTGCCTAGACTGATTTTAGGTCCCTGCCCAATAAGAAAACTGTGTCCTCCAAATGAAGATTTAGGGAGAAACCCCTATTTACCATCGGTCTTAGTTTGCTTTATATCGCTGTGATAAACAACCATGACCAAAGTCAACTTGAGGAACAAAGAGTTTATTTTTCGCTCACAGTTTATAGTTCATCATGAAAGGATGTCATGGCAGGAACCTAGAGGCAGAAATGGCAGCAGAGATTATGGAGGAACACAGCTTACTGCTTTGATCACCCTGCCTTGTTCAGCCTGCTTTCATATACAACCCAGGACCATGCCTAGCAGTGGTGTCACCTGCACCAATCATTAATTAGTTAAATGCTTTACACACTTGCCTATACGGGTAATATGGTAGAGACATTTTCTCAATTAAGGTTCCCCTTCCCAGATAGCTCTGGCTTATGTCAAGTGGGAAAAAAATTACCCAAGACATTGTCTCTTGCTTATGTATTGGAAGTGCACATGATTAAAATCAAAATGCATTGTGGGAAGGGAAGTAGTGGGAAAGTCACATAATTTAAAAGCCTGTCAGTCAAAACAGAGAACCGCCCATACTGTGTCCCTTAACAACAAAACTTTTTCTCTTAAACCCCATAAAAAAGCATGTGACTATAATCTGCTGTCCTTAACCCAGAAGCTACTCCCATTAACAACCTCTCACAAAGGAAAAATTAGTGTTATCCAATGTAGTCTCACTGGAGATACAAACCACACTCAAGGACAGGCCCTATGTCCTGTGGTAAATGGCCAACGCAAAACAAACTCAGTGTATTGGGGATGGTTTTTGTTTGGGTTGAGTTTGGTTTTGTTTGGTTAATTGGTTTGGGTTTTTTGTTTGTTTTGGTTTTGGTTTGATTCATAATGCTTTTTCTGGGCATTTTTTTTAACCTTACAGCCTGATTATATATTATGGTTTCTGATGTTGTGTTGTTATGTGTTTTCTATATGTGCATGTCTCTGCTGTGTTTGTATTCCTGCTTTTGTTGTTGTTGAGGAGGGAGGTTGGCTTGATTTTTGCTTTTTCTGTGTGTTTGTTTTATTCTAGTCTTGTTTGTTTTCTAAAGAGAGAGACAAAGAAGGATTGGAGTTGGCTGGGTAGGGAGGTGGGGACAATCTAGGGGGAAGATGAGGAAGGTGAAATCATACACAGAATATATTGTATAAAAAAATCTATTTTCAATTTTTAAAAATGGAAGAGAGGAGGAGGTATCAGAGGAGAAGGAGAAAGAAGGAGGAGGAGGAGGAGGAGGAGGAAAGAAGGAAAGAAGGAAGGAAGGAAGGAAGGAAGGAAGGAAGGAAGGAAGGAAGGAAGCTGCAATTACTTGAAGCCCTTGAGTGCCTTACTTATGTGGCCTGCCATTACCTGTCACTCTTCACAACCTTTCTGACCTGTTCTAGTGCTTTGATTTGAACAAAATCACCCAAATTTTTGCAAATCTGTGTGAGACTTTATTTCAATTCCTTGACAAAGAAATGAAGACCCAGACCCTGACCCCAGTAACATAATAAAAATAAGAGCTGATGTCAGTGAAAAAGAAAGCAGACAGTGCAGAAAGCACAATAAAAAGCAAAGCTAGCTGTTTGAGATTTAGAAAAGTGGTAAAATCTAGACCAAACTAGACTAAAAGAGAAGGAAGAGGAAGAGGAAGAGGAGGAGAAAGAGGAGGAGGAAGAGGAGGAGGAGGAGGAAAAGGAGGAAGAGGAGGAGGAGGAGGAGGAGGAAGAGGAGAGCAGCTAGGGATGTTGTCCAGTTGATAGTCCCTGCCCTGCATACGTAAGACTCTGAGTTGAATCCTCAGCATTAAAAAACAAACACAAGATCATGAAAAGACCTAAAACATCAATGTCAAAGACAAAATAATCATCCCATTAAAAGACAACAAAAATATAGTAACCAATTCTAAGAGGACAACATCTGAAAGAAAGGGACAAATCCTTTGAAAATTGTAAATGATAAATAATATCAAGAACTGACCAATGGGGTTGCACAAAAATAAAATGTTTCTGCATGGCAAAGGACACGAGAGTGAAATGACAGCTTGTGAGTGAGCGGAAACATTTGCCAGCCCTACATCTTTCAGGGATTATAGCTAGAATATAAACAAAGAACTAAAACATTAAACATCAGTTACATGGCTCCTTTCTGGTCTCCTGGCCTTGGCCCATATTTCTCCCACCTAGATATGTACATTTAACAGCTAGAAGCTAGGATCTGCATTTGAGCAAGAATATACAGTATTCATCTTTCTAAGCCTGGGTTATCTCACTTAAAATAACATTTTCCCAGTTCCATCAATTTCCCTACAAATAATTTCATTTTCCTTTCCATCTGAAAAAAATTGCATTGTGGGTATGGACCATGTATCATTATCCATTTCTGTTGATGGATGTCTATGCTGACTTCATTCTCTTGCTGCTGAGAAAAGAGCAGAAGCGCTTTGCCCTAGCCAGCACGGCTATAATTAAAGGGATGTTGGCAAGAGCCAGGCACATTAACCAAGAAACATTGATATGCTGCTGGCGGAACTGTTGCTATTAGATGATCCCTGAGGAATTTAAGTCAGAAGACAAGAGTGATACCTCCACATCCATGTTTACTGATACACAACTCACAGTAACCAAGATACAGCACCAGCTCCTGTACGTCAGCAGAGGGACGGACGAGGAAGATGTGGTACACAACACACTCGTGTACATGCACACACGGTGGAGTTTGAGTCAGCCATAAAGAACCAATTTGTGATATTTGGTTGTGTCATCTGCAGAAAAAAACTGGATGAAACTGGAGATGATTGTGCTAAGCAAAATTATCCTGACTCAGAAAGATAAAGGCCATGTTTCCTCTCATTACATGATCTAGATTTAAATATATGTGTTGGAGGGAAGGGGCTTTTAGGTGGGTGAGATGAGCTCAGGGAGTGGGCGAACAAGCAAGGTTTATGGAGAGGGTGAGCGAGAGCAAAGTATTTACGTGCCCTAGGTCAACTTAACACAACCTAAATTCAGCTGGGAAGAGTTGAGAGACCTCAGTTAAAGAATTATTTAAGTCAGATTCTCTGTAAGGGCATTGTCTTGATTGCTATTTGGTGTAAGAAACCCCACCCACTAGGGGATTGTTATACTCTTCCTTTGGGTTAACCCTCTGACTTAGTTAGGGTTTCCATTCCTGTGAAGAGACACCATGACCAAGGTAACTCTTATAAAAGGACACTATTTTATTGGGGCTGGCTTACAGGTTCAAAGGTTCAATCCATTATCATCAAGGCAGGGAGCATGGCAGCTTCCAGGCAGGCATGGTGCTGGAGAAGGAGCTGAGAGTATTACATCTTGTTCCAAAGGCAGTCAGGAGAAGACTGACTCTCAGACAGCTAAGAGGAGGGTCTCAAAGCCCACTCCCACAGTGATACATTCCTCCTACAACACTACACCTACTCCAATAAGGCCACACCTCCTAATAGTGCCACTCCCTGGGCCAAGGATACTCAAACCACCCCACCCTCCTATCCACCCTTGGTTTTCTGACCCTATTCCTGCTTAAACCTTCTCACCCCAGTGTTCTCCTTCACTACTTTTGTTTTTAATCTAGCTACTGTCCCTACTACCTTAAGGTGTCCCCACAAAAGACTCCCTTCTAGTGTCCTGTCTTCTATGTGTGCTCCAAGTTAAATACACACAACAAAAGATTTGTGCTGAGATATCCATATGGAAGTCAATATATAGCATTTGACTCTCTGGACCACATTTGTCTCTTTCAATATAATTTTTCCCAGTTCTCCATCTAACCTGCATATTTCATGATTTCCTTTGTCTTCACAGCTGAGTTATTACTGCAGATGAGCCGATAGGACAAGGTTATTGTGTGTATGTACCACATTGTCCTTTCAGTTCCTCTGCTGATGGGCATCTATGTTGACTTTAAGTTCTGGGTCTTATACATAGAGCAGCAATAAACAAGGATATCCGTATCTCTGTAGTAAGATATAAAGTATGTCGGGTACATGCCCAGGAGTAGCACCAATCCTTCATATGTCAGTTTCATTATAGCTTTGGAAGGGGAGAAGTTGTTTGTTTGTTCGTTTATACTGTTTGTTTTGCTTTGGGCTTTTGTTTGGTTGATTGGTTTGGTTTGGTTTGGTTTGGTTTGGTTTGGTTTGGTTTGGTTTGGTTTGGTTTGGTTTGGTTTTGTCTTTTGAGGAGCTTCCAAACTGATTTCCAAAATGGCTACACTACTTTACACTCCCACCAGTAGTCTCTAAGCATTGCCCTTTCCCCTCATCCACAGCAACGTTGGTTCTCATTGTCACTCCCAATGATGGCCCTGTGACTGAGGTGAGATAGAATCTTAAACTAGTCTAATCTGAGTCTCCCTGGTTCCTAAAGTTGTTCTGCACATTTTAAAAAATGTTTCTTGAATTTTTATTTCTTCCTTTGGATTTTTTCCTTTCTTCCACAGCTCATTTTCAAATTGGGTCTTTCGTTTGAGTTAATGTTTAATTCTTGAGTTCTAGACACTGATATCTGTCTTAGGAATAGCTGCCAAAGACTTTTTCCCATTCTGTGTGCTGCCTCCTCTCACAAACAGTTCCTTTGCATTACATAAGCTTTAAGGCTCTCACCCATGGATTGGTGGACTTCTTTTCTGTGTTATGAGAACCTTATTCAAAGAGTTCTTACATCTACCTGTAAGTGATAGCATACTCCCAACTTTTTCCTCTAACGATTTTGGGGTATAAAGTGTTATGCCTAGGTCCTTGATCCACTTACCCTAAAATGGTATCTATCTTTCTTGGTTGAGGTATGTTTCTTGGAAGCAATGCAAATAAATAGAACCCATTTTCTAATCCAATCTGCCAGACTGTATCTTTGTGTGGAATTGAAGTCACTGACATTTTAGATGGCTACTGAAGGATGTGTGTTGGCTCCTGTCATCTTGCCGATTTTCTAATGTTTTCTTCGGCCTCATAGGATTAATTGTCCTGGTATTGTTTATTTATTCTAGTGACATATTGTTTATCCTTCTCTTAAGATCTAAGTATCCTTCCAGGATCCTCTTTAAATCTGGTCTAGTAGTCATAACTTTCTTTAGTCTATTTATATCACGGAAAGATTTTATTTCTTCTTCAAAGTTTTGGTAGATAGTTTTGCTTCATATAGTAGTCTTGGATAGCAGTTGTGGATAAGCTCTAAGTAAAACCTGGAATAAATCTTTGGGTCTAAAAGTTTCTGTTGAATAAGCAGACAATATTCTGATGCATCTTCCTCTATTAGTGACTTGACCCATCTCTGTTGTAGCTTCTGATACACCTTCTTTTCTCTGTGTTTTTAGTGTTGTTTTAGCATAATGTGTCATAGACTTTGAATTTGATGTTCTGTAGGCTTCTTGTACCAATCTGGGGATGTTTTTCTATAGATTTTGGGATCTTTCTTCTAATTTTATCTAACATATTTTTATGCCTTTGGTGTAATAATCTTCCTCTTCTTCTTCTTCTTCTTCTTCTTCTTCTTCTTCTTCTTCTTCTTCTTCTTCTTCTTCTTCTTCT